>CM035808.1:21081479-21681479 GCA_020466095.1 Chlorops oryzae | reverse complement strand
AACCCTTCCGCAAGACGTGATGAAATGGGCAAGAATGAACAGATTTCTCGCTAACGGATATATTCGGAAGTTTCAAATGCCTACTTTTGGGTGCTGAATTTATATATTTCCTGTTGCTCTGGTATGAGCTAAGGATAAATAGTATATGTGAATATAAATTATTTAACTAACTGCTATACTGAATATTGATTTTTTTTTTCTCTGAAGTATTTCCAACCAGTCTCTATAATTGTTTTGAAGACTTGTCACCAAATCAATAAAAATGAATAATCATTTAGGGCAAGGGGGAGGGGGGAGGAAACGTGCTCTTGATGGCATCATAAGAATGTTTTGAGTGGCAGAATTATTATTTAAAGCAATTTGAATGAAAGCTTTGTTATTTTTTGCAGCTTTGCGAATATAACAAGAAAATTAGAGATAAATTCAAAATTTTGCTACGCTTAAGTTTTGTAAATGCTTTGATTAAGTTATGTTATGATTTTTTTATTTTTTTATCGTCGCTTTATTTATTGTTGAAAAGGAAAAGTGAATATTTTTTTTTCTTTTTTTTTTTCATTAATATTTTTATTTGCATTTCTTAGCTAGCATTTGAAAATCACACGCAAATTGCGTTGGTTTTTTGTTTGAAAACTGATTTCAAAATATGTTTTTTTTTTTGGGTTTTTAGTTTTTGGGTTATATTTTTTCATTGTCAAAGTCAATTTTCTTATTTCAAGTCCTTTGCAAAAAGTGAAAAAATCTCTCTTTCTTGTAAAAGTTGGCTTTGACAAACGATTTACACAGATCAATATGTAATCCTAAAGTTAAAAAACTTTTCCTATTCTTTTTGGTATTTTTTTAATTTTAATTTTAATTTTTTTTTTTTTATTCTTAATTAATATATATTATGATGCTTAAAATTCTACAATTTCCGAATAACATTTTGGGGTATAATAATAATCATAATAAATTTTTTGAAGGCAGGTGTTATATATAATTAATAATTACAAATATACACATTACACTTTTATGTCATGCTTTACTTAAATTTGTTTTATTTCATTTTTTTTACTAAATTTATATATGTTCAAGCCTAGTTTCTTAATGGATATATCTATTTATATATTTATACGTACACCTATTTGCTATTTTCATGAACTCAGTGAAGTCGATTTATTACCTACTATTTTTATTCCTTTCCTTTTTTTTTTTTGCTAATTTACTATCGTTTTGCATGTATAAAATTTTAGTTAATTCGGCTAGTTGAGTTATTATTGTATTCTTAAGTGTAATTTTTCAATTTTTTTGCAGTATTTTGTATTTTTTTTTTTTTTTTTTGTTTTTCTTACTTTCAAACAGGCAATGTATGCATTTTCAGAAGACTATCAGAAATTCAATTGTGTATTGAAAAGTATTCAATTGCAAGGATTAATTTAATGGTCTCTTTTTTTTCTATGTTTTGAAGAAAAATGAACAGCATAATATGGAGGGATAAGTACTCAAATCAATGATGATAATCGAAATTGAAACGCTTAAGCTTTAAGATATTCACAGTAAGCGCGATAAAGCAAGGCTTTTGGAAATTAAGTAAAGTTCTACGTGTGAATAGACTTTGTTCTCTTTGCACTTTCACCAAAGAAGAAAATTTGTTTTTCATAATTTGTGTTTTGTTCAGCTAGACTCTCAGAGAGATTCGAGGAAAAACATATTCACTCATTCATATTAAAAATTAGTTCAACTCATCACAAACAAATGTTCTTTGAAAAAAAAAAAGAAAAAAAAAAAAAAAACTGATGCTTTTGAATACCTACAATTAAGTCAGAATAAAAAATTAATAATTTGTAATCAATTTTAGTATGAGTTAATGAATCTATATACAAATGGTTCTTTGGCATATTGCATAAATTATAAGCAGGGCAGGCAAAGAAACGAAATGGAACGTTTGCCATTCGTTTCATTTCATTCGTTTTTGAAAACGAAACACAAACGCAAACACAATAAAAGAACGAATTCTAAAATTTCTTTCGTACTGTTTGTGTTTTCAAACGTGAAAAAAAACGAAAACACAAACTTTTATTATTTTGTTCTCCACTGGCGAGAAATGTTTGAAAACAAAACTTATGTGAAACGATACATTGTTGTTTACATTACACTTCCTTTTATATTTAGAGCAGCCAATTGAACGAAATGAAACGTTTAAAATGGATTGAATTCAGGGACGTGAACCGGGTGGAAAATTTGCCCGGATATAATCGGCGGTTCGAACCGTGTTTGAAATTTTGGATTGGTTCGTAAAACCGGTTTTTCTACTTCTTTGAACCGGGGTTTCGCTCCAGTTCATCGGTTCGGTAATTTTTCAATCTGAAAAAACTTGCTAATACGTGTTGTGGTTACCTTACTCATATAAGAGATGGTATCGCTACTAATTTCATAAGAATATCGACTTCGATTCTTTTGTTTTTGGCCTATGGGAGCGTTCACTGTGCATGGTTGCACGCAAAAATTAACGTGTGAAGGTCGCTTTCCAGATAGGCTGCCATTGTTCCCTAAACTATGAAGGTGTAGAACGTTTTTCTACTCAAAATTTGTGAAAACGAACCCCTGAACCTTTACGAAAAGGGGTTCAGTTTTCGGTTCAAACATCTGTGAAAATTTCGGTTCGGTTCATCAGCAGATAAAAAGGGTTTTGCGGTCCAAAACCGGTTCGGCTCAAAATCGGTTCACGTCCCTGGTTTAAATGGGACCGTGGCCACAATTCGTGAAGTTTAAGTTTTCACTATTTTGAAGCGTGGGTTCATCAGCCAAATAAAGAGCTGCATTGAAGTTAAAATTTGACCATGGCCACCATTCGCGAAATTTTGCAAAATTTTAGTTTTATGGATTGTATCATAAGAGAATTATATTATATATGGCTGCTACATTCACGATTCAAAATAGTGAAAATTAAACTTTGCAAATTTTCGCGAATGGCGGCCATGGTCAAATTTTAACTTCAATGCAGCTCTTTATTTGGCTGATGAGCCCACGCTTCAAAATTTTTGCCAAATATTCAATCATTTTCAAAAGTATTAAACAAATTTCGCAACAATTTGTTCTTGGAACGAGGCATATTGAACAGCGCGAAAGGAAAAAAATCGTTTGTATTTCGTTTTATTAAAAAAACAAGTAAAGAAGTTTACATCGGCTAAGCCGATTGCACACATACCTTTTCCTCAGCCTGAAATATGTTAAAACATTACCTTAACAAAAATTCCTGCCGTTTTCGTTGTTCTAGCTTGGATATCTATTTATACCTTATCTGTACTTCGATTTAGCTTCTAAAACTCGAGATTATTATTAAGCACAAAATTTTCGCGGATGGTGGTCATGGTCAAAATTTAACCGTTAGAGGACATTTTGTCTAGCTGCGAAATCCTCAATTCAAAATAGAGAAAACCAAATTTTTGCAAATTTCGCGAATGGTGGTCATGGTCAAAATTTAACCGTTAGAGGACATTTTGTCTAGCTGCGAAAACCTCAATTCAAAATAGAGAAAACCAAATTTTTGCAAATTTCGCGAATGGTGGTCATGGTCAAAATTTAACCGTTAGAGGACATTTTGTCTAGCTGCGAAAACCTCAATTCAAAATAGTGAAAATGAATTTTTGCGAATTTCGCGAATGGTGGTCATGGTCAAAATTTAACCGTTAGAGGACATTTTGTCTAGCTGCGAAAACCTCAATTCAAAATAGTGAAAATGAATTTTTGCGAATTTCGCGAATGGTGGTCATGGTCAAAATTTAACCATAAGTGACGACTTTATTTGGCGGCAAAATACACAACCAGAAGAAGCAAAAAAAAATCATTTTTGTATTCAGATATGAGAATAAGAGAGAGTGTTTTTTTTCTAATGTGTAGGATGATGACCATAGTTATAGCGATGTCGCAATTTTTTTTCAGCGAAAGCTTAAGTCTACATGGTAGCTATACACACACCAAATTTCAATAAGCTGGGATGTATAGTAAAAAAGTTATCCACGAAAAACGTTAAAAATCGTGATTTTTGAAACTTCTGAACCACTTCCCACGACCCAAGAAGGGACTACGAAAAAAATTTGTATGCAGTTTTTCGGACATTTACCTGGTTCAAGTCCATGCCAAATTTCAATATGATATCTTTCATGGCTTAGGAGTAAATTACGAAAAACTAAAGTGTGACCGACAGACAGACAGACAGACAGACAGACAGACAGACAGACAGACATGGCTAGATCGACTCCTCTTGTCACCCTGATCAAGAATATATATATATGTCTATATCTATCGCGACTCCTTTGGCATGTTACATACTCCGAGCCAAACTTAATATACCCTTTCCTTCGGAAAGGGTATAATGAAATGAAAAGATTAGGAAACGTTTCATTTCGTTCAACTGCCTGCTCTAAATATAAAAGGAAGTGTAAACAACAATGTATCGTTTCACAGAAGTTTCGTTTTCAAACATTTCTCGCCAGTGGAGAACGAAATATTAAAAGTTTGTGTTTTCGTTCTTAGCTATTTTAAAGTTTGGGGTTTTGTTTGTGTTCACGAACCGAACCATAAAAAAAACGTTTCATTATTTGTCGCCCTGCACGAAACGTTTGGAAATTGTTTCGTTTCTTTGCCTGCTCTGATTATAAGAAACCATTTACATGAGAATTTTACATTAGAAAATTCTATTTGAAGAAATTTGAAAAATATCAACCCCCCCTTTAAAGCAAAACACAACAAAAAATTTCTTGTAAAGGGGCTATCTCCAGTTCTGTCAGAAATAAAAAACTTCATATTTCCTACTTCATTTTTTTATATGAAGTTTTTCATTTCTAACAGAACTGGAGGTATAGCCCCTAAATGAGGATCAATTGATGGGCTACAGTTAAAAATCAACTTGGTGTACAGTGAAAAATAAAAAAAAAAAGAAGGATGGAAATTTCATTCGCACATAGTTGAAGGGTACGAGGGACTGCAGTTAATATTATCGGGTATGTTCTAGATTTCGGTCCGAATCCAAATCGATTCGAAATCAAGAAAGATTCGTGCTCGCTTTCGATTTCGATACAAAATCAGCCGATTTGAATTCAACAGTCAGGCTCTCACCAAAATTGAACATTTTTGGAACACTTTTGGGATACTTTAAAAAAATAAATATTTTCTCTTTATCAAACAATCAAACAAATGTCGAGATTTAAAAAATTTTACAGGGAAAAATTCAAATTTCGCGTGGGCATGAACTTTCTCTTGTAGGGTTAGGTTAGATTGACACACTTAGACCTCATGGGCAGTGGCGTGCTAGAGGAAGTTTAGAGAGTTATGGACCAAAAACCAAAAAAATCCGAAAAATTCATGGCGTCTGATTTGGATGAAAATTTATTTATAGAATAAGTGAAAAATTCCAAGAATTTTAGCACTAAAATTAAAAAAAAAAACTGGCCCTTTTTGAACCAGTTTGGAACTAGACCCAAACTAGACTAGTTGTAATCAGTTTTTTGAAAAAATTTTGACGCCAAAATGAGTCATGGGCCCTTTGTGATACCACGAAGAGTGGCTAAGCTAAGAGAAAAACAGAAAAACTAAAAAAAAAAAAACAATCCAAGACCTAAGCTGGGTTTCGAAACCACAGCCCTCTCACTTCTTTGGCATCTCAGCCAACTACGCCACAAACCGCAAAGGATTTCAATTCAACACAAAATAAAATGCTTATTAAAAAATGACGCTCAATGGCGAGTCGTAGTTTCGAAAAGCTTTTGCTTAATTTCCACTAAATTAAAGAAACTTATAACAATTTATTTGAGAATTATTCCAAAAAGAAAAATACTAAAAGCAAGATCGAATGAACATTACGGCTTATAGTCTTCAACCCAGTTTAGTGTTTTTGAAGGTTTGAGCTCTCAAATTATAGTCTTCGGTAGAGTTAATTAATTCCAGGCTTATTAATTTTATATGAAAATTTTTGATTGACTGAAGCTGTCATGAAGACTTACAGAGTATATTTCAAAATTTGAACAGTCGAAGTTCTTAAACCGAGTTGAAGATTACGACCCTAAAAGCAAGACATAGTGAATATTAATAAAAGAAATTTGTAAAAAAAAAAAAAATAATAATTATGGCAGCATATGTAAGCATTGCATATGCGTCATATGCAGGGCTCGGATTTTGTTGACTTTTATAAATTTAAAGCATACTTTATGGAGTAAAAATTTTGTTCAACTCACATTCAGTTAAGATTCAGATCGATTTTGAACTTTAATATCAATTTTTTTGAAGTTAGAAAAGCGGTTTGAAGTTTTACTTCGCTAAACTAATTCGCAAAATGTTAGAAAGAAAAAGTTTTGCCCCATAGAGTATGCTTTAAATTTATAAAAGTCAACAAAATCCGAGCCCTGGTCATATGATTTTTTATGTTCGAATACGACCTCGAAATTGTTGATCGAAATCAATTTCGACTCGAAACCTAGCACATACCCGTATAACATAACAAAAAAATTAATTTTTTTTCGCAATAAATTATATATGTATATATAATTATAGCACAATATCGCAAGTCGGAAAACACTTGTGGCCAAAATTGAAAACCAAGGATAAAACAAATTAAAAAAAGGAAAATGGAATTTCTATGTTATAATAATAAGGATCTTCAAATGGAAGCAAAGTAACAATGTGGTAGGAGTATGAGTGTTTTTTTGTTCAATACCTCTTTCAAAGGAAAACTGAAAATATTGATGAGGTTTTTATTTTATCTAACGATTTTTTTTTAGGGTTTCTCATAAACTATTTGTGCGTAATTACCATTCATTTTAGACACATTTTCGAATATCTGCATTTCCACATTTAACTATTTACCAATAATATATATATACAACTAAGTATGAGAATGATTCAATGGGATAATAAATACAAATGTCTGTGAACGATTTCGTATCATCTAGAATGAATAAAATCAAAAAATCTTTGGTAACAGGTCCTAAGAATCATTTTCTTTACATTGATTGATGTCTGTGTGAATATAAGTATATATATATATATAATATATTATATATGTATATTAGACCGTACCACCTTATATAGAAGAAAAAAAAAAAAAATTGCGCCGTATATCAGCGAATATGATGCATTTTTGTAAGACAATTACGAAAAGAAAAAAAATTTGTTTTTCTATCGAACGTAGAGGTCGCGCATTGGTATATTTCTTCATAACTCTGGTGTTTACAGTCGGATTTTTTTACACAATGTGAGGCACGAAAACGGGAATATTTCCTCATCATGAACTCAAAAGCACGAGCTATAACTCGAAACTCAACTCAAAAGCACAAGCTATAACTTATAGTGGTCATGAAGAAAATGAGCGATATTTTTTTGCATTTAAATAAAATATTTAATAGAACACTTTTAGGAAGAATTGCTTTTTTTGGAATATTAAACGGTTAAAGTTCCCTAATGCGTCATTTTAGCATAACAGTGTTTTGGGAAAAATTACTTGGCATATCTCAAAGTACATTTTGATGTTAATTTGGAACACCAAACTTAAACGCATAGATAGATAGGGACCAAACAGTGGACAAAAGAACTTTAAAAAATTTTCAAATTTTAGTTAAAAATAGTTATGTTGGAAATATCGATATACTTCCTGAGGAGACTTAGGTTTGATACATATTTTAAGGGTTGGTTTAATTTTACCATTTGAATATAAGGGTGATTACACTAGGATGGTAGGCAGTGAGATCTTGAGGGTAACGTATTAGAAAACTGTACGCCTGAGGTCAATGACTTCTTATAGTAAGGCCATATTCGAGTTTCCTTGCGTACAAAAACATTGATAAGATACCAAAACTTTAACAATCCGACTGTAAACACCAGAGTTATCGAAGAAATATACCAATAAAGCGCGACCTCTACGTATCGATAGGAAAAAAATTTTTTTTCTTTTCGTAATTGTCTTGCAAATAATGTCGTCATATTCGCTGAGTATAGCGATTTTTTTTGGGGTAAGGTCTAAGTATATTTATTATATGGTAAAATTCATGGCGTCTGATTTGGATGAAAATTTATTTATAGAATAAGTGAAAAATTCCAAGAATTTTAGCACTAAAATTAAAAAAAAAAACTGGCCCTTTTTGAACCAGTTTGGAACTAGACCCAAACTAGACTAGTTGTAATCAGTTTTTTGAAAAAATTTTGACGCCAAAATGAGTCATGGGCCCTTTGTGATACCACGAAGAGTGGCTTAGCTAAGAGAAAAACAGAAAAACTAAAAAAAAAAAAAACAATCCAAGACCTAAGCTGGGTTTCGAAACCACAGCCCTCTCACTTCTTTGGCATCTCAGCCAACTACGCCACAAACCGCAAAGGATTTCAATTCAACACAAAATAAAATGCTTATTAAAAAATGACGCTCAATGGCGAGTCGTAGTTTCGAAAAGCTTTTGCTTAATTTCCACTAAATTAAAGAAACTTATAACAATTTATTTGAGAATTATTCCAAAAAGAAAAATACTAAAAGCAAGATCGAATGAACATTACGGCTTATAGTCTTCAACCCAGTTTAGTGTTTTTGAAGGTTTGAGCTCTCAAATTATAGTCTTCGGTAGAGTTAATTAATTCCAGGCTTATTAATTTTATATGAAAATTTTTGATTGACTGAAGCTGTCATGAAGACTTACAGAGTATATTTCAAAATTTGAACAGTCGAAGTTCTTAAACCGAGTTGAAGATTACGACCCTAAAAGCAAGACATAGTGAATATTAATAAAAGAAATTTGTAAAAAAAAAAAAAATAATAATTATGGCAGCATATGTAAGCATTGCATATGCGTCATATGCAGGGCTCGGATTTTGTTGACTTTTATAAATTTAAAGCATACTTTATGGAGTAAAAATTTTGTTCAACTCACATTCAGTTAAGATTCAGATCGATTTTGAACTTTAATATCAATTTTTTTGAAGTTAGAAAAGCGGTTTGAAGTTTTACTTCGCTAAACTAATTCGCAAAATGTTAGAAAGAAAAAGTTTTGCCCCATAGAGTATGCTTTAAATTTATAAAAGTCAACAAAATCCGAGCCCTGGTCATATGATTTTTTATGTTCGAATACGACCTCGAAATTGTTGATCGAAATCAATTTCGACTCGAAACCTAGCACATACCCGTATAACATAACAAAAAAATTAATTTTTTTTCGCAATAAATTATATATGTATATATAATTATAGCACAATATCGCAAGTCGGAAAACACTTGTGGCCAAAATTGAAAACCAAGGATAAAACAAATTAAAAAAAGGAAAATGGAATTTCTATGTTATAATAATAAGGATCTTCAAATGGAAGCAAAGTAACAATGTGGTAGGAGTATGAGTGTTTTTTTGTTCAATACCTCTTTCAAAGGAAAACTGAAAATATTGATGAGGTTTTTATTTTATCTAACGATTTTTTTTTAGGGTTTCTCATAAACTATTTGTGCGTAATTACCATTCATTTTAGACACATTTTCGAATATCTGCATTTCCACATTTAACTATTTACCAATAATATATATATACAACTAAGTATGAGAATGATTCAATGGGATAATAAATACAAATGTCTGTGAACGATTTCGTATCATCTAGAATGAATAAAATCAAAAAATCTTTGGTAACAGGTCCTAAGAATCATTTTCTTTACATTGATTGATGTCTGTGTGAATATAAGTATATATATATATATAATATATTATATATGTATATTAGACCGTACCACCTTATATAGAAGAAAAAAAAAAAAAATTGCGCCGTATATCAGCGAATATGATGCATTTTTGTAAGACAATTACGAAAAGAAAAAAAATTTGTTTTTCTATCGAACGTAGAGGTCGCGCATTGGTATATTTCTTCATAACTCTGGTGTTTACAGTCGGATTTTTTTACACAATGTGAGGCACGAAAACGGGAATATTTCCTCATCATGAACTCAAAAGCACGAGCTATAACTCGAAACTCAACTCAAAAGCACAAGCTATAACTTATAGTGGTCATGAAGAAAATGAGCGATATTTTTTTGCATTTAAATAAAATATTTAATAGAACACTTTTAGGAAGAATTGCTTTTTTTGGAATATTAAACGGTTAAAGTTCCCTAATGCGTCATTTTAGCATAACAGTGTTTTGGGAAAAATTACTTGGCATATCTCAAAGTACATTTTGATGTTAATTTGGAACACCAAACTTAAACGCATAGATAGATAGGGACCAAACAGTGGACAAAAGAACTTTAAAAAATTTTCAAATTTTAGTTAAAAATAGTTATGTTGGAAATATCGATATACTTCCTGAGGAGAAGTTTGATAATATTTTAAGGGTTGGTTTAATTTTTTTGATATAAGGGTGATACACTAGGATGGTAGGCAGTGAGATCTTGAGGGTAAGTATTAGAACTGTACGCCTGAGGTCAATGACTTCTATAGAGGCCATATTGGTTTCCTTGCGACAAAAACATTGATGTACCAAACTTTAAAATCCGACTGTAAACACCAGAGTTATGAAGAAATATACCAATGCGCGACCTCTACGTTCGATAGGAAAAAAAATTTTTTTTCTTTTCGTAATTGTCTTGCAAAAATGCGTCATATTCGCTGGTATACGGCGCACTTTTTTTTGGGGTACGGTCTAATATATATATGTATATACATGGATGCCTGTTTGTCCTTATGATAGCGTTTAGAAAAGTATGTATGTATGTATGTTTTTTTGTTATGTTTATAGTTTATGCATGGGGGTATATATTTATATAAAGAAGGTATTATTATGTTGCTAATTATTTCAAAGAACCGCTTATTCTCGGTATGTAAAAGAAAACAAGAACGCGCATGGTTGATGTTTTTGTAATATTTCTTATATATGTATGTATGTTTATGTTGAAATTCTTTGAAAACTTTTCAAAATCATAGCGTGTCTGGGTTTCTTACTAATCTTCTTATTAAAAAACTTTTTCCTCTTATTAAATTTTCTTCATTTTTTGGTTTGCTAGCTAAATATTTTTGCTATATAAGTATTTCATATTCTTTGTTTTTTCTTTCAATTTTTTTGTTGTTTTGCCTATAGTTGACCTGCTCTAGTTTCGTCATTTCCTTTAATCCATTTTGGGGTTTTTTTCTTCTTTTTCTTTTCTAGTCATAAAACTCGTCCTCAAAGCCAGTTGTGTGTGTGTGTGTGTGTGTGTGGAAGAGCACGCCATTTAATGTAATATGGCGTGCTGTCCACATTATTTATATCTTGCAATGAATTTTTTAATTTTGTGTTAATGGCATCAGAATTGATTTCTGTAATTTATTTTGCATTTTAGTTCAATCAGCTATAGATTTTGTAGAATTTTCTATCTAAAATTGATTAAATTAAAAATATTTGATTTATTTATTTTTTTTTTTTTGGTTTTGTTTTGAATTTAAATATAAATTTAAATATAAATTTAAAGCATGATCTCATATTGGCTTAAAAAACATTAAAAGCTTTATCGTAAAACATAACGGAATATTTAAAAAGGAGAAACAAACAACTAACAATTTCTCATAACGTCCATTTAATGTTTTACAAATTCAATATTTGCGTAAAATTTCACAATTTCAATTGGCTTCTCGCGATTCAAGATGCAATCAAGTAAGATAATCAAATTCATCAATTAATCAATTCATGAAAATAGTTATTCGAATAAGTAATATACAGGGCTCGGATTTTGT
Organism: Chlorops oryzae; assembly: GCA_020466095.1. Taxonomy (NCBI): domain Eukaryota; kingdom Metazoa; phylum Arthropoda; class Insecta; order Diptera; family Chloropidae; genus Chlorops; species Chlorops oryzae. Next base: position 21,669,778 of record CM035808.1, on the reverse strand, counting down.
TGACTTTTATAAATTTAAAGCATACTTTATGGAGTACAAATTTTGTTCAACTCACATTAAGTTCAGATTCAAATCGATTTTTGCTTCAATATGAATTTTTTTGAAGTTAGAAAAGCGGGTTGAAGTTCAACTTCGCTAAACTTATTCGAAAAATGTTGGCAAGAAAATTTTTGCCCCATAAAGTATGCTTTAAATTTATAAAAGTCAACAAAATCCGATCCCTGGTAATATATGTATGTAGGTATATATATGTGTGTTTGTCTTTCTTCTTGTCAATGGTCTTTTGAGATCGAATAAAATTCTTTATTTAAAGTATGTTGTTACCAGATTATGGCATGGTACTCAGTTTCGTATGAAATCGTAAGCGTAAAAATGGTAAATATGTTGCTTTTTCATTCTAAGTAACTATTTATGGATGAAATTCAACTGTTTTTTTTTTTTTTTTTTTTTTTAATTAGAAAAGGCTCCTTTTTTTAAGCACTCAGATTGTTATCAACCTATTAATATTCTTCTCTTAATTTAAGCTTGACAATTCGATTGAAATTATAAATATAATTATATAAGTAGATCTAAAAAGTAAAATCGCAGTGTGTCCGAGATTGTGTCGAATGAGTATGTTTTTTATTATAATATGTATGTAGATAGATCTTACAATGTATGGTAAATATGTTGATCCACCTGTTCTGATTGAGATTGTTGTTGTTGTTGAAGTTTTCCTTGGCAGAGAAAACTCTGATCGCTTGTGGTGTTCGCAATTTGTAGATCGTCTGGTTTGAAGTGATTTTTTTGCTCATGATCGGAATATATTTTTGTCGTTGCTATCGGTGATGTTATCTCTCTGGTTGGTCTTGTTGTTGCTGTTGCTGTTGTTTTTATTTTTGTTGCGTCTGTGAATGTTGTTTCGGCAATGTTGTGTCGTATTGGTAATTCGGTGAATGATGTTATTTCTCTTAGTTCTGGTGTTATTGGCATGCTGGATAATTGTCGCAGTGATATTGTATCAAAATTATGATCTAAGTCCGGTGCGGATATAGATGAAAAAATGGCCTGATGCTATACCCATATCTGTTGCCTTGGATCGCGCGACCGCCATCAAAGCCTTTGCTAGCACCAATCTTCCTCATCCGAATCGGAATGTCGTCCGTGTAAGCCACCCTTTGGCTTATAGCCATTAAGCACCGGCGACGGTAGCACACGTCCCGTTCTACCCATAGCTAGAGCTTGTTCAAACGACAGCGGTGCTATGTATTCCAGTCTAAATGGGAGGGTATTATATATTTGAAGAAATTTGGTAATTTTGTTACTTATTTTTTTTTAATTTATTTTTTATTTTTTTTTTTTATCTGCAAGAGAGAAAATTTTATTTTTATTTAATATGGGAAAATTACCTTTCTCTTTCCAACTCGATCTCACGATCACGCTCTCTTTCATACAATTCGCGTTCGCGATCACGATACTCGTAGCGTAAATCGTAATCGCGCATCCGGTCTCGATACCGCTCACGATCTCGATCGCGTTCTCTACTACTATAATACATATCCCTTGGTTCTCGCAGCAGATCGCGATGATGCGGCAACGAGTGAACACTATGAGGCGTTGAATGATGAGTCTATCACATCGCGACAAAATGAATTCAATTAATAGGTTTTTCATACATACATACATATATACACCGAGAGAAATAAGAACTGTTAAATCAACCACTTAGAACAGTTAAAGTAAGAGTGGTCAAATTAACTGTATTCCCCGTTAAATGCACTGGAAAAGGAAGTCAAATCAACAGTTGAAAAATAGTCACTTTTTATGTTCAAATTCGCTTTCGTTTCACTTAGACGTATAAGTTCGCATTCTGATCAACCGTCTCCGGAGGGTTCGATAGCTCAGTTGTTTAAGCTGTGATTGACCGTCGTGAGATTCTGGTGTTCTATCCCTGCTGCGCGGAATTTTCTGGATTTTTTTTTTTAATAAGTTTTTTTTTTTGTTCAGAGTGTAGTTGTTTTTTAAGGCAAAAATTTTCTCCTAAATTTTTAAGATTAACTTTCTACAATTTTTTTAATGGTTCTTTTCAAGCAAAAAATTTGGCATACCATAAGCTCAAGTGAGCGTTTTGACCAACAAATTAAATTCGTTCGTTTAGCGTAATAGTTAAGACGTTCGTCCAGACGAAGTGGTGTCTGCGGTTCAAGCTCGGCCGAGGCGATAAATTTAGAGATGAAATGAGAAAAAGATTTTAAAAAGAAACAAATAAATAAAGAAAAAATATAATAATTTAATTACAAAAAAAATTTTAATATAAAGAGGTAAAAAAAAGTCTAAAGCAAACAATAATATTTTTTTTCCAGTCGCTGGTGACAGTTGATTTAACCGCGAGACAGTTATATCAACTCGATCAGGTAGTTATATCACCTATTGACTGTGTTTGTACTGTTGAATCGACCGCTAACTACACATAAGCTAAGAATTAACGAGTGAACTCGGTTATTTTAACCTGCTTTTTCAGTTAATATAACTACCTTTTTCTCTCGGTGTACATAATTTGTTAGTTATATGTACTTACATGCGTTGGACTGGCATTTAATTTTGGAAAATTGATATTTGTCGGCTTTAATTGCAGTGTCGATGGTTTGCTTGGTGTCGGTGGTAAACGTCGACCAGCTCCAGTGCGACGTGATGCTAACGTTGGGTAGCTATGCTGAACGTGCGTGCCACCTTTAATGGTTATAATAAGATTTGGAAAATTTTTTGCCATTTAAACTTCACTGCTATTGAGTTTTTGTTTTTTGTGAAAACGAAAAAAAACCAAACTTTTCAACACGAACAAAATGTGGATGACACCGATATACATATGAATACATATACATGTTACCATATACAATATATATATATATATATATTTATAACGAAATTTTAAACACCTTGCAAAGGTTGACTGATGGCATGCACAATGTTTGATCAGATGCCAGAAGTATATATGCATTTTTAATGGATGTGTTGAGTTTACTTTCAAAGTTTAAAGAAACAAAAAAGATTGTCTTTTTGTAAAAAATACATAAAAATAAATACACATACACATAAGATGAGACAATCAAGAGAAAACCCCACCAAAGAGGCGATGGTAACTCTTACCATTTTTACTTAAGGAAAAACAAAATGAATGAAAACGATAAGTAGGATCCTTTTAGACGAAGAACAACAAAGAGTTTCTTTCTTTAATTTATGAAGTAGATTGAAATTTTCGTAAATTTCTTTCTTAAAGAAATGAAGAAAAATTAAAAGCCATATGAGCTGGGCTCGGAATTTGTTGACTTTTATAAATTAAAAGCATACTTTATGGAGTACAAATTTTGTTCAACTCACATTCAGTTAAGATTCAGATCGATTTTGAACTTCAATATCAATTTTTTTGAAGTTAGAAAAGCGGCTTGAAGTTTTACTTCGCTAAATTAATTCGCAAAATGTTAGAAAGAAAAAGTTTTGCCCCATAAATTATGCTTTAAATTTATAAAAGTCAACAAAATCCGAGCCCTGCATATATGAGTTACTCTGAAGTTGGTGAGATGCTAAAGTATTTAAACGAAAATAAACAAACAAGTACAAACAGTTAATAAGTATGTTACAGAAGCCATGTAGAGTTTTTTTTTTTTTTTTTTGGCACAGAGAGTTGCTTTGAAATGATTTTGTGTGAGCTTAGATTGAATGAACGTTTTGACAGACGAGACAGAATGCACATACATATGTAGATCTCCAAATGATGAAGAAAATATGATTTAAAGGAAAAAAAAAATGATTGAACTGTGACTGATTGAAGTTGTCTGCTATGTTTAGTTTATGTTGGAACATTTCATATGTTCCTCTTAAAATTATTCGAGGATTTTTTTTTTAAGATTTTGAATTTTTAATATTTTTATATATTTTTATATATTTTTTTTCTATTTATTTTCATGAAAATGAGAACTGTGTCGAAAATGCTTGAGGAAAGTTAAACTGTTTCGTGTAAGCTATGGTGATATGCGCTTCATGAGTAAAGAAATCGTATAGAAGAACTAGGAATTGTTATAGCAAATAGAGTGAGGAAGTGTACCCATATCAATCCCATAACCAAGTCTATCTCGTTCACGCATCTCCTGAAGTCGAGCGGGACTTGGCGATCGTGATCTTTGACATAGACTTGTTGTCCCATATGTGGGATAAGGCAGTTGTGTAGTACGCCTACTGCGTGATATATGGCCACCGTAACGAGAAGGCGAAGGCGAACGAGCCGGACTTGTCGATGCTGACCATGAACCTATTATATACAATAACGGTAGGATGGGTTTAAAAAATATAGATAACAATGAAAATAAAATTTTTTTTGTTTTAAATTTGAAAGAAATTTTTTTTGTTTTTTCAATTAAAATTAAACAGACAGGCAAGAACATGTTGGTTTTCTTTTGTACTCTTCATAATCTATAACATCTTTAATGAAAGCTTTTGTAATAAAAAACTTTTCCTTATGTAAAAAAAAAATTAGTTCTAACAGAATTTTCATCTAAAATCCGATCGAAAAATGTTGTTTGTTGTTTTTTTTTTTTCATTGACTTATCATTGTATTTTTTAATCGAACAAAGATCACATCAAATATTCCTCAATATTGTTTTCTCCTACCATTTCAATATCGTTGATGTTAAATAGTAATATTTCAATAAAAAAAAATTTAAAAAAAAAAACACATAAATTCAATACCATAAAATGCGATCCTCACTCGATATTATTTGAGTTTGTTTCTTAAAACTTTTTCGTGTATATTCAGAAATATGAAATATAGAGCACAACATCAAAATTTGCGGAATTATTATTGCACGCAAAGATATTTTCTGGGTACATGCTTGTTTGCGTTAGCAGTAAAAATTTTCGTTTTATTTGTAAAAAAAAAGCCATACTAACTAAATTCATGTAGTCCTTAAACACATAAAATTTAAAGAAAAAAAAAAACAGATTCGTAAATACTATATATCAGTGAATTATTATACAAATAATATATAAAACGCATAGAATATTGTATGTTGAGATAAGATTTTCATAAATACCTCTTGGATAGCGCGGATGGCTGTAGCCATGCCGAGGATGACGGGTCTCCTTGACCATCTCTACAACATTAGATACGGTATCGGAGAACCCAATATCATGATGTATGTATTGATGGCCTCGCCGTCTAGGACTTGGAGATCTGGCCAATGGAGATCCGTTGTGCCTGCAAAATAGACGATTTGAGAAGGAATTACAACACTGTGGAAGTCGAAAGATAAAGGTCAAGGTCGGAATCAACGGTTTTCCCCTATTTCGGGCACGAGAAATCGAACTGCATCATTATTTTTTTGAGTTATCGGTACGCCTTCATGCAAAAAGTTTTTTTAAAGATTTTTTTGACCACCTTTTGGTCCATATGTATGGATGTGTTGAGGTTTGGTATTATAAGCTAACACCAAAATGTATTCTGAGATATCCCAAGTAATTCTTTCGAAGACTCTATTATAATAAAATGCCGCGTTGGAGAGCTATAATCATTTAAAGCTCAAAAAAGATCCATAATTTTGTTAGAATTTTAAACATTTCGAAGCATACTTCAGGGGGTTTGCATATAAAAAATACTAAGCTTTGAAAAAAATAATAGATAATTTTCGAGTTTTAAAAGGTTATAGCTTCCTAATGCGACACTTTATCATGACAATGTCTCCGGGAGAATTACTTGGTATATCTCAGAGTACATTGCGATGTCAGTTAAGAATACCAAACCTTAACACATCCATAGATATGGACCACAAAGTGGCCCGAATTAGGGGAAATCCGTTGACTCCGACCTAGTCTTTGAAAATGTTTGAAGAAAAAACTATAACAGTGTAATTAATACATATGTATTCAATTCAATACTAAAGTGCACTCTCTCTTAAGCGGACACCTACGGGACCGAAAAATACGTCCGCTTAACATAGGTGTCTACTTATCAGGAAACTATTTGAGAACCATGAATACTTGAGTATTTCCAAAAGTATCCATTTTAGAGGAAACTATTTGACAATCCAGAATACTAGAGCGTTCCCAAATAGTGTCCACTTGAAAGGAGTGTCCACAAGGAGAGACTAATATGTATTTGAGGTAGCTTACCTTAAGCTTGGCGAACGACGATGTCCATTTGTGTAAGCGTGACCAGGATGTAAATGACCAGCATCGGCACCGGTAAGTGATTCCTGAGATGGATGCCTCGACGCATCTTGTAGTTCCAACATCTAGATTAAGTTTAATTGTAAATGAAATTAGTACTGATTTTATCTTGAAAAGTACGTCATTGGTTTGGTCTAAGAGTCTGCACAACCGAAATATAGTTTACACATTAGTAACGCTTACTTTACTGACAACATATTTAAAATGAATTGTAATTCGGAATATGAAAAATACCAAGTATCAAATCATAAATGCGGGACTTTTAAAGACGAACAAGGATTTTTTTTTTTCAATGGAAATTAACATTCTAAGGGAATTCGGTAATGCGAATTGGATATTTCAAGTTTCAGGTCTTCTCAAAAAAAAATTTTTTTTTTGAAATCTTTAAATACTAGAAAATCTAATTTTGATATTACGGATTATCTTGGATTATATTTTCTGTCCTATATTTATTAGAAAAAAAAAAAAAAAAATTGAAAATCAGAACAAAAATTCTAGAAAAAGTTTTATTTAAATTTTTTACTTCAAGAAGTGTGGATAATACGATGCTACTTTATGTTCAAATCGAAAGCAGTGGGCGGTGTGGTATAGCACATTTGCGCTCCAAAGTGTGAAGGCTGTCAGCAGGCTGAATGCATGCGCTATGGTGTGTACAAGCAAGGGTGAAGCGAGCTTTGGAAGCATGCATATTTTTTTTTTCCAAACTAATGCTGTTGGTGAAGTGTTATATGTACATACAATGTAAAAGTTTATAGTATTATCCTCATTAATTTTCGCTTGAAACCGATTACAACCCTGCCATACTTACCATTTATTTATTTAAGTATTTAAAAAACTATTTTTTATTTTCATAAAATTTTTTTTTTTTTTTTCAAAATATTGAACTAAATTTTGATCTAATAAAAAGCACTCGATGTGCAATGAAAACTGAATTTCGGAATTCTCGTAAAGTGTATGCTAGTGCGGATGTTAACGGGTTAATGAAGTGTCATCATGTTTGTTAAGTACTTGAACGTGCTTGTTAATATTTAAAAAAAATTTTTTATTGTGAGTAAATTTTCGAGAAAAGTTTATGAATAATTCTATTAATGCTTAACCGTCGAATGAATTAGTCTGAAGGAGCAAACGAAATAATTATTTACAATTATGATCGAATTCTTAGTCGAATTGCAATTTACGCAAATTACGGTAACATTGTTGTGTTATCTTGTCTTGTCTTGCCAAAAAAGACAACAATGTTACTGTAATTTGCGAGTAAACAAGATGGAAATTTGGTAATATTCGATTTTTTCCAATTGAACTAGAGTATTTTATTTCGTTATTAATAAATTTTGGTAAAATTTATTTGTTATTAATTTGATTTGCTTTACGAACACTGAATTTCGTTGACAGCGACAGAAATTTAGGCATTAAATTTAAATTTGGCCCTTATATATTTCTACTCCCTATACAACCAGTAGCGTAGCGAGGGGGGTACGAAGGGGCCACGCCAAATCATATTTGAATTTTTATGAAGGTATTTTTAATGAGGCGGGTTGGAGGGGCGGCATTTCCTGCATTGTGCCCCCATCTGCCCCCGGACGCCGAAATGTTTCGCTACGACACTGTATACAACTAAGTTGTTTTAATGTTATTGCAAAAAAAAAACGTGGAATAACACTTTAAGGGTGCCTATAAAACAATCCACATTCTAGATCAAAGTTTAACTAAGATTTCTAGGAATTGCCTTTAGTTGAAAAAAATATTTTAATTGAAAATATTGAAAACTTGGAACCATATTTATTGTCGTAACGGCTTAAGTGGAGCATGGCAACAATTCTTGAAATTTTCAGCACGGACTTCAAGCAGAATCGTTTGCCGTATACAGGTATACTTTCTGAATATCTTAGGGGCGTCAAGAAAATGAACCACAAGTGAGTACAGTTTTATGCAATTAGAAAATTGTTTGCACATGCCTATTTTTTTTTTTTTTATAGGCGAAGGTAAAGTTCCAAAAATTTGGACATATTTAGGCGGTTCACAAGATGTTCTAAAATCCCTTTAAATGTATTCCCTGCTTAAATGAGTATTTTTAGCTTTAAAAGCACTCATTTTAGCTGAGGATAAAATCAAAAATATTTAAGAACACCTTGTGAATTTCCTAAATATTATTTAATCTCTTTTGTTGGGTCCACTCGAATCGTGAATTATATTTTTCGACTGTTTGAAAGCTCTTTTCATAGACGCATATAACATCTAATATTATAAAGAATTCGCTCGGACCTTTATTGCTTTGAATTGCAATGAAAAGAAAATTTTTTTCACTCAAAGGTTCTGAGACGAGCTAACGAACTTAAGCTTTTAAGCACGAGACTTTACTTCATTGAAGAACATATTATAACAAAAAAAAAAAAATTCTTCGTCGACTACCGTTCTAAGACTAGTCTAGGACTCTATAGAAATCATTTTAGATACTAACTTTTTTTTATCATTAACAAATCTTCCGCTGAAGAAGAACAAAAACTTTATGAAATTATTTTAGCTACGGCTCACAGCGAAGAGTTTACATCTAGTGTCGTTCAACCTTAAAAAGTCCATGGAAATAGTTAATTAATTAGTTTTTCTTTTTGTTTTTTTTTTTTTTTTTGTAACTCAATAAGGTTGAACATTGGTAAATTCTATATCTGAGGTTAATTTTTGAGAAGTGAAACAATAAATGGGTACATTTTACTGACACATAGAACCACACATATATCGAGTAATATACACAAAACAATTTATGTAAATTTTGATTGTTTTTTACCGCAGGTAGCATTTCAATTTTATTCACCTTTTTCGTTCTGAAATTATTTAAAAATTAGAAAGAAAATATATGATTGTCTGTACGCAATTTTATATAAGTGTACGAAAAAATTTTGAATAGTTCATTTAAATGCATACAAATGAGATGTGATTGTGTCTTGTAGCTTTTAAATGTAAGACAGAAAAATGTTCAAAAATTTGTAAAACAAAGAATTTATGTTCATACATGACCAAAAAAAAAAATTGTATTACATGTTAGTATAGGCCATCATGTTTGGGTGCGCACGAGACGTCGATTAAGAATTCCTGGGTATTTACGAATAATGTTTGATTTGCAATAACGCAGGATTTCCTGCAAATATCCCTGTAGTTAGTAGATCGTCACCGAAATATGTGACCTAAGTACCATTATGCCAGTCTTTGGTGAGCTATTTTACTAGTCACAAGAAGATAGAATAATCGACAGGCTATATATACTCTTTTCAAATCAAATCTAGGAAGTCTCTCATGAGTCATGACTAATTACATCTTTCTTCAGAGATGCCAAGTAGTGGAAAATATGCACATATTTTCAATGGAAAAACCCTCAAACCACATAGAATTTCGTATTTAATCTGATCTGGGGGTATAGTAAGTTTATCCGTCCCTCTTATATCCCCTTAAGACTCCATATCCCCTATCCACCTTGCCTGGCTGAATAGCTGCTCTTCTCCACTAGAGAAAACACAATGGTTTATTTGCTAGCGAAACGATAGACTAGAGATAAGGTATAAAATGACGACCAGGCCCTGGCAATGACATCGCTGTGTTAAATTCGACAGCCCCGTGGATAGGCGAGTGACGAGTTTTTTGATGGCTCGACTGACTACAGGCTTTACGAAAACAAGTGGAGTCAGTTAAAATTTATTTGGAAACGATGCATAAGATATTACAGTAGTTTGCATAGGTCTGTAATTCCCACCGGCGGGTTGAAGGGAAATTTTTATAAAGCGGCCATGAGGGTTAAAAGGAGGAGTGTACTACAAAAATTAGCGGTCTTTGATTTTGGTTATTTATCGATAAAATTTTCCATAACTCTAAGTCATGGATATATGCCGGAGAATCCCGCAAAAAGTACACTATTCATCACTGTTCCAGCAAACGGGCGGAGGGCAGGCACACCGAAAAATACGTCGATCAGTCAGATGAACAAATATCAACAATAGTTGGTTCTCAGCGATGTCATGATCCTCGATCGGAATGCCTGTAGAAGGTGCTGAGATCACATACCCACACCTCTGGCGAATCCGAAGAGAGGTTAAAAAAATCTAGGAAGACGAATATAAATGACAAATATAGGTTCGAATTTCTGTATTTCTGTCATTCCTGGCCTCACACAAGCAAACATTTTTTGCCGCTTGGAGAATTAAGGACAATATCGATTGATATGCCAACTGACTGATCCTGCTTTTATGGAAATTACTTGAAAGGAAAATATAGCGAAATTGAAAACAAATGCCGGCAATGTGTGTGTTTATGAATGATAAAAAAAAAAATAAAAAAATACACAGAGAAAAACACAAAAACCAAAAACAACAAGATGAAACATATAATCATAGGTATGAAGGTTAATTTACCTAACAGAACGTCTTTTTATAGTGCTCCTGCGTGCCAATGTTGCCAAACTGTTTGCGTGATCAGCATCACCGTTCTGGTGATGTTGTCCGGCTAACAAATGCGTTTGGGAACTGGCAGCACCGTCGCCATTGGGCTCATAACTAACTGAGCCATGACGTGATGATGATCCTCCTTGCTTATCGAGAGCCGCCATATCAAGCAAACAATTGAAGAACGATTGTTTCTATGTTTCATAATAAATTATTCGATTGCGTATGTTTTCCAGGCAAGGATGTTTTTTTTTTTTTTTGTTTTTGAGTGTGATTATTATTATTATATTTGGTTTTCCAAATTCAATCAGCAAAGCGCACGAACATTTAGATTTTTGGGGCAACAACAAAATTTTGTGCAATTTTTTTGAAATCCATGTTGAAGACGCAAGACGTTTTAATTTACAGGACGACGACAATTTTTGTTTATTACAGTTTTTGATTTGTTTTTTTAATTTATGTATTATTTTTTGTAGGTTGTTTTTGTTGGATTTTGTACAAATTTCGATGTTTTTGCAATTTAAGTACATTTTTGCAATGTTGATGTTTTGATATTTGAGTGAGAAGTGAAAAGAGTTTCGCAAAGTTGTGAAATAGCAAAGAATAAAATAAAATTTATTAAAAATACCATTCGAAGGAAATTTTTTAAGGTGTAGATTATGTATATAAATGTATAAATATATATAAATATACGAGTATATGTATGCTCTTAAGAGAGAAGCATAAATTTTTGGATTGTTTTATTTTTTAATTTTTTTTTTTTTTGGTTTAAGAATCGCACAAAGTTTGGCTGTGTGCATGATACAAAGAGAGCAAGATAGCGCCATTTCGGGTACCGCTATTTTGTAGCATTCGAATTGTTGTTGTTTCCCATGCTAAAGTATAGTTGTGACGTTGGGCTTAACATGCAAAACAACAACAACGAAGCTCTCATTTTGTATTTGTGACATCATCGGGCTGAAATGGCGCTATCTTGTTTTCTTGTATCATGGGCTGAGTGTGTAACAAGATTATTATATTTTTCTAGCATAAAATAATTGATTTTCTAATTGATTTTTAGCAAGCAAACTATTTTATCTTTCTTTATATTTAAAAAAAATTTTTTTTTAATTTGAAATCACTAATTTTTATATCTATTGTTTATTATTAAAATATAGTTTTTTTTAAATTTGCTATTTGGTTTAAAATGTACATGCTAGACTCTCTAATTAGAACAGCAAAAGACCAGAGACTATTAAGAATTTACTTTTTTTTATTTGCGTGTTTTTAAGACTAAAGGAGTGATATCTCAAAATATATTTAAGTATATAAAGATTTAAATTGTGGTATCGATAAAAAAACACATGCGTTTGATTGCAGAAAATAGTTTACATGCTTGAAAGATTGTTGAAAATATTTCAAATTGAACAACTAAAGAGGGGAAAATAAATCCAAAAAAGACTATAGTTAAATATAGGACATTGTCTTTGGTCAATACTGGTAGATTTGAGTTTTCTTTTTTCTGCGATACATCGTCTTTTGAATTTCCTATTTCCAATATTATTCACAGTCATTAAAAAAAAATGAGTAGCAACATCAAAAGGGGTAAATGGGTTAAATATTTGTTAAGAAAATTATAAAGACCATAGCATTTCTTAGATCAATAGACTTGTGTTAAGGACTGTATGGTATAGAATTACAAATATATTATGGGGGTGTTATATATAGAGGCCTAAGTGTGGAATTTTTTATAAGAAAGAGATGGGCGCATTATCCGACCGAATTGAAGAATGTTTTCTTTTGATATTAAATTTTAATCTACCCACATCTTTCTTAATGGGATGCATTTTGAAAGAACTGTGCTTTAATAGTTGTTTGCTAAATTATTTGTAATAGTCTCAAAAAAATGTAGGTTATTTAATTTTATCCCTTTAATCCTTTCGATCCAAATTTTGAATGGCATATCATTTTCCTATGAGAAACTTAAAAAGTGCATCTTTGAAAATTTTGTGCATTTTAGGAAGTTCAAAATTAGAGTCTTATTCGGCTGTAAGCTCTACGATAGATTTTGTGTATTTATTTTAAGGGGGGACTTTTACGTTTTTACCCTTGCAGAACGAGTAGTGCGAAATCAAATTTAAGGGGGCTGCCTTATTGGTCAAAAATTTTTTTCCATTTCTTTTTTTTACATTTTTTTATAGCTTGTATATTTGGAATATCGCGCTAAAAGGATTTTTTGAAATTTGAAATAGTTTAGAGGATATAGCCTTCTTTGTCGAACAAGATCTGCGAGTTATTTTAGATTCCTTCAAACTTAAACGTATTTATCTCGAAACAACTTTTTTTGAACTGGGTGCCACGATTTCTCCAGTTCAACTGGACCGATTTAAATGGAATAAAGTGGAATCAGAGCAGAATTGTCACCATTATGGCGTGAAGCCTCATCTTAGTTTAAACAAATTTTTTACTATTTTTTTTCACATTGAACTACAAAAAAATATGCCCGAAATCGATGGGTAATTCGGCGCCACGAAATATGGCCCCAATCGAAATGGCCCCAAAATGGAAAATGAAAAATGGCCCCGAAAATGATAAAGAGTACAACAACACGCAAATTTGGGGCAAAATTTCGTTCTTTTGGGGCATTTTTTCATTTTTTATTTTGCGGAAATACTTCATAATGTAAAATTACCCCAAGTTATGAAAAGTTTTTAGTATGAAAATTGGCCCCAGTTTTATTTATAAAAATGTTGAGACGCTTTTTTGTTTTCAAAAAATTAAAACTTTGGAAGGAAATGTTATTTTTTTTGGCATTAAAAACTACCTATACCTTCAGTATCCATTGTTTTTGAAAATAATTTAAAAATGGTGAAAATTTGCAATTGCTGTCCATAAGTTAAATCTTTCCCTTAATTTGACGAAATGCTTCGGGTATACATTTTGCGGGTAATAATGAAAGTGCCATTAATTTTTTGTACTCCGTGAATGCCGGTTGAGACGATCGTATGTATTGCGAAAGCTGGGGCCACTTGCACATATTACGCCTCAGTGCTTGGCAAAAATGAAACCTATAACGTAAGTGTTATTCCCGATCGTGCGATGTGTATTAAAAAATGTTAATGCACGATCGTGAGTGTTTGTACCGAAAAATGGTAAGCGCGGCAGGCGAAAATTTTTGACTAAAAATCGCGGCGCTTGGCGAAAATTTTTTAATAAAAAGCTTGAACAATTTTTACCAAAAATCTGAAGAAAAAACGCAAAATCACCCTGTGGGTATGCACGAAATTTTTCAACCCAATGCAAATGGTTCTCAACCATGAAAATAATATGTATTCAGTGTTGCACTGTTTTCTTTTCTGGATAATTTGCCAAGGCAGAAAGGGATTTAGGGAGTTTTTTCCTCGCAATTTTTGGACTCTGATGCTGAGAAGTGTGATCGTCTTGAATTAGTTTTGTCCCAATTTTATTGATCCCCGATATTTTTTTTTTTGACAATATGCGATGATAATGCGCGCCTCAACAGACCGATGTGGCCCGATAGAAATCGGCGCTATTTGGGCAGACAGTGGGATCCCAGATTAAGGAAGCTAACATAAAGAAGCCTTTCGAAAAAAGTTCTCAACTGAAACTGGACTGCTCTTGTCTGATAGTCTGTCTTTTCACATCGTGTTCTTATTTTTACTACTCATCAAGTCGCTTCAAATTGGAAATAAATAAATAATTTCGGCCAAGTGGTCCTGAAGGATCGAAAGGATAAAGTCTTAAACATAGTTGGCCAATTTCGAGTTCAAATCCTTGATAAATAACAAACACTTTTTAAAACATTAAGCTTCGGTATACGTTTCGACAGCTGGAGTAAGATATACACATAAAGCTTTATTCAAATTCAAAAAAAAAAAAAAAAAAAAACAAATCAATAAAAGCTCTGGGAAAGGGGTCAAAAGCGGAGTTATTTTATTTTTGTATTTTATATAAAAAGCAGAGGAAAAAACCTTTAGAAAAATCAATCATTCATATTTGATATTGATGTGCTTCACAACGACGGTCTTCTGGACCATTATTCATGCTTGCGTGAAGGAATGAGAATTGAGATACTTTTTTGGAGACAAAATTTTAAGTCAATTCAATTATATTTTCACTCAAAAAGAGTTTTTTTTTTCAACTAAGATATAAGAGACCTTTAAAAAATAGGGAAATTCTCAGTAGTCATCCTTTTCGATGCTGCATGAATCAGTCAAGGTACAAAATATATGTACGGATATTATATAATTATTTAAGATTATTTTTTTAATTTTTTTTTTTAACTTTTCTAGCAAGATGCAGTATTTTTTTAAAGGGTATGGTAGGTATAGGCAAGCCGTAAAAGGATAGAAATTTATAAAAAAAATTTTTGTTTTATATAGTTTTTTTTTGTTACTACCGGCTGATCGTCGCCTGTGGGGCTGTGCATACGTTCGTCTTCATCATCTCGTCTTTTCCGCTACATTCGATTAAGGATCAATTTTGATAACGCAAATTTGTATTGTATTATGTTGGCACATATTGAATGACGAATTTCGAGAGATTTTACACACAACAGAGAACGATGCATAAAAACCAACTGATTAGTTTAATTAGAAGATGCAAATAACTCAATTGTTAATCGAAACTTGCATCTTATACATTTTAGACAAATGGGGGAGATGTGATATGCTCAATGAATTGCATTTATGTTTTTTTGGTTTTGAGTGAATGGGATTAAGCCAATTGGGAAAACAAGTTTCAATAACATTTTAATAGAACACCTAAAAATCATTTATAAACTTTTCAAATAATTATTCAATATATTTATATATGTATAATATCTAACTACAAACATTTCGATCTGCCTCTTTTTTTTTTTTTTTTTTTTTTTTTTAAACAACTTTAAATCGCATTCCGTAATGAAGTTCTGCTATGGTCAACATTAAGAATTACAATGCACACTCAAAATTTTACAATTACTCAATGAAATATCTTTCGGTTAAGAGTACTTTCAATAGATCGATCTCAACGGAACTCAAAACTGAACTCAATCAAATATACTTATTTGTATGACTGCTTATTAAAACAAATCTCTTTTGTATACCTCCTTCCAGTTCTGCATTTTAAAATTTTACATTTATTTAACATATACGAAGACGTGAAGAGAAACAATTGCATTATAAACTTATCGAAAATTGATCAAAAGAATTCAAGTTTGAACAGTGAGAGTATCATTAGTGATTTAAATACCTAAATTATTACTAACTAAAACTGTGTCTTCTGTGCAAATGAAACATTCGTAATATATACGTGCCCTTTTATCATTTTTTTTTTTTTTTTTCAGCTATACACCTAAGAGTATTCAATTAATTTTGACTAAATTCATTTTACGGAAATGTGTTTGAATTTCAAAACTAGTATAAAGACATTTTCAAGGGAATTGATTGATTAATTTCGAAAAGGTTTTTCGGAAACATAAATACTTTAGTGACTAAATAAAACAAAATTAAATTTCTAAAACTTTCAATTAATACAACCAATTTATTCAAATACAGTGCATTGCCGATAACAAGAACCTTTTCGAAATCGCAAACGAAATCGGCTCCGAACCGAAACTAGCTTGAAAGAACCCCAGCGGAAAATTATCTCCTGCATGACAAAGTCACCAATGATGTCATCGATGACATATAGGTGACATTGTCATGCATGACATCTTGGAGGACATGTCATCGTGGAGAGGTGCTGTACATGTACTTGACTCTCATTGGCTACTGAAATTTAAATAAGGTTTTAGCGTCAGTTCAGCGTAAGCATGAAGTGGCGTAGATGATGGGTGCTCGACTCAGAATCCGAACATCACGGGTTCGATCCCTGGCAGAGGCGAACAAAAATCGTTAAAAATAGATTTTTAAAAATTTTCGAAACATTCAAAGAGAGGGCAAAGAAGAGAGTTATCAAACTGGTTTCCATAAATTGACATTTAGAGAGAAAAGAGCAATGTGCTGCTCTCAAATGCTTTTTTTCGCCATCGCATCCCCTAGCATGACCAGTGACATTTTCTAATCTTCCAGTGATATTGTCACCGCTGAAGTCCCTGTCAGCTCCTGTGTAAATGTCATACAAAGTGTCACCGGAAATAGCATGCATTCCGGCTCCGAAGTCACTAGGACATCATCGGGGATGTCCGCGGGACATTTCCCGCTGGGACAGTACTGATCCGATGAATCAGACCTTTTTTGAATGCATTTGCTGTCAATCTGACTGTAATCCGCGTTAAAATCCTTAGTTACGGAAACAATTATTCAGAGATCTCGATTTAAATTTGAAAGGAAAATCGTCCATTTGATCATCGCGTCGTTTGATTGATGGATTAGGTAAGGTTAGTGTGGCTGCCACACTTAGGCACCACAAGTGGGGCCCACTTAACCCTGCTGGTGCCTTAGGACCATTTGGTCCAAAATGCAACTTTTTCGAGGCCAATATCTGGAGATTGATGAAATCTATTTAGTTTCAGTCATAACAATATTCTTGTAATCAGCTCAAGTTCTTATTTTGACTAGATATTTTGTATGAAAAATACACCGTGGATCAAATGTTTCCTAAAGCATTTTGTGCAACTTTCTTAAAGTTAAGGTAAAAGCAGGGTTAAGATATCACATATATAATAGGAAAACAAAGAAAAACAGAAACTGAAAAAGCGACAAAAACATCCACCACCTAAGCTGGGAGTCGAACCCAGGGCCTCTCGCTTTGTAAATTGGCACAGAAGCCGACGTATGATTGATATGGAAAAAAAAAATGAATAGCAAAATGAGAGAGTGATGAGTTTTTTCATTCTGGGTTCAGAAATTCAAACACAGCATTTTCAAACCAATTATTTTCTAAAATAAAAAAAAAACGGTATAATGTAATATGTAACTGTGCTAAACACCTAAGTTTACAGTGTATACAACCTGTAATATTTTTCTCTTTAGAAAAGAACGTTTTCTTAAAACGTTTAAGTATATTTATTTTGTCGATATGTTCGGCAGAATTTTGTGTTCATGTCTTAGAAAACTTAGATAGATACACATATGTTTCTATGTATATTCCCTAAAATATTTGAGCTTATGTTCTAAAAATAGGAAGAAAAAAAACAATAATTAAAAATATGAAACTTACCGGCATTCCTGAATCGATTTGTCCGAAACGTGTATTGCGCCATGATTCCAGTATTAGGAAACCGGCATAAATTTTACCCACGGACAATTTTCCTTTATTCAACTGATCAATGGGTGGCACCAGTAAGTCTAACATTTTCTTTGCTTGCAAAGGCCAAATGTTTGTTATTGTTTCCCTAAGTTCTGAGTCAGCCTGATCCATTTCTTCAGCTAGAGGAAGGAGTTTTAATAATTTTAATTTTATTATTTTTTTTTTTCCAATTATGTATGCTTTTGATAAAAACTCTTATTAATGATCTTAACATACCTGAACGCATTTTTATACTAAGATTTTCACGTATTAAGGCGAATAGCGTCGTGGTGAATTGTACTCTCAACTCATCGTCCAGCGGCATATTCATGCGTATTAGTTTTTTGTAGGCGAGTCGATTGGGACATTTGTTACCGAACCCCAGCGGAGGATCCATATTTTTTAACATATCATACATTTCCGTGTAGTGTATTCTACCACTAAAAAGTTTTTTGTTTTTATATTTTTTGTATTTTAATTTGAAGAGTCAGTTTGTTTTTGGTTTTTGACGGAACACACGTTGTTGTTTAGTGAATTTGGAAATAGAAGATTTTTAGAGATTAGAATCGGATTTTAATTGGCATGAACAACAGTTGAACGCACACATAGAAAACATTGAGACAACAATTAATGTGGAATACCAATTTACTGTTTACAAGAAGATACATACATAGTAACATTACATGTACGAAAGGAAGAAAAAATCATGACCAAATATGGAGTTTAAATGATGTTTGAGCGTTAAAGTGCAGAGCTTAAGTGAAGGTTCATACTTTTTATTCTTCTTTTTTTGTTGTTTTATTTTTGTTATAGCGGTACAAAAGAGCGGCGCATTTAAGCGAATTTCTTTGTTGGTATTAATTGCAAGCTTACTTGTGCTTTAGAGCAGTCATCGGAAAAATTAAAGTGATAGTGTGAGAGAAGCGAGGAAATTTTGCATTAATGCACTAATGTGCGTTCTCTCAAACTTGAATGCGATGCGCGCGCGACGTTCCTTCGACAAAAGTTCGCGAGTGACTGACAAAAAAGCGAAGCAAAAAACAAAGAGTGCAAGCAATACGTGTGAGTGGCTAGCGCCAAATTGTTCCTAGCGCGCCGATGCATCGCGATGCCTGCTTCAAAGCAAAGTTGCAAAGTTTAAAGCGAACCCGACACGGTACTGAATTCCGTACTGAATGCTATATGTGTGTTAGTGAAATAAATGTGTATGCGTCTCACAACGACGGAAGCGATTCAGTAAGCAAAATCCAAATCGTTTTGATTTTCCGTATTGAATGGCTGAATTCAGTAACGTGTCGACGCAAACATACTGAACACGTACGTATGAATTCAGTAGGCTATTCAGTACCGTGTCGGGTTCGCTTAAGGCGGAATACTGCGAGAATAGTAGCGATTAGTATTGCAGGTAGTCAGAAAATTTTAATATTTTTAATTACTGAGAAGAATAACATATTTGTCGTTTACCATTTTTGTTGTTATTGTTTTTCTTTTTCTGATTTCAGCTGGAGTTTTTCGCTTTATTTCATATTTTAATTTTTATATGAAACAAATACGATCGAATAATAATCATTTAATATAGTGAAGTTAAACAAATGAGATATGGTGAGAGCTGAAGTTTAAAAAGCAGCACTGGAGTTTCGCCAATTTTAATCACTATGAGCCTGTGTTGAATGCACTTTTGTATGGGGGCAGTGGGGGTGTTAGATTTTGTATATTGAAATTGGAAGAGCAACGGAAAATATTAAAGAGGTGAATTACACTAAAAAGCAACACAACAATTAAGATAAAAAAAATTTTTCAAATGCTTCAAAAAAAGTTTTACAATTACACTAGTCAAATTTTTTTTTTTTTTTTGGGTAATCTTAATTGCGATTTTCTTTTGAACTTTGGCCTTCAAAATACAAAAAAAAATTTTTTTAATTTTTTTATGGAAGTGTTTTTTTAATAAGTATATTTTTTTTTAATTTTTAAAGCGGGTATTGCCGCTTTTTCGAGCGGATTTCGAAAATGACTCGTCGGATTTGAGCAAATTGTCCCTCAAATTCAATAAAATTAATCCCTCTAAAACTTGTTTTACACAGATTTTTAGCTCGGTCAAGAAAATAAGTTTGTGTAGACCTTTAAAAAAAAAACACATATTTTTAGAACAAAAAATCTTCAAATTTTTCATTCATCGGCTTCTAAAAAATCGATCGCAATTAAAATAATTTTCTTTTGCATTTTTCATTTAAAGTCAATTCTTTACACAACAAAATGAGATATTAGTCTTCAAAATTCATGCATAAATGGCAATGTTATAATTTTATGGGTGAGAGAATAAAAGCAAAATAAGCCACCATTAAGGGTGACATATGTTACTTAGGCCTCACGAACAATGGGAAAACAAAGAAAAAGAGAACCCTCTCGCTTCGTAAGTTGGCATTTCAAACAGCTACGTTAAGTGTTAGTAAATTCTAAATTTATATACATATATCGATAAAGAGTTTGAGTAAAAGCCTCTGTTACACATATATATATACACACAAATAGGAGCGATTGTCAGACAGGTCCACTTACAGTTTGTTATAATTAACCCTTTTGGAAAAGGTGGAAACTTATTGCGTTCAATTGTGATTAATTATAGTAATTACAACAAAAAACTCTTTTTGAAGCATAGAAAAAAAAAACGGATAAATAAAACATTTGCAAACTCAAAGGAACAACAACAATTATGTGCACTATTTAAAAAAGAATTCTGAAATTTTTGATTTTTGTTCTATATTAAATTGATAATTACGTCGCATTTGGATCATATTCGGCCCATATCCGTACGAATTCATCTAAATGATGTGCACCCAATATACTGGAGTCTCTCGTTAGATAATCGAAATTATCCATAATAACGGCAACGAATAAATTCAACATCAAGAATGAACAGAAAAATATAAACGATACGAAATAGGCGTAGGCCAATGTGGAACCGCACGTTTCGTTGCCCTTTTCGGCTTCGTCATCACATGGTTTCCCCTTGAGGCACGCCAGCATAATGTTCGGCCACGCCTCGCCCGTCGCACATCTACAAGTTTCGTTGGAAAAAATAACTATTAGTTATATTCGAATTTATAATAATAATATGAAACACAAATAAACAAAATTAAAATAAAATCAAATATCGATAGAGAGAAAGAGGGAGGAGAGTTTTGAAGAACAAATGATACAAAATCCAAATAGTACAGGATGGATTTCTACCCCGATTATCATAAATTCTTATGGGAAACACAATCTAAAAGAAAAAACTATCGAAATTCATTAAGTATTTTATAACTTGAAATATGTACGTATATACAAGTTATGAGCAATTCAAATGTAGCAATAACTTCAACTGTTAAAACCGTGAATAAAAACATCAATGGGTTCACAACATTATATGTTTTAATAACAACATGAAAAGGAAACAAAACAAATTTGTGGATTTAAACACACATTTTCAGTTCGGTATTCTTTTCATTTTTTTTATTTTTATTTTTTTATTTTATATTTTATATTTATCTCTATTCTATGTTTCAATCTTTTAAAGATTGGCAACTTCTAAAGAAAAGGTGCTATAACTTTATGTGTTGTTCTATACAGAATTGGGGATTAATAAGTTGATAAGCTTTAATATTGGGTTCTCTAAAACAAAGCTACAATATATTACTATATTAAATACGTGATATATGTATTTATCACAAGAACGACTCAAAGGCCATTATTTACTTCAGTTTAGCTATCCAAAAAGACTTAATTAAGTTACGGAAAAAAATCTCTAAAAACATTACATACATCATTATCGGCACTGTTAATCAGTGAATAATTTCATTAGGTCCGCAATTATCCGAAATATCCCTTACTCTCTGGAATAGATACATAGAATTTTTGCTCACAAAAAATCATTGGCCTGAGCAAAGAAGATGACACCAATACGAGTATAACTGGCGAGTATTAGAATAAGAGAAGAGCGGAGCATGAGGCACTTTCAAAAAAATGACAACCTTTTTAAAGTCTATGATCCAAGAAGAAGAAGAGCAGCATTGCCAAAGTTCTTGGTACAAATTTGGAACGTTTTTGGATAACGTGGACACGGATAATTGACTAAAGAACTACACAAAATGGATCTGAAAGACCTATTTTTCAAGTCCTGCGAACTGGTGCACTTTATGTGATTGATAGTTTTTGCAAGTTCTCTTTGATCTTAACGTTTAATTATAAGACCCTTTTCATCAGTGGCACCAACTCCGGACTTCGATTTTTTTAGTAAACGGGCAATTCTCAGGGGTGTCACAGAATCCGATAGCTGTCGGAATCGGAATTAAAACCGATCGATATTTCATACAGAATTTAAAAATATTGTTGGTTTCGGTTTTGAATCGGAACTATTATTGGTTCTCGATTGCACAGAACCTTTTTTTATCCGGTTGTCCAAGAAATATATATGAAAATTCATTCCAATTCCAACAGCTATCGGATTCTATGACATACCGGTCTATGAATACTGCCCCATCCGTGACACTTATTTTTAGGGTCTAGCTCTTTTTAATGAAGAAAAAGGACGTGATTTAAAAAAAAAATTTTAGTGTTTGAAAGCCTTTCAAAATAGTTAGGCACTGAAATTATGCAATTTTCGCTCGGAATGACTGTCACGGGTGGGGCTATTTCTCGTGGAATAGCCCATGCTCAATTGTATGTATAGAAACAGCGGTAAATACTGTTCAAAAGGCGGTTAAATAAAGAATTCAATTAAAGATTTTTCGGTTGACTTGTCAGGAACCAAGCGATCTGTTGTAAGTAAAAGAAAAGGGACTCTCTCGAATGGGATCGTTAGTGGAGAAAAGTGAATTTAAGAAATCGTGTACATATGACATAAGCCTTCAATTGATCAAAAGTTTGACTTTGGAGCTAGAAAAGATTTCTAATTTCAATTCGAGGTCTTCACATTAACTTTTGCATATATTTCCGATTTTCACACACAAATTTTTCTTTCGAAATTCTTTAGATATTAGATAAGGCAGGTGATAAGTGGCGTTCACCGACTGGAGTTATGTGCGATAAAAACACAAGCGACCGCTTAAAAGCTTTACCGCACAGTAATCAGACCTTTCGCTCTTTGCAGTTCTGAGTATCTACCCTTAACGAAAATTTCAGAAAGAAGATTTAGTGTTCTGGAAACAAAGATGCTCCGCTGGATGTCCTGGCTGACTCGTCTGGACCATGTTCCAAACGCGGACATTCTTAGCCACTACCAAGTTACTCTAATTATTGGGAAATTGCTGGAAACACGGCTACGCTGGTATGGAAACGTCTTGAGAGCAGATGAGGACAGCTTAGCAAAAAAAAAAAGGGTCACACACTAAAATACAAGGTTCCAGACAACAAGGGCGGAACGCCCGGAACAGCGTTGGATGGAAACAATCGAATGGGACCTTTAGGACTTACCGCGGAGGATACAACCAACAGAACAAAATAGAAGAATTGGTTGCGTTTTGCGGACCCGGGAAGAAGAATAAAACAGGTGAGACGAAGGGATATTTTTTGTCTTCCCTTTGCCCTTCTCGCTTACTAATAATCGATATAGACTTGTAGAAAGAAAAATTTTTGTGTCGAAATTGGGAAATACCCTCAGTACGCAGTTGGAATTTTCCATAAGTTTTGACAGTAAACTAATTCAGATAAAAAAATATTTTGTTGAAGAACAAAATCACAATTTGTATTTTTAAGAATATTTAGTAGAAAAAATGTTCAAAGAATTTAATGATGAAAATTTTCTGTTAATTTTCCATACTAAGCTCCGTACTGAGCTATAGCATTGAGCGATTATTTTTGGTTTCTTCACTTAATTTTTTCTACTTATTCAACTCAATTGTCAGCAGAATTGAAATGTATCTTTTCAATTGATTGTGTTTCTTGTTGTTTTTGCATTGTGATAAATAGATAGATAGGTGCAATTTAAATTGAACTATTTTTGAATATTTAACTCTTTTAAAAACAGAACATTTTCGAAAACGCAAGCAACGTTCAAACGTTAATTTTTTATGAGATGAAGATTTCGTGTTGTTTTTTTTTGTGTGTTTTATTCCAAAACTTTTCTCTTTTGTGTGTACAATAAAAACCTCTTTTAAATAATGTAAAAATCCCTCCCCTTATAGTACAACTCTAACTTTAAGACATTTTTAAAAATCTAATAGAAAAACTAATGTTTTCCGAACAACCTCTAAACAATTTGAACTCCATCAAGCCTAAGGCCCTATTTATTTTTTTTTTTATTTATAAAAAGAAATGAAATAAAAAAAATAGATAAAGCTATGGGTTCCATTTAAACTTTGTCTAGATTCAGAGTTCTTTTCGTTGTATATCCCCTAAATGGGTTAAGAAATTTTAAGTATCATCTAAAATTTAAATGAATTTTTTTTTTTGTTTTCTTATATATTTGAAACTTGTTTTACGTACCTGAAGAGCAACATCACTCCTTGTATAAATGATTGGAAGTTGTTGTGCCTAGTTATGGAATTTTCCACTGTACCTAGTTTGATATTGCCAAATACCTATGGGCGTTGTTGTTTCAAATCGAAGTTAAGGTTAGTTATAAAGAGCAAATTCAAATGTTATTTGATAAAAACAAAAATAAAAGAATTATTTAAAATTTTTCAATAACACTAGTCTACACCAAAATGCTCCAAGTACCAAACATACGATTTTTATAGTAAAATTTTCCGCTGATTACGAAAATGGCGAAAAAAAATTTTTCTATCGGACAGTTTTTCCGTTATTTCAAAAAAACCGTTTTTCAGCTTTTTTTTCAACATGTCGTTAGTTTTTTCACTATAACACCGTCATATTTCTTCGGACAATAAAAATCGAAGCACCGCTGTAAGGCCATTACCTCAGCGCATACAATGGTGTAACAAACATTTGAGTACGTAAAATAGTTAAAACACTACATTGCAAAATGTAATGAAAAAAATTTTAAATTTTAGATTTTTTTCAAATTTTTAATTTTCAAGACAACGGCAACCCTAGAAAAAATTTTTTAAAATTTTTTTTAGGCCTCGGATCTTAAAGCCCATTCAATTTCCAGCAATTTAAGTGGTCTAAAGTTAAACATCGGTTGAGTGTAAGTGAAGTTATAGCCAATTGCCCAAACCAACCCAAAAGACATATTCTGAAGAGACAAAAAAAACTATGAAAAAACGATTTCGTCCATTTCGTATTTATTACTTAAAATTACAATCTAATACCACCAAATCTCTCTTTATTATGTATAAGGCTAGTTTTTTTAAATAACTAACTTATTTTTCTTAGTTTGGAATGTATGCGGCTTTATTTTATTTTCTTCTTAATGCAATGGGTTAGTCGTATAGTATAGTAGGTAAAGTGTGCAGGTATTTATTGAAGACCGCATTATTTCGTATGTGTTCGAATACTGCATATTTGAGTATAGGATGTAGGCAACCAAAAAGGTCATGGTAGGCAAAGGGTTTCCTAATACAGGCAAAAATACGGTTCCACCCGTTTTTTCAATAAAAATACGGTGAAAAACATCATTGTTCCTCTCTTAAAAAAAGAAAGCTTGCAGGTCAACTTTCATCGACTGACTGTGTGGGAGACGAATTTAAGCATGTCGTGAGGTATTTAAGCGAAATGAATTTGACTACACTTATTCAGTGTTAAAACCGAGCTCATCATTCGCGGACTAGTATTTTTCATATTATCCTTTTTGAATTTTATTTTCGCGGCGTTGTTTATTGGAAAGTTATTTTTTTGTATAAAATGGAAACGAGAAGGTTCATGTGCAAAAACAATCCAAATAGCTTTTGTTACATTTGTGGAGAAGTTGTTAAAAAGCATCAGTTCAGAAACATAACAGATAATGTGCGGCAAGCTTATTTCCATTATTTCGGATTTCCAATGCAGAATGAGAGTACGCCTTGGACACCAAACGGAGTGTGCCCTACTTGCAGAATTACTTTATGCAAGTGGCTATGCGGCGAGGAGCGTTACTTGAAGTTTAAGAAACCCATGATTTGGACGGAGGTGGTAGATCATTCACAATGCTATTTTTGTGAGGCTATTATCGAAGGCGGAGGAGCATCGAATTTCGTTACAAAATCGTATCCAAATACGACATCAGCAGCAAAACCGGTGAATAGCAATGAAAATTTCACTTTACCAACTCCCCCATGTATTGATAAGGGTGCAAGTGAAAGCGGAAGCTCAAGTGCTTTGGAAGTTTCGTTTGGAAGTTCGGACAGCAAAAACCGGAGACATTTCACATCTCAAATTGAATTAAATGACCTCGTAAGAGATCTAAATTTATCAAAAGCAAAAAGTGAGTTGCTTGCTTCGCGCTTTCAAGAGTGGAATTATCTGGAACGCAACACCTCAGTTACCTGTTTCAGAGAAAGGGGCAACAACTTCTCAGAGTTTTATGTGAAGCGCGAAAAAATAACTTATTGCTGTGATGTAGAAGGTTTATTTAGGGAACTTAAATTGCAATTTAAAACATGTGAATGGCGACTATTTATTGATAGCTCGCAGAAAAGTTTGAAAGTTGCTCTTGTCCATAATGGAAATGAGCTGCCAACTATTCCTGTAGCGCATGCTGTTGGCATAAAGGAAACGTATGATGAAATCGCGCACCTCTTGAGGCTGATCGACTACGACAAGCATCACTGGAAAATTAGTGCTGACCTGAAGGTTTGTAATATTCATTAATTTAAAATTATATAAAATTTACCTTCTTATACATCATATTAACTGTAAAAATAACCGATTTTCATTTTCCCTTCGATTTCATTTCAGGTAGTTGCCATTATTACCGGGCTACAAGGAGGTTATCCAAAATTTTGCTGTTTTCTGTGTTTATGGGACAGCAGAGCGAAGGAACATCATTTCACAAAATCATCTTGGCCTAAAAGGGAACAACACTCCATAGGAAACAATAATTTGGTGAACCCACCTCTTGTTTCGCAAAATGACGTTATTTTGCCTCCGCTTCATATTAAACTTGGATTAATGAAAAATTTCGTCAAAGCTTTGCATAGAAGGGAAAGCCAGGCTTTTCAGTATCTGCTAGAGGTTTTCCCAAAACTTACATATAATAAAGTAAAAGAAGGAATATTTGTTGGGCCGCAAATACGCAAAATCATGAGGGATGAAAAATTCATTAAATCAATGAACAAACAAGAGGCAAAGGCTTGGTCATCCTTTAAGGAAACTGTAAACGGGTTCTTAGGCAACAGGAAAGATCCAAATTATAATATTATTATTAAGGACCTAATTAAAAACTACCACGCTATCGGAGCGACTATGTCCCTTAAAATGCATTTTCTGCATTCCCATTTAGATTTTTTTCCCGAAAATTTAGGGGCAGAAAGCGATGAGCAGGGAGAAAGATTTCATCAAGATATTATGGCAATTGAAAAACGTTACCAAGGAAATTGGAATGCAGGTATGCTAGGAGATTACTGTTGGAATCTTATACGAGAAACTAACCCATTGCACTACAAGAGATATAATAAAATCGCACACATTCCAAATTATGAAAAATAAGTACTTAAGTTATTTAAAAAAATTTACCTTATACATAGTAAAGAGAGATTTGGTGGTATTAGATTGTAATTTTAAGTAATAAATACGAAATGGACGAAATCGTTTTTTCATAGTTTTTTTTGTCTCTTCAGAATATGTCTTTTGGGTTGGTTTGGGCAATTGGCTATAACTTCACTTACACTCAACCGATGTTTAACTTTAGACCACTTAAATTGCTGGAAATTGAATGGGCTTTAAGATCCGAGGCCTAAAAAAAATTTTAAAAAATTTTTTCTAGGGTTGCCGTTGTCTTGAAAATTAAAAATTTGAAAAAAATCTAAAATTTAAAATTTTTTTCATTACATTTTGCAATGTAGTGTTTTAACTATTTTACGTACTCAAATGTTTGTTACACCATTGTATGCGCTGAGGTAATGGCCTTACAGCGGTGCTTCGATTTTTATTGTCCGAAGAAATATGACGGTGTTATAGTGAAAAAACTAACGACATGTTGAAAAAAAAGCTGAAAAACGGTTTTTTTGAAATAACGGAAAAACTGTCCGATAGAAAAATTTTTTTTCGCCATTTTCGTAATCAGCGGAAAATTTTACTATAGAAATCATGCGTTTGGTGCTTGGAGCATAAAAAAAGCAAAAATTTGTCGAGTAGTGTAATTGGAACACATATTTCTTCGCTCAAAATAAAAAAAAAACAACCAACTAAACAATCTAAACATACAAAAAAAAAAAAAAAAATTTTTTGTTTCTGTATTTGTGTGTAAATGCTGGTCGATATGTAATTTTATATTTTTCAAACAATATTAAAAAAATATACTACGTTTCAACTACGAAAAATTTGAACACTTTTGGGGGTTAAAGAAAGTTTTTTTTTGGTACACAATTTCAAGTCAACTTAAGGTCAAACTGCCTTTTTGCGAATTTCCGAATTTCCGTCTTTCAATTTTGAGAGCATAACTTGAAAAGGTGACGCGTAACTTTATAACTTAAGCGGAACTATTTAAAAGGATGTTTTTTTATTCGGGTCGTCACTATGTAGCTAGTAAGGACATTGGCAAGAGAATGTTTAACAGTTTCAAGCCACGCTATTATTTTATAATTTAGAACAGTAGCTACATATAAAAAATATTTTTAATAATATTTTTTCTTAGGGGACAACTAAAAATATTATATATTTATGTTAATATATGTACACACACACACACAATAAAATTCAACTTTTTTTTTTTGATTTCCAAAATAACTGGTGTAAACATTAGGCAATTTGCAAACAGAAATATATATTGATAGATATTGTAGGTATATATTTTCTTTTAAAAACGTACGAAACTACTGCAAATGAATAAGGAATGAATGCATTGAACTACATAAATCCCGCCCCGATAGATAGATGTATCGACAAAGTATTCTAGCCAAAATGTGTCTAATCAAATAATTGAACGTTTTCAAACTCAAAACGGAGGAAAATTGATTATTTCAAAAAGAATTTTTTTTTTTTGGTTTTTTGTTTTAAAGTATTAATTAATCATTAATTATTAAGGTATGTAAATACGTTTTGTTTAAGTAATTACTTTGTTTTGCAATACTTTGGTTTATATCAAGAAGGTATTTTACCGAAAAAGCAGCATTATTCCTCCGGAGAATGATTGAAAGTTATTGTGGCGATTTAGTTGTGTATCCGGATCGTATTTTATGTTCCCAAAAACCTTCGAAATTGGTTTGATTTACGTATATACAAACCATGATTTTTGTTTTTTATTTTGGGTTAAAAATTTTTTTTTTTTTTTTTTTTGTTCCAGTCAAACAAAACACGTATAAAAGAATTTGAAACTTTTTTGTACAGAATTATTTTAATATTTATAGAAAAAATAAAGCTACAGCACAAAAAAAAAAAAGAATTAAGACCCTAAATAATAAGTTCATTATTGCTAAAAAATAAAAGAATTTTGAAATTACATCGCTGCGCCATAAAATTTTTAGTGATCTACAAATTTCCGCATCCGGTCTAAGCCAAGGAGGATGGCCATTTGTGAAACATTGTTAACGGCTAACTATTACATAAAAGCTAAATTTCAAGTTATACCCAGCTTTGTTTGGAAATCGGTTCATAATCTGTAAAGCGATATCTTATTTTAGGAGACTGTCTTCCAAAAAAAGCAATCGTGACCCTCTTTAAGCACATGAGAAATGAAGCAAGTTTACTTGTTAAGAAAATTTCACAAATATTGGGCGACGCACAATCTGTCTAGGGACATTTAGCTGGTCTTCATGACGGCCTTACATTGGTTGTCAATACTGAAAACAACACTGTTAAAAATGTATATGTATATAAAATGGGAAATGTTGCCGTTTTTCCAGTACAAACTCATAACTAGTGTTACCTAAACTATAGAAGTTTATACTGTCGATTCATGTAAGAATTTTTCGAGACCTCATACTACATCACTGTTGCCAGTTTTTTTTAGGGAAATATTCCCTCGAATGTCCCAAAACAAGTCCAAAATTGTCAAAAATTAAATTTTGAAAACTTCTTAAAACAAAAACTTGGTCCCATAAAACTTCCCTGACCACTCACAACATGCCCTAAGACTCCACTAAAGGACAATAAATGTATTTTAATTTAGGAGAAATTCCCCTTAACTGGCAATAGTGGTGCCACGGATGTTATCGTTCGAACCTATATCATTAACAGGTCAATGAATAATATTCCCGGAGTTTTTTGCCTGGAAATTGTTCTCGTCGGAAAAAGGAAGTATTCGAAACATGCCAAATTTCCCAAAATATAGAATCAAGGTAATAATGTGGTAAGAAAGTTTTGAAATGTGGTGAAATAAATAGATGTACCATTGCCATTAAAGGAACCAAGACGAGAGATTAGAACACCAACGGACAAAAATCTGATGAATAAAGCAGAGCTCTATTCACTTTTGCCAAATTTTTAGTTGACATATTCCGTGAATGTCAGAAAGTAAGGTCAAAAATTCCTTAAATTTGATTTGAAAACTTCTGAAAACAAAGAACTCTGAAATTCCTCAAAGACTTTGCTCTTCGTATTGTCCCTTAAGGACACACAATGTTCTTTAATTTAGGGCAGATTTGCCTAAACTGGCAAACATTGGCTCTATTATACCAGTCAAACTAAACGTAATCGTATAATTTACCAATAACCCACTGAAGCTGGGTATAAAAGTGCATGAAAACTAACAGCCTTATTCATAGAAACATTTTGTAAAGAAAATTTGAATTTTATCAGCATTTTAATTAGAAATGTTTCTACGATTAAGGCTATAAAATTCTATTACTAGAGACTGCCAAACATTTTTCTTCTAAAGATATAC
This sequence comes from Chlorops oryzae, assembly GCA_020466095.1. Lineage (NCBI taxonomy): Eukaryota > Metazoa > Arthropoda > Insecta > Diptera > Chloropidae > Chlorops > Chlorops oryzae. Next base: position 21,639,043 of record CM035808.1, on the reverse strand, counting down.
TATAATTTTTCTTTTTAATAATTCACTTAATTCAATTAAAATGTCCATCAATCCTAAGATGAAAAAAAAATATTATAAATCTAAATCTAAACCTGTTTTTAAAACTATATATCGTTAATGTAGCTATGCGTTTGACCTTCATCCTTTACACAATGACCGAAACATTTACAGAGTAGAGTACAAAAAAAAAAAAAAAAAAAAAATGAAACATATGCCGAGTATATATTAAAGAATTCCTCTTATGGAGGAATTACTTCGAATATTTTTATACTCGATAGATGTTAATTAAATTAAACTAAAAGAAAACTAAAACTTTATCACAAAACGAAAAGAAAATCAAACCTTTTCCGATAACTTAATGTTATAAAATGTTTTCATGGAAAAAAAATATCCAAACTTACCTGCATGCCAATAATGGCATAAATAAAAAATAGCATGGCTATAAGCAAACAGACATATGGAAGTGCTTTGAATGATTGTACGAATGTCCATAAAAGGATTCGTATCGTATAGCCTTGTCGGAGCAATTTTATAAGACGTGCCGCACGAAATAACCGCAGGAAGCCAACGTTGATTGAGTTCGACTGTAAAATATTTTTGGTCAAAAAAGAGAGGAGAGAGAAAGAATGAAAAATAAGAATGTTCGGATTAGAGTAATTGTGGTTTTTTTTGCTGTGTTTTCGGTGTGGTTCATCGGTGATGTTATCGGTAGAGTTATATCGAACAAGTTCTTTTTCCTTTTTTCCTTTCATAAAAATGTATGAATGTATTTTTCCAAAGCTCTTTTTTTTGTTGTTAGTAATTTTGAAATTAAACGATATTAAAAAAAAATAATAATAATAATTTGATTCAAACCATAACACAATTAAAGCATGACATTTTGAAAAAGAGATTTTAAAGAGTTCAATTAGAAAAACCAAAAAAATTCAATTTATCGAAATAGAAAATTTTGTACATAAATTTCTCTTTTTTTCTTTAAATAAATAATCCAATTGTTCTTAATTTCTTTTTTTTTTTAAATAATATACAATAATATCTTATAAATGATACTTAATTAAAATTATAGGCCGAATTTCTCATTTGTATTTGTTGTTGAGCGTATGAATATTGATATGCTTCGAAAAAAATGTCGAGATTTTATTGACCAAAATACTTTACGCATCAGCTGGTGCTAATGCAGAAGACGGATACCGCCTCGCAGTGGCTTCTTAAGCCATGCAATAATTGTACAATCCATGGCAGAAACGTTTTTGTTCAATACGTGTGATAAATTGCACAATATTGCTGGCAGTGCGGAAGAAAAAAAAATTTACGTATGAAGATGATTTCATATAAAATATCACAAAGTTTTTTGAGAAATTTCAAACTTGAAAACTTTTTTTTTTAACTTAATCTTTAGCACAAGCTCTAATAGATATATGTAGGTACTTAAATTTTTAGGGGGGAATAACTTAAACTTACTCGCTACTTTGAAATTGCACGGTGGGGGGAATAAAGTTATTGGAGTTATTTATAAGGAAAAATAAAGCGTTTGTGCACCTTTCTTCAAGCATTGAGTGTCAATGACTTTGATTTTTTTTTTTATACATTTGGAGGCGGCAAAATCTCCAAAAAACAATTCGCTTTACATAAAATTTAACGCAGAAGAAATGAACTTGAAGGATATTCGAGTTACAGTGAAATCCCTTATAAGTTAACACATAATTGGAGAAATATTTTTGCAAATCATTGTATTTCTGAGATAATCTCAAGAGAAAAGATTCGAATTACAACACTGTGCTAGTTCAAAAAACCGACAGACCGCGTTCATATTTAGAAATACTAAGTAAAATGCGCTGAATACAATAGTGGTATTGATTTATTGGGATTGGCTCAGTTAACAGAGATTTTCGCGCTTTAAAGGTTAATCCCAAAAGAATGCAAGCATAATTTTGTCTTTACTTAAAACATTTGAGTTTCCCCAACAATTAATTTAGATTTTGGGACTCCTTTTTTATATTTGAGAAGATGGCATAATGGGAAAGCACAAGGCTAGGAATCGAGAGCTCTGAAGTTCAAACCCAAAAAAAAATTTAAGCGGAATTTTTTATTTTTATATTTCGGATTTTTTCTTGATTCAGTTTGCTGGATGAACTCCACACCACCCCAATTACTTTGCAGCTTGTAGCAGGCGTTCAATGTATAAAATGGCCATCGAAACAAGGAAAAGAAATATCTGTGAAGCAAAATCACTCCAAAAAAAATCCGAAATATAAAAAAAAAAAAATGTTCCGCTTTAATTTTTTTGGGGTTTGAATTTCAATGCTCTCGATTCCTAGCCTTGTGATTTCCCATTATGCCGTTTTGTTAAATAACATCACAGATCTAAAGCTCTTTTTGAGAACTGTGTCTTTAAATTTAAAAAGTATATTTTAAAAAAAATCGAATGTCAACAGTTTCACTTCCCCTAAAAGTATGCTTCAATTTTTTAAAATAATTTTGAAACTAGAGCCAATCCAGAAAAACGGTTGATGGGACTGAATTCACCCCCCCCCATTTATGTTTACAAGATTTGTTTCCATGTTGTCGGTAAAAAAAAGTACCAAATTCGAGCACAGTGCAATTGCTACTCTTTGACAAGTTGTGTTCTTTTATCAGAGTGCATACTTATGAGGCAATTCACTGTAATCCGAAAAAAGGGGCATTCATACGATTAAAAGAATAAACATTTTATATTTTCCGAAAGCTTTCCTTTGGTTTCGATGAATTTTAAATAATTTTGAAGAGCATACATACAATACATTCGTATCAATACCCCTTTGACTATGGCTTTTTCATTGGTTTGCGGAAGTATGTAAGAGGGGATAGATAGCCTACAGTACCTATGTTTTAACCCTTCATAGTATCAAATTATGATACAGTCAAACTTCCATAACTCGAACAACTAATATCTAAAGAAATAGTTCAAAGTCTCTATAGAGACTTCGAGTTAGAGAAACGAAATTTTATATAAAATAATCGCTATTGCCATCCGATTACGTTCGAGTTATGTTTTAGCCTGGAATCCACTCTAGAGTTTCTTACGTAGAGAAAATATTGTAGAGTGTAGAGAATCTAACTTTGCTGTGTACTAAGAAGGCTGCCTCTATAATTCTACAGTTCCACGTAGAGCTGCCGTCGACATATTTAGAGTAGCGCTCTTCTATGGGCTCCATGGCTATTTAAACTGCAGAAGAATGTTTTCTCAACGACTACGACTACAGTAGAGAAAATTCCTTTGGAAATATATGTTAGTCGTGGAGCACAAAGTAGAGCTCTACTCTAAATATGTCGACGGCAGCCTTACGTAGACCTTTAGAATTGCAGAAACCGTATTCAGTGTATACAACAATGGTACATTGTCTACACTCTACACACTTTTCTCTACGAAAAAAACTATATTGTGTATGTATTTCAGGCTTTAGAAAAATTTCGAGTTATGGAAGTTGAACTTTCATGCCATTTTTCCTGAATGTGATTTTGCCTTTGGCACTATTTTTTAATTTGTTTTTATATGTTAACCCTCTAATGCCACAATTTTGTTTTTTTCAATAGAAAGTTCAGATATGACTAATTTTGGGTAGAAAAATATGAATCTAAAATAAGTATTATTGGTTTTTTTTTTGGTAATTTGTTCGAAAAAAGTAGCCAGGAACTAGAGGGTTAAGTAAAACGTGCTCGTCTTCAAGACTAATACAATAAGCTATAAAGGGTTAAAACTTGGTTTCGAAAAACCGATTAACTCTCTTTTGAGAAAGGGGATGGTTTTGAAGCGTTTCAACAAAAGTACTGTTTTACAAAAGCCTTGGGAGTTAAGGGTTAAAAACGAATCGCTAAACCTAAATACTTTTTTTTTAATATTTTTTTTTTGTAAATCATATGAACGTTTCTTGTAGTTTTTTATAAAATTGAGAAGTTTTACTTACATCCTGAGTTGTTATTATTATAAATTTTTTAATTGAATTTTTCATTCATGGTTGAAAGACATTTTTCGCAAAAGAAAATTTCGTATTCCCATAATTTAGAAATTATGCAACGATATTGGTGATTATAGTTGGTGTTTTAAAAAGGTGCATGATTAAATTTTATACGTAAATATATATAAATATAAATTATTTTTAAACATGTTTGTATAAATAGTGTGGAGTTATAGGTTCCAATTTCATTTTTTTCGGTTTTCGTTCATTCAATAACAAATCCAATTAATTGTTTCCGATATGTGTTGTGTATATATATATATTTTTTTTTTCCAGTTATGTTTTATATATTATTAAATGCATCCAACAGGCACATAACATAATCAACGTTCAATGTTTTAAAAGAGCATTCAGAAACAAATTATTTAGTTTTGCAATTAAAATTTTCATAATTTGGTTCATTTAAATTTTTTTTTGTGTTTTTTTTGATTTTTTTGTATTAAGTTGCCATACACACAGCGTTAGTTCGTGGATTATTTGATTGAGATCGGTTTCAGTTGACATTGCAGCATGTTCGAATATGGTTTTTGTTACGCAGTGAGTACCGATATAGGTATAATTTTGTTTTTTTTTTTTTCATATACACATTTTTGTTTTGAATTTCCAAGAGAAGAAAGAAATATAAAAGAAGTTTGTTAGTTATTAAATTTGTTGCTGTTCGATTGAAGCTAATTGGAATGAATTGGAATTATTTAAATTCATATTTGGAATTTGTTTAAAAAAGCCAACAATATAAAAATGATTTAAACAAGAAATATTCTGGCAACAAACAGGAAGCAAAATTTAATTTTAGATTAATTTGTAGCTAATAAAATTTGGTTTTTCTCAACAAAAAAAAAAATTCTTCATTTTAGATGAAAAAAATTTATATATGTAAGACAACTTATGAAGAGTTGAGGGGGAAAAACTAGGTTTGAAATTTTTTTTAGGTTTTATTAATTTCTATTTTTTTGGAATTTAGTAAATATTTAGAAAAAAAACTATTAAAAACTTGTTTCCACTACGTGTTTTGCAAGAACAATATTAAAATATACAAATCCTTTTTTTTTTCTAACATATTTTTGATCTTCGGAATATATTTGTGGGTGACATTTACACACATATATGGCGGTTGATTTTCAAAAGCATACCCTGCAGGAAGCCTGTCGCTCCATGTCTACATTGACGTCAAGAGAACTATTTCGAACGTCAACAGTATTTACGGGCGGTGTCATTAGAAAAACTGTACTGTCAAGAGATATAGTTCATCTTTATTGACCATGTCAACAACGTGTTTCCTTATAAAGTAAAAGAGTACTCCTTTTGTCTACATAACAGTACCGACGTCAATAGATCGTCAATAGTTTTTCGCTCTACTATTGACATTCAATGACAACTCAATGTTAAATGTCAATAACGCAAAGCATTGCGACGGGTATAACTGGTCAGTAGTACTGTTGACGCAGTCAGTAGAGAAAGAGTATAGAAACACTATTGACATTTCCTGCAGGGTATTGAATAAAATCGAGAAATTTAATCAACACGTTAATGAATACCGATAAAAGGTGGTCTTCAAGCAGCTGTGGAAACTCGAGTGTTCAAATTTTCCAATTTTGCATGAATGACCCTGTTGGCAAGGCGTGTAAAGTAGGCTAATTTAAAAACATTACAGTGGGATTCAAGCAGGTACGCAAAACTTGCGCACTCGGAAGTTTCGCGAGCTCGAAAATTATTTTGTATGAAAAAAAATGATATTTTGCACGCCTCCTGTAATGCGCAAAATATGCGTGATATTCGCTTCTTCTTCTTCTTTCACCACAGCACAACATTGAAACCAGCTGTCTTCGCAAAATTTTCGCACACGCTTTGCATAAGGGTCGTTCAAGCAATAGTGCAAAATTTGCACCTAGCTATTTCCGAACCTGCTTGAATACCACTATTATAGCTTTAAGTTTGAAAAGGTGATCACTGTGAATAATTTTTTGGATGGAAATGATCGGGTTGTAAAAAATTTCCAAACAACATTGCGCACAGTTTCCGAGTGTGCAAATTATGTGATTGGTTTCCCTTTCGCGAGAAAGGTAATTCAATATCGAAATTGAAATGATTAATTCCCCTTTTTCCTAGATTGAGATTGAGAAATTGAATTACTTTAATAGAGAATGCATATCGTCAGTTAGATCATGAGGTAATTCAAATTCCTCCTCAATCTAGAGAAAGGGAAATCACATCAGTTGGGGAATTGAATTGAAAGCAAATTGAAAGGGAAAATAACCACATACCCGATAATGTGCAAATACCCCACGATCTGAACCTTTGTCTTGAATCATTATGAAAGCAAAGGATTCACTTTCTAGAGTAGCATACTTGGAGATTTATAGATAAAGTCTAAAGCTAAAATACATATTCCTATACTTAATTGCTATAAAAAAACTCTTACGTCTCTACATTCTCTACATAATAATTTTCTCTAATAAATATCTATTTATACATTCATTTAGTATCTCTTTTGATGACAAACAATACATTTTTGTTTTTGGAATAAATTTTTTTCGTTTATATATTTTTTTTCTTTTTCCTCGTCGATCAGTTTTCGCGAAAAACTTACTTGAAACAACTGCTGAATGATTTGTTTAATGATCTGAAAATTATCAAAATTCTTTGATTAAACTTCTTCTGGGGGGAGAGGAAATATGGAGCAAGCGTTTTCTGTATATATTTTTTTTTTTTTAACAGCAGCGAAAGCAGCATAAATTGAGCTCACGACCAAATACGACAGGGAGTTGATTTTTTTTTTCGCGTAAAGTTGACTTTCAAGGAGTTTTTGTTTTAGATCGCGCTTACACTTTGGACAACCTAACAATGGTAAGGCTTGATGATTTTCTTTTTTTTACTTACCGAAGGTTTAGTTTGTATTTTTGTTTTTAAGGTTTAAACATTTTTTTTTTTTTGGTATTTATAGCTTTTACAAAGTATCATGCAAACAAGAAGATATTCTCTTTTGGCTGTTGGATTTTTATAAGCTTATTTCTCTGGGAGTAGTCTTATCAATGATCCTTAAAATATATTTAAGCATAAATGAATAGAATAGAAGCAAAATGGGCACAGAGCAGACATGCTTGCGCGAATGTTCCATAGGTCTTAGAATCTTAGAGAAATGATGTGAAGCGTCGAATGATTGGGAAAAAAATTCCATCAAAAAAAAAGTATCTTAAAAGCATTGAAACTTTTTGAATTATAGTTATGCTGCATTTAATCCTCATAAGTGGAGCTCGGAAAAGAATGCCCTAAAAATAACAAAAATTGCGTTAAAAACGATGACAAATTTCCCGTTAAAGTATCCAAATTAATGCATCTGGAAAATGTTCGGAAAATCTTTGTATAATGCCCAAAATATCGTTTCTTTCTATTTTATTAATATTTGCTTGCATTGAATTTTTAATTGAAATGAATACGAAGAAACCTCTTTAAAGAAAAACATTTTTAGTGAGTTCTAAACTATAGACGGCCTCTGTGCCGTAGTTGGTTGAGAAGTCAACTTGCGAAACGAGAGGCTCTGGGTTCAACTCCTAGCTGGGGGCTAGTTCCTATTTTTCTTTTTTTGTCCAATTATTCGGGGCAATTACAACGGGCCCATGTGAGGCATCAGTGTGTCACCCTTATAGTTAGCAGTCAAACTAACCTAACCTAGCGTAAACCATATCGTCGGCTTTAAGTGTAAACCTACTAACTAACAATTTCAAATGTTTTACAGGGTGAACATAAAACACTTTTTTCTCAGGACTTAAAGCTTAGGAAGGAAACCCAAAATATGAATGGTTTATTTTCTTTCTATATATGAAGTCTCTTCTTAATTCGATTTTGTCCATTATACAAAAGCTACGTTGGAGTCACTTCTTGGTGTTAGCTGTGAACTTTGACCACCGTTGAACTACGCAGTTTTACTCATCACCAATTTCTCCGTATTTAAAATTTGAAATTAAAAAAGATTTTTTTGCCTGACGATGCAGTGTGCTTTTTCCTCCAAATGACACCGAAAAGCCATAGTCGGTAAGATATTATAATAAAAATAAAAGAAGTGAACTTCGAGACTGAGCCAGGATTTTTTCATTGGTTGAACGCATTTTTGATCAATTTTAGTGCATTTTTCTCCGAACTCTACCAAAAAATATTCTCCCTTATAAACACTTCCTTTGAGGATGCTCGCTAGGGTGTTAGAGTATTTTTGAGAATTTTATTTTTTTTTTTGAAAAGGATTACGCAGTTACGCGGACTTTCTCAAAAAATCCTGCTTTTCTGAGATACATAGTTTGATAGTTTTTGGTAAAGGCTGTTCAATCGACATTGCGTGAACTTACAGGATCATTTGTTATTTTTATCCTTCGATTTAAGAAAATATATAACACAGTATACTCTCTCTTAAGCGGGCACCTAGGGGAACGAATAGAGGTGTCCGCTTAATAGTAAACTATTGAAGAAGCAGGAATACTAGAGCATTCCCAAAAAGTGTGCGTTTATGATGAGTGTCCAAATCATATAGAAGCTATTACGTGATTCACCACACTATAGTGTAAGCTATGATGTGGTTCACCACAGTTGAATTTTTTTCACCAAAGCTATAGTTCATATATTACTATATATGTCACTCTCATAGATTTTGGGCGGGACATTTCGCGCCAGTTAGAAAGAGATGTTACTCGGCAGGCAAAAAAGAGCGAGAGAAAAATACTTTTGGTGAGTACCTAAGTGAAAAATGCTCATTTTGGTGGGTACCTAAGACCGTGGTGGGTACCCAAGACCGTGTTGAAAAGAGCCAAAATAGAAACGGCTTCTCAGTGACATATATAGTTATATATGCTATAGTTCTATATGGTCCGCAAGGAGAGAGTAGACTGCAATTCTTTTGCTTTTTCCATAGCGACGATGATCGAGGACGATGGGCGGTGGAAAATGTCAAAAGCGCTTTTCTCAGGCAACGTTTTGAGAACACTTTTTTTCAATAATTTTTTTGTTACATCAAACAATAATACGCTCTTAAAACTATTTTTGCTTAACGATAATAGCAAATGTATTGTAAGTCATTCAATATTTAATCGCTTAACGTACAGTGGTAAGTTCTATATGCTAACAATATACCAATTGGAGTTTATTATAGATTTTTTTTTAGTTTTTTATTTTTTTAATCATGCAAAGAACTACTTTGGAATTATCAAGGCAATACTTTACTCTTGCTAAGGAAACTGAAGTTATCGATAAAAAGAAAACTTTTTTATCATTCTACTAATCGTGTGAGCTATACAAGTTAATTATCAGTGATTTTTTCAATTTCAATTAAATCGAAAATTCTTTTTAATGCGAAACTATACAAGAAAAAAAAAATTCATAATTATATATAAAAAAGTAGCAAAAGAAAAAGTTTATTTTTTCTTTAAATGAAAAATATGAGAAATTCAAAAAAAGCGGCAGAGTATGCAAGTAGTAGATGACAAAAACAACTTCCCAAATACGTAAGAAGAATTTTGCAAATTTCTTAAAACTGGATTTTGGTTTTTTGTTATGAGATATAATCAGGGCTCGGATTTTGTTGTCTTTTATAAATTTGAAGCATACTTAAAGGAGCAAAAATTTTTCTAACTAACATTTTACGAATAAGTTTAGCGAAGTTGAAATTCAAACCGCTTGTCTTATTTCAAAAAAATTTATATTGAAGTTAAAAATCGACTTGAGTCGTAACTTTATGTGAGTTCAATAAAAATTTTACTCCTTAAAGTATGCTTTAAATTTATAAAATTCAACAAAATCCGAGCCCTGGATATAATTATTAAGATTTTTTACATATATGTAAGTATTTCGCATGTACTTCAAGCAGAGAGATTAGCAAATGGCAATAAAGAGAGCATAATTTTCTTTTCGAGGCAGCAAATTGGTCTCTATACAAGAATATAGCAATTTGAATTAGGAAAATAAATGGAACATTTGTGGCAACTTATTGCAAATGATTGATAAAAGTTTCTAATTTTCGAAAAAAAATTAGCAAACAAAGCGTGAACGAGCGAGAGCCAGAGAAGTGAGTGGAGCGAAAATTACGTACAAAATTTGCGTACCATTTGCAAAAATTATAAAGAAAAATTTCGAAAAAATCCAATTGCATTAATTGATTTTGTTTTTTCTTTAAATAATTTTGGTTTTTTTAAATTTTAAATTTTTGCAATTATTTTTTTTTTTGATTTTTTTTTTTGGTTTAATTAAATAAATTTGCCGATTATTTGGCTTTGCTGACTACTTACAGTTGCGTCAGTTGACTGTGATCGATTTTGGACGATTAAGAATGGCGTAGGTTGTTTTTGTTGTTGTCATTGTTTCAAATTCATTGATGGTGAGACAGTGTTGTGGTGATTATTTGAGCGTTGGTGAATATTTTTTTAAAATATTTTTTTTGTTGTTGTGAAAGTTGTGATTGTTTTGTGGTGTCAGGTGTGTTTTGCAATCATTGCATCGATGGCATTGTTGGTGGTGGTGATGATGGTTGTTGCAAGTATGATGCATTGGTGTTTCGATGACGTTTTATTGTGTTGGCATAATCATAAATTTTTTTTTTTTATGGAAATCGTGTAGTGTGGTGAATTCAACAGAACGATTATAGCAATAATTTGAGCGTAGAAATAATTTTTTTTTTTTTTTGTGGCGGTGACGGTGAATTGAGTTGTTTTGGTGATTTATCAAATTGAAGTTGCCAAATTCAAAGAAAATATAAAAAAAGAATAATTGTTTTTAATCATATGAGATTTAATTAGTGTTGACATAATAAAACATTTAAAAGCAAAAGGTAAAAAATTTGTATTTTCATAGTTCTCGAATAGCTCTTTACTCTGGCAAAAAATATTGGGCTTTTTCATTGTCCAGGAAGGGCTTTTGTCTATACATATATACTCTGTTCTTTCCAATTAATCATGATGTCATGTAAAACATAATTGCACAGTGGACGGTAATGACTAATCTAGCAGCCAAAAATTTTCTTTAAAAAAATGCTTGCTCTATTGCATAATGTGATGACGGCCTCTGTGCCGTAGTTGATTGAGATGCCAACTTACGAAGCGAGAGGCTTTGTGTTCAACTCCCAGCTGAGAGGTCGTGGATTTTGATATTTTTTCGGTTTCTGTTTTTCTTTGTTTTCCCATTCTCTGCCCTTTGACTCTACAGTAGAGAAAATTACTTTTGCAATGTATAATGTCGTGGAGCACATAGTAGAACTGTACTGGAATTACGTTGACGGCAGCTCTACGTAGAGCTGTAGAATCGTAGAACGTTCTTTAGTGTACATAGCAAAGTTAGATTATCTACTCTCTACACTATTTTCTCTATGTAAAAAAACTCTTTAGCGGCTTAAGAGTTGATTAAATATTTTTTCCATGCAAAATTTGGGAAAATTCCGAAAATATAGGTTATTATTTTTATGCCCAAAACAATTAATGTTCCTTTAATCCTTCAAATTTTTGCACCACTATTATGTCATGTTCAGACGGCATTATGAATTATTTAATTAATTGGCTCCATGAATTAAAAATGCGAATTAACCCGTTCAGATGAGGGATTTGTAATTCGTTTTTGACGTTGTGTGAAAAGCAACAGCCCAGTCGTAAAATTCACCAATTCCACCGTTATGAAACTGTCTCAATATAAGTAAAAAATTCTTTTGACCATGAAAATTTCTTTTGAAGAAGGGTCTGTTGTAGCCAGTTCTTATTTTGATGATGTTTTTACTAGAACAACATTGGAAAGAGCACTATTTTATCTCTTATGTCATGAATGCAATAAATTCCGGCTGGGAGTATTTCTTTTCTTGCTGATTCCTTCTTCTGGTTTCGATAAAATCCGATAAAAATTAGGGAAGGCACTGACTTTATCGTAATTCGGATCGTAATTCAAACTGAATTACTTTCGAATTAGGTAATTCGGCTTGTCAAATTTTGTATGGCGTACTATGTGATTCACAACGTGATTCGACTGTAAATTACGAATGGGGGCCGAATTACTTAATTCAGGTTGCCGTCTGAACATAGCATTAGCTTGATATTTGTGAAAAATTTTTAATTTATCCTCTCTTCAAGGAACATAAGTAGTTATCAATTAAGCTCCACTTGACTCGTTGTTTCGCCCACTGTGCAATGGAACAAAATTTTGCCTAAAAATTTGGTAAAACAGTAACACAATGAGGTATGACTTGAGTCAATCGAGATGAAGCTTAAATACCTAACTTGAAACTTTTTGGTGAATTATTCTTCTTGTATATCAAACTAAGCAATCGCTCAAACGCTCGAAGAAAATGGTATGTTCTCATCTTTAGGCATAGGAGCCAGAGGATTTTCTGCACGATCAATCGTGAATGTTAAACTGTCAGATAATCGTATCAAGTTCAGCTAATGTTGAAAATTCTGAGGCGTGTTCTATGATTTTTTTGTTAATATCATTTTTCAAGTAGTCAAAATTAGTATATGTCGATGCACATTGAGAGCTATTGGAGCACTGAGTGAATTTCTTTGAATTCCGATTGAAATTGTACAATAAGATAATAATAAAAAAATAAAAACAAAATTAAGACAGATTTTATTGCATGTATGAGGGCGTGTAGTTTACAAAAAAATATGAAAAAAAAGAAAAAAATTAAAAGAAATCTCAAATGCAGAAAGAAGGAAGAAAAGCAAAAGCATATTAAGAAGGGGAAAAAAGTTCGAAATTTTTTATTAAAAAAATCACTGCGATTTGATTTAGATTGGGAGAAAGCTCCGAAATGAAATGGTTTTTTTGTTGTTGTTGTTTTTTTGAAATATTATTTTTGGTTTCTTAAAATATTCAAAAATAATAACTGTAATAAATCGAATACATTTAAATGAAAAACTCCTAGCTTCTTATATAAAGCTTAAGACATAGTTTTTTAAGTTTAACAGTAAGCTTATTAGAAACATTAAGAATAGTACTTAATTTAGCATTCCATCAATAGTAGTTTAGAGTGTTTTAAAATATAAAGCAAATTATTGGTTCTCGTTAAAAACCTTAAAGGGTTTTTTTAAAAGAAACGGTAAAGCGGTTATTGTAGGGTTAAGTATGTAAGTATTATGTGAGCAGTTAAGAAAAGAGTTTATTAAAAAAAAGACAAAAAAAAATATATCAAAGAGAAACAAAAGGAAAAACCAGAGGAAGGAATGTTGAAAGATGTAGGATTTTTAAACATTTAACTTTCAAAATCTGAAGAAGATAAAAATTTGGTTTTGCTGCAATTAATAAAACATATTATATATATTTTGAACCGACTTTGCTATTCTCGTTGAGAGTAAAGTGGTGAATTTTATATTGCTTTTATGAGAAAGCTTTTCGAAATTAAGGATCAAGATGATATAAATTCGATTTTTGTCTTGAAATAGGAGCATGAAGTAAAAGGTTACCACTGAAATCATTACAAAGAATGGTACGCCTTGAGAGTATTCAGCCATAAATAAAGCTGACAAAAAAAAAAAAAAAATTGAAAAAGCTCTACTCTTATATCAAAATAAAAAAAAATCTAACTGAATTATATAGACGTACTCATTTTGGGATTTTTAATAGAACTCCTATTTATCCTGATAGGATAAGTATTCCACCAATTAATTATTGTTTAATAGCAACCTCAGACATTCCAATTTTTCGTCCGACTAAGCCAAGTCGTATCAGAATCAAAATCGTACACGCAAATCGGCTAAATATGGCACGAGTTCAATTTTTTCTCATGTAGGAAACACACAGTCCAATCCATTGTACAGTACGTTGGATTAACGGATGTAATTGAATTCGACTCATACGTTCCAATGCATTGTACAACTTCCAATACAACTTCAATTTGTTTTATGTTATTATCTTTATGTGCATTTGTTTTCTTCGCAGCATATAGGTGCTATATGCTTCGCAGAAATAAAACTGACTGAATTTGATACAACGACGCTTCAAACGTTCCATCATAATGCACGACCACCAACTGCAACAAATCGAAACTTTTATATTTTCGTCTAACTGTTGCATCAACCGAATATCGGTTGTCCAACATTGCCACAAACGATCCAATATATCGTCCAATCAGGGTTTGTTGTACAATAGATTGGACTTTGTGTATCTTAGGTCATGTTGAAATTATCCTTGGATTGTGTTAGGGCAAGATCTCAGACTTCATTCTTGTTTTCATTGCTCATTCGTGTTGCGACTGTTTATGAGAAACATCAATAAACACTAGAGCAAAAGAAAATAATTCGATTCAGCACCCAAAGGTATGCATTTGAATATTTAAAAACCAATTAATATCATTTTAAGCCTTTATAAATGGAGCTTATTAGATGGTTTCTCTCACATCTTTCATAAACGTTTCCCAAGATGTGGTTAAATAGGCACGTCCTACCAGAATGAACAGATTTCTTACTATCGGTTCTATTCGGAATATTCGAATGCATACTTTTGGGTGCCGCATTTGAAATGTTTGGTGAATTCAACATACTCAACTGTACTGATGTAAGTACCCAGCGGCCAAAATGCTGCTTACAGAAGCGATGAACCGTAACACAATTCTAAGGCGGTAATGCACACGACTTCATTTACAATCCTAGTACACTTTTGTTTGAGCGTGGCCGTTATGTAGAGTTAACGCCTACCACCACAACACAAAGTAATCGGAGTTTTGGGGTTGTTCATCCGGTACGTTGCCTACAATCTCGTATACTTTGTAAGTTATTGGTAAGCAAGTCGCCTACAATTTCGTTTACTTTGTAAGTTATCGGTAGGCAGGTCGCCTACAATCTCGTATACTTTGTAAGTGGTAGACACTGTTGGCCGCTAAGTAGTGATTATGATGGGTACATCAAGTACATCACTCACAACATGAATTGGCTGTCTTTCACCATTCTTAGCAAAAGTAGCTAATTAAATTTCGCTAACAAAAATGGAGTCAGCCGAATTTTATTAAACAGTTGCCCAACAGCTGAGTCTGCCGAATGCACCCATTTTATGTTGCCTTATTAAACACTAGGTTTGTAAAAAATTTCCGCTCTATACAAAAGTTGTATTGTAGAATGCGTTCCAACAATTTGGCCGGATAAATTGGTTGTACGACAAATCGGAACATCTGAGGCCGCTATAAGGAAAAATTTTTGCTGAAGCCAATCAATGACGCCGCCTTCTTATCTTCTTCTTCGTTGTTCTTCTTCTCACTCTTTCTATTGCAAAATAATTTACCAATACGGAAAATTCTAAATAAATCAAGCGCAAATTTTTTCAAATTTCAAAAAATTCTCTCAATATTCATTTTTTTTTTTATACGAATTTTCTAAGCAAAAGTATTTTGAACACACAAAATGACTAACAACTTTCAACATTAATTAAGATACAGAAAATGGCTTTTTAGTAGTTTCAAACAAGAGTTAGTAAAGAGGTAATAAATGTTTATTTTTTTTTTTTTAACTAGTGTTGTGTTTTTTGTACTTACATCGTGCTGTTGGTGGTGTTGTTGTAGTTGAAATTTTTTTTGTTGAATGAGTTGAGTTTTTGGTTGAAGATAATTTTGGTAAATTTTGCAGGCGTGGCGAATATTTGTGTAAGATTTGTTTTGTTTGTAGATATTTTATGAATTCAAACCGAAAATAAATAATATATTTATAGCATGAATATGATTCCAATTGGATTTTGAGTGTTCAGTTTATATTAAAAATCAAAAACAAAACAAAAAAATTAAAAAATAAAAACAACGAAAAATAATAAAATATTTGAATTATTATATTATTTGGCAAGGTTGAAGTGTGTTTTGGGAAGGGAGTGTGTACATATGCAAATTCAAGTGTGGGTGTATGTGTGGGTGGGTTGTTTTAAAGTTATTGTGTTATTGTTGTTTAAGTGTAAGTTTTTCATTTGTATATTTGGTGTGTTTGAGAGTTTTTCGATTTGCGATTTTTGAGACCCCGTTTCGTATTTGGTTTTCGTATTCGTACACACAAATAAAATATGAAAAAGGAAAATTAAAAAGATATATGATTAATTAATTTGTAGAATTTTTCGTTTTTTGTTTTTCGAAGTGTTATGAATTTAATCAATATAAACATCAATAAGAATTCATCAATGACAATGTGAATTATGTGTTAGAAAAAACATTTGTGAACTTAAGCTGAATAAATTTTTATTTTTTTTTATTTTTCTTTAACGTTCATCGCGTATATTCCAAAGTTTTTTTAAGAGGAACTTTGTATTTGTCTAGTGTAAGACTTCAAAAAAAAAAAAAAAAAAAAAAATAATAATAATCCCGTTACTATCCTTAAGAAACTATCGTAATTGAAACGTTCGAAAAATGACATTATTGAAATGACGCTTCGCACATTTGTCAAACTCGTTATTTAAAATAGTTGCAATTATAGCATGAAGGCGGTAATAAAGAATAACTCTGTGCTGTTGGAAGGAGAAAGAAAGAAAAAAGACTCTGCAAATAAATCTGCATTATATGCAAATATGAAAGAAATCCTAATAGCAATAATGCATTCAAAGATGTCAACCGATAAGAATGCCCAGAAGTAACTCATCCACAAACGACTTTCGATTCTTCTCGGTTTTCAACACAATCGAAGTGTTTTCCAGAGATCATGTATAAAGCTATAAGCAGGTTTCGAATTTTGTTGCATTAAAAAATTTAAAGCATACTTCAGGGAGTAAAAATTTTGTTCAACTCACAAAATAGTTAAGATTTAAATAGATTTTTAAATTCAATATGAATTTGTTTGAAGGTAGAAAAGCGGTTTGAAGTTCAAATTCCAAAAATGTTGGTAAGAAAAAATTTCCCCCCATAAAGTATGCTTTAAATTTATAAATTCAAAACAAAATCTTGGTCATAAGGATGCCAAATTAATAGGGCGACGGAAATAATTTAAATTCAGCTCCTAAAAGTATGCATTAAAATATTTTAAATGCAATTTATATCATTTTATGCCTTTATAACCGGAGCTTGATTAAGGTTTTAAACATATCAGCACATCTTTAAAGCTCCTTCCTTAAGATGTGATTAATTGGGAAAACTACGAGATAAACAGATTTGTCACTGCCGGAAATATTTGGAATATTCAACTGCATACTTTTAGGAGCGCAATAGAAATATTTTCTGTTGCCATACAAATCAAGAACAGTGATAAATAGAGCGTGTATTTTTAAGCATTTATATATATTATATATTATATATATATATTTATATATATTTGAAGCATACTTTGTGGAGGGGATATTTTTTTTCTTATCACCATTTTGGAAATAAGTAGCGAATTTGAACTTCAAGGAGATTTCCTAGCTTTGAAAAAGTATTAAATAGGCTAAAAATCGATTTGAATCTTAACTTTATGTAAATTGAACAAATTTTTTGCCCCATAAAGTACGCTTCAATTTTATAAATGCTTAAAAATACTCGCTCTAGTGATAAAACTTTTCTCTATTGAAGTCGCAATAATCTCTAATTATTGACTGATTATGAACATATCAGCACGGTTGTTGTTCGAACATCGAATGTTTCGATTCATTACATTTCAGGTGCATTCATTTGACCATTTCATAAAAAAAAAAAAAATAGTTCAAAAACTGAAAACTTTTACAGCATTATTTTGAGTATAAAATCTTGGCGGTAATAGCAACAGCCTAAATTAAATAAAAGGAAACAGAAGTTTCTGTATGTTTTTCTTCTTTTTTTTTTGTTTTGTTTTGGTTTTTAGATTCAATTTTTATAATTACCCCGAATTCCATCCAGAGTGCATCCACTATACTGCCGAGTACGGTTATCAGATCGAAAATGTTCCACGGGTCTTTGAAGAAATTCTAGAAAATCATTGGAAATGTTAATATGAAAAATTGAATTGAAAATATCGTCTTTGAAGATTTCAAATGATTTCAAAGCAATAAGCTGAAATTTACAACGCAGCTGTAATAAGTAGTCTTGTGGTAAGAATTCGTATGTTAGTGATAATTTTATTTTTTATTTAATTTTTTTTTTTATTGTATTCTGATACCCACCGTACAACCGAAGGCAATTACTTTTAATATTGTCTCCAAAAAGAAGAACAATGTGAATACCAGGTTCATGTAAGTCAATATATCACTGTGAGTTGGCGGTGCGTCATGAAACTACAGAGCGCATGGACACAACATACGGGGAAGGGACGAAAAGAAAATATATGCAAATTTAAATATTGATGGATTTAAAAAAAAAAAAAAACAGAGAAATAAAAAACAACATACGAAATATGCCTACATCATTGATTGCACAATATCTATTTTCGATGAATATGAGACTAAGAATGATTTTATTTCTCTTTAGCTAGAATGTATTTAAAAAGCTTAAAGTGTAATCTATTGACCATAGAGAAAAAAGGAAAGTGCAGAATTAAATGCTCCAAGCTAATTTCAAACATTTCGCTTCATTATCTTCCAATTATGAACCATCATCACTATTAACTATTTATAAAACTAAAGAGTGAGACAAAAACTAAGCATGATTTTTTTTTTCTAATTATTTTTGATAAATTCTAAGGAGATCTAGCTGGTCAAGCTTCAGCATTGCAGTGTAAGTAAATTATGGTTTTCATGACGGCCTTACATTGGTTGTCAATACTTAAAACAAAACTGTTAAATATATATATATATATATAAAGTGGGAAATGTTGCCGTTTTTCCAGTAAAAGTTCATAACTAGTGTTGCCTAAACTATAGAAGTTTGTGCGGTCAATTTATGTAGGAATTTATCTAGCCCCATACTACATCACTGTTGCCAGTTTTTTGCGGGATTACTCCCTCGAATGTCCCAAAACAAGTCCAAAATTGTCTAAAATTTAATTTTGAAAGCTTCTTAAAACAATAACTTGGTCCCATAAAACTTTCCTGACTACTCACAACATGCCCTAAGACTCCAGTAAAGACCATAAATGTCTTTTAATTTCAAAGCAGATTCCCCTAAACTGGCAACTGTGAACTGCATTATGAAGCAGGGGTGTTGCATAACGATTCGCTACGAGTGTAAGGGAGACATGAATTTTTTGGTTATATGAAGAAAATATTTTGAAATATTTTATTTTTAATTTATAATTTAGGCCAATGGGCTATAAGAGAAGAAAATCGATATTATTAAAAGGCATTAGAAAAGATAATACTAATTAATACTTTTAGCCACATATTACCATATCTGATAGCCGGGATACTTTAAGCAGAAAGCCTTTATTTGTTAGAACGGCTCATATAGAGAGCGAAAGAGGAGGTGGCATGTGTGGTGAATTGCCTTATATCTCTTGTTCTTAATCGCGAGGGGAACCATTTATGGTTTACGGGCATGGCAAACCCGCGGACCCTAGCCAACAGTTTAACAGTACTGAGGATTGGGTATAGAATCGAACGGTGAGTGGTGATTTACATCCAAAAATGGGTTGACCATATGACCTTCTAAAATGGTACAGCGGGGACAACGAATTCCACGTTGTGATTGGCCGTGAATGGTCCTTGGGAGGCGCCCCTTGTGGGAGTCTCGCTGAGGCTGTGGTAATTGATGAGGTGACGATGGCACAGAATATCGACCAAGGATTTTGATTGTGGCTATACGCCTCCACAGTGGAACACTTACAAGGTCGTACAACCATCGGGCCATACAAACTTAAAATTTCTAGTCTAATATAATCTCTTGTTTTAAAAGGAACTGTATATCTGGGACACAGAAAGGCTTTGAATATACTATGAAATAGATAATATTAGATCCAGTGCAAACTTTTCATATGCGGACACTCACGGAGATGAACTTTTTGCCCGCATATGAGGGGTGTCTGTTTATGCGGGTGAAGTTTGTATGAACAACCATAACAAAAAGCAAGTATAGGTATAAAATAAGCGGCCGCATATTACGGTTGTCCACATGAGGGTGTCTGCAGTTGAGAGGTTTCACTGTATTTGAATAAAATTTTCAAAAATTATCGGGAAGAGTGTCAGATATGATAACATGTGCTTTTAACTATACATATCTACACCGAGAGAAATAACAACAGTTAAATCAACTACTTAGAACAGTTAAAGTAAGAGTGGTCAAATAAACTGTATTCCGCATTAAATGCACTGAAAAAGGCAGTCAAATGAACAGTTGAAAAACAGTTACTTTTTATGTTCAAATTCGCTTTCGTTCACGTAGACGTATAAGTTCGCATTCTGATCAACCGTCTCCGAACGTTTCGATAGCTCAGTGCTTTAAACTGTGACTCGACAGTCGTGAGCTTCGGGGTTATATCCCTGCTGGCGGCGGGAAATTTTCTGAATTTTTTTTTTAATTACAGTTTTTTTTTTTGTTCAGAGTGTAGTTGTTTTGGAAGACAAAAATTTTCTCCTAAATTTTTAAGGTTTTATTTTATTTAATTTTTTTTTAATGGTTCATTTTCAAGCAAAAAATTTTGGGAATTTGAAACAATTCCTTAAGCACGTTCCCCAAAACTTGAGCAACCATAAGCTCAAGTGAGCATTTTGACCAAGAGATTAAATTCGTCCGTTTAGCGTAATGGTTAAGACGTTCGTCCAGCGAAGTGCAGGTCAGCGGTTCAAGGCTCGGCCGAGGCGAGAAAATTTAAAGAGATGAAAGAGAAAAAGATTTAAATAGAAACAAATAAATGAAGAAAAAATATAATAATTTAATTTAAAAAAAAAATATTAATAAAAGAAGATAAAAAAAAGTCAAAGCAAAAAATAAACTTTTTTTCCCAGTCGCTGGTGACAGTTGATTTAACGGCGAGACAGTTATATCAACCATCAGGTCTTTATTGAGTGTGTTTGTACTGTTGAATTGACCGCTACTACACATAAGCTAAGAATTAACTGGAACTCGGTTATTTTAACCTGCTTTTTCAGTTAATATAACTACCTTTTTCTCTCGGTGTAAGAATATAGCTTTTGACTTTCTAACAAGAAATCTTTGATATTTTTAAAAAGCTTGAAAAAGAAATTTTGTTTTTTTGCAATTTTATGATTGCTTATAGCCTCAATTTATCGTGATGTAACATTGACATATAAGTGGATATAATGAGTCGTACTATAGCTTTGACACTGTCCAACTTAATGTGTACTTAAAACCTGTTCAGTCTTGCTGAGAGTAAAGTAAATAAAACGTAGGTATACCTATTTAACTAAGCAGATTGATTACTTTAAAACTTCATAAGTTTTAAATAAAAAAAGAGAAATATAAGAGCAAAAATTTGATCCTTAAGGTGTTGAAATGACTATCTTCATCGTTATAGTGTTATGATGATGTAATTTTGACTCACAAGAGATCGCGATTGTGTTGAATTGTGGTGTGTTGTACTGTTGGAAAAAAGAATTAATATTTTTTTTTCTAAAGTTCCTTTAAATTTGAGTGTTATTTACATGCATTCGTAGCACTGAAAGCGTAAAATGATATTTAAAAAATTTTGAAGTGCTAAAAGCGTGCCTTGCAAAATCAAACAAAAAAAAAGAGAGAAAAAAAATAAAAAAAATTTGACGCATTGAATGTTCATGCCTGATTTGTACGCTTTTAATTAAATTCTTACCTTTTCCATAAGAACTCTTAAGCTTAACTGTGCTCAAGTCTTTAAGTGTATGATGAACAAAGTTACGTTACTCACAAAAAAAAAAAAAAAAAAAAAAAAAAAAAAAAACACAAATCAAAAGAGTTCATTATTGTCTTTCTTTTCATTGTAAATTTCAGCTTTAAGGATAAAATAGTCTTTAGTAGCCCAAAGCACTTGATATGTATGTATGTTGTATATATATATATACACCTATTGTATAAGCAGAACCTACCTTTACTCCAAATCCAATTATTTTCAGCACAGTCTCAACACTGAACATTCCAGTAAATCCCATGTTGATATATTTAAGTGATTTCTCATACATCGCACCTTGATTATGATACTGTAGAGATTTTGTTTCAAAAATAATATGTAATTATACAATTTTAACACAATAATAAAGTGTGAGTGTGTGGGAGAAAATGTACTTAAGAATCGATTTATTCGATCGATTTCATGCAGTGCGACTACACAGAAAAATTCTTCAAAACAAGATTTTCCTTTGAATTTGAATTTAATCATTTTTAATTCTATTTTTTCGGAAAACTTTCGAATTAGCGGCACTGCATGAGAATCTCAAAATTATTATGTGATCAATGAAGGAGTTTTAAAAAAATTTGCTATAAATAAAATAGGAGTATTCCCAACAGTTCGGTATCAATGTTTTGTATCTGTTTGATACTTTTTTATAAATATTTTTTGTAGAAATTTTTAATAAAATCAAACTCTATCCTTGATGGCAAGGAGTAATAAAGAATCAAAGCACTGTGGGAATACTCTTATATATTGTACAATATCGCACACTAATCACTAAATCGGCACAACTCAAAATTTTACATTTTTCGGGCAAACAGCCAAAATAACTCTCGACGCCTATAAAATCAATTTCTTTTAAAAATTTTTATTATTTTTAATTAACTGCAGATTTAACAAGTAAGGGTGTTATAGTCAGGCGAGCCTGACAATAAAATACCCGACACAGACTCACATGTTCAAATAATTTTTAATATCAAGAGGTGTTTAAGGCCATAAGGCCAAAACCGCCCCTTTGCCACGCCCACTTTTACAATTTTTTTGTATTCTAATCGGAAGATTAAATATACGCTCAAATTCTATGTTTCATGGAAATATTTCGAAAAAGTTCGATTTGGAGGCAGCTTTGGGATTTTTGTGACAGACCCTAGTGCATACTGAAGGTACCCTGAATAATGGACCGATCAAGAAAATTTTTGAGCAAGATGCTTATGGCTACAAAGGAAGTATAAGTGCCAAGTTTCATTTAAGTCCCATAGGCGTTTCGGGAGTAGGAGACAATTTTCGAAAAACGCCCTTCTGCCACGCCTATTTTTATAATTATTGTAAATCACATTAATTGGCGTAAAATATATTCAAATGCCAAATTTCATCAAAATATTTTGTAGAATATCGGTTTTAGAGCAGTTTTTGTGATTTTCATAACAGACCCTAGTACTGGAGGTACCCCTAAAAATGGTTCGATCGGGTCCATTCTCGAACTTGTTCTTACTCATGTTTCCGTGAGCACGCATACCAAATTTCGTCAAGATAGCTCAACTCCTTCGATAAGAAAACTGTATAAGACGCAGAGACAGACGGACAGACAGACGGACGGACAGACCGACGGACAGACAGACGGACGGACATGGCTAAATCGAATCTCCTGGTGACGCTGATCATTTCTATATATAGTTTGTATGGTCCATCTCGACTGGTTCTGGGTGTTACACACAACCACAGAAACGCAATGTACCCTCGACACGGAGTGTGTCGGGTATAATAAATAAAAATATTAATTTTCCACGTTTTTCTTTTGCTGCAATAAAATATTCGCAAAACATGAAAAAAATGATCGAAAAAATTTTGAATTATGCCAGTTTAGTGATTAGTGCGCGATATATATATATTTGTGTATGACAGTTAAAAGAAATGAAAAACATTGATATGTGCTGGGTGTGGGGAAGAATTAGAACTGTAAATGATGAATTTGTTTGTCAGGGACTGTTAAACATTTGTACCTTTATTCATGCGATCAAACAGGAAGATCAAACATTTATGTTTATTTATATATATATTTATATGCATATAGTTTACAGCGGAAGTATTGATTGTTGTGTTAGCATATAAGTACATATGTGAGTAAGATAGAATAATCGTATGTACATCGAAAGTATAGACACACATAAAAGAAACAAACACACAACAAAACACTTCAACTTTCATACAAAATCGAATTTGAAAAATTTTTTAAATCAAAAAGAATTTCGGACATGTAAGCGTGTATTGTTGTGTATCTTTGTTTAAATGTATGTTTAAGGTATGAATTTTTTTTTTTTTTTTTTTTGTAAATCGAGGGTTAACAAAACTTAAATTAAATGAATATGGAAGGTATTCAAACTACTTAATTTATCCCTAAATTCAGTCTCTCTTGATAGGGAATTTTAATACTGATATATTGTTGTCTTGAAAAGGGGTTTTTATTTGAATATGCATATTGTATATTGTATGTATGAATTATCGATAGTAAGAGTAATTTAACGATTGCGCTTACCTTCATCATAAGTAATAAAGTATTGAACACAATTAGCATCATTATGAAGTATTCGAATGGTGTTGATACAACAATACGCCAGACCTTGTATTTAAATGTATTACGATTTTTTGGCATATAACGCTCAAGCGGACGCGCACCAATTGTAAAATCTATGCAGGATTTCTGTAAGTAATTTCGAATAGATTAAATTCAGCATTCTCAATTGATTAAAACTACGTGCGAGGATTAATAGACTAAAACACACATATACATATATACACCCACATATGTATGTAGAACAGAAACATAGCTATATTTACAAGCTGTTTAGCTACTGCCTATACAAACCTTTTTATTAAAGCATATTTAAAGAGTACTTAACAATCATTGAGTACTGTTTAAATGCCTTTTTTTGTTTGTTATTTAACTTACAATAAGTAAGCGATAAACTTCCGGAAAATGTTCAAGTTTTATATACAAACGAGTTTAACGGGAGAAAATGCAACTTTGGGGAAAATGTGATCAAGTTTTTTGAATTTTTTTATTTTTTATTTCTGTCCTTCATTTACGATGTTGTAGGCTAAGGAACGTTAAAACCTTAAGGTTTCATTTCACCATTGTGTAGGTATATGTTTACCAAAAGATCGAATGAGACAAAAATGTAGAAATGTCAACATTTTTTATTCTACAGCAACGCCTTTCAGGTCAAATTTTAAGCCGAAGGCCTCCGTTGCCAGTGCTCCTAGCATTTAGGTTATAAATTTATTAATAACTTTCATTTTGAAAAAAATAAAAATAAAAATTGAAAGCTTTAAAAACGTATTTTTGGAATCGAATTTATTTTAAGCCAACCGGAAATATTAATCAAACAATTTAATTCTTAAGCCAGATTGCCAGACCTGATGAAAATTATTCTATTGATTTTTCGATAGTGATATTACACTGTAGGGACGACTTTTAAGTGTTCTATTTCCAAAATTCCTTGAGATATCCTTGAAAATCTTTTTTTAGGAAGCCATTTTTTTCAAAATTTTATATCTCAAAAACTAATTAAGATAGGAAGATGAAACAAACTTTGGCCAATTGCATGTATAACACGGAATCTAAATTTTTTTTTTTTAATTTTTACACAGAAAATTTTTTCACAAAACTAAAAATAAAATTTTAATTTTTTTTTCAGTGTATTCCCAGTTTGACGCCAATCTAAGAATTTTTTTTTTAAATACCTCTAAGTATTTGCTTTCATTTAGAAAAAAGTTTCATTCTAATTGGAGATTTTCAAAAAATTGCTAATGCACATGGATGCTCTCAGCATTGACATGCTGCGGTAAGCGTGCAACACACCCGACATATGAGCAATGTTATTCGAATATCACGTATACGCAATCAAAACGGCAACATAATTTATTTTGAAATAACATTTTTAAATACAAAAACCATAATTTTTTACGCTTTTTCGGATGAGTTTCGCGTTTTGTTTTTATTAAAAAATGCTTTTTTTGCACGTTTACCGCAGCATGCTGAGAGCATCCATATGCACTAGCAATTTTTTGAAAATTTCATTGTTGTTCGATCCAATTAGAAACTCATTAAAATCTCTCTATGAAGAAATCATCTATAAAGGATTTCTTACTATAGCGAATCCTCTCAAGGCTTTTTTCATACATTTTTACTGCCTTTTTTTCTCTTCTTATAATGAATTCCTTCTAAAACGAATTTTTTTCGGTCCTTTGAAATTTGTTATAGCGTGTTTCACCTGCATTAAAATTGTCTGTCTCCAGAGACTTATGCAAAAATTTACTTTGTATTGAATAGTTTTTGATTTTTTAATAATTTTGCTGCGTTTTTTTTAAATTAAATTCTTCAAAAGAGCATCAATTCACGAAAAATCGATATAACGCAAAATGACCATAGCCATCTCTCGATATTGCTCTACAGAATATGGAAAACTTGAGTTTGCTGCACAACCAACACGTTTGATATATTGAAATAACTTGAAAACATTTGTATTTGTACTTTAAAATAAACAATTTAATTCCTATTTTATATAATTTTAATTCATCTGTTTTTTTTGCCGGAAAGAAATTCCGAAAGATGGCTATTTTTTCGTGCTCCACTTTGGTGTAAGCCCTTAAGTCGCGTTAAGCTTTTCTTGAATTAACAAGCCATCTATATGCTATGCTCTCAATACATATTGCACACTAATCACTAAACTGGCATAATTCAAAATTTTTTCAATCACTTTTTTCACGTTTGCGAACATTTTGCTGCAGCATATGCAACACGGGACAAATTGACATTTAAATTTATTGATTCTGCAGTTATTTAAGAATAATATAAATTTAGAAAATTTATTTTTTTTACGGGCGTCGAGAGTTTGCCCGAAAAATGCAAAATTTTGAGTTGTGCCGATTTAGTGATTAGTGTGCGATATAGTCGCAAGTAAAAAAAATCATCGTAAATGAAGAACACTGAGAAAAACTAATTCTAAACAATAACTATTTCTTTAGGTACTGCCACTTTGTATATAGACGCTAAGGACCGATGAAAATATACAGAGCAAACAACTAGACTAATGCTTGCTCCTTTCCCTAGAAGAGAAGACACAAGAACTGATTGATTCAATCGTTCTGTGAATTAAAAAAAATCAAATCTATACCATATGTATATAAATAGCATCAACTGAAAATGAAAACTAGTGTCCGACCGAAGGATCGGCTTCGGCTTCGGTAGTCGGCATGATCGGCCAATTCTTAATCTTCGGCTGGAAAAAGCCGAATATTTTTGCATTTTAATGGAAGTAAAAAAGTCACGATAGATTTTCAATTGTTTCATTGAGACTTTTTACATTAGTGAATTATTGCCGTAAATTCTCACTTTGTGGGCGACTAAAGTGAAAGAATTTAGAGAAAATTTGAGCGGATTTTTTTGTGCTTGTTAAATGAATAAAGACTGATTTTGTTTCCTTACTGTACAATTTTTTGCATTCGTCTTCAACTCTGCCGATTGTTCGGCTTCGGCTTCGACTAAAAATCCACCTTCGGTCGGACACTAATGAAAACTATTCGAAATTCTTTCGAAATTGTCAATTTAAAGCAAAGAACAGTACAATGAAAAAAATTTAAATGCTACAAATTTCTCAGGCAAAATTATAAAATTAAAAGGATAATTTTTAATATTTTTTTTTTTTTTTTTTTTTTTTGTTTCAAATTACAACACCAATTGCACCAACTACATTTTCCGAACAATTATAATTTACAAAGCAACAAAAAATTAAAAGAACAAAAGTTTTTCAATTTTTGTGTTTTTTTTTTTAACCAATTAATCAATCAAAAATTAGGCATCGAAACTACATGCTCACCTGGTTCTTATCAATTTCACCATCTTGTAATTCAGCCTCGCCTTGCTCTTGGAAAGTAATAATAATCAAGGCCACGAATATGTTTACGAAGAAGAATGGAAACACAATGAAATATACTATATAAAAGATGGACATTTCGATCCGGAAATTTTGTATTGGACCCCTATCTTCATATGTGGCAGCCATGGAGTGTTGAAGAACTCTAACAAAAATTTTTCATAATAAAAATTGTTAATTCGATTCGATTTTGTGTATATTGAATATTAAGAGAAATAATTTTCATTTGATTGAATCATGATGATGATGATGATGATGATTTGAAAAAGTTCGAGAGTTTACTTACTGTGGCCAGCCTTCGCCAGTTTGTACGGCAAACAGCGTTAGCATGGCGGCAGCGACATTGTCATAATGAAAACTGCGTGGACGCCAGACACGCATCTCCTGTCTTGGAAGTACCTCATCTTCTTCGTACTTAAAGAAATAACCCCTTTTTTGCGATTTTGGGAAAATTTTTGTTTGGTTTGGATTCATGAGATTGGGTTTTTGATTTTTTTTTTTTCATGTGAAAGATATAAGAGAAAATACATAATTGAACAAAAAATAATTAAATAAATAAAAAAAAATTTAAAAATAATAAAAACAAAATTTTTTTTTAAATAAAAAATAATTAAAAATTAAAAAGAAAGAATAATAAAAAAATCAAATTACATAAAAATAAATAAATATTTATAAAACGCTTTCTAAGAGTATGAGAGATTTCAATGAATGGCATGAAGAAATGTGCGAGAGTTATGAGAAATGATTTTAGTTTAATATTAGCTTAAAGATAGTTTAGAGTTAAGTGTGAGTACCCCAAGCATTTCGATATTACCGCTAGGGATACTGAACAGATATGATTTAGGCGTAAAGAAATAGCAAATGTTACAAAATCGGTTTTTAACAACACAAACGCATTTAAGAAAAGGAAAGTTTGATTTTTGTGTGCTTATAGAGGAAGATAAAGTGAAGAGAGTCATTAAAAAAAAGAAAAAAATTTTCATACTTAACCATAGAATTATTAAGGGTAAGGGTATTCACAGCAAATAAATAAATGAAAGCTTAAAAAAGACATACATATATTGTATATTTGTAAAGGATCTTGAGGGAACAAAAAATAAAGGTTATCAAAGCAACTGTGAATATCCTTTCTTATTCTCTTAAAGATTTATAGATATATGCGCTCTAGTGCTAAAATAATTGTGACTAAAACTACATTTGGTGTTTTGTGTTGTTCTGTGGTCTGTTCTGTGTTTGATAGGAGCCGAAAGCAAGTTGCCAAACTAACCGCTTCAACTCCTCTAATGAGCGCGGCATTCATTTATCAGAAACGTATAATCGTTTTTTTTTTCTTTCGATTATTTATATAAATATATATTAATATATATATATACATATATATATTTTTTTATTGTCAGCATTCATTTTGTGACGATTGTATATGAAGATTTTGAGAAGAGCATGGGAATAAATTGATTCTCTACGTAGCAAATATTTGTGAAAATATTTCAGATAATTCCAAATTATTTTCAAAATTTTTGCCCACATGCCTTTCATTGCAATGGTTAAGATCTCATTGCACGTCAAAGCAAACAGCTAAAACATTTAGACGATTTTTTTTTTCTCCCATCTTTTGTGTTTTAGAGTGTTGTAGAGTGTTCGAGTGTGTGTAAGAGGGGGTGTAAGTTTCAAAGGAAGGGTGAATTTTCAATACAATCGGAAGAAAGAAGTAGTATAGAAAAATTAATTTAAAAAAACAAAAAAAAAAACAAAAAGAGAAAGTGAAATATAAATCTAAAAAGCCGTTAAGCAGTCAAAGAGCTTCTACAGTGGAATCATTCAAATTTTGGTACATTCATTATCAAGACTCCATAAAGATTTTCGTTTGCGTTCATATTGTTGCTCGATAGGACTAAGGAAAGTTCTCTAAACTTTAAAGTAAAAAATCTTTAGCAGCTTATTATTATTATTATTATTTTTTGTTTGTTGTTTTTGTTGTTGTTGTTGGTAATATTATAAAGAATAGATTAGAAAAAAAGAAAATCGATTTTACATACCATTAAAAAAAGTTTATAATTTTTATTATTTTATTTGATTTTAGAAGAGCGCATACGAGACCCGAGCTTGAGAATATCTCGTTAGGTCAGCGTGCTAAATATGCAAGTGCACTGACCCTTGGTGTGGTTGTAACTTCCTCTTTTTTGGGGGAAAAGAAAGTTCAAAAATTTGGAATTTTGATCGCGTGTCGCTTATTAAGAAATCTTCTGGCAGTAATATGGACTCTTTGGCATAGTATTTTCAAATACATACACCAATTCAATACATGAATGTAAAGTTCAAAGTCCAATTACATGTGAATTGTGCGTGGATTAATGAGTCTGAAGCGCGTTGAATACAACAGAACAAAACAGTTTAAAGCGTGATAAAGTTCTTAAGACGAGAATGTGGACAGAATTTTTTCTTTAATTTTTTGTTTTTTTTTATAATTTTTTAATTTTTCGTTTTAATACCCCTCCTCCTCCTCATCGTTTTAATAAATCTCTGTAATTGTATCGTTTTGATTCTTTTTCCTTCTTGTTTTTCTTCTTTTGAGGCAGTGGTTGGAGCTTGCATTTGTTTTTATTACGCGATCATTACGGCTTAGGTACTGATCACGTGAAAAAACAATGCGAGAAACTTTAAAATGCTACCAATACATTCTGTCAAATCTGTGCACGCATATGAATTGTAATACTTGAAACAAAAATTAAAATTCATTTGGTAAACACGATTTGGGAAATTCATAATTTTTATTGCACGTTATGATCGGGGTTAATTTTTTTTTTTTTACAAAGAACTATGGATTGAAATTTCTTTCGTTTTCGTTTTAATTTGTGCATTAAATTCCATGATGAACGGTGCAATTCAAAATTACTAATATGGTTTGAGGTCCTCTCTTTAACAAAAAAACAAAAAAAAAAAATTTTCAATGACGATTTCCGAAAGCTTTCTATCTGAGAGGAGTCAATTTACAAAAGGTGCATGAAAGGTAAAATTGTTCTCATTTAAAGGAGTAGATTTACATTGGATACACTTGAAATGCTTTGGAATCATTAATAAAATGAGTTTTAGTCTTAAGGTTCCATAACTTTCGACTGGGAAGGTACCTCCTATCATTACGGATGGGTTCTTGTAATATGGAAACTTGGTATTTTATTTCAATAACGTCGCTTTAGAAACTCGTTATGCCGTTGGAAATAACCGTTTTTTGAAATATAGCTATAAATCGTATGCCCCTTAGTATGCCCCTTATTAATTTGGGAACTTATAAATGACCGTTTTGAGGTTTGAACTGACTTCGAAGAGTATCTAGAAAGAGCTATTCAATTGCTCTGTTGGATTTCTTCATTTAACGATCGATACAGTAAACTCCCGGAGAAGTTAAGTCTCACAAAAGTTAAAAAGTAGTTGGGAAAAACTAAGTTAGAGTGGCCGCCACCAAGGGAAACACCCTTAGACACCAATAGTTGGGAAAATTTAATCGAAATTTTGCTCTGATGGAAAGTCTTAAAAAGTTAATTGAGTTTAGTTTTTGCTAGCACTCATATTTGCCACAGTGGTATATTCAGCAATGATAAGACATTTACCGAAAAAAAATTTTGGGGGGGGCAAGAAGTTTAGAGAATTTTGGGCCAAAAACCCAAAAAATCCGAAAAATTCATGACGTCCGATTTCGATGAAAACTTACATGTAGAATAAATGAAAAATTCTAAGAACTACCAAAATACACTAAAAAACAATTCCAAAAATTTTATGCTTTTTCTCAAAAATTTTGTTGCTTAAATCTTTCCCCACGATTTAAATTGTTCTATAAAAATGGAAGTTCTTAAAGCAACAACCAAAATTCTTCGCATGACCAGAAATATTGTTGGTTTGAAAATTAATTCTTGATGCAACAATTTTTTCAAAAACATTGTCTCAACAATGTAAAGTTCTTGAGAAACTTTTTTGAGTCTAGTTTCTCATTTTCGCTATGTTTATAAACATACATACATATGTATATGTTTGAGCTTGTAGCTAATTGTTACAGATTTCTGGCTTTAAAAAGAGGGCCTAAGTTAGAAAATAAATCGTTAGTGTCCTTCCATTTGTTTAGTTTGGAATATTTTGAAAATTGATTAACTTTTCCGGGAGTCTACTGTATTTACACAAAGGTTCTTTATTTTGAATAGATCTTTGTATAAAGTTTTGATAATATTGTACTCATTTCTCTAGAATTTTTCAAGTTTCATCTCTCTATCTAAAACTATTGGAGTTAGAAAGAAAAAAAAGAATATCACATCAAAGCTTTAAAAAACATTAACAGCTAGATAGCATATAGGGGTATATAGAAAAAATTGTAAACGTTGAAATGATTCTCTAGAGTCTAGACAGTCTATATATATATATGAACATTAGAAGAGCGAAAGAGAGAGATAGAGAGAAGTCTAAACTTAAAGAAATTTTCGATCTATAGCGCCGCAAACTATTAGAAAAATCGAAAATATCTAGCTGATATATATATATATATATAAAAAGGTATATATTTCTGAAAAATCAAATCTAAATTGTTTGAAGCCTCCCACATAAAAGCAAAAACACTTTCTAGCCTATTGCTTAGTGTTTTTTTTTTTCATATATCTACTTTTCTCTACAAGTCTACATTTGAACTTCGTCTAGAAAGAAATTATTTTGAAAGAAAATTGGAAATATTAGAAAATCAAAGAGTTAGTAGGGAAATCGAAGAAGAGGACTGATGATGTTTATAGTCTAGAGTTAGTAGCTAGAAGTAGCATTGGAAAATGATAAAAAAAAACAAGAATAATTAGAGCCGCGGTTTTTCGTAGCTGACAACACCAAACTAAAAAATAATTTTTTTACACTTACGAAATTTATGGAAAAAAAAATGTTTTCTTCTTATATGAAATTGTATTTGAAACATAAAATATGCTCGACTATAAATGTTTTTTCTTTTAAATGATGAAAATAAAAAAAAAAATAAAAACGTAAGGGAAATTAAGTAAATGATATTTAATAATAGAAGCAATAATGATAATCATAATCATAATAATAATAATATAATTTATTTGAATTTTGTCATTACTTACTGGCACTCTTCGGAAGTATGTTTACTTTCGTCCGTACAATAAAAAAATTTCCCATTGAACAATTGTACTCCAATTACAGAAAATATAAATTGAAATAATATGTACACGATTAGAATGTTAACAACATTTTTCAATGAGTTCACAACGCAATCGAAGACGGCTTTCAATTTTGGTACGCGCTTAATTGTTTTCAATGGTCGCAGGACACGCAATACACGCAACGATTTAATGGTTGATAAATTTTGTCCAGCACTGCTACCACTCATATCGAAACCGAAACTAACAGCAGCGCATATAACGACCACAGCATCCATAATATTCCAGAATTCTCTTAAATAGCTGCCAGGATGTAATATAACACCTAAGTCTACAATTTTCAGTAACATTTCTATTGTGAATACGCCGGTAAATGCATAATCAAAATAATTCAATATTTTATTTCGACGCGAGTTTTCACGAACGGGATCTTCGGCCGCTAACGCTATCGATGACAATGAGATAACGACCATGATAAAAAAATCAAAATATCGCAAATTAACAACCCAATGGGCGCCGCGTCTTATGCTGTTTTTTTTTCAATTTTTTGTTCAATTTTTTTTTTTGAATTTTTGTTCAATTTTTTTTTTTAAATTTTTAAAAATTTTTTCAATATTTTTTTTCAATTTTTGTTCAATTTTTTTTACATTTTTTAAATTTTTTTTCATTTTTTTCAATTTTTTCAATGTTTTTGTTCAATTTTGCATTAATTGATTCAGATTTTGGTTATTGTTGCATATTCAAATTTTTGGTTTTCAATGCATTCGAATTCCGTTTCGAATTAGGCATTTTGTCGGTGTTGTTTGGTTTTTTTTTTTTTTTTTGTTGTCAATATTAAATAAAATATGATCGGCAATGAGTCGTGTTGTTGATATATATATATTTTCATGATGAACGTTTGTTGTGATGGTTGGTGGTTGCGTGGTGGCGATACATGGTGGTTATATGGTTAATGGCGAGATGTTGTTGATGCATCGATTTAAGAGACGATCAGAAATCATAGGTTTTACATAAAGAAAAAGGAAAAAAACAAACAAAAAGAAGAAATGAATTAATATGATTAGTTCAATTAGTTTTAACAATCATTTTACATAACAACCACAAAAATAGTACTTAGAGTAGAGATATACAGGTACATGTTTACTTATCAAAACTTAGCCCTCAATTGTAGCAAGGAATTGTTATGAAAAATTTCTTCGATTTTGCACTATTGAATATTTATATATGACTTTGGAGTGTCTGAGCTAAATAAAACTTTCTATAGTGCCAATTAAGAAAAGCGAGATCTTCACAAGTGAAGAATAATAAAAACGAATAATCAATTATTGAATAATTATTGTCGCATCATTACGACGAAGCTTTTTTATAACCAGGGGGTTCTGATTTTAACGGAAATTTACACCTTTTTTTTAAGTGGTATCAATGATAGGCATAGAAAAAATTTCCAAACTGAAGAATCAAATCTTCGAACCTTAAACATTATTAAGCAAAGACACCACCCTGCAGTAATGAAGATGTCAATTTACAAAAAAGGAGTACTCTGAGGTTACTTGAAATGTGACTAGTCAAAATGTAGAGTATTTTATGCATGAGAATGGACTAGACCTTGAGTAGCAACAAGTTGTCTAGAGGAAGTGTGATTAAAAAGTTAGACCAACTGGTTGGTACATATGGGACAATTGACTTCTCATTGACCACAGTAGGTCTACTCGTGGAGTAGATAAATGCAGGAATGGTTATTTTTCAATGAAAGGCAGTTTAAAGCAGTCTTTTTCAAAGTGGGAAATAACGCCCCCTTGTTGGCGTTGGAGACCTAGAGGGAGGCGTTAAGTAACGCTGAAAATATTCTTAAAAATCAAATTTTGAGTGTTAATTTAAGGACCAGAACCGATTAATATATCACATTATAAGTTATTTAATAGAATGAAATAGATTTTTTTAAGTTTATGGAGTGTATCAATAATTTGGGGAACGCTTAAAAATGCCTATATGTTTTGAAAGAGGGCGATAAAAGAAATAATTTTGATAATCTCTGCGTTAAAGCATTGATTGGCAAATCAAAAGGGAGTAGTCCTAGTAGTGACTTGTGTGACTAGTCAGAGAGTAGTTGGAGAGTAGTTGGGATTTACTGCAGGGTACTTAAAATCACTACACTTTTGACGTTCACAAGAATTTCTTATGAGACGCAATTGTGTTCGATTTCGATTTTTTATCAAACTAACTTATTTCTTAAATAAACGTTAAACAGAGACACACATCAAGAAAGAAAAGAGTTATTATAAATGGATATATGTATGTAAGTTAAGTATTTACGGATTCGTCGGTGATAGTATAAACATTGATGAATATGGCAACATTGGTTTTGGACCCTCTGTAACTTCTTCCTCCTCCTTTTTCTCTTCGTCTTTCTTTTTACTTTTGGCTTTGCTACTGGCGATCGCGCTCTCGCCATTCTCAATATGAACACCATCGGCTTGTAGTGCTTCCATTTCCTTTTCAAGCTCTTGCAATTGTTTCTCTTTATCCTCTTCGACTTGTTCCTCTTCGGCAGCAGTCAATTCTTGTGCATTCGCCAAATTATCAACAGCGATAGCCAAGAATACATTCAATAGCGTATAATTACCGAAGAGTACCAAAACGATAAAGTATCTGTGTAGTAATCGGTTAGAAAGGATAAACGTTTTAATCATTCAAATTGTAGTTGAACGTTGTGTGATGTTTCATTTAGTATCCGGAAATCGTTATGATCGTTATGATCGTTTTTTGTTTTGTTCGATTTGCGTCGACAAATTGTACATGAGACCATGAAGATAAATGTCAATGATGTTTTAAAAGATACATTAATATTAAGATAAAAATTTCACTTAATAGAAGAAGGATATTTATACATAAATTTTTACAAGAAAAAAAAAATAGACTTAAAAAAAGAGCGGCGTAAAAGATTTTTTAGAGTATGATAGATATCAGTGTGGAAAGCTCACATCAAGTTTTTTCTAATGTACTTAATTTGCTTTTTTGTATTATTTATATACAATAACCCTAGACAAAAAGTTTCGTATGATTGAATGAGAGAAAATCTTAAGCAAAGGAGGATATATTTGGATTTTGTTTCATTTTTTTTATACTAAAAGGATAAAAAGTTAAGCTGCGTTGAAGAAAAAAAGTATAAAAAAGTTCAAAAGGGCGGGCGCTGCTAAAAATAAAAAAAATAAAAAAGCTTAAAAAAATATATTAGTTTAAAGAAAATGCAATGGCAAATGATTGGATAACATTTAAGGGAAAATACTGAAAGCATATTTCTATTTCAAGAATGAAAATTCGAACTCCTTAAAATCGGAAATGCTTTCATTATTTTCAATTCGAAGGCACATGACATGACACACAACAATCATATAAATTTGTTAAGGTTGTTTTTATACTTCTCCTTTGTTCGTTAACGTTAGGCTTGCCATAATCACCCGTTTCAGTTTAAACTTCTGATGCGTAGATATCATTATATTTTTAAGACCTAATCTTACGGTATTTATGCATTTTAATTTTTTTTTTTTTTTTTTTTTTTTTTTGTTGAAAATGAGTTTTAATCCCTTTTTTTTATCATTTATTATACTTAAGCTTTCGCAGGAACTCGATTAAAATCCATCACCCTAATTTCATTTTTCTTTTTCTTTCCTTTTTAATTAAAAAAAATACCAAGTATATTGAATTCAAATGAAATTAGGTGGGGTTGAGTGTTCGCTTTCTTCTTAAAATATTATTAAAAACGTTCAGCTGAACTTGTTATAGTTAGAAACGTCTTTTTGTGTGCTCTTTGTTTTCTGCTGTTTCATGCAATCCGAGAAAGGTAAATTCGATTAACTCTTTATTTTGCATATTTTTTTTTTTTTTAATTTTTCAATTTATTTTTGTTTTCTTTTACTAGCCAACTCTACTCAACTGCAAAATGCAGTGCATGCAAATTCATTGCGAAATTATTACTTCATGAATTTTAATATCTTTTAATTTAATATATTTAACAGTTTCATAAATTTCACAAACCTCTTATGGCAGCCATTGTTTTACACGCTTTTTTTTGGTATTAAAAAAAATTTTTTTTTTGGGGACTTTTAACGTTTTTACCCTTGCAGATCGAGTCGTGCGAAATCAATTTTATGGGGGTTGTCTCATTGCGCAAACATATTTTTGTCATTTTTTTAAACATTTTTTTTAAAATTTTTTTTTAAAGCTTGGATATTTGAGAATATCGTGCTAAAACGAGCAATTTAAGCGATGCTTCAAACTTTGAACGCATTTATCTCGATAACACTTTTTTTGAACTGGCTGCCACGATTTCTCTAGTCCAATTACACCGATTTTGATGAAACAAATTGGAATCAACGCAGAACTATCACCATTATGGCGTGAACCTCAATAATAATTTTAACAAATTTTTTATAATTTTTTTTTTCACATTAAGCTACAAAAAAATACACCAAAAATCGATGTGTCATTTTTCAATGGCCGCCATTTTGTTAAAAAAAAGTTCTCAAATTATTTTGGAGGTTCACGACATAATGACATCTACACTGCTTATAACCCCGTTTTACTTTTTCATTTCGAACAATTTGGAGACCTGGAATCGTGGCAGCAAAATCTACACTTTTTTTGAGCATCCACTTTGACGGCCAAGAACTTTTTGAACCGCCCTCAGATAAAAAAAACAACCTTCTTCATTCACTTTCATTCATTCCTAAGTGCCTATACTGAGATATGCAGTAAATACTTGCACATTAGGAGCCTATTCGCTACAACGTCGTAAAGTGTCAGAGAGACAACTATATTCACGCTCCTTTAATTCTTGAAATTATGGCAACTATTTAACAGCTTCGAAGTCGGTTGTCATATTTACTTTGAAAAATGTGCCGAAATCAGCTGTCCTGGCATTTACTTCGCATAAAAAATGGCGACATGTTCATTTCTATGGCGAAGTAAAGCAGGAAAGTCGCATGCAACCCTGCGCGCTTGTTTACTTGATATCTCAGTATAAGCGAAAGTAAAGTATTTACTTCGACGTACTTTTCAATTTTTGTTTTCTTGCACGTATTTCTTATGGGAGCTTTACTTACTGCATATCTTAGTATAGGCTCTAACACAATAAATAAACAAGTAAGGGTGTTATAGTCAGGCGAGCCTGGCAATAGAATACCCGACACAGACACATATGTTTAAATAATTTTTCATATCAAGAAGTTTTTAAGGCCATTACGGGCCCCATATACCGAAATTTGTTAAATTTCTTTATGAAAACTGCCCCTTTGCCATGCCCACTTTTCCAATTTTTTTGAATTCTAATCGGAGGCTTAGATATACGCTCTAATCCTAAATTTTGTTGAAATATTTCGAAAAAATCCGATTTTGGGGCACTTTTGAAATTTTTGTGACATACCCTAGTACTCTTAATAATCGACCGCCCAAAAAAAATTTTGGGGAGGAAGTTTGTGGCTACATACGAGGCATAAGTGCCAACTTTCGTTCAAAACCCATTTGAATTTAGGGTGTAGGAGAGAATTTTCAAAAAACGCCCTTCTGACACGCCCACCTTTCCAATTTTTTGAATTCATAGTAATTGCCTTTAAACAAATACCAAATTTCATCAAAATATGTTGAAAAACTCCGATTTTAGAGCAGTTTTTGTGATTTTCCTAACAGACCCTAGTACTGGAGATACCCCTAAAAATACCAAATTTCATCAAAATATGTTGAAAAACTCCGATTTTAGAGCAGTTTTTGTGATTTTCCTAACAGACCCTAGTACTGGAGATACCCCTAAAAATAATCCTATCGGGTCCATTATCGAACTTGTTCTTACTCATGTCTCCGTGAGCACGAATACCAAATTTCGTTAGCTCAACACCTTCGATAAGAAAACTGTATACCGACAGACAGACAGACGGACGGACATGTCTACATTGAATCTCCTGGTGACGCTGATCATTTCTATATATATTTTGTATAGTCTATCTCGACTGGTTCTGGGTGTTACATTGCGTTTGTGTGGTTGCGTACACAAACGCAATATACCCTCGACACAGAGTGTGTCGGGTATAAACATAAATTGATGAAGTTCTTTTCGTTTTCTGTCAGGGATTTTTTTTTTTTAAGGTCCAAAAACAGCCTCGCCAATGAGACAACCCCCTTGAGGTATAAAAAATCGCTTTATATATCCACACAATTGAAAGGTTCGCTATTTGAAATTTTTTAGTGAAATGCTTTCAATTGGTGAAATGTTGTATCTTATTGAAAATCGAAAATATTTTTTAATAAATTTTGATTAATTTAATTGATTTCATTTGCAAATGTAGGCTAAAGTTAAGTTAAGATATTTAAATCTAATAAAAATGACTTTTTAAGGCAGTTCACAAAGTCTTCTAAAATACTTCTTAAATTTATCCCCAACGAAAATGAATATTTTCAGACCTTTAAAGATTTTAGAAGACTTTGTGAGTTGCCTAAATGTAATAAAAAAAAAAATTTTGTAAATAAATAAAATAAATAAACAACAGAAAATCCAGTTTCGCATAAATTTGATATGATATGATTTCTCATAAATCATAAACTACATAAAAGCTGAATTGAGTACAATTTCATAACTAAAATTCTCTAGCAAATAGTACTAGAATCTTACAAGAGTAAAAACGTTCTAGAAGATAGCTTTGTATACATATTTATACAAATGAGCATTTTTAAGTATGTGCTTATAGATTGAACGCGTCAACGAGTAAATGGTGCCTTTAAATTATCAATAAAGAAAATGATGAAAATCAATTTTTGCTTTGTGCACCACAAATTGTAAGAAAAGCGGCTGAAAAAGCGTGTTCAAAGGCATAAGCAAATAGCAAATTCAATTCATACAAAATTAGACAGAAAAGCACCGATAGAGCACCGGAGCCAATTAAAAAAAAAAAAAACTATTTTCATATTTAAAACTGCCATAATATTCGATAAATGTTGATTGGAATAAACTTTGCTTTAGCTTCAATGAGGATTTTGCTTTAAGCTTTTAAAATTTTTGCGAAAATCGCCCGCAATTTGAAGCATGCAACAAAAGAATTTTTATCGCTTTTTATCCAAACTACTTTCTTGAAAAAACTACAGAGCTATATTAATATATATTATATGTATATGTATAAACAATATATACAGGGTGTTCCGCTTGTGAAGGTCAACCTTTTTCTCATCTTGGTTTAAAAAAATTTATTTCACATATGGGGTATCAAATTAAAGAAAATCAATCCAGCATTTTGAATAAAATAAAAAATTTGGGTATTAATAGGACCTTTTTTATACCAAAATGGCTCTCAAAGTCAAAAAATTTTTTTAAAATTTTAAAATTTTGACTTTGAAGGCTCAAATACCCTTGAAGCTGCAATAAAGTTTAAGACTATTTTATACGCCTAGAAAGGTCTGTTGAACTGCATTAAAATTTTTATCTTGGATTTAAAGATTGAGGCGTGAACATTTTTTTTCTAAAACAACTGCAAATTTCTTTCTTTCTCCTATAACTCCTCAGGCGCGCATTTTAGACCCCCCCCTGCCATACGGTTTTTTGTTAGTTCTGACCCCCTCTATCAGCTCCCGACCGGTTGACCTTCACAAACGGAACACCCTGTATATATAAATATGTTGTTTTTTTTTTTTGCATGTAACTACAAAACTTTGCTAAGAGAATGCTAAATGAACAATATATCAAATAGGAACGGCTATTGTTTTAAGATGTTTTAAAATAGTACCTGGCTTTTAAGGTTTATCATACAAATATGCAATATGTAATTGACTAATGGCTGCTCCATTTTTTCAAAAGATCAAGCATTTATAGCAAGATTTATATCAATAAGCGTTTTTCGATATTATTCTTTAACAATTTGCCTTAAATAGCTTGAGCTTTTGAAAAGCCCAAAACCTGTCAAATGGGCATTGGAGCGCTTTAGCTTACGTTGGATTGCACACATTAATGGTTCGACGTTCAAAATTTGGCATTTTGCAGAAAATGCCTTTTTTTCTTTTTAAATATTTATTTGATTTGAATTTTTGATTTTGCAATGGAGCAGGTTTTTACGGAGGCAATAATAATTTTGAAGGCTATTTTTTGTTATTGTTTTCAATACCCTTCGGTTGGAAAATTCCAAAAATTTCTTTCGTATTGTTTAACACTATTTTGAGACCTACTTTAAAATAGTATTAAAGAATACTTTTTTTTTTTTTGTAAGAAGGTATGTGTTACGAATACTGCTATGGGGAGATACATCTATTAAGAGTGCTGGGAACGTAGCCTGATATTTTTTTAGTAGATATGTATATAAGTCTTAAAGGGGGGTTTAGTTCTTGTGCAGTCTCGTTTCGGTCAGGCCTAATTTTACAGATATACATACATAACATTGGTACTTATAGATTGTGCAAAGAGATAAAACTGTTTTGAGGAGCTCAAAAAGCTAAAAGCTATTTATATCTTCTAAGAAAAAATTCGTTTTTACCAGCTTCATTTAATGGACATGTAAATGGATGTGGAGGTTATTTTCTTTTTAAGCCAAGCACGACATTCAGCTTTTAAGATTCAAGATTCAAAAAATTCGAATATGGAAAGTTTTTTTTTTTTTCAAATTATCTGTGAGCCCAGAGTTAGTGAAAACTTTTTGGTGAAATGACTTTCAGGTGTGTATTGATTTTGAAGCAAAAATATGAAACTTTTCGGGTATCAATCAAACTTTCTTATGTTTTTCATTGATTTCCTTTTGTTATAGCATTAAAAAAAAAAAAAAAAACTTTTTTCCAATAAACTGAGAAGCTAAAAGCTAGCATACAATTATACAATGACTCGAGAGAGAATTAGCGAGAGAAAATATATATGGAGGAGAAAAAAAAATGTCTTACAATAAATTTTTGGTTTTTGGTTTGTCGTTTCCACTTACATAGAGTAAATCATTCCTTTCTTCGCGCCACCTTGTGACGTAATACCCAGATACATGACTTCATTCCAATCTTCACCGGTTAGAATTTGAAAAACAGTCAATAGTGCTATAGGGAATGTGTTGAAATTTGTTGGTGGGGTATCGCCTTTAAAATTAAATTGCCCGCCAAACAATTGCATGCCGAGTAGGGCAAATATAAGTATGAACAAGAAGAGCAGGAACAGCAATGAAATGATGGATCTCATCGAG
Source organism: Chlorops oryzae (assembly GCA_020466095.1). NCBI lineage: Eukaryota > Metazoa > Arthropoda > Insecta > Diptera > Chloropidae > Chlorops > Chlorops oryzae. Next base: position 21,597,165 of record CM035808.1, on the reverse strand, counting down.
TTCAACAACGAAATCACAAGATTTCGCAAAGACGACCAATATTTGGTCACTTTGAAAATACGAAGCAGGCGCAGTGCACGCAATACAGATAAACCGAACGAGCCGCCCTTCAACGAAGACCATATCACCTCGAATATCGAACCACTAATGACGACACAATCGAAGCGATTAAACGATGACTCGAAGTAGATGCGCGGTCCGAGCGCATACATTTTTATAAACATTTCCGACATGAAGAGACCCAAAAATGAAAATTCCGCATAAACTGTGAAAATAGAAGTCGGTGAAATTGAAAAAAAATAAGAAAAATGTTGCAGCTTTTTGTTTAATACTCGATTTTTTATTTTTTTTTTTTGTTATTTTCACTATATGGTTTGAATCAATTAAAAAGCTCTCTCTCAAATAAGGTCGATAATCTGCATGCATGGGTACATGGATTTCAAGGTGTTATCCACATTTGAAACCAATGGAGCTCTGCATTGTTCGACCACAGTGGAATTTTTTCATTATCGAAGGTTTAAGGTACCTACTCAATCTTGACTCAATTTATCGAAATTTAAACGTAACTTCTCACTTGATTCAAACATCATTAACCGTCCATATACTCACAAAGAAAGTTTGTCAAATATTTTGGCTGTCCGTAATGTTCCACGGCTACACAGACTGTGTTCAGGAACACCAGAACTATAACAAACCAGTAAAACCATTGCGTCTTCACAGTATGGCGTATCCAGAAACGAAAACGTTTTTCAGCACGCCAAAATCCAATACAACTGCCTTGAGGTTTCGAACGAGATTTAAGATATCCTGTAGGCATAGAGAACAAGATGGTTAGCTATTTCTTATATACATATATACATATATCTAATAAAATCCTAAGAAGTATGCAAATGCAACATTTCATTTGAAAAGTAACAGTATAATTTGTTTGTTTTTTAGTCTTATCAAACGAAATTGAATGTTTTGGTTGAATTAGCTCAAAAGTATTGCATAGTTTAAGGCTAATTGTCTGCTACGAGTTTATATTTATTCATGATCAGGGCTTGGATTTTATTGACTTTTTTATATTTAAAGCATACTTTATGGGGCAACATTTTTGCTTATCAAGATTTTGCGAATAATTTTAGCGAAGATGAACTTCAAACCGCTTTTCTAACTTCGAAAAATTCATATTGAAGTTAAAAATCGATTTGAATCTTAGTTTTCTTTGAGTTAAACAAATTTTTTACTGCATAAATTATGCTTTAAATTAATAAAAGTCAACAAAATCCGAGCCCTATTCATGATCAACAAAGATCAATGATAACACGAATCTCTACAGTAGCTTCGCTAAAGATTATAGACATGTGCGTTGGATTGTTTCTCTGTTAAAATGTTGCTAAGACGTTTTTAGAATGAACCCAAAAATATACTTATGTGAAAGATGTGGAAAGAAAAGCTATTTCAAGATATCGACAATAACAATTCTAAAGCAATTCCCAAACAAATTAGAAAGCACCAAACAAGAATTGTTCCACAAATGAAAATTAATTTAAAAAAAAGAAAACAATATATAAAGAAAAGCAAATTTTTGATCGGTGGGGTATTCACACGAATCTCGGTAGCTCGGTATTTCGTCGAATCGTGTTGAAGCCAACCGACATGAATACCCCTAGCATTAAAACCCATAAAAATGATTGTAACAAATGTAATTAAAAAAAAAAGAATGAAAGCTCAGCAAAATACACATAGACTAATCTAATAACTAATTTTTAGCTTCTTCCACAATTAATTTTGCCTAAAAATTTACCACCACTATTGAAGAAATTCTATGAAAATCAAAATTTGCCTTTTCATGACCCCATGAAATCTATTTGGTGCGGATATGTTTTTCTTATTTAATTTTTTTTTTTTTTTTTCATTTTTACAAGAGTCTATTTCTATATATGAAATTGAAAGTTTTTTTACAATGCTTTAAGAAAGGGAGAGAAAGTTTACGAAACGTGTAGTAAGTAAAATTACGTGAGCAGTGATTGAATTCTTAAAATTTTTTTCCGTTAAGAAAATGGTGATTTTTTGTTTTTGCTTAATAAATATTTACTTACATATTTTTTTTTTATTTTGGTTTAATTGTCGAAAATAATGAAATCAAAATAAAGAATAAAGCATTAGACATTTTTTTTCAAGGAATTTGGTCTTACATTATTTAAGATTGGAAAATTGTTAGAAACATGAAAAAATTAGATTTTTAAGGAAATGCGTTTTTTTGTTTGTTTTTTTTTAATTTTAATATTTTAATATTAACAAGAGTAACAGCAAACTGTCAAAAGCAAAACCAATTTAAATAATTGAAGCAACTCTTAAAAGAAGAAAAACTTTAAACCTTTTGATGGGACGATTTTAAAAACGAGACATTGAAATCGAGCTCACGAACAATTGAAATTGAAAACATTGATTGCTTGATTAGGTATACGAGTTAAGCGGGAATTCCAACAGCGCAGGAGCTGCGTAACGTGAATTCCTGCAAACGTTCAACACATGAAAACATATGGAACTAGTTCGAATCAATTTCCTGCATGCTCACGCACGCGCACGAGTTCGAAAAATTGAACATTTCCTGCGCGTGAGCAATATGACAGCTGAGTATAACACTTGAAGAAAGGAATATAACAGTGTTACAGAAACTATTGAGTACTTTTTTATGGTACTTGGTACTACGGAGGTGTGCTTTTCTTGCTTAATCAATTAATATGCATTAAATTTTGTTTTCTTTTAAGCTTCGATGTCTATATTTATGATTTCTATAATTTATTTGTTAAGTAAAAGGGAATATTAAATTCCGTTCATTGAGAATAAGACGATTACAAGAGTAGCTAAAAATGTACTGAGCCTCATGCACACGCATTATTGGAAATTAGATTTTTCCTGCTCCTCCTGCAGCAAGAAAATTTCCTGCAGCTCCTGCGCTATTGGAATTTCCGCTTTACGGTAAAAGTTTCAAAGAAACTGCTGCTAAATCAGAAAATATTCATTTATATCAGGAAAAGAAAAGCAAATATAGACACAAAAGACCATGTCCTCAAATCCATAATTGAATGAAATGCATTTTTTTTTTTTTTTTCATTACATTTTGAAAGTATTTGCTCTTAAAAGACATACTTCGGGAAAACACAAACATTTAAATTACAGTGCACTCGCTCTCTCTCAAGCAGACATGTACGGAAATGACAAAAAAAAAAGTCCGCTAAAGAGGAAACTATTTGAGAAGCAGGAACACTAGAGCATTTCCAAAAGGTGTTCGCTTAAGAGGAGTGTCACTGGAGGAGGAGGAAGTACACTGTATCCGCCACAGTTCTGAGTCATCGTAGGCGAGTGTCATTAAGGGGTTATTCTGATGTGAGCACTTTTAAAAATCGATTTTTTTCTTTCATATGTATTTCGATAGTAAGGCCTATACAATATTGAGAATATTGTGCGGAAAAATCAGTCCGAAATTCGAAGTATTAAAAAAATTACAGCTCATAGTCTAAGACGCGCCCCAAGCGACTTGTTCTGCGCAGCGCTCTAGGGAGCAAACTATCTATCCGATTGCTTTGAAACTTTAATATGTTCTTTCACTTATTAGTATTTCTCGCAGGTACCAGAATTGATTATTTTCAAAATTTATTAATATTTTTTAAACCATTTTTTATAAAAAAAAAAAACACTCTTTCCGGCACTTTCTTCGTGCAATACACCATGTAGTTTCGACTTTGTAGAATATAATTATTCTGGTACGGACAATAGCGACAGATGTACTTAAGAATATTCTGTTCAGTTTTTTGTATTTCAGACAACCTGAGCAGCCTACACCGAGTTGCCCAACGACCTACTTTTTCCTAGTGTATACTTTGCCTAAAAAACTATTAAAAATGTAAAAATAAATAAACATTTTTTTATGCGGTTTAAGTAACAAAAAAAAAATATAAGAAAATTAAAATAATGTATGGAAATTTAAAGTCTGTAAGGTTAAGAAAAAATTTTAAAAAAAATTTTTAAAAATTTATAAATTAAATATAAAAGAAGTAGAGCCTGACTAAAATGTTTTTGCAGTTCAAATAAATTGTACCCCTGAGGATGTCCACAAATAATCAACGAAACGATGGGTAAAAAATGAAATAAAAACTTTTTTATTTGCATATACCGAAATGGTCAGTAAGCTCAAGAAAATTAGTCGAACAAAGTTTACCAAAAAAGAACCCGACCAACATCTAACAAATGATTGAACTTAACTGTCTTATGAAAAAAAAAAAATTCCAAACATGTGGTTCAATTTATTCGTTTCCATCAGAATAACCCTTTAATAAGGTTTGTTTAATAAACCCCTCAGCACCTGCTCTTACATTGCCCGGCCTTTTCGAGGCTAAGACAAAAATTCTTAGGGGGTTAGTTTGTCCACTCGCTTTCTGAAATTGGTCGCATCGACCCTTTCAATATATTGAGCTTCATTGAAAGCACTAAATGGTTTAAAAAATAGATGTCCGTATAACATGCATATATGGGCCAAAATTCTTTTTAATGCCTTAACTTCTGTCCCTGTCAACGAAATTCAGTTTTTTAAAAGGAGCAAACCAAATTAATAAAAAATTAGTTTTAACAAAAAATTTATGAATGATGAAATAAAATACTCTAGTCGAATTGAAAAAAATCAATTATTACCAAAACTCAATTTTTTTCCTTCGCAAATTACGGTAACATTGTTGTCTTATCTTCTCTTGTCTTGCCAAACAAGACAACAATGTTACTGAATTTTGCGAGTAAACAAGATGGAAGTTTGGTAACATTCGATTTTTTCCAATTGAACTAGAGTATTTTATTTCGTTATTAATAAATTTTTTGGTAAAATTTATTTGTTATTAAATTGATTTGCTCTTTTATGAACACTGAATTTCGTTGACAGCGACAGAAATTTAGGCATTAAAAAGAATTTTGGCCTATATATCTCTGAGAAGAGATAGGGTATCACAATGAACCTCCATGGTCTAAGTGGGCCCTAGGGGCGGCCCATCTAACGTAACCTAACCTAAGGTTCGTAGTCTTCATGTAGTCTTCAGCCAGTTTAACTGCCTCTAAGCAGAAATAAACTTGGTCTTAGCTCTCATGAATAATAGCATTTCATAGTCTAAAACCTTAAAAAGTTTCAACGAGGTGAAGACAATGATGAGTCTTAGTAATTAAGATCACATTTGGAAAATGTGACAATAATATTACGCCCATTTAAGGATCATATTGAGCATGTCTTTATTTGCTTTTTTTTTTACTTAAAATTTTTGAGGAAAAAATAATTTTTATTTTATATGGTTTTGCACAATTAAGAATTACAACATTGTCCCTCTTAGTGATAACAAATAAACAGCAAGAACCCTTTAAAACAGAGCATTAATATCAGCGCACAATATATCGATTTCGAGAAAGCAGTATTATAGGCATCAAAACGTTGACTTAAACTAGTTCAAAAAACCAAAAAAAAAAAAAATTATTTTTTTTAATATTAAAATCATTGAATACAAGAACAAACAAAAAATTCTTAAACAAGCAAGCTTCAAACAAATAAACTTTCAACTAGTCAAAAACATTTCATAAATAAACAAATCAAATTCATAACATAACGAACATATTAAGAAAAGCAAACACATTTATAACAAATGATTTACCTTCATCGCCTTTTTCACCACCTTCTGTAGACTCCCCAAAGGCAAATCGGAACAATAAATTCACAACAATTGTGAAAACGATTACACAAAAACGTTGTGCCGATAATTAAAACAAAAACATTAAACAAAAATAGACAAAAAAAAAAACAAAGAGAAGTTGTTTCCGTTATATACAAATATACCAAAAATAAAAAATAAAAAATTTAATTTAAAACAATAATAAAATAGCTTCGTTTGCCTAATGAAAAATTCTTTAAAATTCTTTGAATTTTTGCACAGAAATCTCGAATCGAATGAGTTTGGACGAAAAGTGTGTGTTTCAATAAAGTTTCGCATGAAATTGATAATTACCCAACGAAACTATAGAATTTCCATTTCGCTACAACGTTGTATTTAACAATTTCATGCTGTAAATTTTGTTTGACATTAGTTGTATTCAAGCAGCTGTGGAAATTGAAGTGTGCAAGTTTTGCACCAGCAAATTTTTCCCTTTTGTATGAACGACCCTGCGAAGAACGAGTGTAAAACTTGTGCGATAATATGGCGCAAAGGGCCACTTTGTAGATTCTTATTTTCAATAGTGCTTGAGATATCCTTGAAAATCCTTTTTTGGTAAGCCATTTTTCAAAATTAAATATCTCAACACCCAATTGAGATAGAAGCACGAGCTAAAAAGATTATGTTAGATAATAAAACGGAGAAACAAAATTTTTTTTTTAAATTTTTAAACTCATAAAAAATTTTTCACAAAACTAAAAAGAAAATTTTAACTATTTTTTTCAGTGTACTCCCAGTTTCGCGCCGCTCTATAATTTTTTTAAAAAAATAGCCCCTAGTGTTTACTTTCATTTGAAAGAAAAAAAAATTCAAATCGGATCGCGGAAAAGTGTGATATTGAAAAAAGTTCAAGTGCACAAAGGTGCTCTCAGTATTGATATCCAGTACAAATGTGTGCAATATGGTACAAAAACACATAACCCATACGCCAAGTCTGAGTGAAATTGTTCTATCTCAATTGGATGTTGAGATATTTTATTTTGAAAAAAGGCTTACCAAAAAAGGATTTTCAAGGATATCTCAAGGACTATTGAAAATAAGAATCTATAAAGTGGTCTCCACAGTGTTTTTAGATGGCACCTATCGAAAAATCAACAAAATTTAAAAGTTCCTTTCAGGGAACCGCAGTCGGCTAGACCCTTTCGCCCATCAAAACCGATGTGCCATATTTGCCCGGTCGCGGAATTTTTTTTCTATACAAACAAATTTGCACAAACGCAAAATTTGCGAGGATGCAAAAATTGCACACCTGCTTCAATCCCACTATTATGTTATGTGCGTTTTCTTATATTTATTGGAAGCAAAAAAAATTAAAAAATATGATAAAAAATTATTTTTTGCATACCGTCATCGCCGTAGTCTTCTTCAGCTTCTTCTTCTTCCGTATCCGTTGATTTTGATTTCCCTAAGCTTTTCAGCTTTTTTCGTTTTGCTGCATTTCGTCTTCGTGCTTTTCAAAATCAGAGAAATTCTCATTAAAGTCCTGCTTAAAATTGTTTTACTAAGATTTTTAACATACCCTCCATTATATGCATTTTTTCTTCCTCTGTAGTTCGCTCTTCGGCTAATATAACTTCCTCTGAAATAATTTTGAAACGAAATATATTAATAAAATATTTCGAATACTTTGAGAGATGTTTTCTTTTTCTCATATATTTATTGTAATGGAAATTATTAAGGATTATAAATATATGTGAATATTAGTATATAAATTCATATAATTTTTTGTTGTTTGAACTAAAATGATACTATACCAGCTTTACAAATCCATTCAACATAGCCGTTTAATTCTCTTTCTAGTTGTTGTTGTCTTCTAAGCTTAAGAAATTCTTGTCTATTTTCTACTTTTTCTCGTTCTTTTGCAAATTCACTACAAAAAATTTTAACACAAATGCACAAGAAGTCATGTTCAAACAAGAAAAAAAGTTAACTTTGCATTAGGTTGTTATATTTAAGGGTAGATATATATATTATATAGAAGGATTTGTTTAAAAAGAAAAAAAAAATGGTTTTTTATGATTTTTTAAAACACAAAAAAACAAAAACAAAAAACTGTTTTGAAACGAAAAATGGTCAAAATAATATCGAAATCAGTTGAAATGATAAATTATAAAAGGAAATGAAACACTTGGAAAATTTTATGAAGTTTTTAGCAGCACTATAAAGTACCTAAGATACATCGGATTGGATTTCTGAGAACTATAGCATTAAATGGTCGGATCAAGCTATCGGGGTTAACAAATACTTGCAGTGTACAAGTTTGTATATGTTAGTTTTGGGTTTCCAAGTGACACTTTTAGCCTCTATAGCCTTTGCTCTTATACTTCACACGGGACTCTAATCTATTTCGGAAAACTTTTAAAGAGTAGAACTATCCACTCATTTCTTTTCATACCGGCTTTGCTGCTGAAAGATATTGACTAAAATATATATACATATTTATAATTTTGTAATTATATGGATGTAGCCTTAGGTTGGAAAAAAACATGTAGAGCGCAAAGAAATCCTTTTTTTGTTATATGCAGATTTCCTGAACGCTACAAGTGACTTCAAAACATGGACAGGATATATCATACTAACTCAATTTTTAGGACATCACAACTAGCACTTATATTTTTAAATACCTACATATATACAAAGTTTTGAAAACTCGAAAAATCTTTATGAATTTGGTGGACTGGACTAAATGTTGCCAGGACCTTAGTCATGACTAGGGATCGGATGAAACGCCCATTCATGGCCAAAAAATCATTTCAAATAATTTTTTTCCTATATTATTTACACTGGGTGCATTCAAAAGACTCAAATGTTGTGCAACTGTTAAGTAAAATTAGGCTTAAAGGTATGCTGCCAACAGAGCTTTCACAGGATGCTGACTGCGTGGGATCTTCATATTTTCAAAAATGTAGTCCGCTCAGTCAATATTTTACGAAGCCGTAGTAGGTTGCGCACCGTTCAGATGAATTTTACTAAGCAGTTGCCCAATAGTTGAGTCTGCCGAATGCATCCATTTTCTTTCAGTGAATTATTAGTTCAATTCGGAAAAGCTATTGCAATGCCAAAAAAAAAAAAAAATAAATAACTTTAACGAACTTTAAACCATAAAACAAAGACTTTCGGGTCATATTTCAGGGGAATGAGCTTGGAGACTTAACCAGAATTTTTTCCTTGGTTTTAATTCATTTTTAGCCATTTTAAGGGAACTTTTTCCGAGGTCTAGTCATGGCTTCAACTAGGGCTTATAAGCAGGGCTCGGATTTTGTTGCTTTTATAAATTTAAAGCATACTTTATGGAGTGAAATTTTTGATTAACTCAAATAAAGTTAAGATTCAAATCGAGTTTTAACTTCAATAAGAATTTTTTTGAACTAAGCAAAGCCGTTTTAAGTTCAATTTCGCAAAATGTTGGTAAGAAAAAATTTTGCCCCATAAAGTATGCTTTAAATTTATAAAAGCAACAAAATCCGGGTCCTGTTCATAAGCATCCGCCACAATCGTAAAGAATATCTCGTATGCATGAACTCGAAAAAATGTTTAAAATTAAAGCTGATTTTAAGTACAAAGAAAAATTATGTCTTATTATTTTCGAGTCCTTGAAGACCGTGGCAAATTCTTTGAAACTTTTGTCTTAGATATTTCTATTGAAATGGTTTGAAGTTTTACCGAAGTGATTTTCATAAGAAAAAATTAAAAATTTGTGAATTTTTCTTAATGATTTTTATGTATGTACGTATGTGAAATATGTCGTCGAGAACATGTAAAATGCAATGTGTGCACTTATAATTTAATTGTGTCAAGGCAAGAGTGCAAATAGTTGCATTTTTAATTATTATTTAATATGTTATATTATCTTTGGCCTTTATATAAATTTTCGTCATGAATCAATGCATATATATATATATGTATGTAAGAATCATACCAATAAATCAATTCTCGGTTTGAAAAAATTCTCTCAACAGCATAACAAACGTATTTGCATTTGATCATTGCCACTATAAGGATAACTATCATTTCCAAACAAGGAGCGACTACATTGGATTTTGAATGAATTTTATTGTTTTTTTGTAGCGGAAGTATATGGTTTGGTAATATGGAAAGGGAATTGATGACTTCGTAAGTGGGATTTGTGTATGTGTGTGTGTGTTCGGCAATTAAACTTTCTTCATTAAATGGAATTCATTATGAAGTAAACTAAAAACTAGCAGTGGAAGGAAGTAGCATAATTTGAATTTGAATATCGTTTTTTCTGAATTGTGTGGATCGTTAGGTGGAGGTAGAAGAATCTGCTCTTGAGACTGTGAGGTTTATTATTGTAAACTTTTGCTAAGCAATCATTTGATTCGATTGAATATTAGTTTTTAAGAACCTGCTTGAGTTATCCAATCAAGATATGAGACCATGGCTGTTTGAAACATGGTACGAAATCGGCACTTTTGAAATTCCATGCGACGCTCGACGCGATTACGTTCGTTTGAGAATTCACTTTGATTTAAGTTTTTGTTTAAAATATCAGTAGATATAATTTGAAAAAAAAAAAAAAGAAAAATAAATGGTAGTAATGAAAATTGTTACGCAATTAAAAGAAAATAAAGTTCAGAAAATCAGTTAAACAAAAAGAAAAAAAAAGATCGAAAGGATATCTTAATTATAAAAACGAATGTTTGAAATAATTTTTTTCGAACTTGATAAACTTACCCGCTAAGAACACCGAGAACTAAGTTGAGCATAAAAAATGAGCCTATAACTATTAGAGGCACGAAATATATCCAATTAAATGTTGAACCTAAAGCGTCGTTGGTCTGGAAATATATATACAATTATTAATATTCAAGATAATTTAGGTTTGCTGTAAAAAATTATTGCATTTTTAATATATTGTATATAAATAATTTTTTTTGTGATATCAAACAAATACGCATTCATGCATTCATGAGCAAGCAATGAATAAAGACAGCTTGAAATAGTTTTTGATGTGTTTCAGAAGGGTGTTCTTATAGAATTGGAGTGATAAAGAACTTTTAAACTCATAAACGGCGACACTGTTTGTCAATTCTTCCCCCAGAAATTGTTTTTCGGCTGCACATGAAACGACAAAAAATATTTAAACGTTCTTATAGTCATTATGTCATTTGTTGCCGAGATTAACACGGAGTTACATGTTGCAACTAAGTAGTATGCAACTAAAAACGACTCCATCGAACTAATAGTTTTTTCTCTGGCCCTCCTCAAGCCACAACAAGCTGAGGCTCGATAGCTCTATAAATATATGCTCGTCTTTATACGGGAGGTCGAAGGCACATTAGATCAGAGCAACTAAATGGGATCAATTCGTACAAGAGATATAATATAATATAATCTGAGACCGCCTATGTGCGCTTACATTTTTGTTAATATCTCACAGATGCGCCATCTAATTTGAATGAAACTTTTTTTAAATGAAAGCAAACACTAAGGGATATTTTTTTGTAAAAAAAAGAGTATAAAGCGGTACAAAACTTTTTATACACTGAAGAAAAAAAAGTTTAAAATGTTCTTTTTAGTTTTGTGAAAAAATTTTTCTCAGTGTAAAAAGCGGTACAAAACTGTAAACACACTGAAAAAAAGTTTAAAATTTTCTTTTTTGTTTTGTGGAAAATTTTTTCTCAGTGTAAAAAGTGGTACAAAACTTTTAATACACTGAAAAAGTTTAAAATTTTCTTTTTAGTTTTGTGACAAAAAATTTTTCAGTGTAAAAAGCGGTACAAAGCTATGAACACACTGAAAAAAAGTTTAAAATTTTGTTTTTAGTTTTGAACAAAAAATTTTTCTCAGTGTAAAAATTAAAAAAATTTTTTTGAGCTTCCTTGTTTTATAACTAATAAGTTTGTTTTTAATTCATCTTCCTATCCCAATTGGTTGTTAAGATATAAAGTTTTGAAAAAAGGCTTACTAAAAGAGGAATTTCAAGCATATTTCAAGGACTATTCAAAATAGAAAACTAATAACTGGTCCCTATAGTGCCAATTGAGACAAAATCAAGAAAAAATTAAAAATCCTTTCAGGGTGCTGAACACCTTTCCTTAACCGGCAAGACCCTCTGTGGACTTTAAACGGGAATATCTCCTAGATGCGGAATCGCATAACAATGGTGTTTTGGAAAGAAATGCTTGGGAGTCTTCAGGGTACATTGCGAAAATACAAGTTTTCCACTCATATAGACTAATGATGCAGTTCGATTCCCAGTGGCCGAAATCTTTATTTTCAGGTGTGTTTATTTTTTTTTTTTTACTATCACAGTGTTATAAGAATCTTCATCAATAAAAACACCCTTTGGGAACGCACTTGAACAATGAAAATTTACAATATTTAAAAATTTTTTTTCTTTCAATTTTGAATTGAAGCCATAAAATTTTGTAATTAAACATTTTTGCAATATCCATGCAGTTGAAATAGATTTTTAAGAAAAAAAAAAATTTTTGCTTGAATATTTTTATCAAAGCGAGATTGCTGCTGATTTTTAGCGAATTTTTTCATGCAATTTTATGATTTTTAGCAAGCCAAATGATTTGTCAATTGCGCAGTTTTATCAAAACATGAACTTCTACGTATGTAGGTACATAATGTATGAATTCAATGAAAAGCAACGAGATAATAATTTACATCTTTTTCTATGTACAAAGTAGTAATACTTTTTTTTAGATATGTACACAAGAAAATATTCAATACAGAAGCTTTTTCTGCGTTTGATTCAATCAAACGTTTCGTTTAATTTTGGATCAGTTTGGATTTCAAGACTGAAGAGATTTTTTTTTTTTTTCAATTTCAATGATAAAGAATATCGCACAGTTTGATTGCCACAAAAAGCCTCAGAGAGAATATTCGATCAAAAGATAGAATAATATAATGTGTACTATTGGGCCAATTGAAACAGACAATACCGAAATGCAAAAGTAAAATTTATGAGAAGCTTTAATGAGTCGAATCGGAACATTAGAACAAAATTATTTAAATCAATACCAAAATACACAGCGCTCTATCGCAAGCGATAGGCAATTCTGTATTAGGTAAACCTCTTAGATTAAAATGGCACATAGACAATAGAAGCAGTTTTAGCAGTCTGTAAAGATTTAGGCACAATAGACAAATACGTAGATTGTGATTGTACAATGTACATAGAGATGTGATGGGATGAGCGATCCAAAAAAATTATGCTCCCGTGGAAAAGAAAACGTTCCACAACACGTGCGTTATTGTTGCACACCCAAACGTGCAAAAAAGAAATGCAATTGATCGATTGTGACTTTGGATTTGCTGAGATCCAACATCAAGTCAAATAAATCGGTATTTACAGCGATTGTATTGTGTTAAATATATGGACGGAGGTAGCATACGATTTGAAGGATTTAAGAAGGTAGATTTGAAGAGGTAGAATAGCAGAAAGTTAGGTTTTGATAAGCTTGCAAAAGTGTTCGAGCTTCGAGAAATACATAGATGTATAGGTAGATACATTAAAAAAGTTGTTCGATCGCTTCGAACATATTATGAGAATTAAATGGTAACACAGTGCGCACATAAAAATTCTTGTTTTTTTGTTTTTTCTGTTAAATGTTTCAAGCGTTTTCCTTGACATCTAACATCGAAAATGTCTCTCTTTTGATTTTTTGTTGTTTTTCTTTCAATTTTTCTTTTCGTGAATTTACCCAATACAGTATTGCAGTCCAGCCTTCCATTGTGATACATTGGAATACAGTCAACATGGCAAACCCGATATTGTCAAAACTAGTTATGCCAGAGTTTGGTCCTTCCCACTTTTCCAGACACATACTCGTATTATAATTACATACATATGAACCTCCCGCCTTTTCCGTTGCATTATCCGTATTACACGGTGTCTCTGATTCACCTTCCTTTACAGCTTTATCTGTGGATATTAAAAATTGATTTTAAAAAAATAATATATTTTTTTCAATAAAATTAATAATAAATTGCATCAATTTTTTTATTAAATACATACTTGGATCTTCTAAACTATAGCAAGTCTTATGCAGTGCACCCGAATAGAACTCGAGTCCGATGATTGCAAATATAACGATCGCAAACAAGACCAAAAGTCCGATTTGAAGTAAAGGTGCCATTGCCTTGATAATTGATTTTAAAACTACTTGTAAACCTGGATTCGACGATTCGCGTTGTGGAGTTGTTTTGTTGTTTATGAAATGGAATTTTGTATTAGTAAAATAAATTGGAGAAATTTTTATGGCTAAATCTAGTCGACTACACGATTGAACTAAATTGTTAAATCAAATGAAATAAAAGTTAGCTAAGTAAATTACTTTCTAGAAAGCAATTTCATATTTTTTATTAAAATATAAACGAATTCTAGCGTAAACTAGAAAGAACAAAAAAATCTATTCTAATTCTTTGTTTAATGCAGTAATTTTATCGCTTAATTGGGTTTGAGTTGTTTAAATGTGCTAGATTTTTTTCTTGTGGAAGTAGCTAACAGATCGAATATGGAGTCGGCTATATAACAAGCCTCTAAGAAGGGTAAGGCAAAACACTGTACTTCTAAGGGTAACAGGCACTACAACAAGCCATCGTAAAATTTTTCCCGTATTTTATAGATGATCGTTCCACTGTTTAAAAGGAATGAAAGGTTTACTGATTTTCAGGGATATCTCAGAAATCAACTGCAAGATCATCTAGAATTTAAATCTATTTAAAGATCAAGACAGTCTGGTGTTGAGCCAGATGTCTCCCTTTCTCATCTGAAGATAAGAATATATGTGTAGTTTTGATACCAGGGACGTAAACCGGTTTTTAAGCGAACCGGTTTTGAACCAGAAAACCGCTTTTATCTGCTGATGAACCGAACTATTAACCGAACCGAAGTTTTTTTACAAATGTTTGAACCGAACCCCTTTTTTAAAGGTTCAGGGTTTCATCTTTGCCTTCCACAAAGCCTGCAAAGTAGCAATACCATCTCTAATATGAGTAAGGTAACCACAATTATTTTTATTGTGCAAATTTTGACCATAAATGGTAAAAAATTGCGTTAGAAATGGGGACACGTGTTAACAAATTTTTTCAGTTTCAGAAATTCCCGAACCGAAACCGCGGTTCAAAGAAGTAGAAAACCCGGTTTGACGAAAAGTTCAAACACGCTTCAAACCGCCGAACCAAACCGGGCAAATTTTCTACCCGGTTCACGTCCCTGTTTGATACATAATAATTGAGAAGAAATGCTGCGCAAACGTGTTTTTGGGTACACCATATTTCCCAAACCTGAAATTTTTCGCGATATCGATTTCTGTGTGACATGCCGGAATTATTGCATTAAACGAAAGTTTCGGAAACTAAATTTTCAACTAGTTTAACATCAACAAAAAAGCAGTTATATAAACGATTATTTTACATTTTAGCTTAATACTAATTGACTACTCACTAGGAATTCCAGAGACTAATTTTAAGGGCCTTAGCACACGTATAGCCCTTAATGTTCTTAGATCTACTTCGGGCCCTTTTTGTGGGAACATTGTGATGAATCTGATTTGTTTGTTTGTATAGTTGAATTTTTTTTTTATTTTTTTTGTTTTTTTTTCATATTGTAATAGAAGGAATTAAAATTTTCATTTTTTTTTTTTTTTTTTGTTATTAGCGATACGTTGATTCGAACGGAAGGAACGGAATAAGAATGGGTGAATTTTGATTAGACAAAACGTTTGTTTAGTGTTAATTGTAAATGAAAAATTGAGCATTGATTACAGACAGAAAAAAAAAAATTACATCGAGAGGTCACACAAGCACATCGAGATCAAAATTTAAATGAAATTTGATGATTAAATGAAAATAAAAAGAGAGAATAGTGTACTTGGCGCTTTAAATAGAGAGTGTTATCGTTAGTTTTTGCAAAATTATAAAAACCAAAAAATACATATATTCCGCACACATAAAGGAGACCCAAGCAGAAAGAAAGGCAGTGTCAAAAAACCTTGAGCGTTTGCATACACAATATGCGAAATTGTATGTGAATGCGATCAACCATTTGGCAAGAAACATTCTCAAAGTGAATTGACAATTGCTTTTACGATTGATGATTTGCCTGCTAAAAATTTCAGCTAAACATATAGGTAAATATATATTATTTAAGTTATTAAAAAAAATTTTTTTTTTTTTATAATTTTCATGCAAAATAAAAGTTTAAAAGTTGAATCAGTGAAATATGTATTTAAAAAAAAAAAAAATAAAAAAAAATATTTAAACTTAAAATGTTAAATGTTCATAACTAGCTGTGAAAGAACACCGATCGTTTTTATTGAACTATGTAGAGACAATTTACTTAAGTGTGTTTCTTGATTTCTAATAATATTAAACTATTTTAGCTGTTTTATCGATCTATGTAGTCCTTCATCTAACTCTAGAATATTTTAAACACTCCGGACTGACACTCTAAAGCACTTCGAAACAATAAATTTTATAATCAGCCCCGATTGGAAATATTCACGGGGAATTTTTCGCTGCGGATTTGAAAAAATTCCTTCAATTCTAATTACACCGGGCAAGGAAATATAAAGGGATCAAGAATCTCGAACTTTTTTAAGCAAAGGTAAACAGTTTCTTTCTCTTATTGACGCTAAGAATATTTCCGCTTTCCGATGAGAAATATTTCTGAGGAAAAAACTCCCACGGAATATTCATTTAGAATAGGGTAAAATATATTTTTATATTATTTTTTTTTTTTTTTTGTTAATTTTATTTACTTAAGATTTCATAAAGTTCGTCATTTAGGAAGAAGTATCCTGTGAGGCAAACATTCTTTGTTGCGAAGTGCTTCAAATGATTTAATTCCAATGCTAACAGATTTGAAGCTGGGTCATATCTACATAGCTTTGAAGTCATTGTCAGGATTTTCACTATACACATATATTCTATATACTATACTCTTTTATATATTCCCTTCAATAACTCATCACAAGAAATATGACACAGCTTATCTAAGAACTAGCCTAATCACGTGTTAGGTACACAATTTGACATGTCTATGACAAAAGAATGAGAATTTTTCTCTAGCAGAAAATGGAATAATCGATCTTTAAGTATCTCCTACACGGACGATTTGAATGAAGTCTTACTTGGAATTCTTGAAACGAGTTTTAACGGCCGAAGGACACGAAACGAACGTAACATTCGCAAATCGACATCGATATTGGCCTCCGCGAAGATCGTCATAGCACTACGCTCACAAATCAGTAGTAATACGGTGGGAATGATGGTGATTCGTTGATTGGTTGGTAAGTGGATTGCCGCATCGATCATCGATCGCACACCAACACAAACGTGTTTTGTTTCATATTTTGTATAAGAAATTAAAAAATAAATCACAAATGAAAAATGAACATAGGAAATTAAATACGAAAAATAAATCAATCGTAAGGAAAATGAAAAATTAAAAAACATTTAAGAACGCAAGCAAAAATAGTGAAAGAGAAATAGAGCGATATTAAGAGAATTGCTTAATAGAAGGATCGCGATTTTTTTTTTTTTTTTTTTGTTAATCGTCGACGAGAAAAATAACTGAATAACAAACATACTTGGATGAAAAGTAATAAATACGAGGAAGAAAGAAAATGCTCGCATAAGTTTTCTTTAAAGTCGAAAAATAAGCAATAATCAATTCACACATATAAAGTCGAAAAAAAAAAATAATTAAAACACAAGAACCAAAAGAAGAGAAAGAAACGAACATTTTCAAATTACAATAAATGAAAATTCTCTTATCGCAGTATTTTAAGTATTTTAAGTTATTTTTTGATATTTTTTGATGTTTTTTTTTTTAAATCTTTTTATAAGCGCAAGTGCGTGAAGAAAGCGTGTATGGTAAGAGAGAAAGCAGAGTAATAGAATCATTATTTACCCCGTTACTACAACAAAAAAATCCATGATGTTCCAAATATTCCTGAGGTAGGAGTGTTTATGCAGAACAAGCCCTAAGGCAAGGATCTTGAGCGATGCTTCCACACAGAAAATGCATAAGAAATAGGCCTCCGTTTTTTCCTAAAAAAAAGATCGCATTAATAAAAATAAATTCCATAGTCCGTGGTTAGATAAGAGCGACAGTCGCACGAAAATGCAACTCTGATGAGGGATTTGTGTCGTCCGTATCATCAACTCACTCAGAGTTGCATTATCAATTGACTAGCTTCCTGATCTACATACGGACATATTAGTGAAGACCATGAGCGAAAAAAATAAAACAGATCACGACCCTTTGGGAGCGCTCTCAAATTAAGTTGAGAGCAAAAATGATGTCATGATCAGTGATGCCAGATTGAGCGATTTTCCAATTTTTATGGATTTTTCGGTATAATTTTTAAGCAAAAAAACCACTCGAAATACATGAAAGGAATTTTTTGTAACCATTTTCCTCTGGAAAACAGGGCAAAGGGATTTTTTTTTTCATATAAATATATCCGAAGGAAACACTGTTCACGACTTTCGAATCGGAGCGATCTGGTTTTGATCGTTCACGGGGTAAGATGAGTTTTCAATTTACCAATTTTTGAGCCAATACTGTTTTATCACCCTCAGGTAAATGTTCTTCTAAGGCCAACACCACACAGTTGGCAATGATTGTCAATAACACAGCGTACTCGAAAGGCGGCCATTCAATGATGAAGCGTGTGTATTTGCGTATTGGATTATCCTCGGTTAGGATGAATAATGATGTGGGACCACCACCGGGTGGCGTTTCCTCTTTCTTTGGGCCACCCATTCTATCAGCTAAGCGATGGGCTCCCCTTCGACCCAAGTGCCCCCCGCCTGTTGAGCCCTGTTGATGCCCTGCTAGTGCTGCTTCCTGCGCCGCTGCCAACCTGAAATGCAAAAAGTGTGAGAAATCATGGTTGCCTTTCGTATTTTTTTTTTTTTTATAAAAAGAGTGAATGAAATTGAGAAGAAATTGGAAATTTGAAACTTTAAAATTTGTAAAGCAACTTTATTATAAAATTATTAAAATTGCGGAAATTTTACACTGTTGCACTGTTTTTGTTAAAAGCGGGAAAATTTGTTTTTGATCCCGATTAAAAGTCTCTAATCCTGATTTACATTAAGATGCATTTGGTGTAATATCTATTTATCGGGGCTAGGGCGAAGAAAATACGGTCCTGTAGCAAAATTTGAAATGCCTTTCATTGGTGTAGCGTCACATATATAAAAAATGTTTCGAAAACATCTCATATGAACATGGAAACCAAAGAAAAGAACCATACCCAGCGGCCAAAATGCTGCTTACAGAAGCGATGAACTGCAACACACTTCGTAGGTGGTCATGCACATGACCTCATATAGAATCTTTGTACACTTTTGTTCGAGCGTGGCCGTTTTGTAGAGTGAATTCCTACCACCACAACACAAAGTAATCGGGGTTGTGTGGTGTTCATCCGGTACGCTGCCTACAATCGCGTATACTTTGTAGGCGTGGATGACTGTTGGCCGCTGAGTATTGTTAATGAAACATTTAATACTTAATAATACCAAAATATTTTCTCCGATGTCTGAATAAGCACTTATGTACAGTTCAATCCGTATTTAGATTATGCAGAAAGTAGCTCGACAATGCAGTTCCGGCGATATGATATACAGCGGCGGATTAAGACAATTTTCCGCCCTAAGCAGTCGCCATTTTGCCGCCTCAGACAGCAGCCTAATTTTCGCATTTGTATTTTGTCTTGTGCAAACGGTAAGAATTTTCCGCCCCTGAAAATTTGCCGCCCTAGACAGCTGTCTATGTTGCCTACATATATGGTTAATCCGCCACTGGCGATATGTCCCTTCCTTTCTTTCTACCGTACTGGCAATTTGCTTAAAACTTAATTTTCTGAATTTTATTTTTGATAACTCATGTGGAATCGGATAGCCTCTTCAACAATGTCATAACTTAAATTACGTTAAGTGCCATTTCCAATTATGCGTCAACTGCTTTGCGTCATTTGACGCAAATATTCAACACATGCAATCATATGGGAGCAGTACAAATCGATTGCGTGCGTGCGGACGCAGCGTCAAATTTCCGAAAAGTTGAATATTGCACGCAGCGTGAAATTTTGACAGCTGCGTATAACAGTTCAAAAAAGGAAGATAACAGTGTTTTACAAACTTTTGATTAACTACTTTCGAGTACATAATACTTGTGGGAATACTTTTCATTGAAATATGAACAATTTGTTCTTATATCTCTTAGTTCTCATTTATAAGAGCGTATTTGAGCAATTAAAGTCATTATTCTATCGTTCAACATCAAATTTTGGTTTATATTTTTGCAAACGTCTCAAATACAACCCTAAATAAAAAATGTAGTGAGTCGATTACTCTTCATAATTGTGATTCACTTAGAAATTTCAAGGCATCCCATATACTGACACACACGCACTGTTGGAAATTGCACTTTTCACGCATTTGACGCTGCGTCCTGCGTCTTGCGTCTGACGCATAATTGGAAATGGCACATTAGAATCTCACTAATCCGGCACCTGTAAAAACCAGACGGTATTGGATTATTCCACGTGTCGATCCACGTATCAGCCGAATAAACGAAATTCAAGATTATATTCTATAGAAAACATTTATTATTCCTTCGAATTTTTTGCGAGGCGATAATTTTACAGCAGAAATTGTAGGAAAGTCAAATTTAAGAGCTGAATAAATATTATATGCTGGACTCAATAATTTGTAAGGCAAAAAGCATAAATTTTAAAATATTCACATTTTTTTTTATTTACAGATTTTAACACAATAGCTTCCTTCCACTGCAATGAAGCATGAGCATTTTTGATGAATCACTGATGGAAATTGCTGATTGCGCTTTCATATATGTTCGCATGTATGCATGTATGTACATTAAAATGATTCAGCTTATAAAAAATAGAAACCTATTTTTTTAAGGGATTTAAGCGAAGCGCATCCATTAAATGTGCACAGCATGAAAAAAGAATTGCAAGTTTATAGAAATATTACAATGCGCCACCGAAAGCAAAAATAGAAGAGCATCAAAATCCAAAATCGATATGAACAAAGCCATTTGCTTTCAACAAAGCATCATTCAACATTTTAATTCGGAAAGCAAAAATTTTACGCGATTTTTTTCATTTTTTAGAAATTTTTTTTATTTATTATTTTTTTTTTTTTGTTTCAGCAATTTAATGCACTACTTACATATGTTTCATAGACAACGTCATTTTTTAATTCTGTATGAATGACTGACTGACTGATTGACTATGTGTGTGTGTTGGTGTAGCTTATTGCCAATTTCTCGTTTTCATTTGTTGAAATTTTTTTTTTAAATTTATTTTTTATAAATTGTTAGTTTTCCATGTTGGCTTTGAGTGTTTTCTTTTTCTGTTTGTTTTCCTTCTATTGAAACTTTCACAAAAATTGTTCAGAACCATTTCAGAGCGAAATCCTTTTGTTCACGGCATTCACATTGCGATGAATCAAGGATACTGCGAGTGTTCGATTGTGTAGTCTGACGACAAATGGTTAAACTGGTCCCAGAGAAGCTTTTTTTCTTTTTTTCTTTTTATGTTCCTTGGCTATCTATATCTATATATTTGGTGTGATGTGTTAACAGACATCGAGGCTCCAATTCATATCCTTTAACTTTTTCGCTTCTTCATTTTGCTCTTTTTGTGCTTTCTAAATTTTATTAGCGCCAGCCTGACGCGTTCAACAATAAAAAAAAAATAAATAAATAAAAAATACGTTAAACGCTTACTTACAATTCGAATTTTGTCTGTCTCTCTTAACGTACTCGAGTACTTATTTACTGTATTTACAAGAGTATTTGTTTAATAGGCAACTTCAATTGTATTTGTATATTTACGTCATCTTAAAACATTGACTTTGAATGGGTTGTTGTTGTTTTTTTTTCATGGTATCATGAATGGGCCATGGGTAAACTCATTAAATGCTCGTGTTGTTACGCACATATTTGGTGTCGTGTAGTTAGGGGAATTCGTCGTCGTCGTCATCATCGTCATCGTCGTCGTGGTCGTCGTGTGTTTGTCCAAGTGTGTTCGCCGGCAAAGCACATCGCTTCATATAAATAATGCATTGTGTATTGTCTTGAGCGAATGTTAAAAACCATAAAAGCCAAAAATAGAATTATGTCTGCGCATGTTTCCGGTGTGAGGAGTTTTTGAATTGAATTGTTTGGAATTTTTGCCTTTTCTGGAAAAGTTTCTGTCCCGTAATATTCAAGGTTTAACATTTCCTAAGGTACAAAACGCTATAAAATAATTCTTCCCTTTAGTTAATTTTATCATTTTTTAAAAATATCATTCCGTTTGTTAACACTACCAACAATATTAGGACGTAACTAATAATTTCATCGGAATTGTGATGCTTGATTTCATGCAAAAAAGCTCTCTGAAATCTACGAAGAGTTACCTTCAATTAATGTATTCAATCTTGTTGTACATCACTACTTTTAACCCGGTAGCGCCTGAATTAAAAACAAGTAAGGGTGTTATAGTCAGCCGAGCCTGACAATAAAATACCCGACACAAACTCACATGTTCAAATAATTTTTAATTTCAAGAGGTGTTTAAGGCCATTAGGGGCCCCATATGCCGACTTTTGTTGAATTTCTTTATGAAAACCGCCCTTTTTCCAAGCCCACTTTTAAAATTTTTTTGTTTTCTAATCGGAGGCCTTAATATACGTTCAAATTCTAAGTTTCATTGGAATATCTCGAAACAATTTTGGGGCAGTGTTGAGATTTTTGTGACAAACCTTAGTACTGGAGGTACCCTTAATAATGGACCGACCTAGGAAAGTTTTTAGGAGGATGTTTATGGCTACAAAGGAAGCATAACTGCCAAATTTCGTTCAAGTCACATTTGAATTTCGGGTGAAGGAAGTCATTTTCGAAAAACACCCTTCGGCCACGCCCATTTTTCCAATTTTTCGAAATTTATTAACTTCACTTCAAATATGTTCATATGCCAAATTTTATCAAAATATTTTGTAAAACATCGGTTTTAGAGCAGTTTTTGTGATTTTCGTAACAGACCCTAGTACTGGAGGTACCCCTAAAAATAATCCGATCGGGTCCAATCTCGAACTTGTTCTTCCTCATGTCGCCGTGAGCACGCGTACCAAATTTTGTCAAGATAGCTCAACTCCTTCGATAAGATAACTGTATACAGACAGACAAAGAGACAGACAGACGGACATAGCTAAATCGAATCTCCTGGTGACGCTGATCTTTTCTATATATATTTTGTATGGTCTATCTCGACTGGTTCTGGGTGTTACACACAACCACACAAACGCAATACACCCTCGACACAGAGTGTGTCGGGTATAAAAATAAATGTAAAAATAAAATAAAATAAAATATGAACCAATTCAGATATGAAGATAACAGAAAACGAACCCTTTTAGTGAAGCCATATGGCATCGCTAGGCGCTACCGGGTTAAAGCTTAAAGTCATTGCCTTAAAACGTATTCAATTATTTTTCCCAGATAATGTCAATAATAATTTAACCATAATAATATTTAAATTAAAAATGCTTTTGAATACTTATTTATCAAAAATAATAAAGAATAAAAAAAAAAATACAATGAGAAAATTATGTCTCTCATTGTTCGGCAAACAAATTACTTTTGTGTGCAAACAAACTTGTGACAATTTGACCTCTTGATAGGACTTGTGAGTCGAATTTGCCATGTGCTACGATTTTGTGTTTGCACTAAAAAATAAACACAGCGAGAAAATTGAACGAAACAGAAGGAAAATGCAGACACATAGAGATATCCTTTTCTTGCACACTATCCTTTCAAATGCTACAGTCATACATACATATGTACCTATGAAACCTACAGACCTTCTATATGTGTATGGATGTGTATATAATATGCACTTTCCACAAAGGGTAAGAAACTGCACGTTTGTTTTTTCTTCTTCTACTTCTTTTTTTTGATGTCAGTGAATGGTCAACGGATGCATGAAATTGGGGTCATACAGAAAGTCGACCGACATTTATTTAGTACTTACATTAGCGCAGCATGCAATCGTCTGCTGGAATCAGTTGCAGATAAAAGCATACTCACTCATACATACATATATGATTGACTTTTTTCGAGAAGTTTAGGCCTAGTAAAAATTTTTTTATTGTACAGTTTTTGGTACTCATTGAATGGAAAAGTTCTTCAAAATAAAAACACCCACTGATTTTGCATATAAACTCTTTAGAATTGATAGCTTAACTTGAAAATTGCTTTACTGCATTGATTCAAAGGCCAAATTTGATGAGTCATAGTGAAAATTTACTTATAAAACTACAGAGAGCTTTATTTCTCCTGCAATAATGAAAGGGTTTTGGGTGTAAAAAGAAGGACCGGACCTAGGTGAGTCTTCATAGGACCGAAGCCAAATTTATATGAAACTCGACCGGTCTAGAGTTACCTTCTATCAGACCCACACTCGAGGGTGCTTCCAAAATGAGCGTGTTTAATGGGCAGAGAAAAGATCCCTTCAGTAATATGGACTGATCCAATTGAAGCCTTTGGTCAGTCCCTCATGTTACCATTACTTGTCCCTCATAATTCCATATCTAATGCATTGAACTGACCTTTTTAACATGGGCATGTCATTGGAAGGACCGGTCCGGTCCGCAAAACAGCTGATCGTAGGTCAGTTAATTTTGGGTCAATTGTCGTAATTTTTTCTGGTTCTAGGCTAGTCAAATAAGGAAAAAAAAAAAAGACTTTCTTAGTTAATTTTCTAAGTTAATAAAAATGTCATTTATAGGCTATCCTTTAACCAACCCCTTGATAACTGACCGCCGGACTGGTCGAATGTCATTCCTTCTTAGGAAGTTGCCCGGCTCATTACTGCAGAGACTTTTGAGCTTTTTTTTTTCGCAAATACTTAAATATAAAAAAAAGGCAACAAAAAATCACCCTCATCCAAAGACAAAGGGACTCACCCGAAACCAACCCTTGAAAAGGGACCTGTGGTTTTTCAATGACAACCTTATGTTTAAATAGGTGAGTTTAATGTACGGAAAGGGAAGGGACCTCTTTAAGACCGACCCAGGACCGATCTCATTTACTGCAGGGACATGACAGAACGTTCTCGTAAACAGACACCGTCTCAGATTGAAAAAAGAAAAATGTATCAAAGGATATCCCATAGAATGCTAAAAGGTAAGGACAGCCTGGTGGAACTTTTGGATGCTGCGTAAGTGCAATATGCCTTAAATTTAGTTTTCAGGAATGCAAATGAAAGAAACTTTTTTTTTCTTAGATATATGGACCAATATCGCCTTAGAGAAGATAGCTTTGTTATGTTATTGGAGACATTTAAAACGATATTACGATATTACGGATTTTCACTAGAACAAGGAAATTCTATCGATTTCAAAATCGATTTTAAATAAAAACTTTTCAATGACACCCCTGATGATTTGATACTACTTTCAAAGAAAAAATACATAGGTATATGTATAATATGAATGATAAATAAATAAATATCAAATAATTAATTAAAATAAAAACCGTCGAAATTGAATGTCCTTGAGTTAACACATCGATCGTCCAAGGCAAAGTTTCTTCTAAGCCTAGTATTCAACAATAAAATATCCTAAAAATAACCATGCATGAATGTGATCAACGAACCTTTCGCAAACGCTCACGTACCGTCAATATTTCCAATTTCTGATAGTTCAAGGACAATCGCTCGGCCATAATTGTCTTAAACCGAATGCTCGAGAACATCCATTTTTCCGGATTGGTATGTCAACCGCATTGCTTGGCTATAGACAAAATCCGACACTCAATGACCGAGAGCAGACGAATAGAAAATATAAAATTTATTTTTATTTAATTTAATTTATCCGTATAAATAGAGGAGGCTTTGCTTTATGGGTCGTCGGCAAGGACTTTCGAAAGCTAGACGGCAGAATTGCGAGTACGATAAAAATTTGATGAGTTAAGTTAAGCGATGACGTCGCATCCACCGATGACAATCCGTTCCGATTCAGACGTTTATCGATTTGTGTAGACCTTACAGTCGTGTTACTAGCAATACCATTTAATTGCTTTGGAGGAAATGTGGCTTATCTTCTTTCCTTTTTGAATTAGTTGAATCGTTATTTATTGATTTATTTAGTTATTTGTTTATTATTTTTGGGTTTCACACGAGGAGAAATAATAAATCACAAAAATCACAGATTAGAACAATTAAATATTTTTAAGCTGATTTATGTTTTAGGTCTTTTTTCTCTAATTTTTTGCGCTGATAATGAAATTACTTTATGTACAGATGTATTATGGAGAGTATTTGATTTTTATTTTTATCGTTTGTTTCCTTCTATTTTTTATTTTATTTTTATTTTTATCAACGACTGTTTTTTTTTTGTTTGGACGACAATTTAATGAAACGATCGCGATGTTTTATGTACAGATGAAATATCGATTAATATAATTTGGTATTTTTACACTAATATCTGTAGAAAATATCATCCGATTGCGTATTCTTTTATTCACGTCGACTTTTTTTCTGCTTTTCTTGTTTGTTTCTTTATACTTATATTTTTTTCAAGTTTTTCCTTTCATTGAATTTTTCACACAACTTTCAACCGAAGCACCTTTTGTAGACACGTCAAAGAAATGATTTTGATTTTTAACTTAAAAAAGAACTTATTACAGAAATAAAAAAAAAATTTCTTTTCCGTTGAATCGCACGCTTTGAGAAAATTCTCGCAAAACTGAAACTCTGAAGCGAGATCAAAAGACCGCATTCAATTCCCTTAATGTTTGCGGTGTTCTATAAACGCGTGCCCCCTCAAAGTAGGCAACAAAATTCGATTTTCATGATTTTACATGATGTTGCACGCAGTATTTCCAGTCCAACTAACCACGTAGTACATATAGTATGTACTGCATCTATATATATACGCTCGGTTCAATCAGCTGTGCTGCAATGCGAATGACTTACAAAAACAATAAACGTAAAACTGAACGAAAACACACGCACACTGCTCCATTCAAAAAGAACAAAAGAAAAAAAAAACAAAACAAAAAAGCACACAAAAAAAGGAAAACAAACCATCTCACCACGAGTTGAAAAGTGCAAAAGTAATAGAATGATAAACATTGAAGCGAAAAGAGATGGCTATATGAGAGCAAAGGCCGCAAAGGATATGACATTAGGGAAGCACGGCTATTTCTGACATACGCACTCAATACGCAATGTGACAACTTAGAACACACACGTGGCCGCATGTACACACATATAAAATGTAATGTACGAAAAGCCTCACGTGTGCACATACACACACGCACACACACACACACACACACACACACACACACAAACTTTCAAGTAGATTTGACCGAATTTCCTGTTTTGCAAAGCAAACCAGGTTGGGAACCAGGTAAATTAACACACACCTAAAAGGTCCTTTGTAAAAATAACAAACGACGAACTTCTTTTTACAGGATCGCTATTTGAAAAAACAGTTTTTTTTCCTTAATTTTAAATTCTTAAAATAAATTCCGAAAAAAGCAATAAAAATGAATTATTCACAGAAAATTGGAATTCTAATGCTTCTAAAATGAACTCCCTTAAAAAAAAATTAGCCTGAAAGTATGCATTTGTTTTCATTCTGAATCCTTTACTTAAAAAACTATAATTAAATTAGCGTAGTCAAATCAATTTAATTTCTTTCAATTTTTTATTCCACAAATAACTAATTGTGATGCATGAAGTTTCTGCTCTCGACACTCGATTAGAATTTGAATTAAAGTTTTCGATTTTCACATTTGATCTACTTTTCACATTTTGCTCTTTCTTTTTTCTTTTTTTAGGTATAAGGATTTTCATGCAACTCTTCAAACGTTTCACACCCGTTTCCGTACAAATGAGCTAATACACCGCACAGTCCCACCACTCCGCACACCCATTAACTACGAACGTGTATATTGAATTTTCCGTTTGAGGAAAACTTGAGGCATTTTCGACAATTATTCAAGCTAGATTTTCCACTTTAATTCGCTGATTCAGATGCAAAAATTTAACATATAAACAATTTTTTGAACTTCAGAGAAGTTTTTCCACAAAATTTTCCAAAAAATTTTCACTATTTTACCCAGTTTTTCACTTTTTTTTTATTCACGGAGCCACCGACGATTTTGTCTCAACCATTTGAAGAAAAATTCAACGAACCTGCAATCTAATTCCCTTGCAGTATATACTTTGGCCCTTTCGACGTGAATAGTACAACACCAGATACAATCATACGGCTTTCAAATTGAAGCTTAATGCGCTAAAGCGTGTAGAGTATATTTGCCCAGTCGTCAACAAAATTAAGAGGCGAAAACAAAAACAACAACAATAAAAACGTTTCGATAGTAGAATTTTCTCGCTTTCACTTGTGCAATGAAAATCCGAAAAGCTTTCTATTTGTGCTCCTTTCTCTCAATTGTCATGAGATGTCAAATTTTCTTGGGTGGCTTTGGGCTTTTTAACTGTCAAAGTCGAAAGTCGAAAGTGTTGTCAATTCATTAGTATCCCGACGTTTTCCTTGTTATACGAAAAAAAAGCTTTTTGCAAAACTTTCAAGCAACGTTCGCGCAACGGTTTTCGAAAGCTCAACAAATTAAATGATTTGGTAGGTGAGAATTTTTATATTCGAATCAGAAGAAGAGTCTAAGAAACTTGAATTAAAATATGATCGAAATTATTTATCTACTGCAATTGCTTTTATCGACGAATCGTATCATAATCAGGGCTCAGATATATATGCATTTATAAATTTAAAGCATATTTTATGGGGGAAAAACTTTTCTTACCAACATTTTGCGAATAAGTCTAGTGAATTTGAACTTCAAACGGCTTTTCTTCCTTCATAAAAATTCTTATTGAAGGTAAAAATCCATTTGAATCTTAACTTTATGTGAGTTGAACCAATTTTTTACTCCATAAAGTATGCTTTAAATATATAAATTTTATAAATTTAAAAAATTTTTTGAAGTTAGAAAAGCGGTCCGAAGTACAATTTCGCCGAACTTATTCGTCAAATGTTGGTAAGAAAAATTTTTGCCCCATAAAGTATGCTTTAAATTTATAAAAGTCAACAAAATCAGAGCCCTGATGATTACAATATTTCATTGCATATTGGAAATATTTTGTCATTTGGATTCTATTTAATATAGATTGGGAATCATTTAAGCAATGAAAATAACTAATTTACGCCTGGAAATATGCAACGTATTTTTGTTATCATGTTTTTGAGAGCTTAATGGGACTAGTTTAAAAACTACAAGAGTAAAAAGTTGATTTCACATAACAAATTACAAAGCACTTCCTGTTTATTGAAGTTGTGTCATTACTTTTAACCATTTTTTTTATAATATTATATTTAGATGTTATGAAGCCCCCTTTTTGTGGCGCCCACATAAAAAGAAAAAAAAAAATCAATTATTGACGCCTCAATAGTCTATTAAATTATTATATTTTGTGGTGTATATAACGAAAATAAACCTTGCATACATTTTCACCGACTAGTGTCTAAAATTCTTTAAAAACATTGCTTATGAAAAAACTATCAATTAAAACAGAAAAAAGCAGGAGTTTTTGGGAAAATCCGCCTACTGCAGACTCTAAACCCTTTAAAAAAAATCTGAAAAAATTCTCAAAATTACTTTAACCCATTAAGCTTTCGAAAGAATCAATTTTGAAAAAAAAAAATATTTTGGACAACCTAACGGGCATATGCAATCTTTTACATTAAATGAATATTTTAGAGCATATTTACAGGGAAATTTTTAGTGCTTTTTTCTGATTTTGGGTAAAGATTTTCAACTTTGGAGTACCAAAGCAGAATGACGGAGCGTTCGCTTTTCTGAAATTCGCATTGGTTTGGGAGCTATAGGTAAGAAATGGTTAAAAGAGCTGAAAAAATTATTGAACTCTTGAGATTTTTGCTATTTGTAGCTACTAGATGGAGTTTTTTGGGGTCAATTATCACTGCAGTTGTTTTCCCTATGGGTGAGGCTTAAAATTTGCTATGGACAGGATAATGAACTATTAAAGAGTTTACAAAATATAAGCAGAAGTAAGTTCGCAACTTAATTCTCGGCCACACTCTTCGACATCAACTAAAATTGACCTGTTGCCAATCTAGCTTAACCAATTATAGGATTTTTATATATGTATACATTTGATTACCTCAAAAATGTGTCACAGAGTTATTCGAATTTGTTTTTCACTTACATTATATCTCCTAATTTCAGTCTCGTTTGTATAAGGGCACAGCTTTTGTGGTCACTCGTTGTGACTGCACGTCTTCGTCTCGTTGGTATCCTTGGTACATATTGTGCATTGAAAGCAGCATTTTCGTCCAATGCTGAAAATATTCCTTGGCCTTGGCCAAGGCGTACCATTGGCGATGAACCTCTTCGTCGATTCGACATATGTCGTCCGGCTACACCCCCCAGCATTCTAAAAAAACAAACAGAACATAAAGGAAACTATTAACTTAATATAAGGATATCAATTACAAAGTCATTTAAATGATTATGGAAAGCTTTTTGTTTCTACGCCGGTGTAAAATGATTCAAATGATTATATTAATTGATTTCCTGCTGCTAATATATATGTGCACATTTCAAATGTTCCCAATGTAAACGGCCATTATGCGTCATTAGAATGTTTCATGTGACCATAAAAGCATCACAATTTGCGTGGAATCGTTTTAAATGGAGAGTTGCAATGTTGTGTATACTTTGTCTTTCTGTAAACATGCTCAAACGTAATTGGTTCCATTGTGGGACATATTGCAAAGCGAAGGGAAGTTCATAAAACGATTTTTTTTTTTTAAGTAATTGTTACATGTTGATGTAAATAAATACATTTTTTGTATGGATATATAATCTACAACAATGTAAATACTAAGTATAAGTATCCGGACAAATTGATGACATGCTGAGCCGCAATTTAGTCGTTAAAACCATATCACCAGTGGTTTCAGATTTGCAACAATAAACGTCGAATTTTAACGAAAGGACAATAATAAAAGCACACAGCTCTGAACAAACATAAACACAAAAGACAAAGCAAAATAAAACAAAACAAAACAAGAATAAAAAAAAAAAAAAAAAAAAAAAAATGGACGTTGTATATTGACCTATTTTGAAAAAGAAAACTAAAAACCAAAATGTGATAGAGCAATGAAATGTGGCAGTTAAATTTATCAGCATATTATTGTCCTTCCAATTGGTAAAATTGTATTTGTTGTAGAAAATATATTCATATTCAATGTTATTGCTGACTCTGACTGACTCATCGACGCAATAAATATCCAACATATCCAATCTGAATCCGAAATAGGTGTAAATGTGAATTGATTAACCTTATCAAGTCATAAAGCCTCAAGCCGCAAAAATCCCATAAAACTGCGTTACCTGTCTAAATGGTTAACTTCTAATTAAACATAATAACTAAAGTCCATTGTTTAACAAGAAGAACAACGGAAAAATCAAGAATAAAATAAAAGAAATCCATACAACTCCCGCTCACGTAAATTATTAATAACTCTCTAATGTGTTCTTGTTTCGTGTGGCATTATTCTTGTCGTTGGAGCTGTCTTAATATCGGCACAAGGATTTATGAGTGCTCCTCGCATTATATTACCATGTTTCGCCAGGCCAAATGCAGGAAGTCGTTGGAAATAAACAAAAAAAAAACGTTCGCATGTATTCACAGATTATATCGAATTGAATAAAGTTGAGAACTCGTAAAGAGAAAGGGAAAAACAAAAAGAAAGAATTCAGATAGTTACAGTCGGTCTATTCCGACCATATGCAACATCTATACTACTTCTACCTTTCATATGCCATGGCTAACTTCCTTTTCAAATGTGAATTTCTGGTTTTGTAAGTCTGTAGATTTCTTATCAAAACATGAAAAACGATTAACGTTAGATCGATTACGGGAAGCCCACTTATATTTATCCCATCTCAGTTCATCTTCCTTATAATCGACCCTATTCTATATGAATATATACAGCGTATTATTTTCCTAGATATTTTGGCCTACTGGGAAAGAAAATACGTATTCTTAACGTCAATAATGAAAATAATGTGATGACTATGCCTCGGAATTTGAATATGTAAAAAAATGGGGAAAAAAATATTTAAAAAATATTCAAAATATTCAAAAAAAAATGCAAAAACTTCAAAATATTAAAAAAATTTACAGTCAAAAACTCCAAATTAGTTCGATTTATTATGCCTATTAAAATGTTGAATTGTCAAATTAACCAAAAAAAAACGCCTACTTCAGTGAATAAAATATTCAAAAAGCACAGTAAAATGCAAAAATATTCAAAAAAAATTCTAAATCTGAGCTCTAGTGATGACCTTTTCTTAAAAATGTGAAAAAATCGTAAAAATTTTGAGATTTTAGACATTTGTTGCTAGTAACTAGATGGAGTTTTTTTTCGGATCAGTTAGTCCTACAACTATTTACTTCGAGTCTAAGACTAAAACTTTGTCATAGATAGGAAAGAAAAATATTGAACGGGTAACGAGATATAGCGATAAGCTAGTGCGCAGCTTAATTCTCGGCCCCACATTTTGAGATTAATTTTAAAAAATTTTGACAATCTGACTTAACCAAGTATATGGAGTTCCTATATTGACCGAGTAGGTACTTTCAGAAACTGCAGTCAAATTTTGGTTTACATTCGATGACCTCAAAAATGTGGCACAGTATAACTATAATATACTTTATTATTAAACTCTGAGCATTAATCTCATTGAAATCGTATCAAAATTCTTTTATCTATTGTGCAGGCATGACGCTGATTTCAGCTGCAACTTACGCTCGGTGTGACCAGACTTACTCTTAAATATGGATCAAAATCTGAATGCATTACATCCAATCATACAAAGACTCAACTTTCGTCTCCAATCAGGAATACATATTCTCTTAAAAGTGTGCACGAACCGAGGAGTGCAGCCTTGACACTGTTACAAGATTTCTAAAACACTAATATACCCTGCTCAATGTTTCGGTATAAAATGAAACATGAAAGCCTCATCCTAACAGTTACTAGCTTATTTGAACTTGACAGCGGAACATTAAAAGTACATAAATTTATACGAGCGGAAGTGCTGGCTAACCTTTTACAGTCACGTTAACAGAATGCTTTCTTTTTATGCGGTGCAAAGCAATGATTTTTAATTTCTATTGCCGTCATTTCTTCTGTTAAGCTTGAAGGATATGAAACAGCCTTTTTATTACAAAATTTATAGGTAGGAACTGTATTAAATTTATAAGAATTTTTAGACACAGCAGAGAGGAAAGAATCGTCCATAAAGTCTGATAACACTAATTTACAAATATTATATCCTATATTATAAAAAATATTTTTTTTTTTTTTTTCAAGACGTTCAAATGAACTTATGGACTTTGGTATTCTTAACATGAAAACGGAATTCAGAAAAATCTTTTTAGAACCATTTTTTTAATATTAAGTTTTGAAAATACCATTTCTAAAAAGGGTTAAAGATTTTTTTGATGTCGATGAAAGGAAAGCTGTCAGGAATTTTCTCTAAACATTTGTGTTTATTTCAAGTTTGAAGGGTCTACAATATCTGATTTTCTTGAAAAATCTTAAAACTATGTGACAAAAAGTGTTAGGGGAATTAATTTCTGTAACTTAAAGGATCATTGATACATTGTCGAGTTCTGCTCGCTCGAAAAAGCCGATGAACCCGAATATTGGCGGTTTTTGTTTTAGTTTGGTCAACCAATGTCTCAAATTTGAAGCTTCTACGCCTTTAACTCAGGAAGCTACGAAAAATCTCCATTTGTGGGCGTTTTGGTGGGATAATATCGCCTATATTCAGTTAGAATCGTTCTCCGAGCCCATCATACCTGTGCACCAAATTTTGCCGTGATTGGTCCACCCCTTTGGAAGGAGATCCGACCACAAACGGACAGATGGACGGACCGAACGTGGCTAGCTCACCCCCAGCTTAAGCTAAGCTGCCTGGAAGCAATAATATGTATTCCCAATATAAGGCAAAAAGTGCTTAGGTCCGACGAAGCTATGCTTTTTAAAATTTACTTGTCAAGGAGCCATCGAACCTGCCTTAGACTATGGATGGCTTTTTAGTTCTTAGACCGCTTCAAGAAGATTATAATTAAGTATTTATGCTTTAATTTAAATGACATGCATAAATCCTAAATCCCTGGCATGCGACTTAATATCTGAATAAGAACTTAAATCAACGCTGCGCGGGTGAGTTTATTTTTCAAGAATTTTTATCCTTATCGATGTGAAAATGCCTTCAAATATGAATAAAAAACAAAAAAAATTAAAAACATCAGCAGCGATTTGAAGACGCACAATGTGCGTGAGTATCTTTTGTTTGCTTTGTTTTTATCATTTTTTTTTTTGGCTTTTTATTATTGAAATTATAAAAAGTTCTTTTTCCATAAGAAAAGTTATTTATTTTCTTTTTGATTTCTTTTTCAAATTTATTCTACAGGACAATGAGGAACGTCGTGTTGGAGTGGAGAGGGAGGGAGGGGGCGAAAAAATTACGTTCTTTAAGAGCTAAACACTTGCTCTTGATTGGATTTTTTCAGCAACAAGAAGCGAAGAATGAAGTTTTAAATTAACGACAAAGAAATAAGAGATTCCAAAGTTTCGTCGGGAACCTATGTTCACAATATGACTTAAATGGTACGTGTTCTAATATAGAGAAAAGAAAATGAAGAAAGCAAGGAGGCGTAATCTTATAATGAGTGGGGATAAAAAAAAAAGCGCAGACATTTTGTTGAATGACAGCATCCGGTGCCGTTGCCTTTTGAGGAAACATTTGCAGAAAAGAAAACTATCAGCGTTGGAATCAATTGAAGTGGTTTGAACACTTGTGGCGTATCCATGGACAACAACATGGGGCTTGGAAATTGAAGACATTGGGGGTAATTAAATATGTTAATAGGTATACTTTTCATTGCAGATCAAAGTTAGTTTTCGGTTCGATTTAAGGCATTTTATTTATACATTTTGTGCGTCTTTAGTTTTGTGAAAATGGCCTCTAATTTCAATGTTTTGTTCAAAACAATGTTGGATTCAATTGAAGATTTTTTGCCAGAAAAGCAATTTTTCAATTTTTGGGAAATTTACCCAATTATGTGGTTACTCTGATATTGTAATAGAAATTATCCGAAAAATCCAAGTGCTGAAGCTG
Source organism: Chlorops oryzae (assembly GCA_020466095.1). Taxonomy (NCBI): domain Eukaryota; kingdom Metazoa; phylum Arthropoda; class Insecta; order Diptera; family Chloropidae; genus Chlorops; species Chlorops oryzae. The sequence continues at coordinate 21,562,182 of CM035808.1, read as the reverse complement.
GACGCCTCCTTCTCCTCCGGACACGTCTAATAGTGCCTGGGCGACCTTGTCCACCATTATTTCTTCTAGTAGTTGTTCCAGTTGTACGAGCAGTAGTAGTTGTAGCAGTAGTTGTAGCAGCAGTGGTGGTGTTTTGGGAGGAAACGCCGGATATAAAGATGACAGCCAAAAGGCTCATCAAAAATAAGACGGATAGACGCATTCTTGTCGATTCTCGATTAAGAATTTCTTTGATTGAGTTTAAGAAATACTCTGTAAAATATCGTCGATTTTCAGAGTATTTATACTCTCCGAAATCGCCATGATTTAAGAAATACATATGTACCTACATATGTATGTATATCTAAAGCGCGTTGGAATATTTTACGCGTGATGGCAAATCCAAATATTTGATTTCTTCACGCAATTGTTTCTTGGGCACTGTTTTTTTTCTTTCTTTGTTTTACAAATTTGTTTGCATTTACATAACTAACATTCCATAGCGGTAGTTTACAAACACAGTGCTAAAAATATCTTACAAATATGTAAGAAAGCTAAAGTCGGTCAAACCCGTTTTCATATACCCAGCGTCGCGACAATATTTGTGGACTTTACTTTGCCTTTTCGTACGAAATTTTACATAATACCTCCACTTTTAGGGGGAAAGTGGGCGGATGTGGCCCATTCTCACTTGGGATTATGCTGGGGGCCGGATATACCTGTGTGATAAATTTTGATGTGATTGGTCAAGACGTTTGGTAGGAGATCCGACCACAGACGGTCGGACAGACGGACAGATGGAAGTACAGACGGAAGGACAGACAGACGAAAGGATAGACAGACGAACAGATGGACATACGGAGGGACAAACATGTCTAAATCGATTCAATTTTCCAACCTGATCAAGAATATATACCTTTATTTGTCTATATCTACGGAGCTTAGTTCTAGCTGTTACAAGATTCGTACAAAACTAATATACTCTGCTTACGCACGGTAATACCAGTCAATGCTCAGTTGGCCGTTACGTAATCCACTCGAGTTATTTCTCTAGAAGTCAATTATAAATCTTGCATAAGCTTCCGTAATTTGATTTTCAAAATGAAAAGAATATCACTCCAATTAACCCTCTATTGCATACGAACCCATACAGGGTGTCCCGAAAACTTTTGTAAAAAATCAAACCAATTTTGATAGGTCGAGTCAAGAGAAACATTTTTTGTTTTCAGACAAAACTCTCTTAGTCGTACCGTTTACGAGCTGTAGCATTTCAAATAAGTTTATTTTTGTATGAAATTTTGAGTATATTTTCATTTTAAACAAACTATTTTTTTTAACCTATCGATGGTTTGATTTTTTACAAAAGTTTTCGGGACACCCTGTATATGGTTTCTATCAAAAAACAATGGAATCATAGTTTGTTTGTTGATGGCAAACGATATATAACTATTTTTTAAGCCTTAGTAATACAGTTTGATGTATCATGCTGTAAAGGGTTAATACAACCATTTAGAGCGAAAGAAATTTTGCAGCTGTTCAATATATCATGGTAAAAAAAACCATTTGAGTTTTGATCCGCTTACTTTGTATATCATCCAATATAGGGTTAAAAGAACCTTAAACTGTTGCAAGATTTTATATCGTGTAATCGTCGTGCATACAAATATATACTAAACAGTTTGAAGAAAGAAAAAAAATGCTTTTGAAAAAATTGGTTTATTTTATTAATCGCTGTTTCCTATGAAAACGTGCATGTTTGCTCATGTACGAGTATAATCTGTCGGAATAGTGCAATGTGCACGGATCACAGTTTGCCTGAATGAGCGATGGTTCGAACGATAGTTATTTTCTCCATTTTTTTGCTTTTCTTTTCTTTTCTTTATTTTGATTGAAGTCTGCATGGACGATGCGCTCTGCATGTGCTCGTTTTTATTGAAAGGATGTTCCTTTTCCTGTCCTAAATAAACTGTGGTCCATGCCTGCACGTTTGATGGACGTTTCATTTTTAAACTTGTTGCATATGATATTGACTTTGAAGGTTTTTTCTTTTTTTTGGTTTTGTTTGTTTCTTTATTACTGCCAGTAGCATACGTTCTTTTACACTATTTTTTATTGAGAGATCTTCAATAATTTCGAAAAGTTCGATATATTAAAAAACAAAAATATCCAATAAACCATTGAAAAAACTTTCAATGGTTACCTGTTGTGCTTTTGTGCGTTGGTGTTGTGCTTTTGTCCATGGGTGCTGTAGCTTTTTTGTATTGTTTTACGGAATTAATTAAAGAGAAAACGGGAAGCGGGAATTTCAATAAAACCTTTGTCACCTTGAAGAGGGCTCAAAGGATTATTAATAGCCTAACAAATAATGAGATTGTGTTAGCATATTTCATTTCATTTCATTTATTTCTTACTGTGTACAAGCTAGCGGTTTTTGTCGAAGTTCGTGCTACTATTTGTAAACCACTTGGAACGTTAGCTAATAAATTACGTAAATGAGCAGAACAGGCTACGCAAATAAGACCTAAATTTAGATTAAATTTCTGAATTAAAAAGTTGAAAATTAAGAGTTCGGAGCTGAAATCTTTGTTTGATATAACCAGTTACATCCCAGTTGTAAAAAAAAAAAGAACGCTGAGAGTTAGACCCAGAGTCTGTCGCTTCGTAGGTTAGTATCCAAACCAACTATGGCACAGAGGCCGTCCGCTGGCCCAAGGCTTGGCAAAATGAATTTATTCTTCAATAGGCATGTACTATTTCTTCTTCTTGCGTATTCAAATGTCCTAGCCAATCCCGGGGTCCACAAAAAACGACCAGTTTCTCCATTTGTTCAAAAGGTAGGTAAATATTTAATAATATTTTTGAAGAGTTTTATTAATTTTGGCTTTTTTTATATTATTCTTGATTTCTTGTTAATATACGGCTTAGGGTCGTTTTCTCATCCTACTTTTAAACTCCATCTGCCAGTTAAATTTTTTTTTCTTTGACATATTAATCAAATTCGTATGAAAATATCACCAGGCCCTTAGAATCAGAGTAATAACTTTTAGTAAAAAAAAAACGTAGGAAGCTTATAAAGGATCTCAATGGAAGCACTTGAAAAAGAGGCTCAGAAATATAGGTATATACTTTTATCACTAATACTCTAATAACAATATCCCTTCAATTTAAAGACATAGCGTTACCTTAATGTAGAAAGGCCCCAACTAACATTTTTTCCTAAATTCATTTTTTTGGCATATCCCGATATACCGGCCCCAAAAATACCATGATAAAAAATTTAAGGTGCTTAGATCAAAAATAAGTTATTATTATTATAACGGATATAAAATCATTTAACAAAAAAGCCCTAACTGACTTAAGACACTTCTTTAAACAAAAAGCCCTAACTGACTTTTATTGTGGCAGCTGAATTTCACAATTTTGGACTCACGGAGTTGAACTTTGGAACAGAGCTTACTCTCTCCTGTAAAATTATACATTTGTTAGTTAGGGCTTTTCTACATTAAGGTAACGATAGGCTGTATTCATTCACTATGTTTTCAAAAAGCCTAAGGCGCTTCCAGAATTACCTATTTTTTTGAGTGATTTTTGATGAAAGATATACAATATATTTTCTGGATTTCATAACCTTTATAAACCAAAGAAAAATCCCTTGCTTTTATTGATCACGTTTCTTGAATAATCCCAGCAGGCATTTGTACTGAAAATTTGCTCAAAATGAGATATTTATGAGTTTAAAAAATGTGGTTCAAAGTCTGAAACAGCTATACGGAAGAGAAATATGAGACACACATGAGCTATTTGGCGCACTTTTTTGAATTCATTAAGAGCACAATATGATATGAATTAATAGCTCATAAAAATATCAGTTCATAAATAAGAAAATTTCATTTCAGTCAGTATTAGCTCACAAATACGTCAATGATTGATGTCATTTAAGGTCATTATTAAATTACAACGAGTTTGATTTTCGATTTTCAATTTTAATCTCATATTTAGCTCTTCTTAAGCTCATTGTGAGCTACAACAGAAATTTTCAATTTTGTGAGCTAATTTTGCCTGCTGGGATATATCGAGCTATAAGTGTTTCAATTCGAGAGGGATTATTTGTATAAAGTACCTTATATGAAACTCGAAACACTCGTGAAATTTGAGTTTTTTTTTTTTTGTATTGTTTAAGCACTAACAAATCGACGTTCACACACTCCCTAATCATATCCTATCGATTGTACATCACGAAAATTGGTAGAAATTCAACATCAAACAATATTTTTTACCCTCTGTTGAAAATATTTTTACAAAAATGTTTATTTGTTCCCATCCATCATATTCCCATATCATATTTGTTGATTTCGAAAAGAATCCACAAAAGGCGATTTGTATGCTACAGCACGAAAGGGAATTCCATTGAGTTTTATGCTTTGAAGCACTTAAACGCTTTCGCATGAATAATTAGTAATGGAAAATCTTATTTAAAAAAAAAGGCAATTTTCGATTTCAATGCATATTAAAGAGACTTAAAGCGACATGGAGGAACCCAAAATCGTTTGTTGGTGTTGGTGTTTTTCTAGCAATAAATAGATCGGTTTCGTTTCAAATGGCGCTTATTAATTTTTGTGTACGAATTGATTTCGATAAGACGGGAGGGAGTCGATTTTCTGTTTAAATGAGCCCCATTCCCATTCCAATGAAATGAACCACGAAGCACGCTCACAATTGAGAAAATATTTGATAAGTAGTATGAATTAAAATATCAAAAAAGAGAATATTTAATTAGTGAAGTTATTATTTTTAGAACACTGAAAACACGAACAAAACATTAACTTAACCCTCTAATTCCTGGCTCCGTCTCTAGACGGACTTTTTTCGAACAAATTACCAAAAAAAAAAAACAAAACTAATAATAATTACACAATGCTACAGCGTTTCGACACTTTTTTCTAATGGGTATTTTATGTTAGCTTAGGGCTCCCTCATTCAGTGGCGTGTCCAGAGAAAGAGTGCTTTGAAAGTGCTTATATTTTTCACAGTGGTATATTGAACAATTATAAGATATTAACCTAGAGGAAGTTTAGATAGTTATGTACCAAAAACCAAAAAAATCCGAAAAATTAATGGCGTCTGATTTGGATGAAAATTTATATATAGAATAAGTGAAAAATTCTAAGAATTTTGGCGTCAAAATTTTTTCAAAAAACTGATTACAACTAGTCTAGTTTGGGTCTAGTTCCAATTTTTCACTTATTCTATATATAAATTCATAAAATATGTAAATATATAAAAAACTGCATTTTTATTTTTTAAAAACGTGGATATTTGGTACTGTGCGAGCATACGATTGTACGTTGCGTTTACGACAGGAAGGTATGTCGGTCCTCAGTGCGTATACGCAATGTATGCTCGTACAGTACTAAATACCCATACGCTTAGCTCTATACGCTTAGCTATCTTATACGGTAATTGAGTTATGGCCCTAAATATGGGCCAAAGTAGAGAAAAGTTGACTTTTTTCACATTTTGGGCCATATCTCGGAAATGCTACTTAAATCCATCAAACCAATGAACTTTTTGGAATGAGGGAGCCCTAAGCTAACACAAAATAACCATTAGAAAAAAAGTGTATAAAAAAAATTTTTTTTTTAACATTGTGTTTTTCTACTCAAAATATGTCATATCTGAACTTTTCATTGAAAAAAAAAAATTCTGGCATTACAGGGTTAAATTTAAAAAATAAAAATAAAAAACTTAAGAAACAAATTTCCAGCAGATTGAGCTCTTTAAGCTATTGGGAAAGTGCTTGAAAACTTTTGTATACGAACTTTTCACTTTGTTGGCACACAAAAGTGGCAATAATATTGGTTGTGCGTCAACTTTTGCAAACGTGATAAAATGTTTAAAAGTTTTTATCAAATATTTAAATGAAATTAACCAAAAATACTTAAAATGTTTTCATTTTCCCTTAAGGGTGCTATTGAGGAAAATTATTGTATTCACAAAGGCTGTTGTTGTTTCCGTTTGGGGCAATTAGAAAATACAAAGTTCAAAGTTTCGTTTCTAAGAAGAGAGAGAGAAAGAGAGAGAGAGAGAGAGAGAGAGAGAGATAGAGCTTGGATCTGGACTATACACTTTAACAGAATATATTATATAAAGCTAGAATGTTTTATTTGTAGGAAAAACCCCAGAAGCGAAAACATTTCAAATATCTCTTTGTGCTCATCAAAACCAAAAAATAAAAAATAAAAATTCCCCTGGATAAATTGATATAGATTATACGGATTTGCACTTTTATCGCGGTACATGACAAGAACCTTCAATGCCTTTTCGAAATGAATAAAATTCACACTGACCGTTTTCGTTTTTTTGGTTTTTTTTTTCTAGGACTTAGCGCAGGCAATTCAACGAATCACTCCAAAGAGAAACACAGCCTAAATATATCCTTAAGAAATTCCACAAAAGAAAATACAAAAAAAAAAAAATACAAAAAAAAACAAGGGAAAATTTCCCCCCGAAAGCATAATTTATGTGCTTTGAAGTTATTCCATTTCACGTTGAATGGTTTTTAAAGTGAATTCCGTTGAATAAATCCGGAAATAAATTAACGCGTGTTGCGGGTTTTCATGCCCAACCAGCAAATGCCCGCCCATTTCAACGGTGAACGTGCACGTCTAATCTTGACAAATGCACAGGAGCGAGCCGAAATAATTTAATGTAAACATTGTTGAAATCAAGTTCATGCCGTCCTTCGGCTATCTTCTTTATGTTATTTTCTTATTATTTGTCGAACAGCCAAAGGAAAAACCAATGTTTTTAGTATTATAAGTCAACAGAGAGAACACAAGAGAGAAGAAAGGGATGGAGTGGTGGTAGTGGTGGTGGTGGTGGTGGTGGTGGGGGGTGGCGGTAAACGAAAGAAAAATGAAAGTTTATATAGAGAAGAGCAACGTGGAAAACAAATGTTATTCAAACATCCTCGTTTATATTTACGCACCGCACAGAGAAGACGAAGAATCGAAGTTTTGTTCGTCCGATGGGTACAACAAGATGAAGAGGAAAGATAAAGATACAGAAATCAAAAGAAGCAGCAGCATCGCTACCAGCCGCCTCACAAAATTATCGACTTGAAGTTAACATAACAAACTCGATGACGAGAAATAGAGATAATGACGTTAATGAAGATTCTTTAGAGATTTTAATGCTGTAATCTTGGGATGTTCTTGTCGCTGGTATCTGGCCTAAATGTTTGATGGACAAATTTCCACAACATTAAATAGACCAAATAATGATGTTTTATTATTGTAATGCTAAGCGTTCATCGATTTTCATTGTACGAAAACCGAAAGCATAAAGGAGAATGGAATACTTATGCAGATTCCTACTTGATTATGTTATATGTAGTGCAATCGGTTTCTGGCAGGTGGTGCACGATTATCGAGTCGAATATTTACTCTTGATGTCATTCGAGTGAGACACTTGAATGACTTCTTAGTACAGTAGTGTGAACAAAGAACTTCATTTAGATTTCTATTTGAACTGGTCGCCCACCGCCCTTTAATGGCTTAAAGGACTTCAATAAATGGTAGAAATGCTTTTTTTTTGCAAAAAAAAGACTTCTTGCTTTCAAAAGCGCTAAGAATTTCACTCTTTCTTTTCAGACAAAAAGAAAGTGAAAATTTATATAAAAAAAAAAAAAACATCCGTCAACAATAAAATAAAATTCACAACAATATACAACAACATAACTTACAACATAAAAGCAAAAGGAATACAAGGAAATTGTGTAATAGAAATGTGTATTACCCAGCGGAGTGAACTACTTTGCCCAAGCAAATACAGTAAAGCGTCTATATGTCACCATTGGAGGGGCCTAATGGAATGGAATAACGTTCGAAGTGAAAGATGGACTATTCAAGGAACGATAGACAGAGATTCCACTGTACGTAAATAGTTGAAAAGAGTTGCATTCGCATTATTGGGAGTCTTGTCAGCAGGACGGCTGCAAAGCAAAGGCTTGCTATCACTGCTAACTATTGTTGCAGCAACAACAACAATAGCAATGCATGCCTTTTGTTAAGTTAGTATTGTAAGATTCCCCTTTATGGGGAAGTAGTGGAAGAGGATATTTGATTTCCGTTAAATGCTAACAACAGAACGAACCGAACGGGTTTCTATGGAAGCTGTTTGTAGTAGTCTAATATGATTTGCTTTGCCGAAGGCATGTAATAGGTATGCTGAAACGTGTTTCGATGATGCACGGAAGCACCGCGGCATACGTGTAACAAAAGTGTCATTGATGCATCATTGATTTCACTTCAGGCATTATTTGTAAGGATAAAAGGGATCTAATTGATAACTGATTTGACGCATTCGATTGCAGAAACCTTATTAATTTTTAGTTATTTATTTTTGTAATATATTTGTTCCTTGCGGTGGCTTAGAAATTGATCTTTATCAACAAGAATTGTGTTCGATTTGTTCAAAGAAAAAAAACCAATCGAAACTCCCTGACGATTCTCCAAACAGAGAAAAGATAACAAATACTCTGAAGGAACTCTTCAAAATCCTTTTTTTGTAGCATTCTATGAAAATAAATTTTAGTTTATCAACCCGATTCTAAATGAATATTCCCTAGAATTTCTTTCCCTAGAAAGTTATATTCGCGGAAAAAGCACGCATTCTTAACGTCAATAAAAGATAGAAACTGATGAATTTTTCTTACAAAGAGTTCAAATTCTGACTCCCTTTATATTCCCTTTCAAGTGCGCTTAAAGCGGAACAATTTCTTTCAAATCTGCAAGTAAAGTTCCCCGGGAATATTTAAAATCGGGAATTATAAATCATCCAAGTAGTAGTTTAAGGCCCGTTGGTTTCTTCTGTTCTGATTTAAATTTTCGTTCAAAAATTATGTATAAAAATTTTGACATTTTGAGCGGATATCGTGACAATAACCGTAACCGGATATGTAGCAAAAGGGCCTTAATATTATAATTAAACGAGATCATATGAGAAAGTTTGAAAAAAGAAAAATAAAAAATTAAAAACAGTAAAAATCATTTATAACGATATTGAAGGAACCAGCAAAAATATATCGTTTTAGCCGATAATCGCTATATCGGGTAAAAGAAATATTAAGAGCAATTATTTTTATTTATTTTTTATCTATTTTTAATGCACTTTTTTTACTACTTTTCACGAATGAAAACATGTATCTATGGCCATTAATACCCTTATATAAGGAGCATTAAGGAAGTTGTATGAACGTTTTTTAACTAGTCTAGTTAGGATCTAGTTACAAACTGGTCCAAAAAGAAGCAGTTAACAGTAATCTGTAACCAGTTTTTTGAAAAAATTTTAGCCCCAAAACTCTTAGAACTTTTCATCGTAATCGGAGGACGTCATGAATTTTTCGCATTTTTTTTTTCCTTTTTGGTCCAAAACTCTCTAAAATTCCTCTGTCCCGTCCCAAATTTTTTTTGTTAATGTCTCATAATCAGAGCGGATATTTGCACATAAAGCATATTTGCATATGCATTTGCATATTTGACCGTTTAAAGCATATTTTTATTTTTCTTGCATGTTCGCGGCATATACGTATCTTTCAAATTAACTTATGATCGGAGAGTATAAAAATATACAAAGTCAACACCTAAAAGTATAAGTTTAAGGTTTTACCTACGAAGAAATATCCAAAATATTTACAAGTATACTTTTAGGTTTGATTTTGCAATAAAAAAACTTCAATCACAAAGCTTAGAGCTTAGAGAAGCCGTCGAAATAATCCAAGACATACGCAAAAACTTAAATAAATTGGAAAATAAAGCCTTTCAAGAAAAATTTGAACAAATTTTGAAAAGAAACAAAGGTTTTAAAAGTATAATCGATATATATAATGTTTGTTATACAGCCGAAGAACCTACCGACCCGTATGTCAAAAAGATTTTGCCAGATATGTTGGAAAGGTTTGCGTTTTGTCCAACAACCTCAACTGATGTTGAGCGCAGTTTATCTCTGTACGGAAACGTCTACACGCAGAAGAGACGATCATTCACTTTGGAAAATCTTAAGCACCATATAATTATTTGTGCAAATTCTGAAATTGAAGATTAAGCTGTTTAGTCTGACTGAAGGTTCGGTTTCGGCTTACAGATTCATTGACCATAAATTTGCATTCGGCTGGGGCCATGAATCTTTTTTTTTTTTTGTTCTTTTCTTTTATTAACTATTATGAATATGAAATGTTATTTTTGTTTTAGGCGTTATACCATAAATGGACTGATTTTTGTTAATAAATTTAAAAAAAAAAATTAAAATTAAAATGTGCTCTGGTCTACATTTAATTTTTTGGTCTTCAGTTCCACTTTCAGTAATGGGCCGAAGGTGCATGACAAATTTTTGGCTTCGCTTCACCAGCTTATGTCGGACTCTATTAAGCTGTTACTAGAGAAAAACTAAAAAAAAAATTAAAATAATTCATTTTAAATCATTTTTTTTCATGCATATTTTATTTTTTTTTTAGCATATATTGCAATTTTTTAAGCATATTCTATGCGCATATTTGCGATTTTTTCGTGCATATAAATATCTGCTCTGCTCATAATAGTTCAATATACCACTGTGGTCAATATAAGCACTATAAAAGCACTTTTTCTCTATCTTCGTCCTTGATAACCGATATGAAAACTCAAATTGATGTGCAAATTTGAATCGTTTTGAGCAAATGTCCTTCCGGTATCCTGTATCGTTTTATATGGTCTCTCGTTACATGAAATTGCAAAGTGAATCAAAAAGCTTTACCTAAAATGTTCGTCGTTTTAACCGAATATCCTTATAAGTGATTTCTACTGTATTTCAAAAGTCATCTGTCCCCCTTGAATTCTCTCTGCGCGAGCCACTGTTTGGGATTTTTGGCTCTAAAGTCAAGTGGGACATTTTATACAAGAGAGCTCCTTTTCAAAAATTGAAGTCATTTTGACATATTTTTCAGAATGATGAAAAAGTTTATTCTCAATGGAATTAGTTTCCATCGGTCGACCTCGCCTAAAGCTAGATACAATAACAAAATAAATTCATCTTGACTTTTCTTCCATTGTTTTTGAGCAACAAATCATATCGTATGACATGAAATTAGATTGAAATAACTTATGGAAGAAATGGACAATAAATTTGAAGACGTTATAAAGAGGAATTAACAAAATAAAATGTTGAAAAAAAAATCAATAAATTCTCTCATATTCATTTGTCATCCATACATATATATTATTAATTTATGTACTATAAGTATGTACCTATATATTTTTCAGATCGACATGGACACGAAAAAGGTTTTCCGTCTGATAATAAAATCTCTTTTTTTTATTGGAACTCTTTTGTTTCCTTTCTATTTCTAGCAGCACATTAATTGGTTGAAAAAAAACAGTATCTATTCTTTTATTTTCAATTTAATGGCATCACTAAAATGAGGCTTCATAAAAGAGTAATGAATATCCTTTTATGATGCTTTTCTATTATAAAATAGTAATAACAAGGATTTAATATTTTAATGTTTTTTATTTTGTGAAAAAGATAATAGGGGTGTTCACAAAGGCTATATTCATAGTGTCTTAATATTGCCACCGTCTTAATTTAATACTTTAATACGATTGAGAAAATTTGTTGTTTGTTGCTTTATATACAAATTCAATTTAATACGGTGTGGCAAAATTAAGAGTCTGAAGAGCGTGTCAGTTTCTAATGGCAATTACGAAATTTTTGAAATTTTTGAAGTTTTTGAAATTGTTGAAATCGTTCAATTTTTTGAATTTGTTGAAATTGTTAATGTTTTTGAAATTTTAGAAATTATTGACATTATATCATGTCCTCACTACAGGCCCAAATTACGTAATTTGAGCGTTTTCGAAATTTCACTGAAATTTTGAAATTTTGAAGTTTTTGAAATTTTTGAAATTTATGAAATTTTTGAAATTTTGAAATTTTGAAATTTTGAAATTTTGAAATTTTTTAAATTTTGAAAATTTTGAAATTTTTTAAATATTTGATAATTTTGAAATTTTGAAAATTAAAAAATTTTTGAAATTTTTGAAATTTTTAAAATTTAAAAAATTTTTGAAATTTATGAAATTTTTTAAAATTTTTGAATAATGCTGCTTACAAATAAACATACTTATTTTAGAGCAACAGCTGTCGAAATAATTCCATCACAATTTCATAATTACAACAAAGCTCATTAAAAATTGAAAATTCAAAAATAATCTCTTGAAATGCGAATTGAAATCATTTGAAAATAAATTTTCAAAATGTAAATTGTATAATACTTACACATTTGACATCAGTCCTGTATTTCGATTTTTTATTCAGCCTCTATGGAGCGAACGCTAGTCTTTCTGTGCTAGTTTTAGAAAATTAAAAAAAAAAAAAAAAACTTTACCACACGCCGCAAACGAAAAAATTTCAGGCCTCATCAATGCATGAATATTTTATTTCATCAAAAATTTTATAAATGAATTTTGCATTTTTCCATACTTATTTTTTTTTTTTTTTTCTCAGATACTTTTTCTTTTGATTGTTGCAGCCGTACGAAAAAGAAAAAAAAATCCAGCAAATTCACCGCTCAGCACCGTGATCAACAGAAGGATTTCGTCGTTTCGGTTTGTCGCACCTTTTCATCGCAATGTTCAGAATTGAACTAAAAGAAATTCAAAATTTGCATAATGCGAATGGGAATCCGAATGCGAACGGGAATTTTTATAACAAATTCCATAAACAAAGCGTAATTCAGGTATTTTCACTCATGCGATTTCACATTTGATGTTTTTATTTTGATATTTTTTTTATATTTTTGATAAAAGAACGAATCGTTGTAGGCAAGCTGACATTTTCACATCATATAAACCATATGCGAAAGGAAAGTACTCGTACATAAGTAAGCTTATCAGTGCTCGCACACTTACTGCGTAACGATAACAAACATACATAGGTACAGTAGGTACATATATAGAGCAGTTTGAGATTTATTAGCTGCGTTGATGGCACCATATGGTGACATCGGCCCTAATCAAGTTTATTGAGACAAACTTACAAATAAAGCAGAGCAAGAAGAATGACGCAAATGTAACAAATGAAATAGGTATGTATGTACATAGGCATATACATATTTAGTTGTGTGTTTATATGTACCTATACATACATATATGGTTGGCTTTTTACTCACCTGTTGATGTTGTCTAGGATTATCTCGATTATATCCTTTTGTCAACTCTTACTTTCGATATTATTACAAAATTGGCTTTCCTTTTTTATTCTTAGCCCCGCCATTCATTATATACGTTTATGTGGACGCATTTGACTTGTTCCATTACACATGCTACACGAAATGAATTTTATTTTCCGACTTTCAATGATTCTTTAAGCGCACTTTTTTCTCTTCTTTACATTTAATTAGTATTTATGTACAGGTAATTGCGTGGCCTTTGCATTATCCAAGCCTATTAAATCATATATTTGTATATACAAACAAAACTACATACTTATATAAACTGTCTTTTTGACATTTGTGGAACAAATTAAGCGGTTTTTTTCATAGAGAGAATTAAAAACTATCACCGATCAACCGAAACTGTCGAGAGCGACTTTAAAATGTTTCTGTGCGAACGCAACCTTTTTACATACAATTAATGGTTTCTGTCAACAAAGGAGAAGAATCAAAGTCCGAAAAATATAAGTCGCACGCAGCGAGAGCGCAGGTAAAAAAATGTTCGCTCATTTCGGTCCTTGTATGGTTGTTGTTGCGTTTAACTCAATTCAAATGCACTGCCCTGCATTTCCTCATTTGGTTTTTAGCGTTATTTTGTTTTTTCAATGGGCGCTTTAAACGTGAAGCTGCTTTATTGCTGCTTTATTTCTGCTTATTATAAATACAATAAAACAAATTTGAAACAACAAAATCACGAAGACTAGTTGTGATAGCTCTCTTCAAATAACCAAAAGCAAGAAACGAAAAAATAAATTAAATAAAAAATAAGTCTATTCAGTAGATCTGAAAAAGGCTGGCAGGTATTTTCGAGCTCTGGTTTTTTTCTTTCGATTTTTTATTGCAAACTTTTCAAAAATTTATTTCCTATTTTATTTTTGTCGTTTTTGATTTAGAGAATTTTGCAAGGCAGCAATTTCTTCGTTGAATTTAAATTTTAATTGCCTTTTTAAATGTCTTGCGATTGTTGTTTTGATGAAGTTTTTTTACGATGGCTTAATATATTTGTTATTGCAAAAGTTCTAAAAATAAAAGGATTTCATGTGCAGCTTTAAATTTTCTAGCGGCAAGAGAGAAAAAGAAAAGTCGAGGAAAAGTTGTTTGCCTGTCGATGTAAAGAAAACACACGGGAACCTTTATGTGTTCATGAAAATCCTATTGTGGCTTCTAAGCTTATGTGTTAGAAGGCTTAAGGCGGATAACGAAAAACAAAAGATTGCAAGTTTTGTTGGAAAAGGGGATCAAAATTTTCAAGCAATAGTTAAATTTTAAATTTGAAAATTATATAATTTCACGTTCGGGTTGTCGAAAATTTTCAATTCTCTATGATGAATGATGGAGAGTTGAACACATTGAAGTGTTTTATAAATTGATTAAAATTTTCAGAAGTAACCCGGTAGCGCCTAGCGACGATGCCATATGACATCACTGAAAGGGTTCGTTTTCTGCTATCCCCATACCTGAACCAGTTCATAATTCATTTTATTTTTATACCCGACACACTCTGTGTCGAGGGTATATTGCGTTTGTTGGGTTGTGTGTAACACTCAGAACCAGTCGAGATAGACTATACAAAATGTATATAGAAATGATCAGCGTCACCAGGAGATTCGATTTAGACATGTCCGTCTGTCCGTCTGTCTGTCTCTCCGTCTGTCTGTCTGTCTGTATACAGTTATCTTATCGAAGGAGTTGAGCTATCTTGACAAAATTTTGTATGCGTGCTCACGGGGACATGAGTAAGACTAAGTTCGAGAATGGACCCGATCGGACCATTTTACAAAAATCAGAAAAATGGGCGTGGCAGAAGGGCGTTTTTCGAAAATTGTCTCCTACTCCCGAAACGCCTATGGGACTTGAACGAAAATTGGCACTTATACTTCCTTTGTAACCATAAACATCCTGCCCAAAAATTTTCTGGATTGGTTCATTATTAAGGGTACCTCCAGTACTAGGGTCTGTCACAAAAATCCGAAAATTGCCCCAAAATCTGACTTTTTCCAAATATTTCAATGAAACTTAGAATTTGCGCGTATATTTAAGCCTCCGATTAGAATTCCGAAAAATTGGAAAAGTGGGCGTGGCAAAGGGGTGGTTTGCATAAAGAAATTTAAAAAAAAATGCGGTATATGGGGCCCCTATGGCCTTAAACAACTCCTGATATTAAAAATTATTTGAATATGTGTGTCTGTGTCGGGTATTCAATTGTCAGGCTTTCCTGACTATAACACCCTTACTTGTTTATATTTATTTCTTTTAATTCAGGCGCTACCGGGTTAATTTTTTTTTTTTTTTTCGTTGATAAATGGTGTTCAGCTTTTGGGTGAAGAAAGGAGAGAACGGCCACTAATGTTGCAGGAATTGTTCTTAGTTCTCATAACTACATATATCTTGAAATATAAATAATTGTTCCACCCTTATCGTTTTTTAAGCCTTGATCTGAACTATTTCATTTCCTACACTGTTCCCCAGTGCAGGAATGCGTTTTAGGAAGGTCTTTATTTTAAAACAATTCCCGGGGGACCACGTAATTTTATTATATCATACCTTATACCAAAAGAAAGGGCTGCAGTAATTTTTATTTTTTATTTTTTAAATGATTTCTAGAGGCCCACTTTAATGCTTATTGAAACTTGATACATAGGAAAAACTGGCAAAAGTGCCTGAGCTTTAGTCTTTTTAAGTGGCGAGATGTGCCTCTATGAGAGATTTCACCGTATATAATATCCATTCTTAAGCACGAAATTATCATTTTAATGGGCTTTTTTCTTAAATATTTTATAATGAAATTCAATCGACGCAGGAAAAAAAAACACTCCACATCAATCAAAATGTATTCCCTAGAAAATTTATTTCATGTTAAATGCTCTTCTTTATTAATATTGTGATGTCGTTTTTTTTTTTCGTTTAGAGTTAATATTAAAATCTTAGCCACTAGCTGAAATTTCCACCTACCATTTGTATGTATGTATGTATGCTCGAGCAAGCTTCTATAAATGCGTTACGGCCAGGTATGTATGTACAAAGCGAAGTGATGGTTAATTTGATGGAAGAAATCTTCTTCGTGAAAATTTTTGAAGCAATGCGATAAGAAAAAAGAAAAAATGAAACAATTTGCCCAAACTAAAGTGTGATGGATGGATGTGGGCTGAACATAATGACTTTGGACTTCGCAAGTGTCAGATCGTGATGAAGGAAGCGTTTGGCTAACGTTGGCTCTATTCAGTGCGAAATGGAAAGCAGAACGAGCGAGAGAGAGTGAGAAAGAGAGAGAGAGGGATAGAGAGAGCGAGAGAGAGCGAGAGGGAGAGAGAGAGAGAGAGTGAGAAAGAGAGAGAGGACAAAGAGGTTAACAAGAAAAAATGCTAAAAATAAAAAATTTCCAATGCGGTGTATAAAATAGACTTTTCGTCAGATCCCCATAAAAATAAGCGACAGTTAAAAGTAGAAAGGATAAGAGAAGGATCTAAACATTTTTAAAAGACGTCTGGTTTTCAACTGACATTTGCTACACTCTCTCCAAAGTGTAGTAGATCTACAAAAAAGGAATAAAAAATGAATTGCAAAGCATCCCAGTCGGAAAATGTATGGCTTTAGCGATTGACTTTTTCACAATGGCTTCTATGGACTTTATTGTGGAATTCATTGCTATGTCATAGGAAATGTAAGGTATTATTTTCATATACTTTTCGGTCCGCTATCGCTGAAATTGGTCGAAATTGTCAGCGACAGCGGCGCGAACAAGTTGAAAAAAAAAGACGGAATTCTTGGTAATGTCTGCCGGTTCTCGGTCCGCCATCGCCGAATTTGTTCCTTACTACATACTCTTGAAACTCGACGTTTCCACTTATGTCATCAATGAATTCATATAAGAATAAATTCATACGAGAACGAATTCCCGACTGGGATCCTAGTAAAAAAAAATAAAGGGGGAGAACCTCTTGACATTTATGTTTTGACCTTAAACAATCACATCACTTGAGTGGTCTCAGCTGTGGAGCTATGCAAAAAAATAGCCGTAAAGAAAAAAATGAAGTAAAAATTAAAGTATTGAAGGCTAAAGGCTGAAGGCAGTAAGCAACAGGCGTTTTATAAAATCGCATACAATTTGTATAAAGCGCACATGTGCCGCATGAAAACGAAGTTAATATGCAGCACTTAGTGCAAGGAATATGAAGTTTATAGAAAGTTTCGCAGCGCATTTGTTGCAGCCAACGCATTTTCAACAAAACCATCGCCCCCTCTCTTTCTCTCTCTCTCTCTCCCTGTGTTTCTCTCTCTCTCGAATGCAGGAAAGCACTCGACAGTGTTTGTTGCCCTGACAAGCATGATCCTATTATGACGACCATAATCAAATTTAATCAAATAAAAAGCTAACAAGCAAAAAGTTGCAATCCTTGACAGCAGCCAATGCCGCAGCGTTTCGGTTTGAAGTTGGTAGAATGCATTTTGCATGTGTCTTAAAAGCAAATCGTCCGTTTGTAAAAAAAATAAATAAGAAATGGAGAAACTAGATGATGACGAACAAGAAAGATGAAAAATATAACAGATATGCATGTGTAGAAAGCAAAAGGAAATGAGAAATATAGAGAAGCACATTGTTCAGCTGAACATTATTTACAAGTCATTGAACAGGAATCATGTCATTGAAATGTTGTATGCGCACCAAAGGACCGTGCACTCGAAACATCGCTTAAATAAAGTAGAAATATTCCGTTGTGGAATTCACAATTTACTCTAGTCATAAAATATTGGTTAAGTATTGTCTCAGTTTTGATCTCATTGTTTTTTGCCCACAGCACAATTTATTGTGAGTGCACTTCATTTTTCAAATGAAAAGGAAGAAGGACTTCAGTGTCAAAACTAAAACCACAAAAAAAGAAGAATAATAAGCAGACTGTATTCAGAGACGTTCTTAAACTAAAGCGACATATGTATGTATGCATCCGCAAGTATGCTGAAGCCGTAAATATTTAATGAATTTTACTTTGATAAAAGTGGCTCTGGGATAGCGTAGCGTAGGGGATGCGTGCTATGCGCTTGATCCCGGGGTCCGAGATTCGATTCCCGGCACAGGCGAAACGGAGTGTAATGTTCCAAGCCTTGCACTGGTTTTTCAAAAAATCGCATGTTAGGGGCACACTACCCCAGCGGAAAATTATGTCCTGCATGACAAAGTCACCAGTGATGTCATCGACATTGTCACGCATGACATCTCGGAGGACATGTCATCGTGGAGGTATGATGTTCATGTGCTTGACTCTCATTGGCTACTGAAATTTAAATAAGGTTTTAGTGTCAGCTCAGCGCTAGCATGAAGTGGCGTAGATGATGAGTGCTTGACTCAGAATCCGAAGATCGCGGGTTCGATCACGGGCTGAGGCGAACAAAAATTGTTAAAAGTAGATTTTTAAAAATTTTCGAAATATTCAAAGAGAGGGCAAAGAAGAGATTTATCAAACTGACATTTAGAGAGAAAAGAGCAATGTGCTGCTCTCAAATGCTTTTTTCGCCATCGCACCCCCTATGACAATGGCGTGCCAATGCTATATGAGGGCTCACCAGTGACATTTTCTATTTTTCCGGTGATAATGTCACCGCTGAAGTCCCTGGCAGCTCCTGTGTAAATGTCATACAAAGTATCACCGAAAATAGCATGCATTCCGGCTCCGAAGTCACTAGGACATCATCGGGGATGTCCGCGGGACATTTCCCGCTGGGACATAATAAGACATACATTCACACAAACACAAGAAAACCTACTTGGTATCACAATGGGCCGATTAACAGCCATAGTAGCAGCTACGTCCTATCTACTTTGATAAAAAGTCCTTTACACATTCTCATCCATTTTTTATAACATCAGATTGTGTAGGCGTGTAGCGGTGTGTTTACTCTGTTCTTGGGAATTCTGTTGACAACAATATCTTATTTGACAATGCTATTAATTTGGCCCATACCTATGAGCATATACATACATACCTCTACAAGTATTTTATCTTTCCCTCTTTCTCTTCAACACTTGCGTAAGAGTTGAGAGACCGTTTACGGTCTCAATATGGAATGATTCATCTTCTGTCTTAATCTAAAGTTGCCGTCCCTTACCAGGCGGGTTTTAGGGATTCAAACTACCCCCGAATCAAGATTAATTTTTTAGGAGTAGCCTATTAACTGTTTTTTTTTATTAATTTTTTTTTTTTTTTTTTTGTTTTTCTAAGCTACCATATGGCCCATCCCCAACAAATCAAAGATTGATATGGCGTTAAAAAAATTAATAATGCCTGTGTGGTTATGGCTTCATATATTCCGAATAATCGCATCAGTTAAAAGGTCTAATGTAGATTAAATTATCGTATTAATCAAATTTGCGATTATTACTAATGACTGTCAAAATTTCGTAGAATGAAAAAATGTCTCTGTTATGATTTTTTATCAAAGTGCTGCGCTTATTCATTAGTAGTTTGTATTGGACACTTCCTTGGGCCTTTTTTCCTGTCAAAGCATTGCGTGCTGTCGCATAAAAGAAAAGAATCTTTCATAATGTAAGCAATAAATCATTATCACGTTATTTATTTATTACTACAATAATTTTTTTTTTATGCTCATGGATAAAGTGTGCCCAAAGTGCCGTTTCCTTCGAGCCCCTTTTGTTACTTTCTCTACGTTATTTATATTACCTTTAGAAATACTTGCTAGAAATATAATTCATACCTATGTAACATACCTACATATAAAAACTTCCTATGAAGAATAAGCAGTAAGAACTGCAAAAAAAATGACATTTACTCATACATTTCAATGTATCTTGCATCCCTTTAGGAGTTTGAATTAGTGCCGTACTGGTACTTTACTAGTGAAAAAGCCACCAATACTAGTTCTTTTCTATACCCCTGTCCATATAAAATTCTGACGAAAATCAGTATAACATTTGTACAGGAAAGCACTAGTACAGTATGCACCAGAACTATTCTAGTACTTTTCGATCCAATTGTGTAAATTTGCACCAGTTAAATACTAGTAATGTTTACGGGAAAAAGGTAACAGAATCGTTGATTTTTTTTTTTCAGTACACAATGCACCGAGAGAAAAAGGTAGTTATATTAACTGAAAAAGCAGGTTAAATTAACCGAGTTTTTTTGCTTTGATTTTTTTAAATCTTCTTTTATTAATATTTTTATACCCAGCGTAACCGGGGTATATTAGTTTTGTGCAAATCTTGTAACAGGGAGAATTAAGCTCCGGAGATATAGAAAAATATAATATATATAGAAATGATCAGGATCAAAAACTGAATCGATTTAGACATGTCCGTCTGACCGTCTGTCCGTCCGTCCGTCCGTCTGTCCGTCTGTCCGTCCGTCCGTGGTCGGATCTCCTCCGAAACGGCTGAACCAATGAAGTCGAAATTTGGCGCACATGTATATCAGGGTCCGAGTATGATCCTAAGTAAAAATGGGAGACATCCGCCCACTCCCACGCCCACAAATGAATTTATTGGGTTTTCAGTAAAATGCTTGTAACTTGCGAAACACTCAATACATTCCATTGATATTTGGTGTACTGGTAAACTACGAAAAGGGACATATCCTAGAAAAAAATGGACGCCGTACTCCTCGAGCCACGCCCACAAATAAGCCCACAAATAAGCCCACAAATAAGCCCACAAATAAGGGCTTATCGTAACTTGTAAAGTAAAAGGCGTAGAAGCTTCAAATTCGCAACATAGGTTCACCAAGGCGAATGAAAGGTGTAGGGAAATAATTTATGTGGCCCTCCCACTGGCACGCTCACAAATAGAGAAGCAAAATATAGTGCGCTCATAATGTCGGGACGCTGGGTATTTCAAAGTCGAGCTTGACCGACCTTAGCTTTCTTACTTGTTTTTTATTAAATTATTATATTATTTCTTTATTTATTTGTTTCTATTTGAATCTTTTTCTCTTTCATCTCTTTAAATTTTCTCGCCTCGGCCGAGCCTTGAACAGCTGACCTCCACACTTCGCTGGGCGAACGTCTTAACCATTACGCTAAACGAATGAATTTAATTTGTTGGTCAAAATGCTCACTTGAGCTTATGGTTGCTCAAGTTTTGGGGAACGTGCTTAAGGAATTGTTTCACTCCCAAAATTTTTTGCTTGAAAATGAACCATTAAAAAAAAATTAAATAAAATAAAACCTTAAAAATTTAGGAGAAAATTTTTGTCTTCCAAAACAACTACAGTCTGAACAAAAAAAAAAACTGTAATTAAAAAAAAAATCCAGAAAAATTCCCGTCGCCAGCAGGGATAGAACCCCGAAGCTCAAGACTATCGATTCACAGCTTAAACAACTGAGCTATCGAAACTCCGGAGACAGTTGATCAGAATGCGAACTTATATGTCTACGTGAACGAAAGCGAATTTGAACATAAAAAGTAACTGTTTTTCAACTGTTGATTTGACTGCCTTTTTCAGTGTATATAACGCGGAATACAGTTTATTTGACCACTCTTACTTTTACTGTTCTAAGTAGTTGATTTAACTGTTGTTATTTCTCTCGGTGTGGAAATAAATATTTATAATAAAAGAAAACCATTCGATTGTGTATTAATTATTTATTTATAACGCCTCAATAAATGCAATTATTCCACTGATCACTAGTATAGTTATGGTGCAAACTTACCCAAACATTGCACTAGTTCTTTTAGTGCTGGTAAAAGTACTAGTTCTTTTAGGCAAATTGCTTTCTACAGGGTTGTCACCGAAGTGTACAACCTTTTATCTTCATAAGCTTCAACTTTTAATGAAAAGTTCTTAGAAGAGTATTTAATAAATAAAAAACTAATAATAAAAAACATAAAAAGTATTGAATTGCAAAGAAATAAAGCTTTCCAGCAACTGTTTGTTTGTTTTATCATGATTTTCATGATTTCATGCAATAACTGAAAATTTTATAAAGCATCTTTTCCTCGAACTTTATAGGTACTTCAATAAAACTTCAATTCGAACATAGTTTTCTACGGGTCCTTACGAGTATTGTCGTCTTCATGACAACGTACATACCACAGTATTAGACTCTGCTTCAGTTGCGCTAAATGAATGAAACATTTTCATTGACGACAACGTCAGCAGTGGCAGCGACAGAGCAGCAGAGGAAGAACAAGAACAAGAAGGAGAAGAACCGAACGAGCCAGAAAATACAACTTGAAGACAAAATGATGGAGATAATAATAAAAGGTGCTCTTAAAGTGCGAAAAAGTAGTTGGGCGAAAAGAGCAACGGTAACAATGAGCAACGTACATACATACACAATGTGTATTACACATACATAGTTACCTAACAAATTCATCTGGCAGCAACTTAACACACATTTTGAGGTGTATGTAACAACAAAATGCTGTCGTTTTTTTGCCAGCATAAGGTAAGAATTAAGTTCCATATGGTATTGAGACATCTCGGGGTGTACAAAACAAAGCGTGAACGAACATATTACGAATTTAATTTGTAAGATACGTCTCCGTCCTTATTGCAAAATTTTAAAAGTTCTTTGGGGCGACGATTTTATTACACGAGCAACGTAATGAAAAAACCAAAAACTGCACTCATGAATGGTTCTAAAAATTCATGGAAACCTAAAAATATATGAACGAAGAACAAGAGACAATGTCGGAACTCATATGTGTATAGCTCATGTTGTATTTAATTAAATTTTTCTGAATTGTTTCTTGTTTTTTTTTGAAAACTTTATTCCTTCTGCTTGTGGAAGTTAATGAGGAGCACACCAGTTGAGCTTTAAGGGTGCTCAAAGTTAAGCTTGTTGCTGATAGGAAAGCTCAAAACTTTCAAATTGAATAAATTGCTAGTTAACTCTATTACTTTTTCCCAACTTAACGCAGTGGAAAGGAAAACAAAACAACCCTGCAGTAATGAAGAGATCAATTTACCAAAAAGGACTACTCTCAGGTTACTCTAAATATAACTAGTCAATATGTAGAGTGTTTTATATATGAGAGTTGACTGGACCTGGAGTAGCAACGAATGGTCTAGAAGGAGTGCAGTTAAAGAATTAGACCAATTGGTACATGAGGAATATTTGACCTATAATTGACCATATGATATCTACTCCTGGAGTAATTGAGCACTCCAAGACTAACTGTTACATATGGGACTATTGACTTCTAATTGACCACAGCAGGTGGTGCTCGTGGGGCAGTTAAATGTCTGCATGGTTATTTTTCAATGACAGCTCAATGTTCAAAAATGACAGCATAAAGCATTGGTTGCCAAATTAAAAGATAGTGGGTATTTTTGGGACTCTTCGGGGAGTAGTTGGAGAGTCAGGGATGTAGCCAGAGAAAGGCTGCTTTGGTAGTGCTTATATTGGCCACAGTGGTAAATTGAACAGTTATAAGACATTAGCCCAAAAAAAATTTGGGGGGGTTAGAGGAAGTTTATAGAGTTGTGGACCAAAAACCCATAAAATCCAAAAACTTCATGACGTCCGATTTTGATGAAAATTTATATATAGAATGAGTGAAAAACTCTAAATTTTTTTAAAAAAACTGATTACAAATAGTCTAGGTAGGGTCTAGTTCCAAACTGGTCCAAAAAGGAGTAGTTGCAATTACTGCTGGGAAGTAAGTAGATGGATCTAGATTAAGCACTTCGATAAACAAGAAAAACATATGTTCATATGTACATATATGTCTGTATGTAAATAAAAAAGAATCATACGAAAAATATCCCGAGGAAATTAATGTTCTAAAGACTTTTTGATAGCACAATTTGCACAAACATGGGGTGAGCTATTTTGAAAGGGTGTTTATTAAATTTATAATATATGTTCATATACCTATCTATCTTTTCATCTTAAATATTATTATTCAGAAAAATTAAGCCTTTAATGTTTGACTCTTCCGCATAAGGATTAAGTCTTCCGATGAAATCCGCAATCGTAGTATAAAGCCGATCCAAATTAGGTACTGTGCTATAAATTTGATGTCCGTATGATATGAAATTGGGATGATTTTAAAAAGGGACCAATACCAACTTCCGTTTTGGGAATTAAAATATAATCCTCCGACTGTACAGATCTGCAATTTTATTCTATTAGTTATTTGCTCTTTAACTTTTGGCTTTTATTGATTTAATTCGTTGAATTGCTGTACACATTTCGACGAAAAAATATTAATTCATCACCGGTCATCACAAAGAGCCTCAACAACATCGCAAAGTTCCTCAATAGCAATTATTGTTGTTGAATGAATTCCCGTGAATTTTCGCTCATAACTTTTGTGCTTTCATTCGCACAAATTTTGTTATGCACGAATCTCTGCGTACAGGCACAGCCTTGTGTGAATAAGCCGCAGCAATTGTGTGGCCAAAGTACTTGGAAATTGCATTCGTGGAATGCCATCGTTTCAGCTTAGTTCCAGTTGGATTATGTACCAAAAAATTAAGTCAACATTTCACAATTTCGGCAATTAAAGGACGGGGAATTTCCTCTTATTAGCAATTTAATTGCGTGTACTTTGACCTGTTGTCGCGACAACCACATGGAGTGCGCGTCATTTGGCTTTCATTCGAATCTTGTTAGCAGCAGTGTACGTTGGGGATATACCTACATACATATGCACATATGTACTTTGACGAAAAATCTTGGCCAACTATGTTGCCATGTCGTGTTCAAATTATTGGGAAAATATTCACACTTGTGGGTTAATAAGGAATAACCGCTTAAGTTATTGAAGTTATTGGTCCTCACCAAAGTAATGATTGGTTTTTATGAGATCGTAAAACCAAAAAAACTTATTCAATAAAGAAAATTCAATTATATATGAAAGGTTAACTTTGATCGAAGCGTTCCACTGTGAAACAAACTTCTAACATAAAAATGGGTTTTATTAAAAGCAAAAAAAAAAAAATAAATTATTTCCGAGAAGACACCGGAAGCTAGTCTGCGAACTTGTTACTAAAAGTAACAAGAAGCTCTGGGGAAAATGCAAATTAATGCTGTTTTTGTTTTCGCCATTGTTTTTGTGCTCTATTCCTTCTCATGAATACGTGTGGAGATTTCGATTGCGTAGATTAAGCGTGGAGAAATTCCAACAATGATAACGTAATAAGAATTCATCAATTTTATTGAGACAGGATACGAAATCAGCCATTGAAATTACGCTACATTGTTGCCATTGACTTCTTGCGCTCTTTCTTCTGTTATCGATTCGAAGTTACGTGAACTTTACATAAATTGCCAAAGGGATGTAAACGCATTACAATGAAATTCCAGAAGGAAACCAATTCTCGCACAAAACCAAACATCATTCATTGCTACACGTGCAAGGCTTAGACGTACTTGGAAGATATTGTACAAATGGTTCTAGGTGTGAATATATATACACACACACACACACACACATACATACGTATGTATATGTGTATATAACGAACGATGAAATCTTAGAACATGTTTATCAATTCATGTCGATTTTTGTAATACCTTGTACATGATCGCATAGAGAGACAAGTGCGGAGGCGGTGGACATACAAAAAGCTTATGCACAAAATCTATCC
This sequence comes from Chlorops oryzae, assembly GCA_020466095.1. Taxonomy (NCBI): domain Eukaryota; kingdom Metazoa; phylum Arthropoda; class Insecta; order Diptera; family Chloropidae; genus Chlorops; species Chlorops oryzae. Next base: position 21,536,409 of record CM035808.1, on the reverse strand, counting down.
GAAATCTGCAAAACAAGCATATTGACTCGACTTCAGAATATTCAAGTTGAAATAAATGAATGTTTTTGAAAAATTTTAATTAAATCATGTCGCTCAGATGCATATAAGGGGATTAAATTCAATATTTTCATACAGTTTAGTAAAATCTGCTTGATTGTATTTGACAGTTAAGGCTTTTTGGCTTATAAAGCTCTAGGATTAAAGGTGCTTAAATAAAGTGGAGTATTATCTAGACGATCGATCCGCAAGTTAAATTGAGTGGGTGTTCCGTTTGTGAAGGTCAACCGGTCGGGAGCTGATAGAGGAGGTCAGAACTAACCAAAAATCGTATGAGAGGGGGCGAGGTCGCAAATGCACCCCTGAGGAGTTATAGCGCCTTAAAGTTTTTTGGCAATAAGTCGAGAAAAATAACTCTCCCACGATAATGGTTCATCGTAAAAAAAAAAAAACTAAAATGAAGTTTGAATCCCAATTGTATGTGATTTAAGCCAAAATTAAATTGATGGTAAAAATTTGACCCATTAAGGATAAATAAAAGGTCCAAGTGAAAAATTCTGAAAAAACGTTCAATTTTTTTTTAATTTGGAAGCCATTTTGGTATGAAAAGTGTCCAATTAACACCCAAATTTTTTATTTTACTCAAAATGCTGGATCGATTTCCTTTAATTTCGTACCCCACATGTTTAATAAAATTTTTGAAAATAAGATGAGAAAATTAAATATCTAAATGAATATCAATCAGACTGCTATCTCATTACTTTGTTAGGCTATGCATCCTCTTAGCTTGAAGAAATGGGCTTTAATATGATCTTAACAGGGCTTTATTAAGGGCTGCATGGAATACTGATGTACCTACTGATTCAAATGTAGGTAGGTAGGTTGAAGTGGCTGCCACTTAGGCCGTTAATCGGCCCATTGTGATACCAAGGTGGTTTTCTTGTGTTTGTGTGAGTGTATGTCTTTTTATGTAGTGTGCCCCTAACATGCGATTTTTGAAAAACCAGTGCTAGGCTTGGAACATTACACTCCGTTTCGCCTGTGCCGGGAATCGAACCTCGGACCCTGGGATCAAGAGCATAACACGCATCCCCTACGCTATCCCAGAGCCACATTCAAATGTATCAATCCCTTTTTCGCTTTAGAGCTATCGGTTTTTTTTTTTTAAACTGGAATCCACAAAAATATTTAAAATTAATCAAAGCTTAATAATGTTTTGTGATCAAAGTCTTCAGACTCATAGTCTTCAACATAGTTTGAACCTTTTGAAGCCTTAAACTTTCAAATTATCCTAAGAGTTGTATACTTCAACTCGGCTTAAAAGCTTCGAAAGTTTCAACTTTCGAACATATTCTTTGAGCCTCTATGCCAGTTAAACTCAATCAAAAATCTCTGCTATATTTGAATTTTTTAAGTAAATTTTCATATAAAATTAATAAATATTATATTTTATAATTGTCATGAATCTGCCAAGGCAAAAGGGGCTTTAGAAAGCTTTTTTCTTTTGCTGATTATCCAGAAAAAAAAAAAAAAAAACAATGCATCACTGATTAGAAATTATTTTCATGGTTCGGAACCATTTGCGTTGGATTGAAAAATTTCGAGCTTTAAAAAGTTGTTTAGTTATAACTTTTCTATATTTACATAATAAAAAATTTCCAAAATTTTCATATTGGTATGGGAACTATGGGCCACAAAAGTTAAAAATAGGTGAAAAAATCGTAAAATTATCCAGATTTTTGAAATTTGTACCATTTAGATGGAGTTTTTTTTATCGATATGTACTACAAATATTTTTTTCAAGTATAGGGCTAGAACTTTCTCATGGATAAAGACTTAGTTACCCTTGATTGAACGTAACTTAACTTAACTTAGAGAAATCTGTTTTCCACAGATTCTTATCTTAAGTCAATTTAATTTTTCAGTGACTGATCCCATATAAAATGAACTAAACATATCAACTCAGCTGATTAAATAAGTAAAGTTAAGTTACGTTCAATCAAGAGTAAATGAGCCTTAAGAAAGAGAAATAATGAATTTGTTAAGAGATACAGCCATAAGTAAGTGCACAACTTAATTCTCGGCCCACTTTTTGAGATCGATTTAAAAAATAAATTTAGACAATCTGACAAAAATAAGTAAGAGTAGTTACTATATTCTCCGAGTGCTTTCATAAAATGGTATCAAATTTTTAAGAAAAATTACGTGTTGCACCGTGTTATTGAACCAATAAAATTTTTTAATCCACTCATCATCTTGTTTCGAGAAGGATTTGTTTGTTGTATTTTTAAAAGATTTTTTTGTACAAGTATAGCTATTTCGCATAAAGATTAACTTCCAATTATATAAATAAGTATACAATTTTTTTTGATCAATGTATTTTTGAACGACAAAGAGGTACTATAATATTTATATGATTCCATTGTTCTCTGTCAAAGCCAATTTTTTACATGATTTTCCGTGATTTCGAGGACTAAAATTTACAAACAAGTATGTAGTTAAAATAAAAAAAAATTTTTTGTGGCCAAATAATATCTTTACAGTTTGGGACTTCGTTACACATAAATAAACACATACAAACATTATAAAACTTAAACTTGAAATTTTTTGAATTGCACTTAAATATTGAATTTTTCATGCTCTTTGGAAATTGACAATTATTTGAAACAATTTTTATGTGTTTATTTTTTTTATCGTCAGTGATCGTGATCCACGCTTTTTCAAAAATTTGATTTAATTGTTTAATAATATTTTACTTTCTTATGCGAAATTTATTAACATTTCTTTAAGATAAGAATAATTTTTTTTTTAATTCATTACATTCGACGGGTTTTTTTTTTACCATTGAATAAATTCAATAATCATTTTTTTCCCAATAACGGTGCACTTTTCATTTTTCAATTTTTAATTTTATATATATATTTTTTTTAAATTTTTAAAATGAACTTTTTATTTTTTGTTTCAGTTCCATTTAAAAAATCCGACGGATATCATTCAAAATTTCAAACGGCTCGACGGCTTGCCTTTTACACACCCGCACAGGCCCAGGCACTGGCGCTGGCCCAACACACGCAACTCTGTATAACCGTTTTAGCGTTCGACAATGCGTTCAAAGCTAAGTTTCGCACAGAACTGATAAAGATTTCCAATCGCAATGTCGACCAAGCTTAAAAAATATTTTGAGGAAAATTTCTCCTCCAAGCAAGCAGCAACAGGGCCAAGCGAAAGCAAAATCGTTCAGCCAATGTATGAAAATTTCCTTCAGCGCTGGGGCAGTTTTTATTCGCATTGGAAGCGAAGCAACAAATGACTTCCAATCGAGGGATACCTACTGCAGGAACAGAAGAAACAGGCAACAGTTGTTTTCATAAGCAAAATGCTGTACTTCAAAAATTCCTCTTTTGGCGCCCACCAATTGAAATTAAGGGGAATATTTAAATGTTTCATTATAGAATTTCTTCCAATTCGCCGTAAAAATTTTTTTTTTGGATTATTTTCAATTTTTTTTTTTGGCGTTTGTGTTTATAGTCAAACGTGGACTGCTGATTTCTATTTATTATTTTTCTTCCTAGAATAACTTTTCCATTTAAATACGTTACAATCTTTGGAGATTAATACAGTTGAATCTCTATAACTTGAGTGTCAAGGTAAATGCAAAAAAAAACTTCGAGTTTCATGATTTCAGTTGAAATAAATGGCATTTTTTTTTCAACTTAAGGTCGGTGTCCACTTCAATCAAAAATTTTTTTGGAGACTTGTACCTTTATTTCGTTTTGACTTCACGTAGTGTAGAATCGGAAAAATTAGAGATGCAAGACTATTGATACTGTGAACATCGATAGTTTCGATGGATTTTTAAACGCACTGAAAAACATTTTCCCTCTTATATAAATGGAAAATATTTCATATCGCCAAGTATTCGCGTTTGTTTTGGTTTAAGATGAGAAATATTGACTTACTGATGCTAACTCATCACTCATGAGGACTTAGAACAGGGTTGGAACTTTACTGCAATTGCAGTTGATCTACTGCGTTTTTTTTGAAATTTTTGACATCTACTGCGACACTGCAAAAAGCTTAAAGTCTACTGCGATTTTCGTCCCTGGTGTCACTCGATTTTTTTTGTCAAACCAGACTCCTAACGATAACTACCAAAAAAGTACCAATTTTGGCTATACATTATCAACACCGCAATTATATTTGTAACAAAGATACTATTGTTGTCCTTGTTTAACATCTTGGATTTTCCATTGAAGCTTATATGTCGCGATATTAACAGTTTGACAGCTGATATAGACTCGCAATATGGAGAAATATTTACATGAAATGTACTTTTTATTTATTTTTTCTTTTTATTTGAAAAGAATAAAATATATTTTTGTTATAAAAAAAAGATTTGTAATGATTTTTATTTTTACTGCGCAAAATTCAAATCTACTGCCCTTTTTTGTTAAAACTGCTGCACTTTCTTTTTCGCCAGGTTCCAACCCTGACTTAGAACCATCGATGGTTAAGAAAAATAAAAATTGTTGATTATATCGGTCGTACAATCGATAGTTTTTCAGCAACCATAAATAACAAGCAAAATTTTTGAAAATGAATTCATGCGTCTATCATTTCTTCTGGAAAAAAGATTTTCAGTAGATTTTTATTGATTCTATTAAGTTTCAGTGTAAGAATTATAAAAACATACAACCTACCCAAATGCTTTGGATGCGCTCAACAAATTTTGAACGAAATAAATGTCAGTTCCTTTATTTCGTTTTGTCAGTGCTACTTCTAACGAAAAATAATGCTTTTTGAAGTCTCCAAAGTACTTTTTTGCATTTAGTTTTGAGTGGAATCAGGCAAACGAAAAGTTATCGAATGAAAATTCCGCTGGACACTTAGCTTTACTAAGGATTTTGACTTAACGAGGTTCAAGCTATAGAATATCCACTGTATTGACAGTCATCGAAAGCATCGTATTTGGCATGAGAATAGTGGAATCTAGGTACTATTTAATATCGGATCTTGGCTGGATTGTCTACTTAAGAACTTTTTCGTGGCAACAACTGCTGGCAGATCCTGCTGATTAAGAATCGGAAAAACTTCCACTAAATCAACGGAGCCCTCATTGAAATTCCAAATTTATAAGTAGAGCTCGGATTTTGAATTTTTTTGAATTATTTTGTATTTTTTTTTTTGCATTTAACTGTGCTTTTTAAATATTTTATTCATTGAAGTTGGCTTTTTTTTTGTTAATTTGACAATTCAACGTTTTAATAGGCATACTAAAGCCCAAAATACAATATTGCGAGAGCCCGATGCGAGAGTGCGCGACGTCACGGAAATGTTTTGCGTGACGCATTTCAATCTCCAATGAGACTTTTGCGTCACGCAGATGAAAGCATAATTTCGCTTCTAGTAAGAAATATTTGAGCCAAGTAACAATCTATCGATTACCGAGTACTCATAAAAATTATACGTTATCACTTAAGTGTAAATTTTAATTCAAAATATTCAAAAATTTCCAAAAAATTTTCAAAATGAACTAAAGCTCGCGAAATATTTTAAAAGCTCTTTTTCACGGAACAATGAACAGTTTTTGTTTTATTACTTTAAACGAGTACCCAATAGCGAGTACTCAAACAATAGCTACATCATTAACCTGTCAAATTGCCTCGCAACGAGAAATATTAAATTTTTCAAAATTTTCTCGCTACGGTGTCTCGCAGTTCGATACATTGGAGCTTGAACCATATGATTGAATGTATTGAAATTTGTGTGCGTCTCGTCTCGCGGTCTCGCATTGGGCTCTCGCAATGTTTGATTTTGGGCTTAAATCGAACAAATTTAGAATTTTTGACTGTGAATTTTTTTGAATATTTTGAATTATTGCATTTTTTTTTATTTAAATATTTTTTTGGATTTTTTTTTTCTCATTTTTTTACATATTCAAATTCCGAGGGATATTTATGAGTAAAAAAAAATGTTTCATTTCATTGCATGATGCAAATTATCCACATCATAATGAATTGTGACCTTTTACGTATAGATAATCCAATAAAACTATTTGAAAATATTATTCGAATTTTGTCCATCGATGTGATTTTTAAGCCGCTTAAACGAATATTTCCATACGAAACGCATTAGTTTCAGCGCACGTCCGTTTCCAGCAAATTAAGTTCCAAACTTCACGCGCTACTAACTGTAACCGAATAAAGATTGAATTTGCTTCGTTGACGTCACGGGGCCGAACTTTCGGTGAATCCAACTGTGCTGCGTAAATTAATTACTCGAATTCATCAATTTCATGCTCGACAGCCTCGTACGGTAAATTGTCAATATTCAGATGATATGAGGTCCGTATTGTTTGTTCACGTAGGGAACTTTGTCGGCACCCAGCAGAGGATATCGAATCGTCAGTGCTTATAATCGGGGAATGCAGTTGGCTGCTCGCTGGCAGTGATTTCGCTACATGCTTTGTATCGTGCATCCACACCATCATCCACACCATCATCATTGCCATCGGTATCGAACCGAGCAAATATCCAAGAAGAAAAAATTACTTAGGTACACCCAAATCAGAATCAATTAATCGGATTTTCAGAAATCACGAGATAGTAACGTTGCGAATTTATTAGCTTCAAATTTCAAAGGTTTATAAAAACCTATGAGTGTGGGTAGGTACACCATCACGTACAAAATATATACGTTCATATATGTATATATTTGCAAATGGTGTTAGCGAGCGATTTTCTGACCAAACGCTGAATATCGTAGCACTCGAGGCCGACAAGACTGCGTACAAATATGTAGTATGTACCTATATTATTTTCTGAATCTCTTTATCTATATGCGTGTGCGTGTGTGCGTGCGTTAGTGTGTGTTTGTGTTTAAATTTATGTTGCATTCAGTGATGTGGAAAACAGATCACAAGGCATACGCTTTGTAACGGATTCGGCTTAAGGTTCCCACTCGTTATGTTTATTGATGGAAAGAATACATAAATGTGAAAAAAATGAAGCATACTTCGACGCGCATGTACGAATAATTTTACGAACGTGCCTACTTGTGTGTACAACACCTTAACTTTATATTTCTTCACACAACATGGGCCATTTTCCTCAATTTTTATTTATTTTTTTATTGGTTTTATTTTTGGTTTTTTTTGCTTTTCTTTTCTTTTGTTTTTTATTATTTTTGGCAATATGAAAGATGCGGGTTTTATATTCGGCATACTAATAAATTCCATAAAATCGATACAGTTTGAGATACATCAATATGGGGGAACGAACATTCTTCAGACGAGTTGACAAAGTGTGGAATTGTGAAAATGTTTTATTGAATTTTCCAAATTATGACATAGTTTAAAAGTAAATTTGTGCAATTATGTATGTATGTATGTACGCTTGTTTGGGTTCGTCTTTATGAAGATAGCGAATACTTAAAAGCCTTTCTGTGCCGCATGAAGCGTGTGTTGGTGTATTTTATTAAAATATGAACGCATGATGGCGTTCATTTTGGGGATGTCGTGATTATCTTTCGACTATTTGAGGACTTTCTTCTTGACGACTTGTTCCTTAATATTTTCCTTGCTTTTTTTGTTCTACTTTTTTGTCTTTTTCTTTATTTTGAGAAGAATGAGATCAAAGTATCTTGCTTCCGTTAATGAATTTCTTGAGGAATTTGAAGTCGTGTTAGCAGCTAATGTAGTTTTAGATATGTTTAAAGATTTCTGTTTAAGGCTCATAGTCTAAAGCCTAGTTTATAAGATACCGAATATTCCTTAGGAGAGTTTAAACTAGGCTTATTATTTTTATATGAAAAACAAAAAAATTTAAATAAGTATAGCAAATGTAATCAATTCAGTTAAACTGGCATAAAGACTTAAAGAATATATTTCAAAAGTTGAACTTCCCAGGTTCTTAAACAGAGGTGCAGATTAAGACCCTAAGATTTTATATTAAATATAAGGACTATTCACAAAGTGTACCTACTTAAAATTAAGGACTATTCACAAAGTGTACCTACTTAAAATTAAGTTTAAAAATATCCATGGCTAAAAGAAATATTTTTTGCTGGATATTTACATATTTGTGTTGTTATTGGTTTCTATGGCAATAAGGGATAAGCAAATAAGATACCCTCTACATTTAGAAAAATGTGCATTCTAATTCACCTCTAACTACCAATGCTTTTATGCACATAGCATTCATTTCAGGATCGTTTTATAGGTAACTCAAGAGATATCCATCAGAAGTAAGAATTACTTGTATTCCTTTTTTTTTAATACATTTTTTTTCCTATAAATGTGAATGGAACCTTTCATTCATTCTTTCCTTTCATTCAGAAAAGTTCTTTTGGTTTTCATAACATAACCTAGTGCGAAAAGTACTCTTAGGTTAGGTTAGGGCGGCTGCCCCCTTTAAGGGGACACACTTAGGCCGCATATGGGCCCGTTGTGATACCACGAGGGAAGGCATGCCTCCTTAGTTACCCGTTTGGTGGAGCCAATTCGACTCATTTATGAAGCGAGCCATATCTTTAATTCGAACAGATGATAGCTCGGTGAGGGAGGAGAAGAAGAAGGAGCCGAGTGGCCTGAATCTTCTCTTGGCCAAAAGAAGTACCCTTACAATGTTTCGATCTGGTTTATTCTCGAAATTGTTCTTACTCATGTAACCGTGAAGATAGCTTAACTTCTTCGCAAAGAAAATTGAATACGGACAGACGGATAGACGGATAGACGGATAGACAGACAGACAGACATACAGATTGATTTCAGACTGGTTCTGGGCATTACATATGTACGCACAAATGCAATTTACCCTCGACACAGAGTATTTTGTGTATAAAAGCACGGGGACTAAAAAAGTTGGTGTTCGTATTTGCTTTTAAAGTGAACAAATTGATTCGCAATTATTAAAATCAAAGACGGTTTTGAAACATGATCCCAAAAGGTCAGATCACATCAGATCGGATTTTCTGATGGATCTGAAAATATTCCAACAGCTGTTTAAAAAGATTTTCGATTTTCATACAATTAATCTGGATCAAGTTAATGATTTTAACACGTTGCAAACGTTGTCAGATTGCCATATTCGAATACCTTTGTGAATAGCCTAATTGATTTCACATCACCAATTGCCAATTATGTTACCTATGTTAGTCTAAGGATTTTTCAAAAATCATCAAAGCTCGAACGAAATCGTTAATGAAAAATATAAAGTTTTGCCGGCAAATGAAGAATTTCGCAAAGAACTCAATTACTGAGCAAAATTTATTAACCTGCAGTCATGGCAATCAAACTTTACCGCCTGAGAATTAGTTTTTCATTAAAATTCCGGAATGGAAAATCAAAGCTGATTAAATAATTTCTTCAATTATTTCATTTTGCACGCTTCATAAATAAATAAATGAAAAAAGAAAGAAACCAATTCCATGAGGAAATAATTTATAATTGAGTAAGCAAGTTTGTGTCAGCAAAATGCTGAGAGTATCTTTCAGTCGTAATGATAAACTTGGTACGTTCGAGCAATTAAAACCGCAGATAAATACCAGGAACTTTGACAACACAAAGAACTCAACGATTTCTTATTCAGCGAGGAAAATGCGATGAATTTCACACTTGGTCGCAATCGCAGAAAAAAATTTAAATAAACTTAATCCAGTAGTTTAGGATTACTTTTTTCGAGGATATAAAATGCACAAGGGAATATAAAGGAATTACTCTCGGCATAGTTGAAAACTTTGAACTTAAGATTTTCTGAAGAATTTTCACCATTAAAAAAAAAAACAGGAAAATTTGACAACAATGCTGAATGACTTTAGGAGGAATGTTGCAAGATTATGAATAATGAAATGCGATTTCTTAAATTTCATTTCAAAGAAATAAAGTAGTAGAGTAAGGTCACGTTAAGTGAACTGTCACTTAGAATGGACCACTTGAATGTTTACTATGTTGTGACAGTTAAAATGTCAAACTACACAGAGAAAAAAATCTAACAGAAAACTGGTTAAATCAAAAGGAAAAACATACAAAACTGCTTCAACGAGGAATATTTTTAATTAAAAAAATTTTTTTTTGTTGGAAAAAATAAAGATTTTACTTTTAAATCAACCATATTTCAGGTTGAGTTGAAATGATAATTTTCAAAAATGGATTTAAATTTAAATTGTTGAACCAACTACGGACGTAATTGAAATGACAAGATAATTAAAAAAAAAAAAAAAGAAAAGAAATACCTATACAAGAAGAAATTTCAAAACAAATTTAATTAACGTTCAAAGCAAATGGTCACAGAGCCCTCTGCTAAACATAACCCCAAAAATAACCATCAGATGGACTTCATCCGATTTTGTCACTCCGATGTCGTGACTACATTGGCAATGCTTAAAAAGTTCTAAGATGAATGAATATCTTATATGTCCTATTTTATAAAACAAATGACAATTATACCGAACGAATAGAAATGTAATTAAACATATTTCCTTTCAAATCAACCCAAAATGTTGTTGAGTCAACCATTTTTCTTTTGAAATTTTTGTTCTGCTCGAAAACCAAAAGGACTGTGAATAACAATGTGCCATTTAAAAAAAAACATGGTTAAGTTCGCTCAGTGTTATATTATAGCCAAATACACTGCGAACAGTAAGTTATAAAGCCTCCAGCTGAGCACACGTGTTTTTGTTTTCAAGCGAGTGCTTCAAAAAAACAAAAACAACAGAAAAATTAAAACAATTTGCTTTTTACAACATTGTGCATCTTTGTGCCTCCTACAAATGGTGTGAAAAACGACTTGTTAAACGTAAGAAGTATATTTTTGGTTAGTTTGGGCATTGAACTTAATAGTTATAAATCATAAGTTTTGGTAACTCACTTAAAATCGCATGATTCACCTTGAGTGGACCACTGCTTTCATCCTTCAGTGCACATTCAAAATTTTTCATTCTGAATATAAATTTAGCATGTTCATTAGGGTGGTCCAAAATTGTATGGGGAAAATTTTTTTGTGTCGGATTTTGCGAGTCACCCCCTCAAAATGTAGTAGAGGGCAACAGAAAAGGGAAATGAAAAGATTTAGATCGAACGGACATCATTTAGCGGGTGCTCAACGAGGTCAAAGTGCAGAAACGTGATTTTTTAAACTCATGCCGTTAGTACAAATAACAAAAATATTCACTTAAATTTTTCTAAATATCTCCAAAACTAATTCAGATAAGAAGATGAACCAAACGTTGGCTGATTCCTAATACAACAGGAAATCCAAAACTATTTTTTTTAATTTTTACACAGAGAAACATTTTTTCACAAAACGAACAAGAAATTTCTAAAAGTTTAGTAATAGGTGACATTATCATAACATTTACACCTGCTTTGAGTTCTTAAATCGTCGCACAAAACTAATTGGCATGGATAAATAGTTTCCATTTTTGGAATAAGTAAATTTGATGCCACATTGGTGTCATTGACTACCGAAATACGAATCGTGCTGATATTGTTTTTGACAGACATTGGAGTCTGTCTGAATGAATGGCTCTTAAAAGAATAAGTAAGAGATCAGTTATAAAAATCACTTAAAGCAGACGAAGAAGAGGGAGACCATAATCTTCCAAAGCTATTTTTCCTTAGCTGCTCAGCATAGGAAATTGATATTAAAAAAGGCCTTGGAGAAAGAACTTCGGAATAGACAAAGTTAATTAAATATATTTACCCCCACCTACAAATTAAGATTTAATAAAAATTCAATTGAAAAATACGAAAAAGGATAAAAAGAAGGAAAATAAAACCCATGAAAATTCTCTCTCACCTCTTTCGTTTGTCCAATTTCACGAAAAATGGCAAGTAGCTCATAAAAACAAAAATAATATAAATATCAATAAATTGTTGGAAGTTAATTTTTCAACTTCAGGAAAAACGCAAAAGCCTTTGACCAATTAATTACTGCACAGCAATGGCAATTTTAATAACGCAGATACACACACACACACACACACACAGCTGAATGCAATGAAGAAGGCAGTGCAAAGCATTCATTTACCGACCAATTTGATTTGCAATTAGCCTTTACTTAACCCGAGGCATATGCACAAGTATTTATTAATGTAACATTTAAATAAGAAAAAGGGGGAAACGTAAAATCAAGCACGATAAGGGCTGACTGACCATGGTCTTTGATTGCATTATGGCGGTTGTATGTTAAAATTGTTTTCATCTGCACGCCACCCTTCGGCGTTTCTTGGCCCCATTCACTTAATTCAATGAAATTGTTTTTAAATAAAACTTTACATGCGTGCGATTTCATTTTAATTGAATTAAAGAGAAGTTTATTTTCAGTCGCTTGTGGGAGCATTTTTCTTATAGAAACTTTTCTCTTTTGAGTGCATATTTAATAGGGAGAACTTATAATTTTCCTTAAGAATTCAATTCAAATATTAACCTTTCATTACACTGACCTCGTGAGAAATTAAATAGAAAAATTGAAAATATGACTTAATATTAGGCAGTATGAACCCATATAAAATCAGAACCTCAGAAATTCTAAGATAAGGGAAAGCAAAAATAGGTAGATTAGTGTCCCTTTTCTCAGGCCACTGCCGATGCACCTGATACGAGGCGCCGAACTCAGACTTTGCCTTGAGGACGAGGAGATCGCATTCCATATTTGGGGCTAATGTGTTGCCTTATGTAGGCTAAAACTCACAGTCTTCAATAAGCACTCCTTAAGACACGACGAGCTGAGGCACAATTGATATATTAAGGTCGCTGTTCCTCCACTTCGTCAGCGTGGAAAATCTTTACATTTAATAATAATAATAATAATAATACTGAGGACACACACACGCACGAAGACACTCACACGAAGTGAAAAATTTTGAGGTGAAAATCCCAGCAAACATTATGACTTCTTGGAAACTTTTTTTACGACCAAAAGTATAATTTTTGTTTCAATTATAGTCAATATAGATCGTTTTAGAGCACAATTTTTTAGAGTAAAAATTATAAACAGTCTCTAAAAAGACTCAATAATTTTGAGTGTTATTTTTAAGTGTATGGGGCTCTCTCTAGCTCTGTCAGAAATGAAAAACTTCATATAAAAAAACACTTCAGAATTGAATCAGAAATTTTCTGAAGTGTTTTTTTATACGAAGTTTTTCATTTTTTTTTTTCATTTCTGACAGAACTGGAGAGCACCTATGCTGTCAAAAAAAAACTTTATTGATTCTCTTTCTATTAATTTGTTTTTTCGCAATTTCCTTTGATTCGCGGGGCCTGGTTTTATTTCCACACTTAGTTTTTGTTATATGAGTTTGTATGTTTCAATTTCATTGATTTATTTTTGCTTTCCATGGATAATTTCTTAATTTTCCTGAATTGCTTTGTGTGGGGTTTGAACCTTGGATCTCGCGATTCCTAGTCAGGCGCTGACTATAAAGTATTTTTAAATTCTAAATTTTTAAAGTTTCAAAAAATGTTAGTGGGATGGAAGGATTTTTGTGCTACTACACTGTGGCGTCCCTTCAACCAGAACAAAAAAGAAATTTATAAAAAGTACTTTTATCTCTCAAAGTCGTAAATATTCTGTCCGTTAAAGGTCCATATAGGCATTTTATACAGTCATCTCCTAATATAAAGGACCGCAAAAAATACTAACAATCATGGCACGGATTTTGTTGCATTTATAAATTTAAAGTATACTTTATGGGGCAAACATTTTTCTTACCTTAGTTTACATAAGTTCAAGTTCAAACCGCTTTTCTCCCTTCAAGCAAATTCATATTGCAGTTAAAAATCGATTTGAATCTTTACTTTGTGTAAGTTGAAAAAAATATTTACTCCATAAAGTATGCTTTAAATTTATAAATGCAACAAAATTATAAGCAGATTATCGAGATATTTTCAGTGCAAAGACCCTTTGGGTCTGGCGGGTTAAGCAAAAGCATGCGGCATCATGAAAGGAATTTTTAAATTTGGTTGATTTTTCGATAGGTGCCATCTAAAAACACTGTGGAGACTACTTTTTAGATTTTTATTTTGAACGGTCCTTGAAATATACCTGAAAATCCTTTTTTGTTAAGCCTTTTTTCAAACCAATTGAGATAGAGAGACGATCTAAGCAGATTCTGTTAGATAATAAAACAAAGAAGCTAAAAAAAAATTTTTTTAATTTTTACACTGAGAAAATTTTTTTCACAAAACTAAAAAGAAAATTTTTAATATTTTTTCAGTGTATTCCCAGTTTCCCGCCACTTTATAGTTTGCTTTTAGAAACACCCCTTAGCATTTACTTTCATTTAAACGAAAAAAATATTTCAATCAGATGGCGCAGCAGTGTGATATTCAAAAAATTGCAAGTGCACCTATATGCTCCCAGTACTAATATCCAGTACAAATGTGTGCAATATGGTACAAAAACACATCACTAAAAATTCCTTTCATGATGCCGCAACCTGCCAAACCCTCTTAAGTGAGCAATTTTCTGTGCTTTTCACAGATCTGTTTGTATCCAGAGAAACCTGTGTAGCAGAATTATATTAGACATCCTGGCGAATCGTTGCGAAAAATAATTGAAATTCTTTCTGCCACATATTAACCAGACTTGGTTTCCTTTTTTCAATATAGACCAATTAACAGATGTATGCGAGCTGAACCAGTGTGTTCATTATTCAGCGAGTCGAACGAGTGCCGCGTAATCGTTCACTTTTTTGTTGATCTTTCTTTATTTATTTATTTTTTTTTTTTATTTTTGGTTTCCATAGTACATCAATATCCGTGAAGAGCAGCGCATAGAGTTGAAGTGCAAATAAATCATTTAGAATCGCATGGAAGCCTTTTTTTTTTTGTTCTGCTCTGATTCAGTGGTAAAGGGAAATTTTTGGATGTTTAAATCCATCAAAAATTGCTTAGTTACTGATTTGTTCAAGATTCACTCATTTTCAAAGGTCCCTGTAGAGATATTGTAGAAACACATTATAAGGGTTAAAAGAATGGAAATCTAGCATTGGAAATATTTTAATTATTCGCGTGAATAACTTAAGGAGTCAGTTTAAAAATTGTTCGACTGCGATGGCATTTCGTAGAATGGAAATGAAATCTTTACTACTTGAAGGTTTAATCAGCCACCGCTCTAGTTTAATTTAAACATAATCCACAAGCAATCATCTTCACTTTCATTTCCCGGAATTAACAGTTGCCGGAGCAAAGGACATAAGTATAGATTGCAAAGGACTAAATAAACACTGTTGCATCAATGCAGGATGCCATAAAACGAATCGCATATGAAAATCGTAGCTAGAAAAGGATGAAGATTTCCTATTCAATTTGGATTCTTTGGAAACGTTTGTTTTTAGTCCCTTAGAGCGGGTTCTTCCTTTCTCATTTTTTTCTTTCTTTTCTTTTTGCACATTGAAACGAATAAAATCCAGGCAATTTCCAGGTCATATCCGTTGACGTTGGGTCCATTTGGTTGGAGCTTCAAAAAAAAAACATGAAAGATAGAAAACAAAAATCCATATTCCCATGAACTACTCTATAAAAGTCACACTCGTTCAATTTGTGGTTTCCATTTGCGTAAAATAAATGACTTTGTGGTTTAACTCGCAGGCCATGATTGCGATTTTCGTCCTAATCGTATGATCTGCATTCGTTGAAATGCTCGAAATGTGAAAATATTCATTTAAGTATTTCACGAACGGTCATAACAATATGGTAAGACCGAAAAATGTATATCTATAAGATGCCGAAGCTTATATAATTTGAATTCAATTCAGCCCAAAATTATGCAAGACACTTGAATGTCAAATGTATGTATGTATGTAGTATAGTGGATAAGAGTAAAGCATGGTAGTCACTAAGCTTTGACGTGGGATAGACTTTCGCTTTTATCCACAAAATAAATGACATTTTGTCTGATAAATTGTTTCAAGTTGCGTTCAGAATTTTAATGACATCCTGTTCAGATATAGGCAGTTGGCGGAAAATTGTTTTGTTGCCGTGATGGCAACCAGGACTTTTGCAATGTGTTCGTCCAAAGAATATAGACGCATTTCTGACCTTTTAACTTAAACAAAAAAAAAACAAAAAAGGATTTAAATTTTAATAGGGCAAATAGAGAGGATCCAAGTGGGATAAAAGCTTTCTCGAACCGATGTAATAGAATGTTGGTGGACGCAAGATTGGGTTGAAAAAAATAAAAATAAAAATACAAAAGAACTATTATCATGCTCTCGGCCAAAACTTTCCAGGAATAAGGTTTGAACAAAAAAAAAAAAAAAAAAACGGGAAGTAGAAAGAATACTATAATAAAAGGGTTGGCTTTCAATAAAATTTCTTTGCCTAATAGATTTCATAATGTAAACATTTCAAGAATATGCCTTTACTGTTCAACATTGACCGTAGCTTTTTATGGCTTGGGGTGTTTACTCATTATGTATACATTATATAAAGAAGGCACTTTAAACTCAAACGACATCATTTCAGAGCGTCGCCAAATAGCATTCGTTTTCAGCATTTTTCACCATTCGATCAAAATGCACTATTCTTATGAACTTTGGCCTTCAAAAAACGAAAAAATTATTTTAAACAATTTTAATCGAAGAGTGTTTTCTATACCGTCGAATCTGGATATAATGAATCGCTGAAATAATGAACAGTTTGAAATAGTGGACGCTTTTTTATTACACGAACTTTTGTCAGGCATATAAAGAGAGGGGTGGAAAAGGGGAATTTTCCCGCAGGCCTGGGCTCTGGGCAGGAGCCCACAATTGGCATCGGATTTTTTTTATTTGGCCGCACATTTTTGTGAGGGGGCCCGCGAAAAAACATTCCCCGGGCCCCGAATATCTCTCTATGGGTCTGTAAATAATGAACAGAACATTCAATCTCGCTTATACGAACAATATGAATACAATGAACAGGATGTGCAAAAATTAATTCACTATATCCAGATTCGACTGTAATGGTTTTTGGAAAATAAAATTTTTAAAGTTGGTATTGCAGCTTCTTCGAGCAGAACTCGACAGTTCATCATCCGATTTTAACAAGTTTTCCTTTTCATTAAAGTTAATTAACCCTTTCAATGCTTTTTTTACATAGCTTTAAGATCGGTAAAGAAAAGAAGATTCTGTAGAGCCTTAAACTTAAAAAACAACTTTAGATTTTTAGAGAAAATTCCTCAAATTTTTCATTTCATTGGCTTCTAAACAATCGACCACTTGTAAAATAATTTATTTCTGCATTTTTAGATTAACATATTTGGCTTACTAAATAAAACGAGATTTTTAATTTTTAAATTCAATGAATAAATGGAATAGGTATAATTTTATATGCGAGGGAGTTGAAGCAAAATAAGCAATGAAAATCATGAAAAATCACAAAAATACGTTGCATACCTTACAGCATAAGTTTGTAATTTTCGTTGATTTCACCGCCTTTATTGGCTCGAAAAAGCTGTAATATCTTTTCTAAAAATTGTTATGGTTTCCCTTATACGTTTATTCACCCCGAAAACCTCAAAATTTCGAAAAATCAAGAAGGCTTAAAGACTAAACAGACAAACATTATTTGTTCCGGTCGCCGTATACTTAATGCACATTACTCATACAATGTATGCTAAGAAATTGGTATTTTTGCAATTTTAAGCCACTGGAGGCACTTTTTCTGGGTTAGTTTGTTTTGAAATTTTATTCATTTATTTCATAATTTTTTTCTCCTAATCAATACCAACAACTTTGCTAAGGAAACTTATTATAAATTGTTCTTACTTTTAAAATTTCATATACCTAAATATTCTCCAGACTCGTAGTTATAGTGAATTCGCCTTAGTTTGTCTTCCAATTAGGGGAAATTCTTTTTCCAACGCACGCGCATTTGGACCAATGAAAAGTGAATTCAACAGTTTGTTGCATTCGAAAAGGAAACTGCGACGTAGAATTACAAATCAATTGCAAACAAGCGTATTTAACAATAAAAAAATTTTCATTTCCTGGCAGTTTATGATGAGAAGCATAAACCTTCTTATTGTGCGTACAAGATGAATATCTTTTTAAATAAATTCTATAGCAGAAGGCCACTTGTTATAAAATCTTCACATGTGTCCTTATTTTCTGGGTAGAATCCTCGTTGTTGCTTACTGTCCTTTTTGAAAAAATTTCATAACCCGAACGAGAATTTCAATTAATTTATTATATAATATGTACTTATATTAGGGTGTCCCAAAAAAAATTTTTTTCGAATTTCATAGTTTCACAGGCTTTGTTTGAAAGTTTATGGTCTGAAATATTTTAGCGATTTTTTTCAGATTTTTCGGAAAGGTTTAGATGTTGCTAAACCGATTTTTCTCTAAAAAATCAAGCTTTTCAGAAATCTTTTGAATTTTAATCATAAGTTTATCAATAATAATTATTATTGTCTCAGAGTCATTGCTTCTTTAGAAAAAAGTCTGAACTTTACTTAAGTATTCATTAACCATAAGTTAAGCCAATATTTTTGGTCAATTAGGAGAAATGAAAATAATGTTTTTGGAAAATTATCGTAAGCCTCGCAAAAAAGGCTTCATAACTTCTAAACATTCCATAAAAGTGAAACAAAGTAATGATGCAGTTTGAAAAGTAGTGAAGTTCTTAGTAACTTAACACCACAAATTACGATTTTACACTTGAAGTCCAAAAGTTTAAGCCTATTATATTAGGTGTAATAAAAAGAAATCCATTATTTTTGCATTAAATTGAGGGCTTTATTTAAGATAGTTAGAATGACCCGATTTAGGTCAAATATGCGCCGTTTTGTTCGATAACTTGTTGCCATTTTACAGGTAATTTCATTATGCCTCTCTCATAGAAGCCCTCGTTCCTATTAGCAAAAAATTGAGACAGTGGAATTTCAGAAGCCTCTCTTGAAGCGAATGTTTCACCAGCAAAATTGTTCGCCATGGACAGGAACAGATGGTAATCACTTGGTGCCAGGTCCGGACTATAAGGTGAATGCAGAAGAACCTCCCAACCAAACTCCCGGAGCTTCTGGCGAGTCACTATCGATGTGTGTGGCCTGGTGTTGTCCTGATGGAACACAATTCCTCTCCTATTGGCCAAAGCTGGCCGCTTATGGGCGATTGCTTCCTTCAGACGGTCCAATTGTTGACAGTAGAGTTCCGAGTTAAGAGTTTTGCCGTATGGGAGCAGCTCATAGTAGATAATTCCCTGCCAATCCCACCAAACACACAGCAAAACCTTCCTGGCCGTCAATCCTGGCTTGGCCACCGTTTCCGCCGGTTCACCGTGTTTCGACCACGACCGTTTTCGCTTGACGTTGTCGTAAGTGACCCACTTTTCATCACCAATCACCAACCGCTTCAGAAATGGGTCGATTTTGTTGCGGTTCAGCAGCGATTCGCAGATGGAAATTCGGTCTATGAGATTTTTTTGCGTTAACTCGTGTGGCACCCATACATCGAGCTTCTTTGTGTATCCAGCCTTATTCAAATGGTTCCAAACGGTTTTTTGTGCAATCTTTAGCTCTTTTGCAATCGAAACAGTGCTAACATGACGGTCGGACTCGATAATTTCCATGATTTTATCGACATTTTCGACAATTGGCCTTCCAGTGCGTGGTGCATCGTTGACATCGAAGTTACCGGAACGGAATCGACGAAACCAAAATTGCGCATGATTGGCTGTTACAGTATCAGGTCCATAAACGCTATTCACATTTTCAGCCGCCTGGCTTGCGTTTTCTCCCTTATCGAAGAAAAACTGTAAAATGTAGCGAATTTTCTCTTTGCTGATGTCCATCTTTGACAAGCTCTCAAACAAAACTGAATCAATCAATCAAAAAAGTGTTTTTTTAGAAGAAACTGTCATCTTTCTAATGCCCCCTAGCGGAACACGATCGGACTTATACAACGCGAGATGCAGATAAATAACGCCATCTATTGGAAAAATAATGGATTTCTTTTTACTACACCTAATATTCTTTTACACCTTGTGAAAAGAAAACAATGCATAAGTTAAGGCTTAAAGTTTGAACATGCAATGCTAAGGGGGCATTTACACATTTGACAATTTTGTCAAAATCTATGTCAAAACAATCTTCAAAAAGTGTAAAGGTAAGAATTTTTGACATCAAAATCGTTTTTTGAATCGAAAAAACATTTTAAATTTTGAAGTCGAATTTTTTAGATGTCAAACGTCAAAAGTGTAAATGGGCCCTAATATGATAGCCAATTTTTTTTTTTAAATTTGAAATTGTCAGGTTTTTTGTGGCTTTATTTTTTATGCTAATATCACCGCCTCATAGGCTTAAATATACGCTCAAATACTAAGTTTTATTGAAATATTTCTAAAAAGTCAGATTTTGGGGCAGTTTTGGGATTTTTGTGACATACCCTAATACTAGACGTACCCCTTAAAACTGTCCGATCGGGTCCATTCTCGAAATTGTTCTTACTCATGTCGCCGTGAGCACGCATACCAAATTTTGTCAAAATAGCTCAACTTCTTCGATAAGAAAACTGTATACAGACAGACAGACGGACGGACTTGGCTAAATCGAATCTTCTGGTGACGCTGACCATTAAGATATATGTTTATTTTGCATGGCTATCTCGACTGGTTCTGGGTGTTACACACAACCACATAAACGCAATATACCTTCGGTGCAGAGTATGTCGGCTATAAAAATAAAATAAATCTAGAATAGTATGGAACAAAATGAAACTATGTACCCATGTATGCTCCTAAAATTCCATCATAATTTGATATGCTCATATAAAAATAAATATTGTTCTATTAAAAGCACATTCGCGTGGCGGTAACTATTCTAACACAGAATATGAAGAAGAAATTACTGTGTTGAAAACTTAAATAGACCTCATGAGCTGAAAATAGACAAACTGTTTAAACATTGTATACTTTGTTTGGAAAATGCCATTGAAAATATTTGAAAGTATCTTGAGTTTACACCAGAGAACCTTGTACGTCGAAAAATGTTGAATAAGCTTAGGAATTTGTTTTTTTTTTTTTTTTTTCGTTACAGATTAATATTTCTCAAAAAATGTAATGCTGTATATCAATAAGAATTGAACTTCAAGGAAAGGTCACTCAAGAGTCGTATAGCGGTTTTGAAATTGAAGTGCATAAGCCGTCAGTATAAATTGTCCGAAAAGTATTCGATTGAACACAGTTGATTCGTAACAGTCAAGTTTTTAACAGTTTGAAGCAATAGATTCAATTAAAAATGCTTCGGGTTCTTGCCGTTCTGGGGACAATAATCGTTTTATCTACGTCTGAGGATATAACAAATCCAGCTCCTGCAAATGTGATATTTAGCGATAATAATGATTCACAATCACTCGACTTATTACCGAACTCTTCACTACCACCGGTGAAATCATCCTCAACGTCCTCACCACTGTCATCATCGTCAACACAACCGCCTTTTCGATCAACAACACTTGCAACTGAAGAACCGACACAGACTACGACAACGCCTCTTCCAAGGACTACACATCGAGATGGGGTACCATCAAGTCGTCTACCACGTCTCACGAAATACTGGATCAGGCTTAGCAGATGGAAAGACTTGCTTAGTTCGTAAAAGGAATTGAAAAATTGTAAAATAATCTAACCAAGCAAGATCTCAGGACCGCCAGATATTATTTATTTTCTGAGTAACTAAATTGGTGAGACAGAATTAGTAGTTAAATGGATATTCCGAATGTATCTAAAATCGCTAACCTTTGCCGATGGGCAATTTTCAACAACCAGGTGCTGGAAGTATGTTAATTAAACGGCAATTTTCTGGAAATATTTTTTCATAAATTTTAATAAGATTCTATAAAAGATTGTATATAAACTAAAAAGGTAGCAGAAATACCTGAAAAGATTGAGCAATGTTTTTACGTACTTACAACATCTGGAACCTGTATATGAGCCGTTAATAACTACAGTCGAAATATGCTCGAAATTCTTAGGTATGTGTACCAAAATATACTATCCCACTTAATTGTTTACTCAAAAAATAAATTAAAATCGGCCGGCCTACGATTTTGGACTATCTAAGCGAATCGTTCAAAAAATTCCGAATAGTTTTGGTATTTATCCGTGGGAAATTTAATCAAGTAAGTGTTAATTCGATTCATAATCATCCGGTCCCTTCATGGCTTCACCTGCGGTAAGATCTACTTCTAAACGGCTATATACTTAATTCAAAGATTAGAAATTTTAGGTATTTGAGAGAAAATAAACAGTGTGTTTTCCAGTCCCAATAGTAGTAGTCAATATGTAATATCCACATGCGAAAAATCCCCAGGCCTATTATAGAGGCAATAGCCAAAAGCTCTAGCAAAAATAAGACGAACTCTGCATAATCTCTTCAATTAACAATTCCATTAAGTTTTGATATTTCATGGGCTTTCTGGCCATGTCTAAATTCCGCACAATTAAATTATAATTAAGACTAATTAGTCATAATTCACAAGGAGCAGTAAGTCTGTTATCAATTGCATCCAAGTGCTAGGTCGAGGCCTAGCAGCCACACAAAATGTGCATAAAATTGATCATGGATACCAGGAGTGTCGATTAACGCTTGTACGTCTGTATGCTTTTTTGTATCTATAAGAGAATAGATTCGATCAAATAATTCTTGATGTTAAATAACGTTTTATTATTTCTTCATCCTTGATACATTGTACATAATTATTGTCTTAATTACTATTAATCGTTTTAAAAATTGTAGGCAATTTCCATTTCCATGTGATTATTCTGATAAATTCAACAAATTATACAAGAATTATTAAAGGTATATCCTCCTCCTCCTGATCACACGTCTAATAGTGCCTGGCCGACCTTGTCCACCATTATTTCTTCTAGTAGTTGTTCCAGTAGTACGAGCAGTAGTTGTGGCAGTAGTTCTAACAGTAGTTGTAGCAGCAGTGGTGGTGTTTTGGGAGGAAACGCCGGATATAAAGATGACAGCCAAAAGGCTCATCAAAAATAAGACGGATAGACGCATTCTTGTCGATTCTCGATTAAGAATTTCTTTGATTGAGTTTAAGAAATACTCTGTAAAATATCGTCGATTTACAGAGTATTTATACTCATTGGCTTGGCGAAGAAACAAAATCTCAAACGTTATGGAATATCTTCCGGGTTATGGGTAAAGAAAATATTTATTTATTACAAAAAACAAAAAAAAATTGTACAATTGTTTTGCCCGAGTCTCTTACAAATTAATTGTTTGCATTTACAAAACAAACTTTCCGTAGTCTTAGGCCGAGAACGCACCGGATCAAACGAAACAAAACGTTTTCGTTTCGTCAGTCAAGAGTAACCCTTTTCTTTCTTAGTCATTCCCTGTTTTATTGGAAAACAGCCAATGTTTGTTTTGTCTTTCTAGCTTTATAAGTTTTTGAGATATAAAAATTTGAAAAGAAAGCTTACTAAAAAAGGATTTTCAAGGATATCTCAAGGACTTTTCAAAATAGAAAACTAAAAATTGGACCTACAGTGTTTTTAGATGGCACCTATCGAAAAATCAACAAAATTTAAAAATTTCCTTTCATGATGCCGCAAGCCTTTGCTCAACCGGCAAGATCCTGTGTATGAATTTTCCATCGACGTCACCTATGCTTGAGTTCTCTAATAATGCTGCTTACAGGCTATTGCATTTCTTCGCTGCATTTAACCAGAATTTAGCTTCTTTAAATGAAGAGATAAAATCATAAGTATGCTAAATGGCATAGTCTGAAAGCGGCATTAGAATCACTCTTTATATTTCGTGATCCTAAAAGTATACAGAAAAATATAAAAAACTGTCCAACTTATCAAAAACTTAAAAACTAAAGATTTTTGTAGCGCTCTCTCAGGCGTTTTTGTTTTAAGGGCCAATATTACCGAACATACCTACCCACTCGGCACAACCCAATTATTTTCTACGTGCGAACTGCGATGCCAAAAATAAGGTTGAGGGCTAAATTCTCGAACTGACACAGAGTGTCACTTCAATCAGCTTAGTATTTTTGAGTCTACATTCTAAAGCTGTCAGGCATAAAGAGCCGAAAAATCGAAGTCTTTAAAAATGAAGATATTTATATGAAAAACCCACAAACTCTTTTAAGCCCAATTAGGCACTATGTTGTGAGTCTGAAAATCCAAAAACACTAAGAACAAGTAAGGGTGTTATAGTCAGGCGTGCCTGATAATAGAATACCCGACACCAACACACATGTTCAAATAATTTGTAATATCAAGAGGTGTTTTAGGCATTAAGAGACTCCATATACCAACTTTTGTTAAATTTCTTTATGAAAACCGCCCCTTTGCCACACCCACTTTTACAATTATTTTTGAATTATAATCGGAGGTTTAAATATACGCTCAAAATCTAAGTTTCATTAAAATATTTCAAAAAAGTCCGATTTGGAGGCAGTTTTGGGAGTTTTGTGACAGACCCTATTACTGGAGGTACCCTTAATAATGGACCTATCAATAATGACCAATTTTGATGAGGATATTTATGGCTACATTGTCAAATTTGTTCTTACCCATGTGCTCATGTGCAAATTTTGTCAAGATAGCTCAACACTTTCGATAAGAAAACTGTATACAGACAGACGGACGGACATGGCTAAATCGAATCTCCTGGTGACGCTGATCATTTCTATATACATTTTGTATGGTCCATCTCGACTGGTTCTGGGTGTTACACACAACCGCACAAACGCAATATACCCTCGACACAGAGTGTTAAACCAACGAAACGATGTTAAAACAAACAAAAGGCAAACTTTTGCGCATTTAAACATTTTAATTTTATTTTTGAAATATTTTTCATTTAATCTCTAAAGCCTGATTTCGTAGGTACCTACCTAACTATTGCAAGAATTCCAGCACAGAAATTCCGGCAAATATTCAACAAATGCAAACGTATGGAACCAGTTACAATAAAATTTTGATTTTTTTTAAATGTTCTTCTATATGTTTGCATGTGTGGAATATATTCAAATTTTAGAAGGCATTCCTAGCCTATTGGAGACGAGGTATGACGCATAAAAATTCTACAGTGTAGAATATAAATGTTATTGAGAACGGATGGGTACAAATGGATGAGTACAATGTGGATGAAGAATGAGAATGTCTATTTCATGATCCATATTGATCTCGAGTGGCTTCTTTTAAAGTCAGTAGTTTTTTTTTGGAGCTCTTTAGCTAATACATCGCATCTTTGTTCCATCGACGATGGTAGTACAAAATCGTTGAAAGGATTCAATTTGCTGCATTTTAAAATGTAAAGTTCTGTGTTTTTGAAATGCTGGTAAAAACCTGTAATTTTTATTTAAATTTTTTTTTTTCCGTTTTTTTTAAATGTACAATTTTTTTTAGATGGCTTTAACAAAATTTTAACAATTCAATTCTTCAATGAATTCTCATACGAAGTTTGATAATTTCGTCGGTTGAGTTTCAATTGCCGAATCCACTAATGCCGAATCCACCATTGCGGGATCCACCATTGCGGAATGCAGCATTGCGGAATCCTCCGTTGCCTGAACCTCCTCCATTACGCCTCCTCCTCCTGACGATCCTCCTCCTCCTTCTCCGAATAATACGCCTCCTGCGACTCCCAGTAGATGAACCAGTAGCACCAGTAGTGGTGGTAGCAGCGGTAGTTGTAGTGGCAGCGGTAGTAGTGCTAGCAGCGGTAGTGGTGGTAGCAGCGGTAGTAGTGCTAGCAGCGGTAGTGGTTGTAGCAGCGGTAGTGGTGCCAGCAGCGGTAGTGGTTGTAGCAGCGGTAGTGGTGCCAGCAGCGGTAGTGGTTGTAGCAGCGGTAGTGGTGCCAGCAGCGGTAGTGGTAGTACCAGCAGTAGTGGTGCCAGCAGCGGTAGTGGTGGTATCAGAGCTAGTGGTGCCAGCAGCGGTAGTGGTGGTGCCAGCAGCGGTAGTGGTGGTGCCAGCAGCGGTAGTGGTGGTAGCAGCGGTAGTGGTGGTTTGACCAGACACACCGTAGACAAGGATGGTAGCCAGAAGGCTCACCAAAAACAAGCCGGATAACTTCATTGTGAATTTACTGAAGAAGTTCTATCTTTCAATGGATAGAAAACTCTGTGAAGTCTCGTCGACTTTAGGGAGTATTTATACCAAGTCTTAGAAGGCAAAGATTGGGCAAACTTTCTTCAATACTATTGAGCGTGATTGCAAAATAAATATTTGAACTATTTACCCCGCAAATTGTACAGCTGTTTTGCCCTTGTTATTATTATTATTATTTTTTTTTTTTTTGTGTGCTTAATAATTCTGGTTGTATTTACTAAAGTTGCTTCTCTTTAACCATTTCTTTCTTACATGGAAGTTTCAAATATTATTTCTTTATACAGATGTCATTGAATTAGGTAGACGAAATAGAGGAATGGTGGGAAACTTTTCACAATTTAATGCATAAAAAATCAGATATTATAGACAATCGAATCGGAGCTTTCTAATCTTCGCTGTTTCAAAAATTTTTAAATTAAAAAAATTAAAAATAAGCTTTTTTTGCATGCAATGCTTCCAATAAAATATAATTTTTTCCAAAAATAAATAGTAAAGGTTTCTAAAGGAAATTTATTGAGCTATTTAAGGATGCAAAAAATTCCAACAAACAAATTTTTTTCAGTGTAGCACTGGTGGTGAAAATGTGAAAGCACAATTACAACAACCTGGACCTTTTTGATATTTTTTTATTTTTTTCGAATTTTAGCTGCAAGTGTTAAGAAATGATATATTCTTAAATTTCAAAATGATATCTCTATTAGTTTAGGAGATACAAAGTATTGAACATCCGTACCCAACAATTTTCCCTCAATAAAAACAGTTACAGTTTTTGTATTAAATTTCACTAGCCCAAAATCATTCATTTGAAATATTCTATCAATAATTATCACATCATCTTCATCTAACTTTTCTTCTCAGATTTCTTCAACATAATCCATCTATACTAAATATATAGGAGGGGAAAATTGGGCATACCCAAACCTCCCTCACATCAGAATGCCCATTACTATATTGCTGGTATACATATATACAATAGATATGTATACAATTAAAATTAATAGACATATCCTTCGATAGTTTTCTCTTTATAGTATTACGTTCCGAAACCACAAAAACAAAATACCTATTCACTTTAACGAGCGCAAAACCTTTGAACGTGTCTGCGTTTCACAACTCAAAGTAATGATACCTAGTCTATGGATGAACAGTGTTGGAAGTCGGTTAAGTAAACTAACAAATTGGCAGTTCAAATCCCACAATAAGCGAGAAATAAACCATTAAACCAAATATTGGAAATTGTTAAAACGGAACACCCAAAAAAATTATTTGAAATTAAATAAATCAATTCGAATATTTTTACTCGGGATAAGAAACATTACTCCATTTGTGCTCTCTCAAGAGAAGAAAAACATTAATCCATTTATGTCCTTTCAGGAGCTAAATAGTATTGCTCCCTTTGTGATTTTTCAGGAGGAAAAAAAAAGATTACTGTCTCTGTCCCCCGCTTCGAGGTCGAAAGGAGAACTCTGTTTGATCTCCATTGGGAACTCGTATTCCTCGCCTGTAAGGACATGCAATGCTGATCAACCTTCTGTGCAATTCAACAGACCACAGTCGGAATTGGTTTCTCTTCAATCAAATCAAATAATTGTTCTATCATTGAGGGACCTATTTCCTTCAAGTTTTCTCAAAATGTTGTTCAAAATAAAACATCCATTTCATATTGCACACCCTCTTCTAAGGTGACACAACTTAAAAATCGTCAATTTTGAGTTAACATATTGAACTTGATCATAGTTCACCTCTCTAACTGCACGAAAAATTCCGTTTTGGTTATTGTAAAAAGCCGAAATATTCCGTCAATGCCTTTCTTCTTGCTTTGATTGACACTGCGACGCATTTTGTTTTTTGCGTTTTCTGAAAAATGAGAAATTTTGAGTTGTGTCACCTTAGAAGAGGGTGTGCGATTTATTCGTGAGCTGCGTCTTTCAGCAGTACATCAAAACAATGAAAAGGCCAGATTCAAAAGGGCTGTAGTGGAAACAGCATCTAAGGCAAAATAGTCAAATACCTAATTGTTTCTACATTGGGCTGAGAATGACGCTCTTGATTTTTATACCCGACACACTCTGTGTCGCGGGTTTATTGCGTTTGTGCGGTTGTATGGAACACCCAAAACCAGTCGAGATAGACCATACAAAATATATATAGATATGATCAGCGTCACCAGGAGATTCGATTTAGACATGTCCGTCGTCTGTCTGTCTGTCTGTATACAGTTTTCTTATCGAAAGAGTAGAGCTATCTTGACGAAATTTGGTATGCGTGCTCACGGTAACATGAGTAAGAACATGTTCGAGAATGGACCCGATCGGACCATTTTTAGGGGTACCTCCAGTACTAGGGTCTGTTACGAAAATCACAAAACTGCCTCAAAATCGGAATTTTTCGAAATATTTCAATGAAACTTAGAATTTGAGTGTATATTTAAGCCTCCGATTATAATTGTAGAAAAATGGAAAAGTGGGCGTGGAAAAGGGGCGGTTTTCATAAAGAAATTGAACAAAAGTCGGTATATGGGGCCCCTAATGGCCTTAAAAACCTCTTGATATGAAAAATTATTTGAAGATGTGTGTCTGTGTCGGGTATTTTATTGTCAGGCTCGTCTGACTATAACACCCTTACTTGTTTTTTTTTTTTGTGAAGTGGGATATGAAAAAAAAACTAAATCACTGCAAATAAAAATAAAAATAAAAAAACCCTAAAATGAATCGTTTTTAGTCTAGAAATTTTACTATGCTACCTGCACTAAGCTATGGTTGCCGAAAATGTTTAGTTGGGATTTATGTCACCCTCGGAAATTATTAAATGACCTGTTTTGGCATTAAACCGCTCCGGTGCTACAAATATCCTTGCTACTTTCTTTCAAATAAACGACCTAAGATATTTTAATACATTTATTACGAAATATCCGTTCGCAAGTACTCGAAGTTTAAGCCTTTGCCCTTTCCCATCTACGGCGCACAGCGCATAAATAATAACAATAATCACCTTTTTAAAATTTAGACGCCATACCTAAGCCACGCAAAATGATCCTATGTATCTACATATGTACGCACGTATGTATATAATATGATGGAAATTCCAGAAAACACTTCATTCACAGGTTGATCTGAAATACTGGAAATTCCGTGGAACAAGTGCATCGCAAATCAGTTGTATTAGCGGCTTCATGCAGTTCGGTTGCGTTTAAATGAAAAATCGCGATCGAAATAAAAAAAAAAGAGCACAGAGTACAACTTTTGTGTAAGAGAAACTAATTAAAATTTCATGAATTCAAAGTGAAAAAAAAGAGAGAACAATCGAAATGCAACAACAACAATGTGCAATTTTTATAGTTTTTATATTTAATCAAATTGTCCAAACAATGCTGCTCGCAGTTCCAACGAGTCCGTGTCCGAAAATGTTTCAATATCGGTTCGATGGAGCCGAATGGTTTGGCGTACTTTCCGTAAGAAATCCCGATCATGGTCAGCCGCTCCATTTACGCGTTACGCTCTCGCTGCGCGGCAAACCAACAACAGTAAGTGAAACAGATGATATTAAAAAAAAAACACATAGTTTTAATTATTTTTTAATTATTTATGTATGCATTTATTTATTTTTCTTTTCAGGACTATCTTGGTGAAATTGAGCTGCTTACGAGGGGTCAATTCCTAAGCGATGCACCCGTCCTCTACAAAATCAAATTCCCCAAAACTAATATTCCACCGAAATTGGTGCAAATTATTATAAACAGTCACATTGTCTGTCTCGGAGCTTCTGGTAAGTAACACTGTGCGACATTTTAGAGGTCATTTTTTGTAAACAAAAAATTTACGACTGTTTTCAACGGTATCAAGTAGTGCTCGGATGCAGTTCGTGTATATGAAGAAGTTTTTAAGTTATAATCTTTCTATATTTGCATTAAAAAATTTTGATAAAATAATTATTGCCTTGGGAGCTATAGGCCATACAAAATAAAATATGATAAAAAAAACGTCAAATTTTAGGAATTTTTGCAATTTGCACCTACTAGATAGAGTTTTTTTTGGGTCGGTTTGTACTAAAACTATATAAAATGAGTTCAGAGCTATAAATTGTGATAGAAAAAAAATTAAAATATTGAACGGATTATGAGATATAGCCATAATTAAGTGAGTAATTTAATTCTCGGCCCCACTTTTTGAAGTCTATTTTAAAAAAAAGTAGAGGTGACTTGACAAAACTGAGTATGAGGCGTTGTTATACTCACCGAGCACTTTCAAAAACAGTCGTTAAATTTTTATTTACAAAATCGTGTCGCACTGTGTAATTGAAAATGCATTACTGTATAGGAAAATGAAAAACTGAAATTTTTTCTTTTCTCTTCTTCTCTCTCTCTCTCTCTCTCTCTCTCTCTCGATCTACTTGAATTTTCTTTTCAAACCTTGAACGCTGCCACTTCTTTAAAATAGAACAAAGCATTTTTGTCACACAAATCCAGCTTGAGCATACGAGGAAATTCACTTTCATACCCAATGACACTTCATTGCCATTAACGCCTGGTCTTACGCTGCCGAGCGCATCAGCGCCTGTAAGCCATGGAGCAGAATCCCTGGATGGACTTCACTCAACAGACGGTCTGCTGCCGGAGAATTTCGCATTCGAAAGCAAACGACTGCAAAATGTGCCATTGAAACGACTCGAGTAAGTTTCGATTCCACCTACCCTTTCACCCATTATTCCTCTTATCACCCCCTTTTCCTTATCACGGAATTCACGTCAAAAACAGAAAACAAAAACAACAAAAAAAACTCAAATACATATTCACCTTCTGTTCTATAAATTGCAGTACCCCAATGCGTGCTACGAGGGACATATGCGGAACTATTGACAATCGCATACGGTTTCAGGCTTTGCATGCCACAAAACGGAGCAGCAAAAGTTCAGCAAATCAATTTCATAGCTCAGCGGGTGAGATTTCACCACGAAAATCATCACCAGCAGCCACAGCAGGAGGAGGAGGAGGAGGAGGAGGAAGAGCATCAACCACAGCGGCGAACATGGCAGATTCCGACTATCTGGCTGACGTTGACGACAATAGCAATGACAATATTAATAACAGTGGCGCCAGTGTCCCACTGGTAACAGCCGATATTCTCGACCCGTTTACCGATGACGCTGCTGGCAGTCAGTCAGCGATGACATCAATGGGCAATGCTCTGCCATCGATCACACGAGGCGCTTGGCCGTGGCTCGCTGCGATTTATGTTAATAACTTAACCTCACTGGCCTATCAGTGCGGCGGTACATTGATCTCCTCACGCATTGTCATCAGTTCGGCGCATTGTTTCAGAATGTTTCAAACGACCTACACTGCCAATGAGGTCCTGGTATTTTTGGGACGTCATAATTTAAGAAACTGGAGCGAAGAGGGCTCTCTAGCGGCACCAGTCGACGATATATTTATTCATCCCGATTTTGATAACAATCTAAATTCATACGATGCGGATATTGCGGTGCTGGTGCTCAAGAACACAGTCAGGTGGGTTGCAGTGAATTAATTATCTATCAGAAATTTTTTTAGGCGATTTCAATTGTCATTTCGATAGAAACACTTGTTAGCTAGTGTAAAGAAATTATACCCTACGGCAATAATTGGAAATGTAACATATTTAGAGGATAGTCTCATTTTAAATGTAGCTACACGTTTAAGAGCTCAAATTTTTCACCGTCATTAAATGAAATGTTGAAAGTTTATCCCTTCAAGGCCCATTTGCTGCTGTTTCGGTTAATGTCACGATATCGTCCTCTCAAAAGGTCAAAATTTTCATAAACATTTTTTTGTTTTTCGGAACGAAAGTGGCAAACGGGCTTAGGCCTAATTCTTTAAGTTGTGCCGAATGAATAAATTTTCAAAAAAAAAAAAAAAAATTAATAAAAAAACTTCAAAGAAATCTTTATCCTCCATAGTGTGATGTGTCTCTTCTATTGAATGTATGTAGCTGACATTTTGAGCTTATATATATGTATGTATGTATTTATTTTGTTTTCAGATTCAATGCTTTCATACGTCCGGCTTGCTTGTGGTCCGGCGCCACAGATGCCGAATTCATTGAGGGTGAGCACGGCATTGTAGTCGGCTGGGGTTTAAGCAGCAACACGAAAGCCCAATCTCCAATGGCATATAACAACGTTGTGCCACGGGCGATTGATGCGCCAATTGTTGCCAATGATGTTTGCTTCAAAGCCGACGACAAATACCACAGTCTCTCGTCGAATCGAACGTTCTGCGCTGGCGTTTTGGCCAGCAGCGTCCCGAAGCCAGTTAAATCGAAATTAACAAAATTCAAAGCTAAAATGATCAATAAAAGCAATCGGAAGGTGGCGGAACGAATGCGTTCGTCTGGACCATGTACGGGCGATTCGGGCTCTGGGCTAATGCTATTCAAAAACAATCGCTGGATGCTGCGTGGCATGGTATCTGCAACCGTGCCGATAAAAGAGAACGGCAACAAACGACAGCCGAACGTCACGGAAGCAACAATAGAAGAAAATCACTATGCGGAGCCTGCCTGCCATGTCAATCAGTATGTTATCTATACGGATGTCGCAAAATTTCTTGACTGGATATTTGCTTTTATTATTTAAGAAACTGAATGAGGTGTTCGATTGACGTTGTGGCGTTTAAAACAACTGGGACATTTTTTTTTTGTTCGTATTATTGATTCTTTTGCCATATTACTACATGTATTTCTTTTCAATCATCGAGAAGGCTTCCTGCATAAGGGATATCGGCGTGCAAAGCACTGTTCCTTTGTTTGTGTGTATGTATGTATGTATGTTATGCGAATTTCAATTGCTTATTTTAAAATAGATTTAGTAAGCCTGTGATAGTAATATAGTTTTATATTAATTTGCATAGCGATAGTTTATGAACCTCGAAGGACTTCATCAACTCAACTGGCACAAGAACTTAGAACAATTTATTTATATTTTGTATAAATTTTGGGCAAATAAAAGCTTAACTTTGCAGTCTAATCAAATATTTTAACGAGTAATTTATTTATTTTGTTAGTTCAAATATAAGTATGTATGTAGTTGGCATATGGTGTGGCGTATGGCAACGATAATATTCTCCTATAAATGAATATGAGTTCTTGTCACCAAGTACCGAGATATTATCTCAGTAATTGATCTGTATGCTATTTACTAAAGCATAGTTGCCATGAATTTCATTTTCATAATGGCAAATATCTCCTGCCAGTCGCATATGTTCTTATGTTATATGATTCTTGGGAATTTAATTAAATGTCTTTTATCATTGATGTGGCAAAGCGTTTCCCTCAAAACTGCTTGCGGCTAATGGAATTTTCTTTGCAAAAATGTTAATTGTTTAATTATAATTCTTAGGAATGAATTCCAAATTTTATTCGAGCTTAGGGTCAACATTTCATTATTTTTATGAAATGATAATGTTTAGGCAATCGGAAAAAAACAATTTTTCCTGAATTGCCGAATGTTGGAAGGCAAGCACGATCGATTTCGAATTCTGCCAGGAATTCATCATCAGGCGCTTTTACCAACTAGGCCACGGCAGGTATGTGCCGTGTGTTGTCTTAAATTGCTTCACTTTCGTGAAGTCAATCTGTGTATATATATGTATGTACATATGTATATTCTCGCAAGTGCTCAGCGTATTTGTCAATTTCAATTGTTTTAATTTTATTCGACCCGTTCAAATTTTTATTATAATTCTTAGGAATGAATTCCAAATTTTATTCGAGCTTAGGGTCAACATTTCATTATTTTTATGAAATGATAATTTTTAGGCAATCGGAAAAAAAACAATTTTTCCTGAATTGCCGAATGTTGGAAGGCAAGCACGATAATTGTTTAAGACGTTTTTTTGTGGGAAATTCATTGGAATTTGAATTTTGTTTATTTTTTTTTCTAGTAAATGAGAACTTTGTTCTCATAGAATTGTACTTGTCAATCATAGACTAATTGGAGGAACTTTCATTTTAAGTATAGAAAACATGAAACGAAATTAATAAATTTTACATGAATCCAATTTAAAGAAACGAGAGGGGAAACAAATCATCTTAAATGGTTTGCATAATATCATTGAGAGCAAAGAAGAAGTTTAGAGAGTTTTGGACCAGAAACCCAAAAAAACCAAAGAATGCATTACGTCCGATTTCGATGAAAATTTATATATAGAATAAGTGAAAAAAGCTAAGAATTTTGACGCTAACATTTTTTTTTTAAATACTGATTACAACTAGTCTAGTTTGGGTCTAGTTCCAAACTGGTCCCAAAATTACTAGTTGTTATAAGTTTTTTCGAAAATGTTTTAGTACTTAAATTCTTAGAATTTTTCACTTATTCTAAGTATATATAAATTTTTATCAAAAACGTTATGAAATCTCATACAATTTTTGGATTTTATGGGTTTTTGGTCCACAACTATATAAACTTCCTCTAACCCCTCCCCCCCCCCCCCAAATTTTTTTTTGGGCTACTGTCTTATAATTGTTCAATACACCACTGTGGCCAATATAAGCACTACCAATTTCTCTCGCAACGTCCTTGCCCAATTGTATCCAAAAGTACTAGAATAGTTGAACTATTATAGTTCTGGTTAGAGTTGTAAAATTTAAGAAAAAATCGATTTTCGATTAATCGAAGACCTGCATAGTTATAAATCGATGTTGGATGATTAATTGAAGCAATAAATCGATTAAATCGATTTATTTTTCATTTTTTCCAAACCTATTTATAATGCCTATTTTTTGTTTTCTGAAGTTTATAAAATAACAAAGTAACAGTATTTTTAAAAATATTCCTTCGCGAATGGGGTAAAAGTCGAAAAATAACAGTTGCCGTTCAACGCAACTACAAAGGGGAATTGCCAAAGAATCGAAGAGCAAGATTGACTTATGTTTAAGCAGTCAATCAATAATTGAGGTCTTTTACACTGTAGAAGTTGCAGATCGGAGGAGGAAGAAGAACTAGCAAGCCACCTCATGTATCACTGCCCGAGTCTGGCCAGGAGAAAATCCAGGCTGCTCGACTCCTTCTTCTTCTCCTCCCTCACCGAGCTAACATCTGTTCGAATAAAAGACATGGCTCGCTTCATAAATGAGTCTAACTGGCTCCACCAAAGGTGTAACTAGGAAGGCATGCCTTCCCTCGTGGTATCACAACGGGCCCATAAGCGGCCTAAGTGTGTCCCCTTAAAGGGGGCAGCCACCCTAACCTAACCTTACCTAACGCTAGTCAATTAATGATATTCAATTATAGTTCTGTTCACTTTTGGAGGTGCATTCAGAAGAATTGACCTTCAATTTCTGTATTTTTTCTATTTTTACATATCGTTTTGCTCATATTTTAAACATTTTCCAGAGTTTCCAAAAAATTTTAACATCGAAAGAAAAAATCGATTTTATTAAAAATCGAAAAAAACATAATCGATTCTAAAAAAATCGATCGAAAGCCAAAAAAATCGATTAAATCGAAACTTTGAATGTTTTTTTTACAACCCTAGTTCTGGTGCATACTGTACTAGTGCTTTCCTGTACAGATGTTATACTGATTTTCTACAGCATTTTATATGGACAGGGGTATAGAAAAAAACTTGTACTGGTGACTTTTGCACTAGTAAAGTACAAGTACAGCACTAGTTCAAAATCCTACAGGGACAATTCGTTCCTTAAAATATATTTTAAAAAAAATTTTTTTTTTGTTTAAATATTAAAAATCGACACTGAATTTTTGATAGGATACTGTAACATAGTTGGACTGAATAATCACTTTAAAATGATAGGAGTGGGAAACGGAGATCTCTGCAGGCTTTGTAAGTCAGAGCAGGAAGCAACGAAGCATGTTGTATGCACAACCCCCGCTGCGGCTAGGCACAGAGTCACGTGTCTGGGGGCAAGAATAATGGGCCTTCAAGCAAACAGTTGCTTTAGTCGTTTGGAGATTCTGAAATTCGTGAATATTCTCAACATACTCTAGGGAAACATGGGTTGCACAAAAGACCTTTTTGGTAGTGCTAAGAGCAGCCTCAATTAATAATACATAATAACTATACTAATAATAATAATAATAATAATAAGTATAGAAAAATAGATATCAAGCAATTTTCGGATTTTTATACCCGACACAGTCTCTGTCGCGGGCTTATTGCGTTTGTGAGATTGTGTGTAACATCCAAAACCAGTCGAGATTGACCATACAAAATATATATAGAAATGATCAGCGTCACCAGGAGATTCACTTTAGCCATGTCCGTCTGTCTGTCTGTATACAGTTTTCTTATCGAAGTTGTTGAGCTAACGAAATTTGGTATGCGTGCTCACGGAGACATGAGTAAGAACAAATTCGAGAATGGGCCTGATCGGATCAGCTTTAAGGGTACCTCCAGTGCAAGGGTATGTCATAAAAATTTGAAAACCGCCCAAAATTTTTGAAATGAAATTTAGAACTTGCGCTTATATTTAAGCCTCCGATTAGCATTCAAAAATAATGGAGAAGTAGGAGTGGTAAGAGGGCGGCTTTAATTTAAAAAAAATTAAATAAAAATCGAAAAATGGGGGCCTAAATGGCCTTCAAAACCTCCAGACTACCTTGTCATAATAGTAGTGTTCTTGGGGCCTATTTTACAATATAATGAAAACCTACATGTTTGTGTCGGGTATTTTATGGTCAGGCTCGTCTGACTATAACGCCCTTTTTTTTTGTTTTTTTTTTTTTGTCTGATTTATCTGATTGTATATACATACATATACTCTCAGCTTTGCAAAAACCAAAAATTTCCAGCGTTCTATTTTAATTTATCGAATGATGAACTTATTCGATTTAAATATTTTCGTCAGAACAAAAGACACAAAAAGCCATAAAAATAGTGCTTAAAATATTCGGCACAAATCGCTTATGTTTTGCTACCGAGTTCTACTTTATGTATGTATATTCGTTCATTAAGCTACCTGAGATTAAACGACAAATTGAATTATATACCTATCGAAGCTAGATTTTATGCATATTTATATTTGGGTATTTAAAACGAATACACACGGACGTGCAGTCGGTAACGCAGTTGTGCGTGAAACATGTTATGGTTGTGACATACATACGAAATCGAGAAATTCAATTAAATTTTACGACTCAAAGAAAAAAAAAAAAACAAAGAGAGATACAAGATACTTAAAATTTGAGAAATCTATATGATAAACTGAGTCTGCTTTTCTGTCTTGAGTCAAATTAAAAATGAAGAAATTTAATTCATTGAGTCATTTTTAATTGAATGAATCTACACAAGCTCTTTTCAATCAGCTGGCCGTTTTCTTTATAACATGATCGTTTAGTTTTTCTCTATACAACATGAATTTCTATACATACATACATACATATATGAAATGTTCAAATCAAGCATAACAAAAAGATATTTTACATTAGTTGAATATGTTTTTTGGGTATCTCTGGGAAATGAAGTCCAAATTGTTGTGTATCTTTTGCCATAATAATGAAATGAGGACTTGGATTATTAATAAAGCCCGATATGAAAGGTAATTTATTCATATAGTATTTACGACAGCAAGCTCAAGCTCATGCTCAAACTGATACTGTTATTTGGAATTCTTATAGCATAAACGGCTCAGATTACGAACGAGATTAGAAAGGATAAATGATGGTGGTGACAAGACAAGACACGCCGCTTTCATAGAGAGGACCGAAATGTGGCTATGGAGCAAAACGTGGCTGTGCATGTGCTCGGATCGGATCGGATCGGTTCGGCTCGAGACGCGTTACCTGTTTGAGAGCTCAAAAACGACTCTAAATTAATTTGACCTTTTTGAGCAGACCTTTTTGTTTTTCTTTTATTTTTTTTTTTTTTTTTTTTTGCAGCTGCCTGTTTCTACATGATGCCACAATATCTCTGAAATTCGTTTGGAGATTGAAAAACCGAACAGGTTAAAATATTTCAGTATTTGACAAGCCCTTAAAGCGTACGCAGGCGACCGCGTGTCCGTTCCAGTCAACGAAGCAAAAAAAAAAAAAATATAAGAAAAAGTGCCTTTTCTCTTAAATTAGCTTTATTAATTCGTTTTGATCTTGTGTCTGCCTGTTTGTGTTTTTTTAATTCGCATCGTATCGTGTCGTATGATGTCCAAAATGAAGAACATTTTGTGCTCATTTTGCGTTGTTTTGTTTTTTCTACTTCAATTTTGTTGTCATAAAATTTTAGCGGACAGTTGTAATGAATACGTTTGTGGTCAGTATACAATGTTATATGTACACATATGTACATATATTTGTATGTATGTAAATAACATACGAAATAAATAAATAAAAACGCAATTTGCAGGTTCCGTCGTGTCAAAGTGTCTATTAACGCAGAGCTGCCAGTGCAAGCTTTCGGATTGCTACTGTTGCAAGGATTGTCTTAATTGTCTTGGTGACCTCTTTACGGAATGCTGTGCTTGCCTCGACATGTGTCCCAAACGCAATGATACGTTAAGTGCTCTGGCACCAAAATCACAAATTGGCGATTTCGAAGGAGTACCAGAACTATTTGAATCCCTAACAGCCGAGGATGACGAAGAGCAATGGACGACAATGAGATTCCCGATGCGCACGAATCTAAATCGCTACGATGGCGGTCGTGGTGGTGGTGGTGGTGGTGGTCTTGTCAGCGGAAGCGACTCGATTGGCGACGCAATTGACCGCCAAGCGTCCTTACAAAAATCGACGCTCAGTGCCAATTGCACTGTCATCTATTTGAACTCATGTACGACGAATAAAAAATGCTCCCAATACTGCGAGAGCATGGGTTCGAATAGCTATCGTTGGTTCCACGATGGCTGCTGCGAATGCGTCGGCATGAACTGCTTAAATTATGGCATCAATGAGAGTCGTTGTACTGCGTGTCCCGATGCCGATGAAGATGCTGATCCCGAGGACGCCGATGATGACTACGGTGGAAATAATGACGATATGGCAAACTGGGATTACGGTGAAGATGAAATCAATTATAATTAGATTTTCATTCAGAAAAATTTGTTATGCTTATACGAGTGCAGAGTGCAGAGGGAGAAATGATGAAATGAAAAATTAGGTTGTGGATGCAGCAGCGACTTTCTAAGCCAGTGATACTTCTTAAGATCAGATTATGTGAGAGATAAGTGTATGTTAGTGTGTGCTAGGATATTGTATAATTTCATAGTGTAAATATGGCAAACAGTAGTAAATATGTATGTATGTATGTATGTAGTTTTCTATTAGCTCAAAGATGATGAGACAAGAATGTGTATAAACCAAGATTTCTGTTTGCGACTAACACGTTATGCTCGACGAAGAGAAAAACAAACACAACTGTTTCGACATATTTGAAAAGCCTTTCAAAAATACTTAGATACTTACATTGTTAACAAAATGTGACAGTGGGAGAAGTTAGAGCGTGTGCAGATTAATTCAAATAGTCACGTCATTAATATACGCATAATTTTAAGTGCAGACGTAGTTTTTAGAGTTTTCTCCCAAAGTCTAGTTCTAGTTTCTTCTAATTTAATTAAATTTCATTAGTCGTATGACAAAATTTAAGGAGAAAAAACAAAAACTAGAGCAAATATGAATTGAATTTTTCTCGGAATTGATGAATAAATAAAAACATCTCGGTTAAAAGTAATTTCAAATATTTGGAGAAGAATGTCACCTAGTAAGCAAAATTTACCTAAAAAGAAAACAGAACTTTGCCCTCACCAAAAAAACAAAAAAAAAAAAAAACTTGTAAACAAATAAGAACACTTTTAATCATCCACCATTTGATAAAGTAAAAATTTCCAGCTTCACGCAGAGCAAATAAGTAGAAAAGGAAACTTTTGAAAAAGTTTCGTGGCAGTTCAACTTTGCCGCTTGACAGTTCTTTAAGTTGTATTGGCCAATGAGACAGCTAACAAGCTCTAACTTTCAGTCGAAAGTTTCAAGAATATTTTTGAAATTAGAAAACTCATCAGAAAATATTGAAAAACTATCAATTAAAAATATAAATTGAAGAAGACTGTCAATAATACAGTTTACTCTCTCCTTGCGGACACTACTCTGAAGCCGGCACTTATTTGGGAATGCTCTATTATTCCTGCTTCTCAAATAGTTTCCTCTTAAGCGGACATGTTTTTCGCTCTAGTAGGTGTCCTCTTAAGAGAGAGTACACTGCAGTGTTGGAAAAGTAGGTGTAATTGTACCTTTTTCGGCCCTTTTTCATTTCAAAGGTACATTAGGTACAATTTGTCCATTTTAGGTACAATTTCAAGATGAAGAAATTTTGTTGGTGAATTAAATGGAGAAAGCTCTTCTATGGTTATCTGAGTAGTGTTTGCAGAAATTATATTATACATTTCCCAAAAAAGATAGCATAGTGCCTCCAGTGCGGACTAGGTGTTAGATGTTTTGATGTTTCACCTTCTTGTATTTTATGTTGGTCTAGAGTCAGGTTGGTCATCGAAATTGCAATACAGTAGTTTCGCAATATAAGAAACTCGAATATAAAAAAAAACCCACCTTTATGAAACTGTTTACCAAAACCAAAAACTGTTTTTGAATGGAAAAAATTTTATATAAGAAACTTGGTTTTTGTCAAAAATTTAACACCCCTATTTTCAAATATCGGTAGTTTATATAAGAAAGAATTTTCTTATAAACGGTTTTTTTATATAAGTATCAGAAAGAATTTTCTTATAACGGGCTCTTATATAAGAAAAAACCGGATATAGGAATGAAATTTTTTGGCAAAATCGACTTTCTTATATACTGAAGCTACTGTATATCACTCCATCGTATCAGTACCTCTCGTTTTCTAAGACAATGTCATCGTTCGGGAGTGAATAACACCTTCTCTCGATGACATTGCCATTAGAGTTGGTATGAATAACATCTCTTTTAAACGACCATGTCATCAGATTTGAGAAGTACTCAGATTTTCCCATTGATGTCTTCGGTGAAAACATTAATAAATTTGCCATTTATGAGAAAAATTCCGGCTGGGTATATTAGGTAAACTTTACTATATTTAGGTACAATTAATGGGCCATTTTAGGTACACACTGAAATTTCCATTTGCCAACACTGGTACAGTCAAAATTCTCTAACTATAACGAGTTGCAAGAGACCGGGGGAAAAATTCATTACAGAGAAAATTCATTATAAAGAAGGCACGAAAAATTTAGCGAAGGGCCCCCTTCAGAAGATTCGCTATAGAGAGAAATTTGTTATATATTGTTACGACCTATTTAAGTAAATTAAGAATAGTTGCAAAAAAAAAAAAACGCTCATTCGATATAAGGAAAACTTCCTACGCGCAATTTACAAAGCTGAATGAATCCCACGATTGGCTTTATAAATTCCAAATTGTCAAATTATCAAACGAAAAGGTTTTATAAATACAAATAAATATAGTTTTACATCACAGTAGAGTCATGTGTATTTTTGTGTGATTGATTTTATGTAATACGTATATGTATTAATATGGGTATCCACAAAGGCGTGTAAACGTTGAAAAGTCGGAAAATCGGAAAAATTCGACTTCTTAAAAACTTTCTAAACTTTTTCTTGTATCTTGCATAACTTTTTAAGCAGATTAAATTTTCCGATTTTCCAGATTTCCTATTTTCCGACGTCTTTGTGAATACCCCTAATATTTTCCATACTTCAGGAAACCATTGGGACTTACAGCAATCGATGCTGCAAAGCTTCATGGTTTCCAGCAATAGTGAAGTTTTCGCGCAGCAATTCCTTCAGATATTCAACACACGCAAGCATATGAAAACAAATTTAATCAACTGAGGATTTCATTGCAACTGGTTTCATACGTTTGCATTTGTTCAATATTTACAGGAATTTCTACGCTATTGGGAGCC
The DNA here is from genome assembly GCA_020466095.1 of Chlorops oryzae. Classification (NCBI taxonomy): domain Eukaryota; kingdom Metazoa; phylum Arthropoda; class Insecta; order Diptera; family Chloropidae; genus Chlorops; species Chlorops oryzae. The sequence goes on along the minus strand of CM035808.1, from coordinate 21,494,464 downwards.
AGGCATTCATGAACAAATTAGTACTTTACAATGTAAAAGACTTTGATCTATTTTTCTGTTTTTTTTTTTTTAGACATAATAACCAGAAATGCTCGCAGGCGAACGCATAATTCATGATGTTATACGATTTTATATAAGATCACATTTCGTATCCACGAAAAGATGAATTGCATTAAAAAATTTCTATTGAACAACGATTTTTTCATAGGATGTGTGTATGTTTCACAAAAACCGATGCTAATAAATGGAAAAAAATTTTAAACCACATATCTACATAAGTTTAACAATTTATAGCAGAGTTGTAAATAGTGCGTTAAAAGCTTTAATCGAAATTTTAGTCGAATTTTTGAGAGAAAAAATTACAAACTAAAAATATAGGCAATGCGGAAAGTCTTCAAAAATCTCTTTTGAATTTTTTTTTACCTCTAAAAATACACATTTTAGGTGGGAATAAATTTTAGAAGACTTTGTGAATTTGCCTAAATATTTCAAAAGAAACTTTTAATGGCCGTTTGCTACTGTTCCGATTAAATTTTTTCGTTCCGAAAAACCAAAAATTTGTATGAAAATTTTGACCCTTTCAGAGGATATCGTAACGAAAAACTTAAACCGGAACAATAGCAAATGGGCCTAAGTATATTTCTTAAATGTATCCCGGGCATAGCAATAGGGTCTATAGATTGGAGAATTAGTGGCATAGTTGGTCCTCCAAATATCAATCTGGTATTCTACCACATGCCGAAGAGTACAAATAGGCGCATTGAAATTTACAAGTTCAAGCAACGCTGAATAATCAATCCTTGGATGAGTTATATCAGAGGCAAAGAGAAGAGCTGAAATAGTTCAGCGATTTTGAAGAGACTGAAGATCAACCAGTCTACACCGCACATAACAGGATGGAGTTGAATCGGAGAAACTAAGGAACCGAAGCGCGAAACGAACGAACGATTTCTGAATGTGTTCAATACGTATTTATATGCGTTGCATAATGCGGATCAGTAGCGAAGCGAGGGGGGTCGAAGGGGGCAGCCACATCAATATTTAAATGTTTATGAAAATATTTTTATTGAGGCCGGTTGGAGAGGGTGGCATTTCCTGCATTATCCCTCCATCGTTCCCCGGGCGCCGAAATGTCTCGCTACGCCACTGATGCGGATTCTAGATAATGGAAGCTTATTCAAGTAAAGATCGAACCAAAGAAATGTATACAGCTTTCAACGTGCAAGGATCCCAAAAATTTAAACAGTTTTGTTACAATATGAAGCATAAAATAATGTCGATTTATTGAAATTTTTCAAAAATTACAGTCAGTTTCAAAATTATAGTTCTGGTTTATTAAAATAATTTTCTTCAAAAATTCCGGTAAAGGGCCATTAATATTAATTCTTTCAATACAAATCATTAAAATCTGTTTTCAATAATATGAGAGACCAAAAAAAAAGAGCTATCATCTTGTGAAGAAATATAGTTCGCATGTCGTTAGATTCCAATAAATTTTCATTTTGCTGAAATAACTATGAATTGGGTATAAATTTAAGCACTTTTTTCCTCACCTCTATGATGAAATGAATTTAAAAATTGACTTACAGCCCGGATCTGAATATTTCCGGGGAAGGAACTCCCATGGAATTTACTTTTCTTGAGACTAAAATTCTCATTTTTTAAAAAGATAAGGAAAGGAAAATTATGGGTATGGGTCAAATAGCCATTCTCTATCAAATTTATTCCCCCAAATATTTGAAAAAGAAGAATTTTACTCTCGAGAAAATTAAATTTCCCGGGAATTCGTTCCCCGAGAATATTCCGAATCGAGCTGTAAATGTTTATTCCACCATTTTCTTTATCCAAATTTAAAATTATTGGAATTTATCGAAAGATATAAAGACGGCGAAAATGGCCCTTAAAGACCTTATGGATGTGCGTTCCTAAGCCAATTGAGCATTTAAAAAAAATAGTATTTTGTGTACATTATCGCTAGATTTCTGATTTTTCAACTCTTTTTGAAAAATTGAGTCGCTGCTAACCTTCTTATTTCGATGTTCATTTGGACTATGAAAACTGGTTATCTCGCATGCTTGAAATCAGCTGAAGCCATTAATTATCATCAATTTTCAATGCTCTATTGACCTTAGTATATCTTTGCTTTAATATTTTTCAGTTGGAAGATGCCCAAGTGTTGGTCTCTTTGATTTGCATTGTGATAGTTTTATAATATTAGGGGTATTCACAAAGGCGTGCTTAAAACGTTGGAAAGTCGGAAAATCGAAAATTGCGACTTCTTAAAAAAATTTTAAACTTTTTAAGCAGTTAAAATTTTCCGATTTTCCGACTTTATTATTTTCCGACGCCTTTGTGAATACCCCTATTGAAAAATGTTCGCATATGGAAAAATTATTTCAAATGTTTTACTTTCACTTTTTCTTTTATCATAAATACACAAAAAAAAAAAAATAATAATAATAAGTAATCATTTATTACGTATATAAAGAGTGTTGTAATATTTTAAGTATAATTTTCGAAACGACGGAAACTGAAACATAGCCTCCAGACGTTGATTGTCAGTCGTATTGCTAATTAGGATTGAGCTTAGCTTCTGCTTCGGCGGCATTTAAGCGTGCTTCGGATGTTGGCTGATAGCGTTGTTTCTCCTCGACGAACATTTGATAGTGGCCCTCTCCGAAGCCGAAATTCCGCATGGCCTTACGCATTGAGGTTGGGACGAGAGTGAAATGCTTTTGCCTCTTTAATGGACGACGTGAGCCATTCAACGAATTAAACACTGAGGATGACGATGATGATGATGATGACGATGAGGACGCCACTGCGACACAACTTTCATTGCAACTCTGTTCTGTTGGACAGTTCTTATTTTTGCAGGCCTTCTCTTCGATGATACAGAAAATGGTGATGCATTTTTGCAAAATCATTATGAAGACGAAGATAATGATGTTGGTGGCATAAAGATGCTTACGCGGTGCTAGTATCATGTTTGACATATAACTCAAAAGCACCAGTTTTAAAATAAATAAATAAATTTCGACTAGATTTGTCTTTTTGATTATCGTTTATTTTTTTTGTTTTTTCTTTTCTTTTAATTGATCGTTGCCGATATTATCACAGATTTTGTTTTTATTCTTTAATTCTAATGTTTTTTTTCATAGAGACGTCGCAGTGTCGTTATGACTTCCAATGGCTTGACGAGAAAACTAAACTGCATTTCAAATGCAGGCCGCATTTTATAGTCGATTCGTAAAAACTGAGAATATGTTGAGATTTCATGTTGCTGCTGACCCCTCTCTGAGATGTTGTGACAAAGAAAAAGAGACTCGGAGACAGGTAGCCAAGCAGTGGTGAAGTATGTATGTGAAGTGAGCGACCCTTTTGCGAGAGTGTGGCGTCGTTATTTTCTTTTGCTCAGACAAGCCGTCGCGGCGACTCTCAACGCCCATAGCACAGTGAAACCTCACATTCTGCGGGCATTGCTAAATGCGAACATATTTCATACAAAGAAATATAAAATTTCTTCGACTCTGTCGTCTTTATATACATATTTGCATTAAAATGTTACCCTCGCATGGGGTTGAAAAAATTTCTTCGACCATAGGTAGGAGGTTTCTCTGTACTTTCCACGAGGGATAAGAAAAGTCGAGCAACGATTTAAATTGAGTATGTATGTATCGCCAACATGCGGGTAGGAATTATCCAAAATACGGAAAGAGAATGAAAATTTGTGGAAATCAAAGAGCCATAAACAAGCGACAACACATGAATTTTTAGAAATACCAGACGACAGATAATATTATCATAAATTTTATAGACGACAAAGAATTGGTAAATTTTTGAAAACTCTCCCAACATGCATTCGAAACAGACCGAGGAACAACAATTCTGAAGGCACGTACGCATGCCTCGGTTTCACGTGATCGGTGCGTGCACATGAAGAGTGCGGCACTTACGTACATACATATATACATAGATAAATATGTCGGCAATCGAAAATCGACGGCAGACACTTGCGTCGTGTTCAAACGGAGAGCTAATGCAGCGTAGAAGAAATCTTCTCAGACCTCTTAAAATAATCTTCGTTAAGTTGTAAATTAACTAGGTAGGTACCTATATCCTTGTAATAATCTCATTAGAAAAATAGTGATAATTTTATTGAGATTCATATAAAGGCGCTGGGAAAGGCAGAGCTGAACCTCGTGTCCATGGAAGAGCCTCCCATGGGACTCCAAATTCTCTGTGGGATATACTGTTCACGCTGAAGAAGCTCCACACATAAAAAGTGAAAGTGAAAGCATCTTTCAATATTGCATAGTTATAAAACAAAAAAAAACAAAAACTTTTTCAAAGACTCCTGTGTGAGCAAAGAATACAAAACGAAGGAATTTGAAATTTGAATTTTTTTTTTAAGGAAACAAAATTATTAAGCACCAAAATCCAATTTGATGCTTTTCTACAATAAGAGTATTCCTCATTTGTCTATTATTTATGACTTTGACTTCCCTGCAGTAATGAGCCGGTCAATTTCCTAAGAAGGACCGGCCTTTGACCGGTCCAAATCCTACCGGTTATATTATGGCAGTTTGCTCTATCGAATTTGGCTAGCCAGCGGTCGGTAATGACACTTTCATCATCTTAGAAAATCAAATAAGAAAATTGGTTTTTTATTTTCCTTATTTGACTGTCCGAAAACTAGACAAAATTACGAAAATTGACCCAAAAAAAGCAGCCGTTTTGCGGACTAGTCCCTCTCCAATGACAGGCCCATGTTAAAAAGGTCAGTTGAATACATTAGAAGTGGAATTATGAGGGGACTAGTACTGGTAACATGGAGGACTGACCGAAGGCTACACTTGGGTCAGTCCATATTACAGCGGGGTTGTCTTGGGATTAATTAGAACTAAAATGAGAGCTCGCAAAGACAGACCAGCCAGAGGTGAACCTTTTTCTGCAGCATATCTAAAATTCCCCGTATCCAATTTATTTTTTTTTTTTTTTTGTTGTGTGTGTGAACTTCGCTCCCCTTATTCGTATTCCTCTTAATATTAATTACAAATGCCTTTATGTAGCATTGACTGTGCAAGAATATTATTGCCACCTTCCTGTCAACTTTAACAGCAAAACAAACAACAATCAATTGGCGTTAGTCTAAAAAAAAACCCCCGAATTCTACTTTATTGGCTTATTATGCTGACGCTGGAGTGGCAGCTGAGCAAATCAGGAATTATACGCAGCTTAAATCAGCCATTGTCCATAAATGAGTTTAAGGGAAGAAAGGACGACATCGACATGTACGATTGTCATTCATCAGTTTCCCCAAACTGACAGCTTTTTTCAATATTGGTTTTTATTTGCTTCGATGAATTAATTCAATCGTTGATTTTAAGGAGACATTTGCTTGATTAATGAATAACACACTATGTAGGCTTGCTGTTTGAAGACAAAGTTTTGATGAAATTCTTATGACAAAAAATTTCTTTAATTCATTTTAAAGGCTCCTCGGTTTACTTGTTTTCGAGTTTTTAATATTTTGAATCTCCCATCGGGAAAAAATATAAAAAATTTATTTTCATGGATGTAACGTCGTAACGTATAAAAATTGACCAATATTATTGGTCATTTAGGCGCAACAATTTACACTATTGTGGAAAAATATCGAAAGTCTGGAAATTGAAGCTTCATTAATTTTAATACAGTGACAATCGGTTATAACGATGTCGATGGGTCCAGCAAAAATCCATCGTTATAACCGATGATCGCTATATCCGGTAACAGAAATCAAGAAGAATTAGAAGAGCGAACCAAACTTTACCTAAAAAGTTCATCGCTATAACCGATAACACTGCTTAACAAATTTGGAATTTATAAAAAGCAACTGAATATTTGTGCAATTTTCCTGTAGATCTCGGCCTCCTAAGCAAGAAAAAAAATTTTTTTAATTTTTTTATGGAAGAGTTTTTGAGAAAAAATTTTTTGAAATTTTTTTCAGTGCATTTCGTAGGTGCACTTGCTATATATCGTTATAATCGTTATCAGCGGCATGTTTATAACCGGTTTTTACTGTACTTTCATATGAAAATAGGTAAAGTTAATGATGCAGTTTCAAAGATAGTCGAGTACCTACTTAGATATTAATTTGCTTTAAGAAATACATAATATGAGAATAAAATTTTTTCTCGTGTTTTCGAGCAATTCGAGCTTAGTTTGATATGCAAGAAGAATACTTGATTTAAGAGTTTCAAATGAGGTAGTTTTTTTTTTACTCATTTTACTTTTTTACTCTCATTTTTATGCATGCGAGCCATAGTTCAAAAGAAAATTTTCTTAAAAATACGTTGCATACTTTGGGGCTTAAATTGATTTTGCTTGCCTACTATCAGGGCAAGCCAAAATCTTTATAGTGAGCCCTAAAAGTATGCACGTCAATATTTAAGAAAAAAGAGATACCATAAATATTTTTCTGTGGAACGTATTCTCAATTTCCACACATTTTCATTCCATATACTCGAATAAGCCGGCGAGAAGGGCAAAGGGAGGGGAAGAAGTTCCCCTTCCTCTCACCTGTTTTATCCAATAAATAAAGAATTTTGAAAGAAAGATTTGTGGAAAGTGGAAATCGGGAATTAGTTCCAACTTTAACATGATCCATAATACCCTTCTGAAGGTGTGTATAAATACCGATTTTTTCAAGAAGAGAACAAAGTTGAAACATCGAAAATATTTAAAAATATTGAGATAGCAGCGGCTGGTAGGCGAATTTCACTTCCCCCCATGTAGGTTTGGTGGGAATTTCTGCTCTCCCCTCAGTGAATTCAGAGTTGCATTTCGTGGGATCGTTCGTTTGTTCTGTCTACTGAATAATACGAGTGGTATAGAAATCGAAGATCGTTCCGAGATCGGGCGGGTTTGAACACAGCCCTCTCCCACCTAGTCAGTTTTTTCCTTATATAGGGAACGGATAGGGGAACGCCTCCCAGATATGGGAGGCAGGGGGAAAATCAAATACCTCCCGCGGACCACTCAAGCCGGAGAAGGTTCGCTCCGTCACCGAAACTATGTGGAGAATTTTACTTGAAATTCGGCGGAAGAATACATACGTCTATGCGTATCAACGGCGGTCACTGTGTGAACATGTACCTCACCAGGTTCGGCTGTGAGCGGACGTCTGTCTTGGAGCGCGTTCGCTTTGTAAATGTGCATAATATCTCTACACTGGAGAGCCCACGGTCCCCCACACACTTTAAAGTTCATTGCACTGGGCTAGTAACCCGGTCGGAAAAAACCCATTACTCAAGAAACAGGCACTCTTGTAAGGTTTTTCAAATTTTCCTTAAAAATTAATTACTTAGAACTCCAGGAAATTAGCATTGCTATGATGTAGTTGAAGAGTCCTACTATAACTAACCTCTACATAAGTTATGTTAAGAAAATTGTAGTATATAAATTTTGTAATTAACAATTAATAATAAATGAAATGAAATGAAAATTACTCAAGAAACGGAAATCCGCCCTATGCTCCGACCAGGAGTGACGTGTATTATGTATTAAATATATAATTTGTATTGCATGTCGAGGAATCAATAATAAATAATAATAAAATAATAAAATAGTAATGTTTTCGTTCAATTGAAATAATAGATTTTAAAGAACTTACCGGCTGCAGGATTCGAAGATATCTACTGATAGCAAAACGTTAAAAATCACGTAAAAATTCCTTTAACGACGAATTCTTATATTCAGATTAACTAATGTTCTGAGCTTCTATTAAAGATTTCTTGAATTATTTTCCGTTATGGTCCAATTATGTAATAGCTTTAAAAAATTGTCTCTTTTCTTGAATAGCGATAAATTTTCTCTTCGAAGCCGAAGCTTTTGATACTATCCGCCGAATCATATTTCGCTGAGAAAGAAAAGAAGAAGTTTTTCTTATATTTTCTACATATATTCGTATTTTTTTTTTTTCCTTAACATTTAATCGATCGTTACTTAAGTCAACACATACAAACTAACCAATAAATGTTATTTTAATTAAAAACAAGATCTTTTAAATAAATATTCACTTTTTACGCTAAAAGGACAATCACAATATTACACACAATTTACAGATGGATATATAAGCAACAAAAAGCTTTAATACATGCGTATGTAAAGATAAAAGATCTATGTATTTATCTCTCAAAACATCATCAGGCAGATGCGAAAAGCAACGAACAATCGAGAACGATGAATTTCAGGTAAAATTTCAGCAATAAATTTCACTACAAACAGAACAAAACAATTACAAGTTGATAAAAGTAAGCCAAAATTTTTGGTAATCAGTCGCATGCTTGCTTTTCATTAACTAAATCTACCGACATTCGCAGCAATTACAATATCTCAATAGCCCACTCACACCCAGCAGAGCAATTCCATATCTATTGCTACTTTCCAACGACATACCTAGCATTATAATTGCCAACACTTTCACACCTATCGCTTTTCATCGCACCGAAATACCATTTATGGTAATGACATTTCCGCTTGCCGGTTCCGGTTCGTAGACTTCATCGTTCGTCCGCATCTCATACGGGGCATCATAGAACTGCTCGTTAGGAATTTGATCGTAAATATTCTCTGGAAAAAGAATTCCAAGATTTGAGAAGAGCTCAATAATGACAAAATATAGAACCAACCTTGGCTCCTTCCGGCAGTTCCATTCGTACCGCCGCGTCCAGCAGCACCTTGGAACGTATTAAACGTGGCCGGCGGTCCATTGTCCAAATGTGCTTGCATGCGATTATTTGCTTCGAGCGTCGAATACGACATAACAGCTGCATTTCTTTCATCTTTTGTCTCGGCCGCCTGGACGTTCTCTGTATTTTTCACGGGTCTCGCCTTATTGCGATGCAAGAAAATCATTCCAATTACAATGAGCAATGCAATAATGACTGTCGCGCCAATTGCGATTCCAGTGCCTAGACCTGAGCCTTCTTGTGCCTCCGTAGCTGCGAGCTCACAACGCGGCTCATCACCGCTCCAAGTGCCATCTTCGGTGCATTTGCGTAAATATTGACCGATTCGATTATAGCTGGGAATGCAGTGATATTCTGCAGATCCACCGTACAACGTTGACTCGTTCACGACAATGACACGCCCATTATCGATGGGTAATGGCCGACCACAGTCGACAGCTAGAAATGAATCGAAAGAACTTATTAAAATTTTTGTTTTGAAGAACTTTCATTGGCCTAGGATGGGATGGGGAACTTACGTTTACAATTGGGCATCTTTCCATTCCATTTACCACTTTTCAGACAAACTCGTGTATCGTTGCCGATCATATTACGTCCTTTTAGACATTTGTACTTGACCATCGAGCCGACGGCTCTAATGCCAGGCTCAACGATGAGATTTTCATTGATATCAGGTTCATCGCATGTTATCTCCACACAGTTCGGCGAATCATTACTCCATGTCCCGTCCTCTGAGCAGAGTCTTCGCGAAACACCGTCCAGCTTAAAGTTCGTATCGCATTCGTATAGCGCCGCTGCTCCATAGTATGTGGCGTTCGTAGCTAAGGTAAGCTTTCCCCTGGTTATATTGCCAGGTGGGCCACAGTCCACATCTTGGACGAAATGGAAAAAATTAAAATCCAGAAAACGATAGGAAAGGAATTCTCAATTGATTTGAACTTACAAACACATTCAGGTACCGAACCACTCCAATGTCCATTATCCTCGCAAGTAACTAAGGCTTCACCGACCATTTTATAGCCACGTTCACAGCGATATTTTGCTAAGGCGCCAATTCTTTCAAATAAAAATTATTTAATCAAAATAACCATTCGAACATAAGTATCTCAAGAAGTAGACGGAACTCTCCTCGAAGAATAAATCGTAAGCTTACTTATATGTTTGGAAGGTGTTAGTCGACTCCGAAGTTCTTATCAAGGTTCTGCCGTACATCCGATCGTTCCCTGTCACTGAGAGTAGACTGTGTGGCGCCAGAGTGGGTTCCGAACAACGAATTTCTTCAAGAGAATAGAGTAAAGATTTTTTAGGTAATAGAAAATATGACTTTTCCCCGCTGTTATTTTACCTTCACACTTTGGCGAAGAATCACTCCACACTCCAGATTCGAGACATGTTCCGTTTTGGTACACCAGTAAGTTTATGTGATTGAGTGCAGCTGAAAATGACCTCAGATCCAACGTAGGTGGTATTTTGAACATACTTATGAGAACCGTATGGTATGGGCGTGATAGAACCACAGTCGATATCTGTTAAGTATAAAATTACTCTATGGCAACTCTAAGATAGAGAGAATCCTTCAACTCACATTCACAGAATGGCGAATCTGCACTCCATTCGCCGGTTTCTAAGCACTCTAATACCGGATTACCTCGTAACACGTGACCAGGATCGCAATTGTATTGTATTTTCGAATGAACATTGTAATCGTACCCGACAACAAAGGAGCCCGATGGTACATGCGGTGTATCACAGGTCACCAATTCACATACCGGTGCATCGCCGGACCATTTACCATCCTTTGTACAGTACAGTTCCGACGGCCCATCCAGCCAGTAATCTTCATCACATTCGTACTTAACCATTGAGCCGACTGTTGTCGATGAATTCACCAAAATCGCTGTTCCTCGATCGGGACGTGCTGGAGCGCCACAATCAACGAAACGACAAGTTGGTGGCTTACTTGACCACTCCCCACCCAGGCCACAAGAGATTATCTGTCATAAGAAATAAATAGAATAATAAGCTATCTAAAATGGAAACGTCTCCGAGAATTATTACTTACCGGTTCTCCAAGAAGAACATAGCCCGACTCACATTCATACGTTGCCGTTGATCCAGCACGTTTGTTACTAACGCTGACAGTGCCCCCTGAAACCGGCGGTGGCTCTGGACACCAGTCCACTAAGCATTCTGGCTGATTTCCAGTCCATCCATTTAGCTCGCAGGTGCGGTTTTCATTTCCTATGAGGGTATAGTTTTCATGACAACTGTAGGTCGCTTGAACACCAAAACTGGAGCGTTCCTCTGATAATGATATGAAGCCATGTTCGAGAGTCGGCAGGGGACCGCAATCGACATCTTTAAAATTTTAAATAAAAAATTCGCAATTACTTCATTATAACTCGTAGTATATATTTTTTCTACCAAACTTTATGCACTACAGTCATTATAAATGCTGACCCTTGGACCTGCCTTTAGAAAAACCATAAATACTTCTGCACTCCTGTTTCCATTCTTTGTACTCACATTTGCACGTTGGCGCTTTTCCGCTCCAGGTGCCATCCTCACGGCAAGTTCGTTCCACATCGCCGATCAGAGAATGACCCTTCGGACAGTCGTATTGAATTTTATTACCGACCGTGAAGTTCTTGCCAACGACGGTTGTATTCGTCTGTGAATCGGGGGAGCCACAAGACAGGGGTGCTGTAAAATGTATTGTTTTTTTTTTTGTCATATCACTCTTTGAAACACTCCTATTGAGAGCCATGTATACTCACTGTGTTGACAAACAAAATGCAAGTAATCTAGATTACAGCCAACGTCGTTCCATAGCCAATTACGTCCACCGTCCAAAACCACGCAGTTCTGCTCGCCATTATAATTGTTCGGTTGATCTTTACCCCAGGCGGGTTTTTGCACCACTTCGCCTATAATTGCGAGATTGAGAGAACAACATTTAAATATCCTCATAGACTAGAAGTAACCTCGCTGTCAAAACGAAGGTCAGTCAGTTTTGCTTAGGAAACAGTTTCTTGTGCTTCAGAGGGGAAATGGGAGAAGAGTATCTTGGATTTACATACATACAATGTGTAAGTACTTTCACTTTTAAGAATTGATTTCTTTTTTTACTTTTAGAAACCAATTATAGCTAAGTAAATTAATTCACTTCAATTAAAGCTTCGTGCTTTCGGTTTTACCCGATTGTCGCAATGTTGGAGACAATTGCTTTTGAATATTGAAGACTCATTAGGCCTTTTTAGGGGCACACTTTTCAATGCCAACTTTCTTCTTTTTAAGGTTTTCCAACAATACGTGATTGTATTTCGGAAACCCGGAGGCCAATCGAAGGTTTCTATACTCTGAATGTGCTTCTTTTTCTGCTCTTTTTATACTCTTTTTCGTAATAAAAAATTAAATTTCTATGGAAACACGATGGCTTATTAATAGCTTTGGATATTTGAATTTTTTTTAAAAGGCTCAGGAATGAAAAATATGTATATGCAGCCCGATTATAAATATTCCCGGGGAATTTTTCTCTCCGGAGTTGAAAAAAATTTCCTATTCTAATAACACTGAGTAGAGAATATAAAGGGAACAGGAGTTTCGAAAAAGCTCATCACATTCTACCTATTATTGACGTTTAGAACGCCTTCTTTTTCCGCGGAGAAAAATTGATATCAAAAAATTCCCTTGGGTTATTCCTTTAGAATAGGGTTGATGTTCAGAAATAACCCAGAAACCCCATTCGAAGTCACACGTTTGTGGGTCCAAACCAAGTATGAGATATATAGGAAACATAAGGTTCAAAAAATTTAGTCCAAAAGGAGCACCAATGAGCGCAGCAAGAAGCTTTTGTTTTTAGTGGGAAAAAGATTCGGAACGGAAACTACTTCTACTGTGTCCATGGCTGTTGTATCGGCCTATTAGGTATATGGCTCTGGGCTCATCTAAATTGAACCTCGCAAGAAAAGAAGTCCATTTATTTTAATCTTCTAAATGAGCTCATCATGGGGGCTGACACTCCAAATTGAGACTCATTTGGGATTCCAAATGTTTGCCGAGAAATCTCCTCGTGCAATCCTTCATAAAACGGAAGTCCACTCTGTACTTTTTTATAACAAAAAATATCCATACTGCATAAAATAATAAGGTCTACTGGCGAAATCTAGTAACATAATAACTTGATATCCTTTTCTCAAACCCTGGGGTCATAGCTGAAATATCTCTGCTTTGCTACCTTCAACTATACTCAAACTCGTTGGTCCTAGAGATTTTAGAACAAAAACTCTACAGAAACAACTACAATGTCTCGTATAAGAAGGGCGTGGCTGGCATTATATTTCCTGACAGACTAACTAAACGTATAATACGCAAAATAAACTTGCAATATTTTGTTTTTTACGTGAACAAATGCAAATTATTTTAAAAAATAACACAAAAAAATCTACATTGAAAAAGACTTACCATTCACCCACTTCCACGTACGCGATGTGATGCCGGGCTCCTTTTGTGCGCCAATCCACACCAATTTCGTTGTTAACTCCGACTTGCGTCGTTCCAATTCGGCGAGTATGTAATCGTTGGCTGGCCCACGAAATTCGTGCACCAAGTCGCCACCTATAATGAATCGCGATGCGTTGTAATTTGCAGATTAATTTAAAAAAACATTGAAAGTAGAAATGAAAAATTCATTACCACTTCTTGTTCTTCTTTTTTTTTCTTAGGTATCTATATGCCTCAATGAATCGTGACTTAAGATTTTGTTTTCGAAATCCGTCTGAACTTACCCGTGAGTTTGCACAACTGTTGTGCTTTTTCAAAGTTTTCGCCTTTTGTGACATGAAATTCGTAGCACATTTTCGAGAACGTTGTCAGCACAGTGTCCACACTTAATTTTGGACTCAAACACCGATCTACCGCGAATTCATCGTTGGTGAAGACTTCGACCTCGCACAAACTCAGGCTTCCCTCGACGCCGACCAGCTGAATTGCAACGTACTGTCCAATGAGTGGTCGCGCGCATGTGAATGTCTTTGTAATGCCTTCGTCCAGAGTTCCAGGATACCAAGCGCACAGTGGATTCCTTTGTAGATCCACACTGCTGTTGCCAACGCGAATCTCAAGATCCTGTAGCGGCTGATGGCCACAGCATCCACGTGTCGTTATACGGACAACACGCACCGCCTGCGGAGCCAATAGATCAACACGCCACCACGGTGACGGTTCTTTTTGTGTTTCGGAGCACTCCTGGCCATCGGGGTTCTAGAAATCGAAATGATCAATGCCAAAATTTCGAATAAATGCCCATTGTATTGGAAGCCTTGCAAGCTCACCTTATTGCCCGGCTTGCCATCGTTCGCATAGTTTGCCGGACCGCCTCGTGTGTATGAGCTTTGGTTTAACTGGCTTCCGATAGGCAACATTTGTGCCACAAAACGGTAGGTCTCTTTCCCAGCCTGTTCGCCGATCACATTTCAGCGACGAAGAACCGAAAATCTCATAGCCAGGATCGCATTCGTATTTCGCTTCAAGATTCCCCGTTTCATCGGCAATGGTTTTAACTTTGGCATTTAGAGGTACAGCCGGTGGACCACAAACTGAAAGAGCATGATAGAATCGTCATAATATCGTCTTCAAACTATAAAGGATATTTCTATTTTGGAGAAAAGCAATCATTCCAAGTAATTTGAATTTTTTTTTGGCCATAATTAATTGAGAATATTTTTTTTGTTTTTTTGCATATTTTTTTCTGCCATCTGCTCGCATTTCGGTCTCCCAAAATGGTGATCTATCAGTTAAAGATTCAACCTACGCTCAGCAGCGTATCTGCGACTCTATTCAAGCACTCGGGTTGTTGAACTATTTCCTCATCAAAGCTCAAAACGAAAAATTACGCCGGCATTGCGTAAAAGCGTTGGCAATAAAAACGAAAAATAAAATAAAATAAAATACTGTTTTAATGACAAAGACACAACAAGTCACCAGAAGTGGATAAATATTGGAAACGCTACCACATTCAATGTTCCTCGACGAAGTCACGAATCGGTTTTCGATTTTCGGTTTATCGAATCTCCCATTTCTGCCGAAGAGCGATTCGTCTGCGAAATGCACGCGATCATCGGTCTGGAGTGATCGAAGTCTGTCGGGGATGGTTGGCCTGTGACAATTTTTTTTTTTTCTTATTAATAATGAGAAAATGTATAGGAAAAAGAATCGGACCGTTAACGGACATTCGAAAAACGTAAAGAAATAAAGCGATTTTTTTTTTTTTTTTTGCAAATGTGAAGGTGAAATAAAGAGCGAATTGCGATACCCGTTACTTGATTTATGGAGCGCAAAGTAACGCTTGATTGACTTGAATTTTTTGAACCGCCAATTAAGAAGAATTTAAAAACTCGTCTCGGTTGAAATTAACGTTGGGAGCGCATTAATATAGTTTTTTCTTTAAATCTCGGTTTTAATTAATATTTACGCTCGAAATGCTGTTCTGAGTGAAGGAAAGAAAAAAAAAAACCTTTTTTTTATAGAAAATCTTGCTAATCCGGCGAACTTTTTACCGCCTTCGGAAAAATTTATGTGTCCAAAATCAATAACTTCATATATGGGCATTTCCATTTTGACGTGACGTGACATTCGAACGAAAAACTAAATTTTTTTTAAATGAAGAATTGCAAATTTAAAAAAAGTTTTTTAATATTTGCATACTAATAAAGTAGCACTATGTTCAGTAAAAAAATTAGACCAATAGATCATAAGGATTTGAGTATTGAAGCAAAAAAGTGTCCTAGCGTTACGTTACAAAAAACAGAAGTGGGTTTTTGACTTAGATTACAAGATCGCAAAACTCTGCTAATTTCGCAAAACTTTTCGTATTAAACTTATAGCAATAAGATTGGAAAATATAAGAGTTCATTTTCCAAGTTTTAAAATTGTAAAATCGTTTGTCGTTCGTTTTTTATTGGCCTTAATTACCTGGCGTTACGTTACCTGGCGTTACGTTACTAAAATTTCAAAAGGGTCTTAGTCATGAAAATAGTTTTTTATTTTAACCTTTTTTCTTTTTAATTCATAAATTCTGGTATTATAAATAGAAGGGACAATAATAAATTTTATCAAAAACAATATTTAATTGAGCTTGCGTAATTAGAAGATAATTATCAACTTATTCGTTAAAGAATTTTTGTTGTTGTTGTTTTGGTTGATTCTTCTGAATGGAATTATTAAGGATGATAACTTCCATTGATCAGGTTACTAAAATGGCCCAAATTTCATAGATAAAGCACTTTTAAAGGTAATTTAAGAAATACAAATACAACAAAATAAGCCTTTACCTATGTTTTACAGAAATGAGGGCTGACTATAACCACCAATCTTCTTAAATAGTGGAATTCAGATGTGTTACTATGATAGTACATACCCAAAAATTGTTTTAAGGAACTGGGGCATTTTCATTTCCGGTAGACTTTTCTGTGGAAATGCCCATATACAGATCTTATTCTATTCGTCTTTCTCCCTCTTTCTCTAGACGTTCAAAAACATATGAATTTATCTTTAAAAATTACAAAACTTGTCTTCCACAAATTAAAATGAAGGCGAATTCAATCAAGGTGGTGGGTGTAGGAACTTCCCTTTTTCTTCCTTTTTTTGTAAAGCCTGAACTATTTCTAGCAAATTTGGATTGATATAATACAATAATAATACAGTGAGAATCGGTTATAACGATGTCAAAGGGTCCAGCAAAAATCTATCGTTATAACCGATAATCGCTATATCCGGTAACAGAAATCAAGAAGAATTAGAAGAGCGAACCAAACTTGACCTAAAATGTTCATCGCTATAATCGATAATCGTTATAAGCGGTATCGTTTTAACCGATTTTTACTGTACTTTTTTGAAAAAAATAATATTGCTCATACGTCGGGCACTACTACTGCTGTTTAAGGGGCAAAATATTGAGGTTTACGGGCATGAAAGATAGATGTTGTCCCATTCTCAGACCTACTCGATATGCACACAAAATTTCATAACAATCGGTCCAGCCGTTTTGGAGGAGTTTGGTAACAAACATCGCGACACCAGAATTTTATATATATTATGTTCTTTTGGAACTGTTAGAAATTGATCTATTTTATTATTCCTTTAAACTTCAAATTCTAAAGGTCCTTCCCCACTTGGCAAGAAAAGCGAAAAGTAAAAATTTCTTGCTCTAAAACTTTCCATCAAGAAGAATTTTATTTGCTGAAAATGCTTTTTAACCAACCAAACTTGGCAAGCGAAAGCAAATAATTTGTTAAAAGTGCTTTACTTGCCAAGTGCGGAAGCACCTGAAGCTTCAACAAATTTTTTTCAATAAGATTATGGTCTTAAAATTGTTATATAAATTGCCACTGTCGCCAAAATTGGGTAGTGTTGAGGCCCTTGACGATAAAAATTATTTCAGATAAAAAGCTAAAGAGGGATAAATAAATAAATTTATTTAGGGGGACTTTTTAAAATTTCCACAAGAGTTTTCTTGGCTTGTTCATCGCTAAAGACCAGAAGTTTTACT
Source organism: Chlorops oryzae (assembly GCA_020466095.1). Classification (NCBI taxonomy): domain Eukaryota; kingdom Metazoa; phylum Arthropoda; class Insecta; order Diptera; family Chloropidae; genus Chlorops; species Chlorops oryzae. The sequence goes on along the minus strand of CM035808.1, from coordinate 21,477,181 downwards.
TATTTTAGGGGAGCTTCTCCTAACCGGCACCAGGGCTATGAATTTTAATTTTTTTTTCTTCAAACTTTCCATATTTTTGTTGAATTTTCTTTTATATAGAAACTAATAATAAGTAAGCAAATCTTAATTCTAAATAAATCTTAGCTACTTATAACGCATATAAAGTAGTATTTTGATACGATGGGCCTCAATTCAAGAGATGGGCTGCTGATGGTTTTGAGCCTCTCAGAGTGAAGCTATGAATTGATGGAAAAAGATCAAAAATGTAGGGCCGCAATTGAAAAACCAATCAGTGCGGTCAATATTCGGATGAAGCTTTGAAAATATACCCTTTTCATTATTTTCTAAAGTGATTAAGACACTCACACAAAACAGCACATTTAGGGTCGTAGTCTTCAACTCCGCTTAAGAACTTTCGAAAGTCTAAATTCTTGAATATATTCTTTTAGTCCTCATGCTAGTGGAGTTAACAATCAAATACTTCTACTATATTAGAATTTTTCAGAAATCTTCATATAAAATTAATGAACTCTAGAGAAGACTATCGTCTCAAAGTTTAAACCATCAAAAATTTTAGCTGGGCTTGAAGACTACTTTTGAGCTTCAAATTTCCAACTAAAAACAAAAGATAAAATCCAAAAAGCGCGTGAATAATACAAAAAAATTCACTCAAATTAGCATCAATTGTTTTTCGATTCTATTTTTTGAATCTCTCTTAAAATTAAACACCCACTCGTAAATTTTTCGATCTATTCGCCTTCGACATTCTTACACGCTTTCTTCTCACTTTGTAGCATGACAGAAGAGCACAACCTTGACTTTTATTAAAGCATTCAAATGTTAAAAATCTCGAACTGAAGAGGCTCTGTTCCTTCACACAATGAAGCCCACGCAAAGTAATAAAAATATCAATTTCAAATACATAAATGTCTAAATGAATGTTAATGTGCGGGTAAATACGATATGTGAATAAGGGAATGTCTGTTGCAGTTATCATCGAAAAGCGGTCACTGCTCATACCGGTTGCGACTTGCATGTTTTACATACATATGTACAGTGTACATTGTACACTCTGAAAAAGTTACTAGACTTTGCCAGTTTTCTTGTCTCAATTAAAATACGTTTTAGATTCAGTGTTATTTGCGTGACATTTGGACTGTTGCGATCACTGTTAAATTCCATTAGATTTATGAGATTTTAATCAAGCAGTTAAGCTAAAATTATGATGCTATGATGCTAACGGGCCTGTAAAATACTATCTCAGAAGTAATTTCAAAGCAATTATGAAGTAGATTCACACACCTTGTACAAATTCAAAGCTCCCATTATATTCACAAACGTGAGAAGCTTCTAACGATTGTGGCGCGCATAATTGTTGGCGTCAAAAAAAAAAAAAAAAAATCGTGCCGGCTCCTTTTAGAGTCGCGATAAGACACGAACGTAGTGAAAGTATGCGGTTAACACAGCCTTGTCAGTATACAGGTGCAACCAGGGATCAATGAGACTGTGTAGTGCCGAATGTGGTTCTCGTTGTATTGTGGAAAAGTGCAGTTGGTCATGAGAAGTCATTAAGCGCATTAAATGTACGCAGACGCATAGAAAATCTTTTCAATTATCACGAGTTTTTCCATATACCATTTCTCATGGCATTAATTTTGGTTTTATTTTTTTTTTTTCTCGAATATGAGGGTATTCAAAATATTTTAACTAAGGGCTCTCAAGCGCAATTAAATTCTAAGATTAGTCGTGGGTATTGTCTTTTAAGTGTTCTTCTTTGTCTTTGTCATTTTGCGTTTTTGATTTGAGGCCGATGAACTTCCATAAAATGATCTGCTTTTTCTGGCTATATTTTATCCTCTTTCAGGCTGATGTTTTTGATTACAACAGATCTGTCCTTGCGGACTTTCATGTTTGTGCATGACATAATGACATCCATCATTATTAGCTAAGCAGTCCTGGTAGGTCAAGACCAAGATTCTTTTATTTTTCCTTTATATGATTATTTCTGGAAGGGAGCCGTGCTTCGGTGGCTACTTGTGTTTGCCTGTAGTTAGACAAGGGAGAAAGTTGCTCGATAATGCTCTAAGCGAGATGCTGATACGGGCGATACCAATGGCAATTCACTGAGAGTTAAATTATCGAGCGACTGTCTCCCTAATCTAAAAACGGACTAACAAACACGCAGACCGTAACTTAATTTTCATTCAATTTTGATAGGGAATTTAATGAAGCTGGGAAAGCATTACAATACCCAGCTCAATCCGTGAAAATTCATTCCATTTTTCACCGAGAATATCAAGGGAAAAAATTAAATACTTCTCAATTCTAATGACATTGTCATTGAGAGGAGATGCTCTTCATTGCAATTCCAATGGCATTGTCGTATCGATACGATGGAGTAGATCTACTCAAATTTCGATGACCAACTCATGACATATGCTCTTATGACGGCCAATGCCGCTTGTCTGTAAATTTCATTAGAAAGATGGTGTATAATCAGTAGGAGTCGTGGATCAAATGATGCGCTGAGATCATGGATTGTTTCACCGGGACATTTCCTGCTGGGTCTGTGCATATGCGACTGTGTATAAGCTAATATACTTTTTATAAAATTTTGCCAGGCGATGAGTTGAAGGCTCTTGAACTAATTGGCATCAAAAAATCAATTTCGTAAAAAATGTAACATACGATGAATTCGTGGAAAGGGGTCGATATGCTTAAAGCTCCTTCAAAGGGTACCTACCAGTAGACCCAGAGCAGACAGAACATGATGCTCGCTGGCGGGCTCATTGTGGGTGTTTTGCGGTGATTGAAGCTAATAATAAAAGTACAGCTAGTCACATTAATCGATTCCTTAACCCTCTAATTCGTGGTTCCGACTCTAGACACACTTTTTTCGAACTAATTACCAAAAAAAAAAAAATAATATTTCTTTCAGATTCATGTTTTTCTACCCAAAATTAGTCACATCTGAACTTTTCATTGAAAAAAAAAATTATAGGGTTAAGTATTTGTATGAAAATAGTTAGTCGGTCTTGCTGCTTAGTGCCATTTCCCAAATCTCATTAGATTTTCGAGGCAATTTAAGCTTCATGACTGGATTCAAGAGGAACCATTCTAAAGCGCCGGAACTTTTCATAAGACATTCTATCTTCTGATTAAACGGTGACCATTCTTCGCCGAACACATAAATACTTAAATAAATTATTTAATATGTGTAATTAATTTGTGGTGCCATGACATTGCAATCCATTGCGAAAATAATCAATTTTTAATGGTTACATTTATGTTGAATACTTGAACTAATTGACCTACTTTACCTTACAAGCAAAAATCATTTATTTTTTTTTTCTTTCTCTAAGAAAATTTTCGCTTAATTAAAATGTCGAAAAGAAAAAAAACAAAAAATGCAGCGACTCGGAAAATTTATGAATGTGTAAATACTTAAATGCCTTTAGTACACTTTTGATGAGAAGAAGAAAAAATCATATTTACATATTAAAAATTTCAGCTAATGCTGCGATTATATTTGTTCCTCCTTCCTTTTTTCCAGTTTGCTTACTTTAATTCGCTGGGTTAGAAAATGCAAATTAAATAACATTGAAACGATCTTTGTGTTTGTGCACTTATGCGAAGAGCCATGTGTGTGTGTGTGTGTGTCGGTGAATTACATAATAATTGTAAATTGTAATTTCGAATAAAAAACAAAAAAGAAATATGACATAATTTTTCAAAAGGTTACACTTACTCGCACACAAAATTTGTTGGACTTTATTTATGGTTGTGCTCGTTTTGTTACCGCCGAAAACAAATTAAGAAAACTATGACAAGGAAATTTGTTAATTTTCGTAATATTTTTGCCTCAAAAACATCGTTGCCGCATAATTGCGCATTTCTATATCTTGTTTAAAATTTCTAATTTACAACAATTTCGCATTATTTTCCCCAAAAGCTTATGCATTTTATTTGCAAGGGAAAATCTTATTTTTCAAAACCCCCTAGAGGCGCATAGGAATGTATTATCACAAGCACAATATCGCTATCGATCTATCGATCGATCAATGACCGCTTGAATAGTATAAATAAGTACATGACGCCCGCTCGTTTGCGACTTGTTAAAATGCGAATAATTCGAGTCCGTGTGTTCGAATGTTGCGGCGCCCACAAAAACCGAAAAACGTGATCGAATTTTTGAAAACTATTGGCAACTTGATTGCTCCAACTTTTTTTGTGTGTTCGGCGTCTAATTTTCATTGTTACGGTAACGGAGTATGCTTTTGAAAAATTTATGCAATCAACTGAATCCACCTGAGTAAGGAGGCCGCGGGCGTACCAACGTACATACGTTCGTACAGAGACATGAACACTCAGGCTTGTAACAAAGAGTTTTTCCTGCTAAAAAAAAGTTAACGTGACGGCGGAGCTAACGCTTTTGCAGCTCACAAACAAATTAGCATGCAAGATAGTGCGGTCGCGTTAAAAGTGGCACAGCACTCAGAGAATCAGAGTTCACTGTGGAGAGATATAAAAATTAATACGATATGGAATGGGATTTCAGCGATTTTGCTGAAGAAGGATTGTCAGAATTATGGAATTTTTTCTTTCCAATTTTTTCAAAACTTCCCACTCCACAATGAAAATTCTTCTATTTCTGCAGGTGGCCCAAGAATCGAAGTACATACCTATATATATCATTTTGTATATCTATGAAATTTTTTCTCGAAATCAACATGCCAAACCCTACAGAAAAAATAAATTAGCACTTATTGCGGTTATAACAAAAAAAAATAAATAAAAGAATAAGAAAAATACTCGCAACGTCGCTTGACTTTCAATCGTGACACAATTTTTTCCCACCTTTCGCTCTACTAACACTCAAGTCACGTACAAAATGTTCAGCATTTAATTCGAAGATGTTTTGTCATTCCGAAACTCTTTACGTCTTCGAAGGAAAAAGAAGTTTATAGCTTCCCATCTTCCCATGGACAAACAATATCCAAATGGATAGGTCATAGCCCTTTTGAGACCACCATCGATTGGTATCTCGTCAAATAAAAATGACACCATCCGACAATTTCACTTTCATCCATTTCGTCTCTTTTATTTCTTCCACCACAACCGAGTGTAATCAACTTCCTGGCGATTATGTTGCTTGTTTTCACCGCGTGTGCATAGAGTCCAATCAAGAAAATTCACATATAAAGCGTCTGCAGTCTCATTGATTGACTGTGAGACGCTGTACTGTGTGATTAGTTTTTCCTTCTTATCATTTTTTTTCTTTTTTTTTTAATTTATGCAAACGTTGACGCAAATGCACTTAAAGTGCATGTTGCAATTTTCAGTTCAATTTTATGGGCGTACGCTCATGCATTCGTTTAGAGTGAAAATTTCATACATATTAACATTTCTTGCGAACCGTTATCTCATGACGCCTGAATTAATTGAAAAATTATTGAAAAATATTCATTTTCATTTTGATTGACATATTGCAATAGTTCAAGATAACTCAGTCCATGTCGAGCGCTTTGGATGTTGATGAAAGGCACAAAAGGAGGCCTATCACTGTGTGAAGCGTGGATGAATCACGTGTTTGTATATATGGAATTAATGAGTATAAAATACATAAAATATATAAAACATTGAAAATGTATCAAATATATAAAATACATAAAATATATAAAATATATAAAATATATAAAATATATAAGATATATAAAATATATAAAATATATAAAATATATAAAATATATAAAATATATAAAATATATAAAATATATAAAATATATAAAATATATAAAATATATAAAATATATAAATATATATAAAATATATAAAATATATAAAATATATAAAATATATAAAATATATAAAATATTTAAAATATATAAAATATATAAAAATATATAAAATATATAATATATATAAAATATATAAAATATATAAAATAAATAAAATATATAAAGTATATAAAATATACAAAATCTATAAATATATAATATATAATATATTAAAATATATAAAATATATAAAATATATAAAATATATAAAATATATAAAATATATAAAATATAAAAATATATAAAATATATAAAATATATAAAGTATATAAAATATATAAAATATACAAAATCTATAAAATATATAAAATATATAAAATATATAAAATATATAAAATACATAAAAATAAAAAGTAATGCGATCTTATATTAACACAAATAAAAGTCGTTCTAAGTGAAAACCCCATAGCAGCAGTTGAGATGTAGGTCAGGAGGTCAGGATGGTCAGGAGGTCGAATTTGATCTATTTAATTACACATCTGTTGGTGGGGCTATAGGCTCAGCTTAGATCGAGAAACCTACAATGTAAGATCATGGTCATCCCTGCAGAGTCAAATTGCTAAGAAGATCTGTCCATAGGAGACGTAGAAATTCGTTTTTCAAAGAAAAGGTCTCCCACATTCATGCTTTTTCTCCTCAGTCCTGGTCATGATTTTACATGCAACAGTTTTCAAATATTTTGCTGGAATTTAGTAAGTAACTCCTTTTTTTCCTCGAACAAAAGGTTTTAGTCTTTATGTCGATTTAAGAACTTCGAAAGATTAAGTTTTTTGAACACATTCCATAAGTCTCCATGCTGGTTTAACTTAATCAAATACGTTCGCTGGGCTAGATTTTTTCAAAATTTTTTATATAAAATTTGATGACTGCCCGACAGCAGTCATAAACCCGGCTTAAGTTTTCATGAAGACTATCATCTAAAAGTTTAAGTTTAAGAAAGCTTAATATGACTTCCAGACTGTCAACTTAAAATCTGAATTTAGTTCCTTAAGTTGAATTTAGAAAATACCCTTTCAGACTGTAAATTCTGAGTTTACGAGCTCACACGCCTGTTCGAACTTAAATTAGATGTTTGCTTTGATTTATCGAAAGGATATCGTGGTATAGTGGATAGGACTCCGCCTTGGAACCCGAAAGGCTGAGGTTCGAAGCCGGGCGCAAACAAGATTAATTGGGGAGAAAGATATTTTATTTTTTTTATTATTAAAACAAACGAAAATTCATTTCACCTCTAAAGATTTGAAAAAAGAAGCAAACAGGTAATTTAATCGTTATCAAAAAAGGTAGTGAAATGTAAGGGTTGCAGCAACGAATGCCTAAACTCATGAGTTTATTTCTGAATTTAAATACCCTTAACTCAGTTTAAACTCACTGCTAAAGTCTACTTTAGGTACTAAATTCAGTTTAAGGCAATAGTCTGGAAACCATATAAGCTAGGATGAAGATTATGAAAATAATAGAACTCATTTACAAATATAGCAATCCCGGATTGAAATCCTGAACTTAACTGAATTAAATAGTTCTACTTTCCATTTTCCAGTGTCGAAATTTAATTAACTCAAGGCATCTTCAAAGTGTCTAATGAAAAGAAGACACGGGGTGTTTTCGATTTTTTTTTTAATTTCGAAGCTGTTTTAAGTCGCATCAAATCACATTCATATAGGTTTGAATATTCAAATGTTTCGCGCCTGAAGAACTCGTTTTTGATAGAAAAATCGAGTTTCTGATTTAATTATGCAATTAATTTGATATTTCAGTTGAAAAGTAACCTTGATTTCAAGACACATTTCATAGACGTATTTCAACTTTTGGAATATTTCATACGATGTAATCAGCAACGCTCTCAGTGCAGCTACAGAATGCAAAACAAAAGACTTAAGCTGCAAACTTGTTTTTTTTTCTTTTTGTTCTCATTTTTCGTTTATTCAATTTTTAGTATTTTCCCATCTTAAGAAGAATTGCTAAGCAATAAAATGGTTTGTTTTTATTTTTCCCATGCTTAAATACCTCAATGGTGACATACTTTTCTGCTGCTCAATTTGGTGTGCCAAAATGTTTAAAGCAATTTCGTTATTTTATTTTTTGTTTTTTCCAAGAGTTTCTTAGTTTAATGTGATTATCACGATAACGCAATACTTGGAAAAGTAAGAACAAAGATTTTTATTAGAAAATAACTTGGTTGACTCCGTTGGATGTCTTATCTACAATTTTCAAAAGTTCGATGCCCTACTGACCCGAAGAAGTACGGTGCTGCCTATCTAATGTTTTTAAAAAATTAAAAAGAAAAACATCATTAGGAGTGGACCTCACGTCTCTCAAAACTGGTTGTGTATGTAAAATATTTCCATATGTTATGATGCTCACAGTTTAAAAACGACTTTAGGAAACTCACGTGTATATGCCCACTTCTATGGAATTTAGGAAACTTTCACAACATATTGCATTGAATTTTTATTTATTTTTTTTTTTAACTACTCCACGTATTTGGAAATTTATTTTTCTCCTTCCCTCAGGCCTTTATCACAACAAACGATTGAACAAAGCCGCTGATAGATTTTTCTTTACCCATGCTGGGAGATGGCTAATTCGTTGAAATAGAGCCCACATTTTTTGATTGATGTGTTCCTACTCTTACATCCGAATAATCATAATTTTACATGACGTGAGTTCAATAGAGGTCGAAAGCCACTCACCGGCGATTTCATGATTACACTTCACACGCCGATGGATGTGATTGTCTTTCACCAACACATGTAATTGTCTTTTCGTTTGTTTACTTATCAAATTCACTATGAAGACGTCAACGGAAAGCGTGATCTTTAACGTTAATGAAAGCTAATGACTTGACAGTTTCTATGAATCTCGATTTGAATGACAAAAAGAAAGTTTTTTCTTTAATATTTTATTATTGAATATAAACAAAGAAAACAGACTTCCTTTGAAGCACATTATATCTGGTAAAAGTAAAAACAAAAAGCGAATTCTAAACAGACGAAAATGTTTTCACTTTCGACAATTCAAGCGCTTCGAACAACTTCACCTTATGATCTCAGCGTAAAATCTTATTTTATTGATTTTTTTCCAAAGCATTCTTCTGCGAACGGCTTTCTTCGGCACCGAATAATCACAAAACGAACATCGAAACGCAGACATGAATGACGTACAGAAGTCGAAAACCAGTCTTTCGAACGTCTAAGTTCAATATTTGTAACCTAAAAATAAAAGGTCTACTTCTCACAAGCCCAACTGAGCCGGCCTCATTTTTTCGGGCAACAAGAATTACAAAAAAAAAAAGAGAAAGAAAAATATATTGAAAAAAAGTAGCAGCGATACTTTTGTTCATAAAATTAAAGCTGCCAGTTGGTGACTCATTATTGTGATAAAAGAAAAAAAAATTCATTATCATCTGGGCAGCCTGGCTAATCTGCCCAAAAATCACAGATCTATGCATCTGCGTCTCACAAATTATATTCTCTTTTCTCTCTCTTTTTAGTTATTAGCGTCTTCTACGCTGACCATCTTCATAACAATAGAGCAACCATAATATCATTTCGCCGAGTCAACTTTCTCTAAATGGAAATTATAAAATTGAATTTTCGTTTTGATGAGCACCAAAGGCTGTATAGCTTAAGACAGCGAGTGATATTCGAATGATATTCGAATGATGCGTGATCAGCCTATCAGAATAGCTTTTGCCATTCACGGAAAGCTTCTAAGATCTTGAGACAGCCGTGTCAGATGTTATTTTTTTACGCTAGTCACGTCGGATATAGTTCTGGATTAAAGGTCATTTGAAGAAGCTTGCTGAGGGAAAGTTTTCATAGAATTAAATTTTGGCCTTTCAATTCTGTATGTGCCCACACCGTTCCCTTGAGAGTTTATTTTGTAAGTATAAGATGTTCTATATGTTTTAAGTCCTTCTGTTTAATTTTGCTTATTGAGGCTTAAGCTTGGAAGGCCAATTCAGAAGTAATGGAAAGTGGTTCGTGAATCACAGCCTTAACCTCTTTGAGAAAGACATAAATTTTATAGTATGAAGCAAGTTTGCTGTAGATATTAAGAGCTTTCCTATACTATATGGTTTTTGGTCGCTTTTAGTCTCAAAAACTATAATGATTTCTGGAAGACCCATTCGAAATATAAAGTAAACAAAGAAAGAAAAAAACAGCAAATTTATTTCTCAGAAAAAAACTCTCAGTTCCTCCCACTTAACGACAAAAGTCGGGTGCAAATTGAAAATCCATTTACATCAATGAGATAATTCCCCACTCATAGTGTAGGTTTCAGCAAAGGGTACCAAAATTAAGATTAATGTTTCTCACAAATGAATAAACTATAGTCACAAGCAACTAAAAACGCTCCTTATCCAATAAACCTGAAGTCATAAAATATTTCTCACAAAATTTCTATTAAATAAAAGCTTTCTTCATATCAATCTGAAGCTATTTTTAAAGATTTTAACGACTTAATTTTATAGCTCAAAACACATGCAAGAGAATCAGAATCAGAATCAGAATCAAAGAAAAGAACTCGTTTTTGTTACTTAATAACATAATTTAATGCTTTTCGAGATCAAAGTACCTAGTCTAAGACTCGTTCTGTGTGAAAAAGGAACAATTTTTTCTTCTCTTCTCTTCTATTACGAAAGTCAAAACTGTAAACGTCTCCGCTCGGTTTGGAAACTCAAGCGAAAAACTGGCATTTATCAGCTAATTATGCCGCCAAAAAGCTGTTGTCTTCTTAACCTCTTTTCGGGTCTTTCAAAAAGTACACAATTTTGTTATGTTTAACTTAAGCTAAAATTAAATAGTAATTTCCGTTTAATTGTCTATGTCTACAATGCAAGCCGCCTTCGAATTCTCTTTCCCTTTTGTATTTTCTTTGAAACAAAAAAAAAAAAAACAACAACAAAATTTAAAGAAAACCCATTACATTTAGACTTTGTTATGTCGGCTTTAACCACTTTACGCTTGAGAGTATGTAGATCTGGACACGACCGGTCGTTGTTGTGTTTTTCTTTTGTGCTCGAAATGTAATTCCAGTCGGTCCACAAAGGTCAACTGGTTTTATTTCAGCTCAATTCTAGAGTTGAAAAGAGCTGAAATTTATACTTTTTAGAATGCTTAAGAACACAATTACTAGCACAATTCTCTGTCATATGCTATTCTAACATGAAATTACTTGTACAGTAAATATTCGCCGGATATAAACACCACAAAAACGTAATTCAAACAAATATCTTTTCACGAACTATGAAAGCTTGTATTGAAATGATTTCAGTTCTTCCTTTTAAGCGGGGAATTAAGCCCAGCTAGCATATATCCGAAGACTTTTTCAGACTATTCAGAGATTTTGTATGAAGCTGGTTAGATTCTTTTTTTTTCTTTAATTTTCACTTTGTTACTATTGCCTTCAACACGAGATATTATGAGCCTTACTCTAATTAAGGCGTTTCCATGTATTGTCCATATTTGGTGTCGATCTCGCTAAGCCGGTTGATGACTGCGGCTTTTGTTTAATATATGCCGAAAGGTATATAGGTACATACATATGTACATGTGCATTTTAAGCAATATGCTAATAATTTATGTGTAATAAAGTATTTCATCGGTGGGTGTTAAGAAACAGTTTATTACTATCGAACAGAAAGCTATAAAGAAATCGATTTAAAGTTGAAACTGGCTCGGCGGCTGAAACTTTTGTTATTTTTTTTTTATCTATTTATATTTTTTGTTTTCTTTTGTTTTTCGCATACAAAAATCAAACTATTGAAACTCAATTTCGTTTCATTTTTCAATATCGAATTGGTGAAAAGCAATAAAATACAACTCTCGAAATGCTGCGATCATTTGTAGATCAAGGACAAGCTTTTGCTCTTCCTTCATATTTCAAATCTATTTCTATCTCTTTCTTTAACAGTGCGCTGCAAAAAATTTTTTTACCTTTCTGTCCCACATACAATGTTTCTCATTGACCAACGGAAACGTTAATAAATTTGATGTCAACACTGTCCAAAAGCGAACATCGATTATGGCTTATAAAGTGTTAAAGTGTTAGAATGTATTTCTCGTTCAAAAATGCAACAGTAACAACAACAACAACGTGAACTCTGACCTTCGCGCTGTGTTGAATGTGTGGCTTTATGAGTTTAATTTAAACCACACCGCACTTTTTTATCAACCGAACGGAAACTTTAAACAATATCAAAATTCTGTAGATTTTTTCTGGTGTCCTATGAAACGAAAGACTTAAGCAACAAACTTGGCGTGATTTTGACTAATGGCTATTTAATAGCGTTTGTAGTTAGCAAAAAATATTAATATATCAAATATTGTGGAACACGAAAATATTGGTATTGAATCATTCTGAATACGAACGCTATTACTTTCGTTAAAAAATCCATCCAATTAATCTTATGAGCGTGTAAAGTAAAATAAAAATAAAAATAAAAAAAATTTATAAACGAAGCAGTCCAACTTGTTTTCGCTTTCGATTCACAGTTTACCGTTTCTTATCGCTTCGCCGTTATTAGCTCAGTTGTTTCTCATTTTTATTTTTAACGTATTTCTTTCAAGTTGTTACACCAGTTTCGTTTTGGATTTATTCTGGTATCCTTTTCAACGAGAGAGCGCAGACACTCTAGGCTAGATCTGGTTCTACGGAACGTTGTTTTCGGCTCATGTCTGTTTTCAAAAATTTTTCCTCTCTCTCACCATCTCTCTTTCGATCCATCTGTCTGTCTTTATCTCCCTCACTCTTCCTTTTTTTTTGTTGATAAATACAGTGCATAGTTCAGGAAGATTAATCACCGGGAAAAATATAGAAAACATGTACATAGCCACCAAATATGGTCTCAGTACCCTTTTGAAAAAAACCTTCTGTCAAAAAATACTCCAAAAGGTCTCTCAAAGGTTGGAAAAACTTGAATTGATTAGTGTTGATGGCAAAAAAACCAATTTACCCTATGTGGTAACAATACAAATATTTTGAAAATGCGTTGAAAATGGCACAAAAAAAAATTCAATTGCCAAAAAATCACTATCGGGTATGTGATTATTTTCCCTTTCCCGGGGAATTCAATTCCCCAACTGATGTGTTTCCCTTTCTCTAGATTGAGGAGGAATTTGAATTACCTCATGATCTAACTGGCGATATGCATTCTGTATTAAAGTAATTCAATTTCTCAATCCCAATCTAGGAAAAAGGGGAATTAATCACTTCAATTTCGATGAATTACCTTTCCCGCGAAAGGGAAGCCAATCACATACCCGTATAAGTGAAAAATGGAGGGACCCAAAAGCCCAAATAATAATTAAAATTTAATATGGAGATGGTCAAAAATAAAAATCTACTAATGGCGAATATATTTACATACAATGGACTCTTTAAATTCATTGAGATACAGGCTGGCTTGAAAGATCCCAAGCTTAAGAATCTTAATTATATTTTCAACTTTAAATTAAAAGGCATTGTTGAGCGGTGAGCTTTCTAGAACGTTGGATGCTATTTGAACATTTTCCACAGACATATTAATCAACAAAGGAGGAAATATCCCTCCTTTCTCATTTATTATTTTAAAATGAAAATTATTTTAAAAAAAAAGCGGAAAAAGTGAAGTCCAAGGAACTTCACATCCAATTAATATCACGCAAACCGAATTTTAAACAAAATCAAATCTGTTCATAATTCGTACACGTCACTTTGAACTTCCGTTTCATTATGCTGAAAATTCTAAAGCGTTTCTTTTTTTTCGCGTGAGCTGCGCATGCTCAAAGCCCACCTAATTTTGACGAAAACAAATTGGATACGCTCGGATTAGTTCCTATAAGCTACGAAATAAAAGCACATATCCGAGCTGAGAACTATTCTGAATAAAAGCATTAAAATTTTTGTACATTTTTTTTAACATTCATTTGTGAGCAATAAGATCATTGAAAATTACAGTTTGGACCTCGCAATACCTTTGAACCTTTCCGCCTCTACTTTAATACGAAATTATTTTTCTTTTTTGCTTTTATAATTTAATGCGTTGTTTTAGTTGTTGAAAAAAAGTAATCAAATTACATTGGTGGTGCGAAAAATTAAACCAGCTTTCAGTAGAGGAAACAGCATATTTTAGAGCCCACCAAAGTTCAAAAAATCTTAATCATCTTAAGAGTCTAATTTGTGGATGCTTGTTGCTAGGTTTTTTTCTTTTCAAATTCTCAGCAACAATTCATTTCCGCTTACATTCAAGAGAAATTAATGAAGCTAAACGAACAACTACCACTCGGAACATAAAGTACCTACAATGAAGTGCAAGGGCCTTCTGTATTTTTTTATTTTTACCCCACAAAATACTCTCAGGTCGGAGTTTAAGGAAAACGAACAAAAGAAAAAGTGCAGCCTTCAGCTTACCTTGACTGTCAGCAACTGTTGCTAGCGCTGCGATTAACACAAAAACTGTTGTAAGTACTCCCGATGCGATTGAGGAAAATCGCTTGTCACCTTGGCAATGCATGACAATATTCAAATTATCAGTCGACGACTTTGTTGAAAATGCTTTTCTTTGTTTTATGGAAAATTTCACCCAACACTTTTCAGCAACAATTCCGCATGCATGCGAGGGAGATGAATTCGCTAATTGTTGGCGGCTTCTTTTTTTTATTTTTTTTTTTTTTTTTTTCAAATAAAAATGCAAAATTTTTTTTCGTCTTTCTTTGAATTTCCTTTCTTCTCGAGCACGCGAAATGTTGTTGAACTGCAGCTGTTACAATTATTTTTTTGTTATTTTTTTTTTTTTGTCTATAACTTTAATCGCTGAAGTTTGTAATTATGTTGTTGACTTTGATGATCATTACATTTTGTTGTTGTTGTTGTTGTATTTTATTAATTTATTTTTATTTTATATTTTTTGCTCTTATTTCGCCTTGATTACGCGATAAGGTTTGTTGCTGGAGCTTAAATTTTGGTTGGCATGACATTTCAGTGCAACTTTTTCATGTTTGCGATAGTTATCATTGATGTATAGTAGTTTCGCAATGATGTGCGATTGCAATTAATTTAATGGAAGTGAATTAAGTTTGGTATTTGCAGTGCGTGATTAGCTGACCACTGTATGTGTTACTGCAGATAAAAAAACTAAAAACGTTAAAATTTCATATACTTAAATGCCCCCTTTAAGGACATGGTTTGTCGTTTGGCTTTAAGAGGAATACAGTAATGGAGAAATGTTGGTTTTAAGGGTTGATTGTCCTTAAATGGCTTCTTGAAAAAAAAAACACAAATTACTAGGCATACTCTAAAAGGAAAGTTAGAAAAGTAAAAATCCGATTGAACAAAAAAATAATAGACTTTGTGCAATTATCGCAGAACTTCAAAGCATTTGCATCAATTCAATGAGCTCACGTCCAATTCAAATGGCCATTGCCTATTACAGCTCAAATCAATTTTGTTTCTGTTTTTCTTTTCTTCGTTTCTTTGTTTCTCGGAACGAAATCAGTTCACTTTTTTTAGAGTAAGGCTGAATGCAGATAACTGAGACTGAAGTAATCAAAAAAACTCCAAAGAGAACGAAGCGGTTAGCAGTCTACAAGACTACGGTGTGGCGCCTACGGCTCTACAGCAAGAAACGGACCTATCAAGCAACTTGCAATCAAAAAGCAATCCAATATAAATCCTTTCTCTTTATTTTTTTTACGTCTTGTTTATAGAAACTTTTCGTCGGACAGACGGTCTCTTGGCCTCTTGCCAATGCGTTTTATTAGCCAGCTATGACTTGATGACCTCGACGTCTAAGCGTGCTCCGATCGTACACTTTCGTCGGTTCAAAAAATTCTTCATTCATGAATTCAATGAATATTTTTTTTCCCATAATTTTTATAATTTTTATAATTTTCATAATTTCTTTAATTACATTTGGAAAAATTCCGAAAGATAACTTCGAGCGCACTTTTTCGGCCAGCACTCACTTTTTTTCTGGTTGTTGGTGCACTGTTTTTGCTACCGCGGTATCGGTCTAAACTTACGTCGCTTTTCGAAACGCGTCGCACATTTGATACGTCAGACCCGCGGATGGGGAACGTCAGCACGGAATGAAAGTTGACTGGTAACTGGTTTCGAAGTTTGCGCATGCCAGCTTAACTGCTTTGTGGTCGCCGTGCTGCGCAATCGCAGAGTATTTTTTTATTATTTTTTTTTTGTTTTTGTGTTTTTGCTTTGTTTTTATATTCAGGTCCTACTCTAGCGTGCTCTTTCGTGACCGCACAATTGTATCTGGCAAGTATTTTTGGCTTGCAAGTATGGTAAAGTCGCCCGATGTGGCTAAAATGTCGCTCTTTTTCTCACAACGTTGTTTTTTTTGTTTTTTGCCTGCTGATTCCATGTTGCAAATTTTAGGGTTGCCATTATAGAATGTCGAGGCAATGAGGAAAGTTGTTTTTTTTTCAATTGTTAAAATTCTTATTGAGAAGTTTTTTGAGTGTTTTATAAATAATAAATAAAATAAAATAAAATAAAAGAAAATAAAAGCATTCACCAAAAGGCTTACAAAAACTTCAATTAAAATTTAAAAAGAAATTGTTTCTTAATTGAATCGTATATTTCAAAGACCTCATTCAGTAAGGGTTTTTAAGAAATAAAAAAAAAAACTGTTTCATGGACAAACGATTGAACTTTAAAGGAATTTTTTTATGCTTTAAAGGTTATTCTGATGTAAACGCATAAGATTCAAATCCTTTTTTGGATTTTTTTCAAAGTCAAATTATACACTTAAAAAAAACTAGGTTATTGGGCAACTCGCTGTTCAGGTTGTCTGAAGTAAAAAAGTGGAATGGACTATAGTTAAGCTTGCCTGGCGCTATCGTCCCTACCAGAATGATAGGATTTTATTGTTTTAAAATTAAACTATGGACTGCGGGAAAAAGTGTAAGAATAGTGATATTTAAATTTTTTTTTTTTTGTGTCACCTTAAGTGGACTGTCACTTAAAGTGGACAAATTGAATGTTAACTATTTTGTGAAAGCTGAACTTATGAAACAAATTGATTGTTAACTATTTTGTGAAAGTTGAACTTATGAATATCGTCGGCTTAAAGTGTAAGCCTGCTAAGTCCACTTTTAACCGATTCTGATTTTTCGATGTCATTCGAAAGAAAAAATGCACACTGCATCATCAGGGAAAAAACTCTTTTCCAACTGTGGTCAAAGTTCACAGCTAACACCAACAAATGACTTCAACGTAGCTTTTGTTTAGAGCACAGAATCGAATTTAGAATAGACTTCATATAGGAACAAAATAAACGATCCATATTTTGGGTCTTCTTCCCAAGCTTAAGTCTTGAAAAAGCCTTTCAACCGACGATATATGAATCATCTTTACCAATAACTCCTGGAAAAAAAAACAGAAACAAAAAATTGCTTCAAGGTTTTTGTTTTATACATTCAACAAGCTCTGGCAACCCTACAACCAATCTTTGTTTATCAACTAAGCTAACGTGTTTGTAATGAATGACGAAAAAGCTTTAACCAGAAAGCATGCCTAGCGATTATACCTTAGTTCTTGCATTGCAACATTAGGCCATGCAGAAGTACGATTTTAGTTGCCGAACTAGTTTTGTATTTACCTTTTTGCTTAACCATTTATGCTCGGCATACATAAAAAAAGTCTTCAAAGATCAACACCCTCTGTTTTTTCGCTTCTTAGTGACCCACATGTTGAGTCCATATTTTGAAAGCTTTTTTGTAATTGAAATTCTTGTAGGTCCCTTTGTTGACAATAGAGTTCATCGATATTTAGTGGAATATTTATGGGAGACAATAATGGGACGGTTTTATCTCTGTTGGTATCAGAAGGTACAAAACCACGGAATGGTATTGTGGTAGTAAGGGGGAGTGATAGAAATAAGGAATTCTGTAAAGGGGAAGCTTAAAAAATGGAGGATAAACGTAGAACGTTCGAGTAATAAAGATTGTGATTAATCAAGAGCAAATAAATAAATAATAGAAAATCGTGACAAAACGGGTCCTTATAGAGAGAAAATGGGACGAAATGAATGAAAAATTTGGTCACTATACACACATAGGTACGTACTGTAAAATAAAAGAGGAAAGTGAACAAAAATATATACGGGATGCAAGGCGAAATATTATGTCTAAGGATATCATTTAACGGCTAATTCTTTCATTTCTTCAGTTTTTGATAAGCACTAAAACGATCACGTGTGAACGAAAACATGTTTGCGCAATAGGATTTATATTTTTTATGCAACAAATCCATGACCCCGCAAACAAAGCACATCACTTAACATACCATAACAAAAGAAAAATTAAGCTTCCTGCATTTAATGATGTTTTCATCTCAAAAACTTAAATGCAGAGATTCTTTCTAACGATAAAACGACGAAATCTTGAGATTTATCGCTTCAGGGAAGCCCCTAAAGCTAAAGAAAAAACTGAAAGTAATAAATAGGTCAAATGCCTTATTTGGCACAAACAGCAGTGAAGCAACTCTGAAGAAGATGCATGCAGCATGCAGCAATAGTTGAAGATTTAAAAAACTTACCTGGCCGCACACTTCCGCGGAGAAAGGAAAAAAAACGTCGGTCTGCAGAATGTGTCAATGGTGGATATCAGTGGTGGCTCTAGAGGAGCTTACAATTCCTTAGTAGAGATAGAGAGTAATGTGATGTAGACCCTCATTTGTCAATGCACGTCTTTTGCTGGCATATGGAAGCTTCCTTCGATTTTTTAATTGCATTGATAATAGTTTTGAAGCTCTTAAAATTGATATCCAGTAGCTTCTCTCAATACAGGCATTTTGCTGTGTCTTCGGCTGTGTGTCTGGACTGGAACCACACTGAAAAAAAAATATTTAATTATTATTTTCTTCATTGTATGTAATTGTAATTTTTTTATTGTAAAATTTAAAAAAAAATCTTTTTATGCGTCTTGATTGACCAACTAGTCGCCATTTGTTTCATTTTTCTATCTTAATTATTAAATTTTGAAAACAAAAAGCTTACTCAAAACGATTTTTCAAGGACCCTGAGCAATAGGAACCTAAAAAGCGTTTTCTACATTGTTTTAGGGAGTAACAGATTAAGATAATAAGATTGAAAATTCAATCTAATATTTTGCTTTTTACTGTTCATAAGGGCCAAGGTACAATAGCCCGAGAGTAATGCGTGCGTGCGAGAGAAAGTGGGAGAGAGAGATACAGAGATATAGAGGGAGAGCGAGACAGAGACTGTTTCACGCACGACTCTCGGACTATTGTACCTTGGCCCTAAGTGCCTAGTCCAAAATAGCTGTTGAATTAAATAGAACCGCCTAAAATTATGCAAGCCTATTTTTATCATGAGTTTTTTCTCGTTTCCATCGATTGCTGCTTTACAAGTATATGAGAAATGTGTATATGCTGCCAGTCAAGTCGTATGTATCGTAACGTAACGTAAAGGTGCCACCTGATACGTAGCCTGAGGAGCCATGAGGAGCCAAACTCATAAAACAAATGGTTGACATAAATGAAAATGGAGGACAGAGAGCTCATAGACTAAGTAATGAAAAATGATTATTATTGAAATTAAAATTGAAATTATTTATTCAATCAAAAATTTTAACATAAAATACTTAGACTTTAGTTGCTTATGATACGTGTAGGTGGTATACGATACGGTACGATCCAACCTTAAGGCCCGATTTCACAAAGCTATTTAAATTTTAAATAAAACTTAAATGAAAATTTACTTGTTTTATATGAAATTTTACACTTCGTTTCATTTAAGGGGGTTTGTCTCATTAGGAAAAATTTTTTGCCATTTTTTTGCATTTTTTTTTATAGCTTGGATATTTGAGAATATCGTGTTAAAATTTTTGAAATTCGAAATATCTTAGAGGATATAGCTCTCTTTGTTGAGCAAGGTCTGCGCTAAAACGAGTAATTTTGGTGTTGCTTCAAACTTTAAACGTATTTATCTCGAAAACACTTTTTTGATCTGGCTGCAACGATTTCTCCAGTCCAACTGGACCGATTTTAATGAAACAAAGTGGAATCAGAGCAAAATTGTCACCATTA
This sequence comes from Chlorops oryzae, assembly GCA_020466095.1. Taxonomy (NCBI): domain Eukaryota; kingdom Metazoa; phylum Arthropoda; class Insecta; order Diptera; family Chloropidae; genus Chlorops; species Chlorops oryzae. The sequence continues at coordinate 21,457,292 of CM035808.1, read as the reverse complement.
TGGCGTGAAGCTCAATAATAATTTTAAATAATTTTTAACTATTTTTTTTTACACTGAACTACAAAAAATATGCCCGAAATCGATGGGTCATTTTTCAATGGCCGCCATTTTGTCAAAAAAAAAAAATCCTACATTTATTTTGAAGGTTCACGCTATAATGACATCTATTCTGATTATAACCCTGCATATAACATAAGCTAAGAAGTTGTGTAAATGCAAATACCTTAGTAATCAGGCATGTGCTAGAATCCGAACGCTGACACAATCAGAATTAAAATCGATCAAAATTTCATAAAGAATTTACAGATTTTGTTGGTTTTGATTTTGGGAAGAGCTGCTATTGGTTCTTAGTTACACAGAACCCTTTTTTATTCGCTAGTCTATGAGATAATATATATGAAGTTCTAATATATCATTTTTCATGAAAAGAGATTAAGCACACAGCAGAGCCCTGACTTCCATATCGCACACCCTCTTCTAAGGTGACACAACTCAAAAATCGTCAATTTTGAGTTAACATATGGAAATTGATCATAGTTCACCTCTCTAACTGCACGAAAAATTCCGTTTGGGTTATTGTAAAAAGCCGAAATATTCCGTCAATGCCTTTCTTCTTGCTTTGATTGACACTGCGACGCATTTTGTTTTTTGCGTTTTCTGAAAAATGAGAAATTTTGAGTTGTGTCACCTTAGAAGAGGGTGTGCGTTATAACTTTCAAGCGATTAACTCACTTCTGGCTCATGTTGACTTAAGCTACTCTTCCACATCAACCCCGAGATGATGCCAAATACATCGCACATGTTCCTCAATAGTGTCACAACTCAAAAGTTGCAATTTTTTAAAAAGCGCAGATTAACCGATGCAATCTCAGTGCATTTGTGCAACGAAGAGACTTACATAACTGGATTTAGATCTGATTTTCAATAACAAAAAAGTAACTGGGACACATTTTCTCAAGTGGGCCACTTTTGAATCGATAGTCTCAGATTTCAGTGATTGATTCGGCATTCGATAACCTTGGAGGTAAAAAAAATCCTTTCAAACTGATTAAAAAAAAAAAAATTTTCCCGTTAGTTATTAGCCGTCGAAAATTTCGGTAATGGTTTTTTAAAAATTCATAACTTGCGAACGGTTTATTGAAACTTAACGTTCATTACATCAAAATTTTTGTAAATTTATGTTCTTTTTCATAAAAATATTATTTTTAATAAAAAATTAATTTTTCCTAAAAGAAATTCCGATTTTTCTTTTAAATTGAAAATTAAAAAGACTTCTCCGCCTGTAGAATTTTTTTTTGCAAATTTTATTCAATTCTACAATCTTTTAGAAAAATTTCGGTGAACAAAAAATCAGTATTCTCCAAAAGGTCAAAAGTTATGCATATTTTTGTGGCAACACTTTTCTACGTCTAGCGCTTAATAAAGTAAGTTTTTACTTCAGTTTCAAAAGGGGGGACCCTTACCTAAGAAAAAAATAAAAAATCCTTTCCATGAGTATTGATCCCAGATACAGGCACTGGGGGCCCAGACCGCCCCTGATTCAATAACACATAAAATTCAATTTACTTCAAACTCCATTCAAAGCGTAAACAACACCAACAACTGAGCTCTTTAATGACGTAGATGCGCAGTGGAAACAATTTTTCAGAAACTCGGAGGAGGCAATCTGTATGTATTCAGCCATGCATGAAAACCACTACGCGAAAGATCAGTCTTATTGGAAGTGTTGAACTGTTCGGATGCTTCAGTTATTCGGTTCGCTTGGAAACGATCGTTGATCGTTAGTAAAATATTATCGAAACCATAAAAATAATAATTTAAAATATCGAAAGTAAATAACAAAAACAGTTGAACAAAAAAAAAATCTATTTGAAATTTTAAAATTAAATCATTTTTGTGCGGCTGAACAAAATTGAAATGTAAAATCGGCGGCAAAGTCAAACGAACTGTGAAGTCAGAAAGTTTTAAAATCAGTTTTGGTTGATACACCAACGCGATTTACAATTTTTTATTTTTTTTTTTTTTGTTATTGTTAAAGAGAAACAATGAACTACAAATAAAAAGAAAGGCAAAAAATTAAAAAAAAAAAATAATAATTTCTTCAGTTTCAGTCGTCGTCATCAAATAGAATTGAAATGTTGTCGGCGTATCAAGAAGGTTCGTTGAAAAAATGTTCGCTTTAACTTGGTTAACATGGCTTGAGTGTGAAGCAACTCCAGTTGGGTACGTTAATAAACTGTTGGGTATTGTTAATTAACACAAAAAAAAAAAAAAAAAAAAAAACTAAGAAGAAAAAGAAACACACCGAGAAACGAACACAATTAAACAAAAAGAGAAATTGAAATTGAAAAACTTTTGCAACAAGTTGCGAGAAACCTTAAGAGCGATCAGATTTCTAACCACGACGTCAACGATTTTATTGTCGAAGTCCAACAGCAACAATTGTAATAACAAAAAAAATGAAAACAAAATAAATAAATAACTAACACTCGCATCTAAATAATGAGCAGTTGATTTTTACTTTTGAATGTCATTCCTACTTTGCATTCTTTGTGTATTATCTTTCGTTCTACACACACGTTCTTTGTAAATAAGCATTCTGAAGCCAGCCTCCCGCCAGGTGCTTTAATTCAAAGCTTGCGTGCATTTTCCACTTTTTCATACACAATACCTGCTTTAACTGTAGAAAAGTTTTTTATTTTTGTGGAATTTCTTTTGAGTAAGCCGGCATTCCGTTTCGATGAAGCATTCTTTGCCTTTTTGAGCCGCTCTCAATGATTCATAAACACGAATTGAAACAACAACAAAAAACTATTTTTCTCATACTTATTTTCAAATCATTTCATAAAATAAATTCAAACAAAATTAACTTTATTGCTAGTCGGACTTAACGCATTGCTTTTTATGACCGTTTCAATTGAAACATGAAATTCGGATTAAGACAAAAGCTACTTTCACTCTAATACGTGACGGAACGTTGCGGCCTCTCAAAGTGGCTCAAAGACAAACTTGTTTCATCTGATACGGTGCAATTAACTCTTGGCCCTTTGGCTCATAGAAAACTGAAGTTAAAAATGATTTTAAAAAAAACTACAATTTTGCACGTCTCAAATTGGCTGTCAAAATAACGGCTCATAAATAATAATATTATTAAGTAGGAATATTGGTTCAAAAATTTTAGTTTCCTCCATCGATTGAGCGATCGCATTTGAAAAGGAACACAGGAAATAATAGCGGATTGGGGGAAAGTCATTAAAATTGAAGCGAATCTTTTTTCTTTTTAATTACCGGAAACTTTCTTCTGATCATCATCATCCGAATAACAATGGTTAAACAGCAGAAAGACGACTAAGACTTAGGTTTTCGGAACCCTTAAGATCGAATAATTTGATAAAAGCGGTGGGATCTACAGTTCAACGTGGACTTACGATTAACCCGCATGCCGCAGAAATCGACGATTTTGGAAATTTCATGCACCGTAAAAATCGTTTCCATAGCATTTCTACTCAATCATTTTATATCGAGACAATAGTGGTACTCATGCAGCTTCGCAAATGCCTTCGCAACTTTTCCCATCGTAAATTTTCATATATATTTTGACAGTTGTGTGACAAATTTCTCATTTCCCACAATTTGCGAAGCTGCATGAGTCCCACTAATATCTACATATGTCTATTCGTATTTTCAAATGAAAAAGGTAAAACTGGGTCAAAACTAGATTGTCGTAATCTTTGGACCAAATTTAAATTTTAGACAATTTTGCAATTCATTTCTGTGACATTCAACTTAAAGCCTAGAAAGACGTATAGCATGATTGCGATTGTACACCATTTTGTAGATTAAAGATGGATTCTTTTATAGATCAATAACCTTTTCAGACTAGCAGCTAAATCTAGATTTAGAGCCAACTTCTGCATTTATCCGTGTATTTAAATGCATTTAGGATATATTCTGAATTTATGATGAATTCGCTGCAACAGTGGCGAGAAAAGTACGAAACAAAAATTTAATTCTAGGCAACCCCAGCCCAAACAACTGGTTGACGCCTGCCCGCAAATTGTGAAAAATCGAGAAAAGTGTGTTTAGAAGAAATGAAAAACCCCAATTTGTTAATAAAAACGATGTTCCTCCTCTTTAAATATGACAAGACCTCTATTTTGAGAAGCTCTCTTTTATCCATTTTTCCTTGTTTTTAAAGACATTCAAAAATAAGGAGGCCAATTATATAATAAGTCAATGAGGGACAACCACCCCTATCCAAAAAAAAAAAAGACACAGAACTTCCTGAAATTGTTGTACTTAAATTAGACAGCAACAATATTACTATTGATTTATGAATTATATTTATAATGGGTAAGATACATTTTATTTGATGTTGCCATACGGGATCACAACTGTCTTTACGGGCGGTTCCGCAGAATACGGGACGGTTGGCCGCCTTATTCAACAAACGAAACAGTTGACTTAAATTCAGAATGCTGCTAAATGCAAATTGGTGTAGTATGAAAGGGTATTTTTGACCACTGCATTTATCGCGCTAAATACTGCTTTTATTTGCTAGTCTGAAAAGCCTATAAAGTAAGTATTTATTCTATTTTAATCCACCCTTCAGAAGTGCGATTATTTTATAATCCTACTTATTGACGCGACGATTGACAGCACTGACTCGAAAAAAGAAAAATTAATATATTTGTACAACATTGGTGATTGGTTGTCAAATTGAATGTAATCAATTAATGTAATTCAATCAAAGATTTGTTTTAATTGGATAATTAATTTATTGTGCAGTTGATCCATCTCAAATATTGACTTTGATTTCGTAAAATATTTATATTCAAACAAAATTGTTGACACATTAAACAGCTGATTGCTTCATCGTACTTTTTCTAACCCATCTTCTATCATCTGTCAGGGGTATTTGAAAGACTTAATAAAAAAATTTAATCACGAACAACTATACACGTCTGTCTCCGGTATTAGAGCCCTTTAGAAAGCAGTTTAATATGTCAATAGCCTTCTTGTCCGTCACCAGGAAATGAAAGTCCCCTCACGCAGCAGAATTATTTTTACAGCCACATTTGGTCACAAACTAACAACCAAAGAAAATTTGTTGAATGTAATTAAAATTATGGAAAAAATAACAGAAAACGAGTAATTATTTTGAAATTTCAACACTATTAAAAGATTGCGTCCGCCCAACTGAGAAAACTTTTTCCCAAAAAAAAAATAAAAAAAATAAAAAAAAAATAAAAATATAATAAAAAATCATTCATTGAGAAAACCCAACTTAGCCTCTCATCCGCTGCTGGCACTTTCAATTGAATAAAATTTTTCAATACCTTTCCAAGCAATTTAAAGAGTCATTAGAGCCGCCAAATTATGGTAGTAAAAAATTGAAAATAAAAATTTTATTCATAAGCCACAAGTGGTCATAGCCGAAGAGCATACCAAAACAGCAATTAAAAAAAAGGCAAAAGATAAAAAAATGTAGGCAAAAACAAAAAACAGAAAAAACATAAAAATGTACCGCAAATAATAAGAGAAAAATCAACTTTGAATGCCAAAATACTTTTGTGGCTGGATGCGAAAATAACTTTGGAATTTAGCACGACAAGCGAGCACTCGAAGCGCAGAGAGCCCGGTCAATAAGGCGACAACGTTAACGACGAGTGTTAAAAAGCCGCCAGAGCAAAATCGTGCTGCATAAGCGCCTTTTACAGAGCTGCCAGCAGCTGAAATCTATTGAACTCATGAAAACATGAGAAGGCAATTTTTTGTTCATTTTGTTTTCTGGATTTTTGATTTTGTCTCGTTGCAAACGAGCTCTACGGTCTACGGTCTACGGCCAGAAATGAGCTGAAAATCACTCAACCGAATCATCGATTTCAGTAGGCGTTTGTGGCGATGGCATGAATTGAAGTTGTTTCCACTATTTTACAAAAAAATATACTACGCTCCGCTAGGAAGTTGTTGAAGCACATCAAAGAGCACACAACAATGAGAAACTCCAAAAAAAAAAAACGGAATATTTTAACATTTCGATTGAACTTGGTCATTTTTTGATCTACCTTCGCCACTGGCCTCGATCCATTCGATTGTGATGCGAACATGCAACATGCATGGTTGAAACACGGCAATGTAGGCGCTGAGGTGCCATCATAAACAACTGCATTTCTCTATCTCTCTCTCTCTCTCAATCGCTCTTCAGGTCACCGCAAGCTACGTCGGCGCATAATGTTAAAAAATAAAGAAATAAATAAATAATAATCCGGCGTCCGCGGGAAATTATGTGCGTGCTACAATATACGATCCATAAAAAATGAAATTTCGTTTTATAGCTTCCGCCCATCGTCATCATCATCATCATCATCACAATTAAAGTCATAATAACGATCAACCGTCCACCACCATCATCTTCATCAACTTCATCATCATCGTCGTGGTCGTCGTAGTCGCCAGTGTTTTGTGTGCCCAATTTTCTAGCGGTGAGTCTTAATGAATGTGCGACTGCGGGCACCACACGCTGTCATTGGAAAAGTCCAAATTGTGTCTATTTTGTATTTTATATTATGCCTTTTTGTGGATTCTACTACCATGTTTGGATCGGTGTTCTTCTTCAATTGAACAATCAACGTCTACTTAAAGTCCAAGAGTGGGTTGTTGTTTCAATACTTTAATTGTCGTCTCGAACGCCCACAACATGCATACAAAATGTTAAGAAGTGAGCACACTTCTTTTAATCGAAGAGCTTAATTGGTTTTTGTGTGTACAAGAAAACCAAAAAACAATTTTAAAAAAAGGAAAAAAAAAACAAGAGAATCTAACACCGAAGCGTCGTGAACACAATTTTGCAATTTGATTGTTTCTCCAGCGAATATACGTGGGCCAAGCCATAAACTTTTGTCGGCGGTGCGATACCAGAAACATTGTGAACAGATGAAAATAATTAATGGCCAATAAATCTTGCATATTCGAACAGATTTATTCTCACAACGCGATTACACAATGATCCGAGATGTCTAAAAAAAATATATATATAAAAATCAAAAACTTCTTACTTCATTCTTTTTTGTATAACTATGTATGTATGTGTATACTGTATACAGTGGTACCTTGACATGCGAGTTAAATTCGTTCCGCGACCTTGATCGTATTTCAAAATGCTCGTGCCTCAAAGCAAATTTCCCCATTGCAATTATTTGAACTGCCATTAATCCGATCCAGCCACTCAAATGGGATTCCAGTTACTTTTTTAAGGGGCTTTCTGAGAAGAAAAATGTCTTCTCTTTTCTCATTTTACCCCTTGGCCGGAGGCTCTGGGATAGCGTAGGGGATGCGTGCTATGCTCTTGATCCCAGATTCCGAGGTTCGATTCTCGGCACAGGCGAAACGGAGTGTATTGTTCCAAGCCTAGCACTGGGTTTTCAAAAAATCGCATGTTATGTATCACCTTTTCAGAATGTTGTAGAAATGAGTTAGTGCCAAGTCACTTGGCCCAAGTGCTATTAAATAGCTCCAGTGCAACTTTTCTTGGGTGTTTTTTTTCCACGAACTGTAAAACTCTCCCACATTTCCAAGATCTCCTCTATCTCACTTGTAGAAATAACCTTTTTCCCTGGCTACGGGAAACGAATTTCTTGCCGATGTGTGTGTGTGTGATCGTGGCCGATCCGCTAAGCCGATTGCTCGTATCTCGCATTTTGGGGTACTCGTTTGTCAAGGAACCACTGTATATACATAACTAGTACTTGTTAAATCTTATTCATCATCAATATTTTCATAAAATTTGAAAGCCTAATGGTATTTCGCAAAACTCCTGAGAATCTTTCAAAAGTGATCTTTAATGTTCGAAAGTTCAAAAGTTTTCCTTTTAACTTTTAAATGACATCTATGCATAAACATTTTACAGCAAAAAAGATTAATTTAAAAGAAAATATTTTGTAAATTAAACTTTGACTTCAGGATGTTCGTTGAGTTTTGGTGGAATCCGAACTTTTCGGATGTTTGAGAAATTACACTCCTTTGATTTTTATTTACTTTTGCCTGTACGGCTCCCTTCGGAATATTTGTCTCTAGCCCTCGTGAAGACTCGTGAGTTCTGATGAGCATTTGAAAAGCTCGCATGAAAACAGAGTCATCAATTTCGAATTATTACTTCAAATATAGCCTGCACACTAGACCGTACCACCTTATATGGAGAAAAAAAAAAGTGCGCCGTATACCAGCGAATATGACGCATTTTTGCAAGACAATAACAAAAAGAAAAAAAATTTTTTTTTCGATCGAACCTAGAGGTCGCGCATTGGTATATTTCTTCATATCTCTGGTGTTTACAGTCGGATTTTAAAGTTTGATACATCAATGTTTTTGTCGCAAAGATACCAATATGGCCTCTTTAGAAGTCATTGACCTCAGGCGTACCGTTCTAGTACTTACCCCCAAGATCTCAGTGCCTACCACCCTTATGTACCATTCTAATATCAAAAAAATAAAACCCTTAAAATATCATCAAACTTCTCCTCAGGAAGTATATCGATATTTCCAACATAACTATTTTTAACTAAATTTTGAAATTTTTTTAAAGTTATTTTGTTCACTGTTTGGTCCCTATCTATCTATGAGTTTAAGTTTGGTGTTCCAAATTAACATCAAAATGTACTTTGAGATATGCCAAGTAATTTTTCCCAAAACACTGTTGTTGTAAAATGACGCATTAGGGAACTATAACCGTTTAATATTCCAAAAAAAGCAATTGTCCCTGAAAGTATGCTATTAAATATTTTATTTAAATGTTTAATTATTTAAAAATATAAAATAAATAGGTAATATATTTTTCAAGTAAAAAACTTTTTTAGTGCAAAATGCTTGTTTCACGAAAATCTGAGCAACCATAAACTCAAGTTAGCATTTTGAACACGGAATTAAATTTGCCTCTTTGGCAAGACCAACTAGAAGAATTCCAATATTCAAACAAAATAATCAAATTACCAGGTTCTCACAATGAAAATGGCCTAATTGATTATTTTCTTTAGTAAACCTATATATTTTCTCAGCTTATCTATGTCATTCGCAAAACACCGAGCGTTTTGTTCATATAGTACATGAATCTGCTTTGGCGGTCACCGATGAACAACGCATGGGCCACATTTTATCAAAACTTGAGAGCCGTCAGAAATATAGCCAACTTGAATCGCGCCAAAATTTGATGGATTGAAATCGACAGTATTCTTCTATTGATATAATTAAGCAAGTAAGAAAGCTTAAGTCTTAAATCTCCGTTTGTAGACGTGGCAGTGGGCGGATGTCTCCCATTTTCACTTAGGATCATACTCGGGGCTCGATATACCTGTGTGGCAAATTTCGATGTGACTGGTCCAACCGTTTCGAAGGAGATCCGACCACAGACGGACGATTTCAATATTTTTTGAAATATGACGTTATTGAAGTATATGAGCGATATATTAGGTGTAGTAAAAAGAAATCCATTATTTTTCCAATAGATGGCGTTATTTATCTGCATCTCGCGTTGTATAAGTCCGATCGTGTTCCGCTAGGGGGCATTAGAAAGATGACAGTTCCTACTAAAAAACCTTTTTTGACACTTTTTTGATTGATTGATACAGTTTTGTTTAAGAGCTTGTCAAAAATGGACATCAGCAAAGAGAAAATTCGCTACATTTTACAGTTTTTCTTCGATAAGGGAGAAAACGCAAGCCAGGCGGCTGAAAATGTGAATAGCGTTTATGGACCTGATACTGTAACAGCCAATCATGCGCAATTTTGGTTTCGTCGATTCCGTTCCGGTAACTTCGATGTCAAGGATGCACCACGCACTGGAAGGCCAATTGTCGAAAATGTCGATAAAATCATGGAAATTATCGAGTCCGACCGTCATGTTAGCACTGTTTCGATTGCAAAAGAGCTAAAGATTGCACAAAAAACCGTTTGGAACCATTTGAATAAGGCTGGATACACAAAGAAGCTCGATGTATGGGTGCCACACGAGTTAACGCAAAAAAGCCTCATACACCGAATTTCCATCTGCGAATCGCTGCTGAACCGCAACAAAATCGACCCATTTCTGAAGTGGTTGGTGACTGGTGATGAAAAGTGGGTCACTTACGACAACGTCAAGCGAAAACGGTCGTGGTCGAAACACGGTGAACCGGCGGAAACGGTGGCCAAGCCAGGATTGACGGCCAGGAAGGTTTGGTGGGATTGGCAGGGAATTATCTACTATGCGCTGCTCCCATACGGCAAAACTCTTAACTCGGAACTCTACTGTCAACAATTGGACCGTCTGAAGGAAGCAATCGCCCATAAGCGGCCAGCTTTGGCCAATAGGAGAGGAATTGTGTTCCATCAGGACAACGCCAGGCCACACACATCGATAGTGACTCGCCAGAAGCTCCGGGAGTTTGGTTGGGAGGTTCTTCTGCATCCACCTTATAGTCCGGACCTGGCACCAAGTGATTACCATCTGTTCCTGTCCATGGGGAACAATTTTGCTGGTGAAACATTCGCTTCAAGAGAGGCTTCTGAAATTCTACTGTCTCAATTTTTTGCTAATAGGAACGAGGGCTTCTATGAGAGAGGCATAATGAAATTACCTTTAAAATGGCAACAAGTTATCGAACAAAACGGCGCATATTTGACCTAAATCGGGTCATTCTAACTATCTTAAATAAAGCCCTCAATTTAATGCAAAAATAATGGATTTATTTTTACTACACCTAATATTTATACATTTAAATAAAATATTTAATAGCATACTTTCAGGGAGAATTGCTTTTTTTGGAATATTAAACGGTTATAGTTCCCTAATTCGTCATTTTACAACAACAGTGTTTTGGGAAAAATTACTTGGCATATCTCAAAGTACATTTTGATGTTAATTTGGAACACCAAACTTAAACTCATAGATAGATAGGGACCAAACAGTGAACAAAATAACTTTAAAAAAATTTCAAAATTTAGTTAAAAATAGTTATGTTGGAAATATCGATATACTTCCTGAGGAGAAGTTTGATGATATTTTAAGGGTTTTATTTTTTTGATATTAGAATGGTACATAAGGGTGGTAGGCACTGAGATCTTGGGGGTAAGTACTAGAACGGTACGCCTGAGGTCAATGACTTCTAAAGAGGCCATATTGGTATCTTTGCGACAAAAACATTGATGTATCAAACTTTAAAATCCGACTGTAAACACCAGAGATATGAAGAAATATACCAATGCGCGACCTCTAGGTTCGATCGAAAAAAAAATTTTTTTTCTTTTTGTTATTGTCTTGCAAAAATGCGTCATATTCGCTGGTATACGGCGCACTTTTTTTTTGAGGTACGGTCTACTGCACACCCTTAAAATTATCTAATGGATTCCATTTCCTTGAAATTGTCCTTGGCTTCCACCTCAAATTTTCTATTTCAAGGTCTTCCATGTTCTTTGCGACGCCATAATTTAAAAAAATATAACATTTCTCCAGCTTCACGTACGATATCTATCTTTAGCGCCGATATCTTAACCGCCTTATGGCCATAAAAGTTTTATCAAACTCTTCAATGTTTACACAGATAAGTGCGATAATTGTGTAAGTTGGTTACAAAACTGAGATATTTTCCCATTATAAGCGATTGTTTTACCAAGATTTGCACGCTTAGATAATTTTACGCTCTTCGTTTTTGTATTCTTCCACATTTTTAAGCGATTGCGCGAAAACGTTGCGCAGTAGTATTGAAGACGCAACGTTCAAAGGTAAACTGATTGCATGCTTCAATGCTTCATGCATTCGCATAGTGAAATATTTTCTCAAATAAAAAAGCGTTTTTACGCCACCAATTGTGTAAACAAACAATTTCAAGGCTCTTGGTTCAAGAGTCATTGATTTTTAATTACTTAAAAAACTATTTTCTTTTAGTTTTTTGATAGCGTCGCGCCTTTGCGTAGAAATGTGAAATTTTTAAGTTTTCTAATGTTTTTTTTTTCTTCTAATTTTTTTTGGATTTGATATGCGGAAATAATAAATATTCTTGACATTCCGACATAATATTTTATAAAATGTGGAGAAGAAATATTCTTGCGCTAGACAAAGTGGTTAAAAGACTAATTATCTAGGCCATTTGTTTTAAAAACTTTATGATTGCCATAAAAAAGATACCAATTTTTTGTAAAGTTGTTATTGGAATTTAGTTTTTAAATTAAAATATTTACAATTTTTTTTAAAACCTGTTTCAGTTTATGTGTTTATGTGCAAAAATGTGTACATAAATAATTTTAATACCTCGTCCAAAAGTCGACTCTTGTTACTAAAAAGAGAGTTTTTGTCCTCGAAATCTTTTAAGAGGGACTGAGAAAAGAGTTCAACTTAGGTTTTTGTTGATGACTTGAAACTTAAATCCAACTTCTTTTTGACATCCATCAATACTTTTTAGCTCAATAAAATCGGCAATTAGAGAGAGTGAGAGAGAGAGAGAGAGAAGAGATAGAGAGAGAGAGCGAGAGATAGATAAGAGAGAGAGATGAGAGAGAGAGAGAGAGAGAGAAGAGAGAGAGAGAGAGAGAGAGAGAGAGAGAGAGAGAGAGAGTTAGAGAGGGAGATAGAGAGAGAGATGGAGAGAGATAGAGAGAGATAGAGAGAGATAGAGAGAGATAGATAGAGAGAGAGAGTGAGAGAGAGAGAGTGAGAGAGAGAGAGAGAGAGTGAGAGAGAGAGAGTGAGAGAGAGTGAGTGAGAGAGAGAGAGAGAGAGTGGGAGAGAGTGAGTGAGAGAGTGAGAGTGAGAGAGAGCTATAGAGATAGAGATACAGAGAGAGATAGATAGAGAGAGGGAGAAAAAAAGAAAATTACATAAAATATATCCCAAAAATAGGTCGAAAATCGTTAAACTCTTACCTATTTTTGGTTAAAATATTTTGACCTATAAACGGAAAATTTTCGCCCGTACGACGCCGATCCGTCGAAAGTGGGGAATAGAATGGAAGTCGATTGGCCGTAATAATTACTAAAAAAAAAAGCATTTTTCGGGGACTTTTTTTTACTTATCTTAGACCAAAAATATTCTTTAGAGTCGGGTTTACTTTTAAGGCCTTAAAAAGTTCGAACTTAGTTAATTTCGACATCGACAAAACAAACTTTGAATTCAGACCATTTCGAAGACAAAAATTTGTCAAAAATAAAAAAATAAGTAAAACTTATCCAAAATAGGTCGAACGGTTCAGTTACTCTTCATTGAATGTAACTTAACTTAACTTATAGAAATCTATTTTCCACAGATTCCTCATTTAAGTCAAATTAAGTTTTCAGCAACTGCTGCCATACAAGATTGTTCTGAACTTATCACGTCATCTGATTAATTAACTTCTAAAGTTAAGTTACGTTCAGTCAAGAGTAACTGAGCCTTAAGTTTGTTCCTTGTTGGGTAAGCTTTAATCTTGCTCTCATAGAAAATGCATAATTCTGAGGTCAAAAATATAGCTCCCGCAATACTGAAAGAATTTAAATTATAAAGCCTTCGAAGATGTCATATGAAATGTACCAGCATAACTGAGGAGACTTCCAGAAATCTCTAATGAAGACGGGAGTGATTTATTTTGAGACAAAAGGCTTGCAGATATACAACAGCCACTGTTTCCCTATCTTCACCAAACTTCCCTCGCTCTTATGTCAAAATATCTTTCATGAAAATTTCACTCAAACTAAACTTCATCGTCAATCTGTAAAATATACAAAAAATGCCCTTCCGAGACCAGAATCTAGAGACCTCTACAGATCGTCCTTTTCCCCCGAATTCACCAACACAAATATTGCCAAGAACCATTTGACCTGACTCATCAATTTTAAACAGTCTTTCCTCTCTTCCGAACCAACAAAAAAAAAAAAAAAAACAAACCTGGCCTAATTCGAGCAGATGCTTTGAAATCAAAAAACTCATCCATCATAATAACCACACACAAATAATGCTGTAATGTCCGAAAATATAAAAGTGTAAAATCTCATTTTAATGCGGGAAAAATAAACATAAAGAACTGCATATACATATGGACCTATTTAAGAACAAGTGTGAAGTTGTAGCGTCTTAATTCTTTTTTTTTTTTTTAATTTCATTCAACACGTTATATGCCTTATCAAAGGAATTCTTCATTTTTTTCTGCTCTAGCCGAAAGAAAATCTATTCAACGTTTTTTGGTCGTTCTAAATTTAGATTTTAATTTCTTTTTTTCCTTTTATTTATTTACGCGCACTCAATTTCTTTGAACTAAATAAAAAAATCGAGAACGCTTCGAGCGACAAGCCGGCGCATGCTGTACGGACAGAACAAAACAGAAAACAGAACGGAACGGAACAGAATAATCTTCAATTTCGGAGATAAACAATTAAAAGTCAGCACGTAATGTTTATACGCAAAAGTCACTAACGAATCGCTGCGCCTTCCCATTCACCGGCGCAGATCGTTCGAAGCGCCGGCCTAATTCGGCTGCATTCGTCATAAATTTTCACAAAAATCCAAAATAAACAGAAAAACCTGATCTCTCCTCGTTCGATTCAGGTCAGACTTATCGTAAGTCTGTTGCACAGAGCGGCCAACTTAAGCGAAAAACCAAAGCCACCACATTTTAAAAATACATTATTGAATAATTCACAAATTTATATGTATGTATGTATGTATGTTCCTACATGTTTCCCCTTCTCTCTTTCCTCAGAAGCGATTGATCATAAAACAACTGAACTGAATTATGACGATTCATGACAAGATTCAAAAATAGATTTTATCCAGAAAAACAAAAAACGAAAAAAGGAAAAAAAAATATTCTGACGTGTCTGCGGAACAAAAGGAAAAAATTGGAAAAAAGAAAAATCCCCGCGTTGAAGGCAAAACCGGAAAAAAAGCGATACAACCGCGCACAATGGCAGCATACGACGATAGACCCATTAGTGTGTACGATAATCTTAACATGCCAGCGAGCACACCCAAGTCAAAAGCGCAGTCAACAATTCCTACGACGACGCCACCGAATCCAACAAATGGAGCAACAGCGAGCTCACCATTCACCGATATATCATTTAGGTTCAACGACAACAAAACATCGCAGCACCAACAGCAATGGCAGCAACAACAACAACAGCAGCCAAAGCAAAAAGAACAAAGCCAAGCGAATTTACTTCCGAGCGGTAATCGAAGTTTGATTTCAACTTTAAATCAATTGCAATTACAGCCAACAACAATGGCTGGTAGCTCGAACAATTATACATACGCTACACCGTTCAAGCCGACGCTTACAAGCGCAACACCCATACAAATGCAACAGGCAGCGACGCCGACGGCTGCTTCAACGAAATCAACTGCGCTTACGAATGCAAGTCCGGCAGTAAGACCGCTTAGTCAACATTCGCAATCCGACCTGAACGAAGCCACCACCCAGAGTATAGCCGCAGTGAAAGCCGCTCTTCACGATGCGAAATCGAAATTTTTCGGCCTAAATGGTTATTCACCCAACGAAAACATTAGCAATTACAACAACCACAACAACAACAACAGCTACAATACATTCGAAACAACAGTACAAAATACATATAATAAGCCAAACCAGCCGCTTTTGTATGAGGCACTGCATCCGTCAATATCAACGTCAGCGACAGCGACACCAAGACCGAAAGTACAAATTCTTACACCGCCACCGAAGCCACAGCCCAAGTATCAAAACATACCAGAAAATAGTGCGATATTACGAAATCTCACGCCGCCCGAACGACCGCCGAAACCATTTCATTTTCAAAGCTCCAGTCCCGGCCAGGAAGCAACTACTTCTCCTGCACCGGCATCCGCAACCGCATCCGCATCGCCTTCGCCGAATCGCAATTCGCCAGTGAAAATGGCTGCGGCACAGCAACCGAACTCCTCTTCCAATCCATCGCCAGCACGCAGTCACACTACCTACAAGCAAATACCGCTTAATGACATCGAGTGCTCAACACCGTCACAGGTAAAATGCATATCGCTCTCTCTCTCTCTCTTCTCTCTCTCCTGCTTTTTCCTTTAATTTTCTTTTGTCATTAAAATAACAAAAATATTTGCATTTTTTTTAAGACTGCCGCGCATTCTTTTCGTTAAGTAGAAAAATCGGATTATGAAATATTTTTCACCTTTTCAACGATTTTACAGCGGGAATTTTCGAAAGTTAAACAAATTTTGAAGAGAAAAAGTAAATAAGTGGATGGTGGACATGACAAATATTTGTCAGAGAACACTTATGATTGACCACATATCTGTGACAATAAAGAAAAACTGCTTAAGTGGACTTAAAAGTTTAAAATAATTGATTCGAATTGGTGCCTACCTTTGGGTAATCCCAGAAATCACTTGAAACTCATTAAAAAAAAAAAAAAAAAATCCAATCCAATAAAACTTTATTTTTAATGAGATTACCTTCATTTGAAGCGCCTTTTTCTTGAAACTTCCACGTAAGCAGTTATTCCTTATTGTCACAGATAATAAATGTTGACAGAAGATCCGTGAAATTCATTTCCGCCATTATTAAGATTGCTTTTTATTGGTTCTGAGCTCGGCTTAGCGCTGAGTTAATCAACGTGCAGTTTAACTACTTAAGCTTTTGAAATATGATTTGAGGAAGCAACAAGTTTTTGTTTCAAACAAATAGTACAGTCAAATCCATCATTAGTGTACACCTTTGGTCATGGAAAAAAATAATAATTTTTGTCTACGAAAAGGGCCTGGTTAGGGAGGAGGATAACGTTCTGATGTTCGAAAAAAGTGGATTTTCAAGAATATTAGAATTATTTTTTTGTTATTTTGAAAATTAATAAGGATCTTCATGGAGGGACTGGTTATCGGGCCATGCTGTAAAAAATAAAAAATTACACTTTTTGTTTATGAACGATGTTAAACTTTACAAAATGAGCTTTACCAAATCTTAGTTCAAGTTTTGAACTCGAAAATTGTTTGCCTTTGACAAATTTTGCAAAAAATGCCAAAAAAAAATTTTATATTTTGAATTGTTTACCACATAACCCGATAACCAATCCCCCGTGGGCATCTTTAATATGTTAAAACCCAATATTTGAAGCATATATAACTATATATGTCACTCAGAAGCCGTTTGCATTTTGGCTCTTTTCACTACGGTCTTGGGTACCCACCATGGTCTTGGATACCCACCAAAATGAGCATTTTGCACCGAGGTACTCACCAAAAGTATTTCCCTCTCGCTCTTCTTTTGCCTGCCGAGTAACATCTCTTTCTACTGGCGCGAAAGGTCCCGCGTAATATCTCTGAGAGTGACATATATTGTTATATATGATTTGAAGAAAAATTTTAAAAATTTTGGTACAAAAACATGAAGAGATAACGGAGATATTGCCGTTCTCCGCTGGTGCCTCGGGAAAAATTCATTTTGTGGTGGCCGCGATTCCTCAGTACTGGATTATCCGAAATCAACAAAATCAATTTTTTTCACTAGCCAATTAGTTGCTCTCCAATTTGACGTCGGTTTTTATTTTATTTTGTCAATTATATTTTTTCCATAATTTTGAAGTTTAAATATCGATTTTTTGAAAAAAAAAATCGACCTATTTCGAATTATAAGGTTCTAACTAATCGAAAAAATCCCCGATGTCATTTGTATGTAGAATATTTAATTTTAAAACGATCGGTTCAGTAGTTTTTTTCGGAATCTTGGTCACCGACTTCAAAAATGTTTCCAGAAAACCGATTTGAAGTTTTTATTCTCGAGCACGGAGCATGTGAGCCGCTCGCTTTGAAATGCTCCATCTTCGTTAGTTTTAGCAAGATTTTATTGAAATTTACACTGAGTTCTCCGGAAATGATAAAGATTGTGAAATAAAAAAAAAAAAAATTAAAAAAAGGTGCCAAAATTTGTCTCTAACGTTACCACTCCTAAATTAAAACCCAAACAAAACACTTCATCAATTCAACGATTACTTTACGAATAAATGCATTTATGCGATTGCCCACTGATGAGGGATTTCACTGTAGCAATATTCTTGTTCAATACTTAAGTGTAAAGGAAGTGTGATTTAATTTTTTAGTATACTCATAAGTCTAAAAACGAACGCCGTTTGAAGCATATACCTATATATCGATAGAGAGACAATATATGTTAGTTCCCCTTATTCCAAAATGCCAATTAGTAAAGTCAGTTTATCGTGGCAAAATGGACCAAATGGTCTTATTGCCTTGGGGACGAAAAACCCCCGTCCACCTCACTTCAATGTCAGCTTATCAATAAAAGAAAAAAATTGACAATTCCTCTATTTGCTATCGATTTGAACGGAAATAGTTTGGGAACCTTTGTTTGCCATCAAATCAAAGTGGATAATAATTACGCTATCAATCTCATAACAAGTGTATTCATGTAATTACAGATATAAAATTCATTCCCTACTTTTAAGCTTTGACTTCGTCTGACTTTATTCTCATATAAATCATCTCAGTTGTAATTAATTGACGATCAAAGCATTGTTTGCAATTCACGTGTTATTATAAACTCATTCTTGTCATTAATGGAATGATTTCCCCATCAATAAGTAGGTACAATCAATCACTTGTTGAGACATTTAAAATTTTTTTTTTTTAATTGAGATCTTTCTACTCAACGAATAATTGAATTGCTGCAAAAATATCAAAGCATACGCATTACGAACTCTTGACGTTCTTAATTATTTCGAACGATTAAATTTTTCCATTAAATAGTCACGAAAACAGAAAGCAATATAACAAATATAAATTAAGTCTCAACATGTCCTATCGTGCCTGTTGTTCTACCTGTTTTATTTAATCCATACCCAAACATGAATTAATGAAGGCAAACGTAACAGGAAGCAACATTTAAACGGCTTAAAATATGACCTTTTTAAGGACTTTGTTTTGTCATACCTGTCCTCTCAAGTATTGTTCTAACGTGTATAAAAGCCAAGGCTCTACAAAACTCCGTGTAGTGCTTCTTTAAAATTCGGTTACGCTCAACTTTACGTTTCCAAATCATGGAAAATGCTGTACCAGTTTTTGTTAAACCCATCGATATATTTGGTCTTTTAGGTGGCAGCTTCATTCTAGAAGCCTTCAAATTCTTTTGGAGTATTTTTGAAAAGTATTTTAACAGAGACTTGGGTACACCGATAGTGCCAGTCAAAGGTCGAATTATGCAAAAATTAAGTGGATTTGATTTTTTGCCAACAAAAACTGTACCAAAAATAAGAGGATATAGGCGTATCGAAAATATAAAACCTTCTTGGTTTTGGAAAGGCAAAATCCCGGAAACGCCAAAGAAAGTTCAACGAAGCCGCCGGAATAGGCGAGTTTGTCGAAGATTAGCTTTCGATATAGTGCAGTAAAATTTGTAAAAGTATTTCTAAGCCATACAGCCCCGATTCTGAATATTCCCGGGGAACGAATTTACTTTCCTCGAGACTAAAATTCTTCTTTGTTGAATAGATAGGGAAAGGAAAATCATGGCTATGGGTCAAATGCCCATTCCCTATCAAGTTTCTTCCCGCAAATATTTAAGAAAAAAGAAGTTTGCTCTCGAGAAAAGTAAATTCGTTCCTCGGGAATATTCAAAATCGGGCTATTAATCTAGATTAGTTTGTATTGGGATAGATAGGAATTCTAGGATTAAATCAAAATTCAAATAAGTCTACATATAAGAATAATAAACATTCAATGTTGAAAGGTAAATAAATACTTTTGCCTTAAAAAATTAATTAATTAATTACTGTTACATGCATGAAAGTTTCAAGTTGTCTCGTAAACAATAAAATAAAAAAAAATGTTTCTTCAAAAGCTAAGATTAAATATTTTATTTACAGGCTGTATACATGAGTACGACAGTGCCACAAAACATCAAAGGCAGTAAAATCGCTGGCCGTCACACTCCAACGAGGAACAGTCTTAGGCACAGTCGAATGCTGGTCATTAGCAATAAAAATTATCAAGGTGAGGAATACTTTGAAGGATGTTATTCGGAGTTTTTTCAAAAAATTTCTTACTCTTGTTTAACCCTAGAGAGGTAACCTTCGTAAAATTTACATATACGCCTTACGTAAACAGCCTTACCTGTCCATTAGCGCTACCTGTCTAGGGTTAAAAAAAAAACAAACCTACAAATCTATAATAGTTGCAAAGGGAAAATTTCATTAACCATGATGGTCGCACCCGCCAAACTCAACTTTTTGGGTTTAGTCGAGAAATATAAAATTTGTAGTTTAAAACAGGACCTCTAGGGCCGTTTTCCCTATGGCCTAGCCTAAAGCCGGGATCCCACTATATTTGCCCATCTTTTCCGCAATCAATGCGCCGCTAGTGTGAAGGCAATTTTTGGATTCTGATGCTATAAATTGTGATCGTCTTGAACGCATTTTGTCCAAATTTTATTGTTCCCCGGTATCTGTTTTGACAAAGTGCGATGATAATGCGAGCCTCAACCGTGACTCTGTGCCGTTCTGTCGCGATAAAATTCGGCGCAGAATAGGATTGGCGCAGATAGTGTGATCCCAGCTCAAAATGAATAGTCCTGTCCTTGTTAAAAGTTTGGTAAAAAATTTGAAAACAAGTGAACGGTCTTATTTAAATAATTTCTGCAACTAAAATCATATTTTAAGCTTGCTCATTCTAGCGACATTCATGACAAACCATTTTCTTCATTTACAAAAATTATCTACATTCTTTCAGGCAACAATCATCCCAATCCTATGAATTTCAAATATCCAAATCTTGCCCGCTGGTTACTTATTTTACAAGTTCTAATTGGTTCTTTACTCGCATGTCTTTCGATCTGGATATTCTTTTTGGCACCCAACACAGCCATACAAGACAATCCATATTGGTGTGGCTTGGTGGTAAGTACGCAAAAAGGTTCTTAAATTAATTAATTGATTTTTAAATGAAAAACAAAAAAAAAAATATAAAAAATTATTAAATACTGCGCAGCTACTTTTTACTGGAATGCTCGGGCTAACATTAATACGATACCGTCGTATTAAACGAATGAAAGTACGAGAGAATTGCTTTTTATTTCTACGCGCCGATTCGTATATCTTATCCTTGGCAGCCGTATTACTCTGCTGCGTTGGAATGATCTTTGCTGCCATTCATTTCGCACGTCTTTGGGCGGACGATACCGTCTGTGAGTCGAGCAACATTTTGCTGGAACATGCATCGTGCATATGCACGTTTAATGCGCCGCCGACTGCAACAGAGGAGGGTCCAAACAGCATTGCTTTTAAGGACGACAAAGAGATATGGCTAAGCAGCAATAAAGAAGTCAAACATAATGCCATGGCCTTCGAAGATCGCAGCTACAAAGTTGAATATCGGTGAGTTGAATAAAAATATAGGCACATACATATTAAGTATACATTACATAAGTATACAGTAAGGTATACATATTAAGAAGACAATTTTTCAAAAAAATAAATAAATAAAAAAATATTAAAAAAATTAGAAAAAAAATTTAGAAAAAATATTTAACATCAATTTCAATTTCAGCGATCTGAGCTGCAAAGAAGTCACATGCGAATGGACCACAATTCTGGGAATTTCAATGTCCTTAAATGGACTGGGCCTTCTGGTGTCTTTCATTTATATAGTATTACTAGCCTGTCATCGCTTTGATTCTAAGCGAGTTTACACATCCGTCCAAACAAGTACCTTCTAAGCTATGTTTATTTAATGATAAATATCTGAAACTGTTGTGTAGATAGGGTTTTGAAAACTTTCTTCCGTTTTTATATATTGTAAAAATACTTTAGGTAATATATTAAAAAAAAAAAAAAACATTGAATATATTTAATTAAAGAATCAGAAGCTTAAGCAGTCTGTACTTAAATAAAATTAAATTTTTTAATTTGATTGTTACGAATTAAACTTAGTTTCATTAAGTTAACTTATTTTTTTGTAGTTAACTTTCTAGTTTAAGCCTTATTTAATATTTAAAATGCACATGTAACATTTAATCCCGAAGAATTGGCAAGTTTCATAATTTTAACATTTGACTAAATAACTTTTTGACAATAAATCGTTTGCAACTTACCAAAATGCGCTCGATGAGTATGAAAAGAAAGTGTGTTTTGTATTTATTTTAAAATGGCAGATGCGTCGGAAGTACGATTTTAAAGTACGATTTATTCTACTTAATGATTATTTCGGCTGGTGGTAGAATGCTATCGCCATAGAGACAATACCAAATGCTTGAAAACCATATTGTCCGATCTACCCATTCACTGCCAGCTAGTACATGTCCAATAAAAGGTGCATCACGTGACCTGTTAAAAAAAAAAAAAAAAAAAAAATTGTATATAAAATTCCATAAAAAATAAAAATCGCACACCTTAATATCTGCGACTGCGTACGCTCGACGAACGTTATCGCCCAATTCCATGAGAAGTCACGTTTTTTCTCGCACCCAAGATAGGCCGTCGTACCGTGCAGGAACATCTCACGCACAATTGTTGTCTTGTCATTTTTATCCTTTTTCGAAACAACAATTTTCCCATCACGCAATTCGCACAGATAGCATTTTATCGATTTCGTTCGATTATCGGCGAATTTCAATTCTTTGCTTGGTGTAATCGTCGCCAAGTTCTTAATCGCTCGCTGCACTTCGCGAAGGAAATCAATTGGTTTAACAACTAAATAATTATTTTTACGATCTTCTTCCGGCCAGTACGACCAATTCAGCACGACATCAAAGACTTTGGTATCATGATGCAGCGGTCGTTCCAAATTTTCATTGAGTATTACTTCGTGCAGGGAAATTTGATGTGTTTGCATCTTCATTTTTACAGCCAATTCCTTGCATATTTCGTAAGCGGTTTTTGTCGGTGAAATTGTAACATTTATTTGCGTCTTTTCCTAGAGAAAACGAAATTTATTTCTTTAAGTTTGAAGCAATGGATATTTTTAAATATTTTTGAAAGACAAAACTCTTAGAGGATTTATAAAAAAAAAATTGTTTTAGAACGAAACTAGAGCAGCCCACTGTATCAGCCCTATTCTAAGTAAATATTCTCCGGGATTTTATTCCCATAAAATTTTTCGCCGCAGGAAAAGGGAAAAGGGTTCTAAGCCGAAATAAAAGCAAAAGCAAGAATGTGATGACCTTTGATTAAAAATGATCGAAATTCTTGTTCCCTTTAAATTCTCTTTCTAGTGTGGTTAGAATAAGAGAGAGTTTTTTTCAAATTCGCAGGGGAAAATTCCCCGGGAATATTTAGAATCGGCTCCATAAATACTTTCTAATCTCCGTTCGTCTGGATAAAGTTTCATATCATGCGGAGGTAGCCTCCAGCTCTGGAAACCATTATTGGTTAGACATTTCTGAATCTACTTTGAGAAGTCATTTATTAGGCTGATAATTACTAGAGCTCTTGACATTTTTCGAATAGCTCGATTAATCGAATGCTCAAATGTTCGACTGGTAATCGTTCGTCCGAATATCAATCGAATATCACTATTCGAATAGTTGGTCATTGTCGATTATACGAATAATCTCCAAGCTACGATTAATCGAATAGTTTTTGATGCTCAATTATTCGAATGATCCAAGAATGATCGAATAATAATAACACTGTGCTAGTTCAAAAAACCGACAGACCCCGTTCATATCTAGAAATACTAGGTAAAATGCTCTGAATACAATAGTGATATTGATTTATTGGGATTGGCTCTGTTAACGGAGATTTTCGCGTTTAAAGGTTAATCCCAAAATTATGCAAGCATATTTTTGTTTTTACTTAAAACATTTTAGTATCCCCAAAAATTAATTTAGATTTTGGGACTCCTTTTTTATATTTGACAAGACGGCAAGTTCACAAGTTCGAGGAAAAGAAATTTCTGTAAGGATTCGTTTCGATTTCGAAATAATATCGAGAGAACTAATTTTCTCGATGTCGCTTATGAGGAATCGTTCCATTTTTGAATCGTCTTATTGACTTACTTATTTACAAAACTTAAAAAAGTTGACGTGTCAGATGGGCGGTCTCAAAAAAATTTTCCT
This sequence comes from Chlorops oryzae, assembly GCA_020466095.1. Taxonomy (NCBI): domain Eukaryota; kingdom Metazoa; phylum Arthropoda; class Insecta; order Diptera; family Chloropidae; genus Chlorops; species Chlorops oryzae. Next base: position 21,433,263 of record CM035808.1, on the reverse strand, counting down.
TACACGCGATGAATTTCTTGCTTACGGAAGCGATGATCCGCAACACACTTTGTATACAGTATAGCACACCATCCAATGTTAAAACTTAGTAAAAATTGCTATATACTTGGCCTGACTCTGACTCAAAAAAAATCCGAAAAAAAAAATGTTCCCGTTTCAATTTTTTTGGGGGTTTGAACTTCAGAGCTCTCGGTTCCTTGCCTTGTGCTTTCTCATTATGCCGTTTTGTTAAATAACATCGAAGATCTTAAAGCTCTCTTTGAGAACTTTCCTTAAATTTAAAAAATATATTTAATAAGGGGCTGTTTCCACTACAGACGCATTTAGCATTTTTCAGCATTTTTAAAAAATGCTCAAAAATGCGGCTTTGAATTACATTTAATTGTTGTTGTTCTTAAAACAGCATTTTTCAGCATCTTGAGAAAATGCGATAAAAATGCTAAAAACCGTCTAGTTTTCATTGATATTTTCTTCAAATTTTTAACATTTCAAAGCCTACTTCAAAGAATTCAAATATTTTTCCGAACAAAAATTCAAATTTTCACAAAATGCTAGATGCGAAACGCAGTGGAAACGGGTCTAGCATCTTTAAAGATGCAAATGCTAAATGCGGTGTAGTGGAAATAGCCCCTAAAAAACATCGAATGTCAACAGTTGCACTTACCCTAAAAGTATGCTTCAATTTTTTAAATAAATGTGATAGAGTAAAATTGAAAGAAGCGCTTATAAAATACCAATTACCGTTGCGATGCAGCGAAGTTTTGCACAGGCATTCTACTCAATACAAAGTAATTAAAGCTATGGTCACAATTGCTGGCATTAATTATTTACCCTAGCAAAATGAACTATTCAGTTATATATATATATATAAGTCATAATTATTTAGAATAGCGATATCTCAAAAACTTAGACCAATCCAGAAAAACGGTTGATGGGACTAAATTTAGCGCCCCTAAATTATGTTTACAAGATTTGTCTCCATGTTGTCGGTAAAAAAAAGTACCAAATTCGTGCACAGTGTAATCTATCATCCTTGAAATGATCTATACACTGCCAATATTTGAATAGTTTTATAAGTCAAATTTTAAGCGTTCAAGCATGTCAAAAATCATATTAATTTTTCCGAACTAAATGGTCAATTTTCATTTTTCAAAATTGTAAATAAAGATAAACGAGCAATCGTTAAACAAACTATGGTTGTAGGAACACAACCATGGGTCACCACTATTCGGATTATCGACAACGACAGATTTTTCGAAAACTGCAAATCGATTTTTTCTATTCGGCTTTTATACATTCGACTTAAATCGACTATTCGATTGATCGAATATCAAGAGCTTTAATAAATACCAGGGACGTGAACCGGTTTTGAAGCGAACGGTTTTGAAGCGAACCGGTTTTGAAGCGAACCGGTTTTGAACCGAACCGCTGTTGAATCTTACAGGTTTTGGGCCGAACCATTTTTAATCGAACCGGTTTTTGAATCGAACCGGTTTTGAACCGGAAAACAACTTTTATCTGTTGATGAACCGAACCGAAGTTTTTCACAAATGTTTGAACCGAACCGAAAACCGTACCCCTTTTGTAAAGGTTCAGGTTTTCATTTTTGCCTACAACCATGCACAGTGGTCGCTCCATAGGCCAAAAATATAAAAATCGAAGTCGATATTCTTATTAAATCAGTATCGATACCATCTCTAATATGAGTAAGGTAACCACCGCTAATTTTTTATTGTGCAAATTTTAACCCTAAATGGTAAAAAATTGCGTTAGAAGTGGGAACACGTGTTAACAATTTTTTTCAGTTTGAGAAATTCCCGAAGCGATGAACCGAACCGAACCGAAACCTCGGTTCAAAGAAGTAGAAAACCCGGTTTGACGAACCAATCGAAAAGTTCAAAAACGGTTCGAACTGCCAACCAACCTGGGAAAATTTTCCACCCGGTTCAAGTCCTTGATAAATACCGATAAAAAAATTTTCTGTTTTGAGGAGTAATACATAACTGTTTCAGAGTTCCCGCTCTTGAGGGATTGTAATAGACATAACATAATTCCAATACGATAATGATAAGTATGAACATCGATAGGACATGCAATTCGTCATTTTGGATAGCATTTTTTTAGACCATTGTAAAAAAAAAATTACATTTCGAGTATACCAACATACCTTCGATGTGTTTTCCGGATCGGGATTTACTGTTATCCATAACTTAAGATCACCAGATTTTTTAACAGAGTCCGTCAAGGTTTCCGCAGCATCATAGTATTTTTGCAGGCAAAGCAACATTTCTTGCTCCTTTTTCTAAATCAAAGAAGGAAGATCTTTTAACATATATGAATATGGAACATAATTTGACTGGCAGCATACCACTTCGTCCTCCGATTGTGGGAATAGATTTTTATAAAGCTTTATAAGATCAGTCAAAACATCAGATTCTTTTTGTGAGTAAATCATTTCCTCCGCCTATTAATATGTAAAAACAGTTAATTTTCAAATATCTTTAATTTTTTTATTTCCAGTTCGAGTTTCACTTACATGATTCTGCATCAGCGTTGGTCCCCAGATCATTGTCAAGTTTTGTATGCTCATTTTATTTTTCGACTTCTGTGAGCTTATGAATGCCAAATGTCCCACAATTTTCTTGAGCGTTTCACGTTCTATAACACCCAGGCGGGCCAATAGCTCCTTGTATATAGAAATTTTCTCTATTGCCGACGGTATTTCAGTTACACACATAAAACTATCAGACATTTTGCCAAGCAACCTCTCCGGCAAGTCACGCATGAACCGTTTCAGAACATTCGCAACATCATGCTCGTTGTATTCGTTACGGGTTATCTCCACATTGAAGGCATCCGCACGAAAGGCTGATAAGAGTTTCAATATGGAATTCTCGGAGCCTGATTTCCGATATACGCCCTCGGACATTGAGCCATGTATATAAACGAAATTGATGCACTTGTCCACAATCACGGGTACATTGAATTTGGTGAGCTGTTGGTCGATCAGCGCGAAGCCATTGTTATGTGCAACTTCTCTAATGATGTGTCGCCAAATTTTTGTCTCGCGTGGTGAGCTCATAATAAGGTAAACGGTATACGGCGGACAATCTATCATCAGTGTTGGTCCGGATTCAACATGTAGATTCCTAATTGTTTCATCGCTTTCTTTAAGAACTGGAAAGGAAAGTTTTAGCATTTTAAATTCAACAAAACGGGGGGTGGGGCATCAAGCAAAGTCCTTACCAATGCAACGTGCTTTCCGGAGGTCCATTTTTTCGACGTTCATTGTCTCCTCGGGAACGAATATAAGACGTCTTTGAGTCTTCTTCAAAACAAGCCAAGTACCACTCCATTCCGAGGTTATGGAATTCTATATGAATACAATTGGGTTTTAATTTAATTAAATCCATTTGTTTTTGTTTAATGGTAATTGAACAAGGCTTGCCTTTAGGTAACACCAGCCAGCACGGTAGTAATGGCAAGCATATTTAGGTGGAATGGCATTCGTGAGAGACTCCAGAAGTTTTTGCATCCAAACACCACTGAAAACAGATCAAAAATTACTTTTCCTCCCCCATAATGCTTTATTGAGTCAATCGCCTACCGCTCGGATTCCTTTCCAACACCATACAAATGGCATACACGCTGGTGTTTGCAGTTCCCCGAGCTGGTGCTCGTCATAACCAAATTCGGATTGGACATCGCTTGGACACTAGATGACGAGCTTCCGATGCTTCCATTTTTCGGTATCGACGTTGTAATTTCAAAGCAATAAAAATGAGTGGCGTTGTCTGTTACCCGACTATTGCTCACACACTGGATCGTCGTGATATGTTCAAGTGGAATGGATTCTTTGGGTGTTTTCATTTCTTGATCGAGGAATGTCTGAAACTGACGATCGCGTAAAATTGCTTTGCGATTTTGCATCTCTTTCAGTATATCTTCAACAACGCCAGATGGAAAGCGTATCAGAGGTCCTTCGTAGCGCACCAGCAATGGCGAGAGACTTGGTCTTGGTACCATCTGCAGAGTGACCTTAACGTCGCAAGTCTTTTGTGAGTTCTTAAAGCTAGTTTTGCGTTTCAGTGCATCAACATGAATTTTCATGGTTGAAAAAACGTTCATGGAATTCATAAAGCGTTGGGCGCGAGATTTTTGTTCGCTTGATGTTGATTTGCCATCGGCGCTAATGGCTTCTAAATACGTCGGTGGACTTTCACCGTCAACGATATTCAGTTTATTAAAGGGATTAACACGCGACGTTGTACTATTCTCTTTGCCGTCCTCCCGTACGAACCAATTCGTACGGTTATCAGATGGCCGCGAAAGATCAACGTTCCCAGATGAACTTGGTTTCTCCTCGACACGACTGAGATAGGGTTTGGCCTGTGCTTCCACGTCGACCATGTTCTCCATGCTATCGGAAAGTAATCGAGCGTTTTGATGGACAATTTGAATGGGACTAACTGGTGGTGATGGAGCCTGATTTTTTAAATCTGGTGTCGGCAAAACAACCGTCAGCGATCGGGGAACGGATGAAGGTGAACCGATCGCTGCGGCATTAGACGATGCATTTAAGTTTTCTTCCTCCGATGTACACATGCTAACGTCATCATCCGATCTTGATTGTCCAGCTTGTGTTATTCCATAAGTATCTTCTTCTAATAAGTTTTCAAGCAATAGTAGTTCATTACTCTTGCCGCCTCGTCCGATGTTAGTCGACTTTCGTCGTAGAAGTGGATCGAATTCATCGATAACGTTTTTTGGCGGAGGACGTACAACGCAACCTCCAGTTGCACCGGCATTTGTTGAAAATTCCGCGATCGAACTTTCTTCACAAATTCGACTCAATGGATTTTTTGGTGGCAGGAGATCATTATTACTTGTGGCCATTTCAAACACTCTGCCATACGTGGCCTCTTGATTTGCATACACCGGCTCGGGCGATGAACTATCGCTAGCTTCCTCATTATCCACGTATTCCCAAGAATCACTGCGATCGGGTTGCGGTGTTCTTAATTCGGCTTGATGGATTTGTTCTCGTATTAACATTGATTCTTCGCGTTCAGCTTCTTCGGCCTCCCGATTCATCTGGAGCAACTCAACAGAGTCAACATTTGCTCGAAGCGAAATGCCACCAATAGGCGACGGAGTCTCGTTCGTACGACGCAATTGGACTTGTTCGTAATTTTTCCTTCGCTTCATGCGAGTTGGCGCTTGTATTGGATTAACTTTCCCATAAATATGTTCATTTTCTCGCAGTTCTTTTGGCAGCACGGGTGGCGGGAATGTTGGCATCGGTGGCGAGGGCAAGTCTATTGAATCGCGCGATGATTCATCTGTTGATTTTTCTTCATTCACACGATTTAGACTTGTATTGTTGCTTTGTTGCTTAGACATAGCAACATTAGCAGCTTCACTTGCTATGTGCTTCGGCAGCATAAGAGACCTACTGGCAGGAACGTTTCGAGAAAATTGTTTTTTATCCTCGGATTTCAATGCATCTTCATACGATGGTGGCGCCGTCAAGTCCAAATCGCTTTTAGCTACCTTTAGACTACGTGGAATTTCATACGAACAATTATCAGTGTTGTTGTTCTCGGTTAAGTCCGCCATGCCGCCAGCCTTGCGATTCAGTGGACTGCTAAAGGAAATCGTATTGAATACTTGATCGTTTGCTGGCATCGTCTGAGGACGATCAAGATCGTATTTCTCTGGCATACTTTCTTTGGAATCCTTTTTATTCAATGTCAAATTCGTACCAAAACGTTTGCTAACGTTTTTCAGTCGTGTTGTCGTCTCAGTACCAATATTGCTGAGCAGCTCGCTGGATGTCTTAAGATTTTTGTCCAATTTATGTTTTGCGCCGCGTGCTTTCGATGCAACTCTTTCTCCAATTGATTCAGTTAGTAATTTCGATGTTGTTCCAAGAGATTTCAGCAAATCACTGCGAAAAGAATATAAATTAAGAGTGTTTTTAGGTCTTACATATATGAATATAGAAAATTGACCCAAGAAATTCTATATTCCGATTAAATAGCTGACAATCATTACATTATTTACAAATGCCAATTACAGTCGAAACACTCTATAACGAGCTTCCTTGTGACGAATTTCTCTCCATAGCGAATCTTCTCAAAGCTTTTTCGCTACATTTTCAGTGCCTTTTTGCTTGTAATAACGAATTCTCTCATTATCGAATTTTTTTCCAGTCCCTTGAAATTCGTTATAGAGAGTTTCTGCCAGGGACGTGAAGCGGTTGTGGACCGAACCGGTTTTGGGACGAACCGTTTTTGAACCGAACCGGTTTTGAACCGAACCGGTTTTGAACCGAACCGGTTTTGAACCGAACCGGTTTTGAACCGAACCGGTTTTGAACCGAACCGGTTTTGAACCGAACCGGTTTTGAACCGAACCGGTTTTGAACCGAACCGGTTTTGAACCGAACCGGTTTTGAACCGAACCGGTTTTGAACCGAACCGGTTTTGAACCGAACCGGTTTTGAACCGAACCGGTTTTGAACCGAACCGGTTTTGAACCGAACCGGTTTTGAACCGAACCGTTGAACCGACCGGTTTGACCAACCGTTTGAACCGAACGGTTTTGACAACCGGACACGTTTGACCGAACCGGTTTTGAACCGAACTGATTTTGAACCGAACCGCTTTTGAACCGAACCGGTTTTGAACCGAACCGGTTTTGAACCGAACCGGTTTTGAACCGAACCGGGTTTGAACCGAACCGGGTTTGATCCGAACCGGGTTTGATCCGAACCGGTTTTGATCCAAACCGGTTTTGATCCGGAAACCCGCTTTTATCTGCTGCTGAACCGAACCATTAACCGAACCGAAGATTTTTACTAATGTTTGAACCGAACCCCTTTTTGTAAAGGTTCAGGGTTTCATTTCTGCCTATAACCATGCACAGTGGTCGCTCCCATAGGCCAAAAATAAAAAAAACCAAAGTCGATATTCTTATGAAATTAGTATCGATACCATCTCTTTTAACCCGAAATGGTAACAAATTCCTTTAGAAGTGGGAGCACGTGTTAACAACTTTTTTCAATTTGAGAAATTTCCGGAAACGATGAACTAAACAGAAGCCCCGGTTCAAAGAAATAAGAAAACCCGGTTTGACGAACCAATCAAAAAGTTCAAAAACGGTTCGAACCGCCGAACCAACCTGTGAAAATTTTCCACCCGGTTCACGTCCCTGGTTTCTACTGTGCTTCCAACTTTCAGGAATTGTGGTTATAATTATTTTTTAATTTAAAGTTGAAGTTCCCTCAATATTGCTCGAAGTTATACATTAATAGCGCACTTAGTGAATAAACCATAGAACCGCCATTGTCATCAAAAATTATCGATTAAAAGCAATATAATTATTTTTTTTTTATAAACTTCCAATTTTAAATTGCACAGATCGAAAAAAGCCAAACATCCGGTATTAAAAAATTAAAGCAGTAGTATTTGAAATAATTTTTTTTCCATCAATCAACCTTTAAATACGTTAGCAAAATAAAATTTATACAAAATGCCGATTCAAATTGCGGTGTTGTTGTTTTAACGTGTGAAATCAAACTAAAAATTGGATCTTCAGGCTATGGTCCGCTGCATTTTCCATTCAATTATATTGTATATGTAAATATACATATATACATCTACATGCGTTGAATTGCGACGGTACTTCATTTCAGTACATTTTTCCTATATTTAGAAATCACGATCGCTTAAAAGTCCTTAATCTTTAGAGACTTTAGAGAACTGACATTGAAATACACAAGAAGGCACGCGTCAATTACATGGAGCTCCGTTGAAGCCACTACAATCGAGGGGAAAATCTATTTTTGACTTTGCCTCGAGACAATTCAAAGGAAATAAATATATGGGAAAAATTTTATCTTCATGTAGATGCAACTGATGAAGAATTTAAATACTTTCTGTGGGATTTTTTAAAAGATTTTCTTTAAAGATTGTATTATATTTTAGGCACATAATCTTCTACCCAGTTTTAACTTTTTGAAGGTTTCAACTTTGAGACGATAGTTAGACTATCCAGGTTTAATAATTTTATATGAAAAATTTATAAAAATTCAAATGTAACACAGGGATTTGATTGAGTTAAACTGGCACGGAAACTTAAATAATATTTTCGAGAATTTAAATTTTCGAAGTTGTTAAACCGAGTTCAAGACTACGAGCCTAAATATCAGAAAAAGATATGAACAAAATTGAAATATCTCTTTATTAGTCACTCCTTTGAAAGAATAAAAAACTGAATTTTTTCCCGTATTCCGTACTTAAATAATCTGCGACTGAATTCAAGCTTGACGGTGGGACAACTGCTGAGAACAATGCAAGTTCAGTAAGACAAATGCAAAGTTGAAAGGCGAAAAAATATTTAAAAAAAAAAAAAATAAAATGAGACAACCTCAAAGGCAAAACTAATTCACAATCGTAGTGAACTTCTGTCAAGTGTCGTTTTCACAACTGTGCCGTGATCCACTTGGCCAAGCTAGATCGCGAAAAATTGGTCAAATGCCTTAACTGAATGTAGTGCTAATTATTATAATTTTTTTAATTTTTTTGGAGTTAGAAATTCGGGTCACCGAGCAAAGTGAGTTTTTAACGATTTTTCTTAGAAATACGAGATCCAAGTAATGGAATGTTCACAGGGTTAATATAATATATTGAATTTCAGCAATGTTATTTCTTAATTTATGCTTGAGAAAATTATGCAAATAAATAATGCAGAAATGATATATATTTACACATCTAATAATAGATCACATTCTGGGTACTTTTGTTATAATGAATTAATTTGAAGCAATCTTTCTCCACACTGCAATAAAATGGGCTCCTAAATGGTTAAATCGGAATACAATTTTTTGAACTTCTTCAGTTAATTCAACGGAGGATGCGAAGAAAATTACCTAAGTTAAGCTTTAGTTTTGAATATTTTTTTTAATCCCGGTTGCGCGGTGTATTTTATAGTGATTTAATAATCTACTTAATTAAATTAGAAGGAATTGTGATATACAGTGTACTCTCCCTTAGGCGAAGACCTACGGGACCTAAAAATGTGTCCGCTTAAGAGGAAACTACTTGAGAAGCAAACATGCTAGAGCATTCTCAAAAGGTGTTCGTTTAAGATGGGTGTCCACAAGAAAATTGCTTTGTCTAGAGGAGAAGGCATAGCAATATTCCAGATTCTAGATAATCAAATCAGTCTTTCAATGTGAGCCAACATAAAGACTGACTATTGATATTTTGAGTTCGCACAGTGTTTAAAATAATAAGACAGCATTCCATTTAAGATTTAAAAAATATTTACAAATAAAAAATGCGTTCATTACATATACATATGGAGCTCAGGCGTCCTTTAGTAATTGCAAAATTTTATTAGGCTATGTTATTCTATGTTATGAATGTGACGACTCAAAAAAAATGCCATAAATACGACGAAAAATACTTTCAGATCAATAAAAATGCTTCAACAATCTTTCAAGTTCATTCTCTTGGAAAATGTCCTCAAAGGAAATAATTATAAGGAGTTTAAGGCTCATAGTCTCCAACCTAGTTTAAACTATTTGAAGGAGAGTTTATTAAATTTATAAAAAAATTAAACATTTTTTCAATTTGAAATATAGCCAAAGTATTTTTCGACTCAAACTGGCATGAAGACTATAGGAATTTGTTAGAGAATTTAAACTTTCGAAGCGCTTAAACTGAGTCGAAGACTACGACCCTGAAAGCTTAAGTTCTTGAATATATTCTTTAAGTCTTCATGCCAGATCAACTCAATCAAATTCCTTTGTTGTAGTTTAATTTTTCAAAAATGTTCGTATAAAATAAATAAACCTGATTTAAAATCTTCTGAAGACTATCATTAGAAAATTTAAACCTTCAAAAAGCTTAAACTGGGTCGAAGACTATTAAGCTAGTATTACACTGTTTGGAAATTGACCAAATATTTGGAATAAAGTATCAAACCCCTATTCATAAGCATATTTTAAATTAAAAATTTAGAAAAATTTCATATTTGAAATGTGTAGGGTTAATATTTTATTCCAAATATTTGCTCAAATGCCAAACAGTGTAATACTCAAGGGCGTAGCGAGAGAAAGATTGCTTTGGTAACGCTTATATTTGCCACAGTGGTATATTGAGCAATTATAAGACATTGCCCGAAAAAAAAATCGGGGGGGCAAGAAGAAGTTTAGAGAGTTTTGAACCAAAAACCCAAAAAATCCGAAAAATTCATGACGTCCGATTTCGATGAAAATTTATATATAGAATAAGTGAAAAATTCTAAGAATTTTGGAACTAAAACTTTTTCAAAAAACTTATTACAACTAGTCCTTTTTGGACCAGTTTGGGACTAGACCCAAACTAGACCAGTTGTAATCAGTATTTTTTGAAAATGTTAGCGTCAAAATTCTTCGAATTTTTTACTTATTCTATATATAATTTTTCATCGAAATCGGAAGTCATGAATTTTTCGGATTTTTGGTCCAAAACTCTCTAAACTTCTTCTTGGGGCACTCCCCCGCCCCCCAAATTTTTTTCGTGTAATGTCTTATAATTTGCTCAATATACCACTGTGGCAAATATAAGCGCCCAAGTAGCAAAATAGGTGGAAAATTGGTAAATTCTTACCTATATTAGGTCAGAATATTTACTTGACCTAACCTAAATAGGTCGAAATTACGTCGATTCGACGTCGAGTCGACGTAAGTGGGGAATAGATTGGAAGTCGATTGGCGGTAATAATAGGTCATAATAGGGCATTTCGACTTCAAAGTCAGGGCGAAAAGAAGTCCGTTTACCTAATATTAGTCGAAAAGAAGTCGCAATGACCAATTTTCGACCTAATTGGACTTATGAGTAAAACGAAAGAGAACGTAAAAGGAAACGAAAAAGTGAGAGAGAGAGTAACAGAGAAAGATATAAATACATAATATCTTACTCAGTCATTCGTATTACTCGAAAGCACACTTCGTGTGTCTTAAGAAATAAATAATAAATAAAATATGGACTTCATTAAAAATTATTTTGCGCTTAATAAGTCCCAAAAACATATGCCCGCTGAGATTTTTCGTGAAAGTGTTCCTTCTACTTCTTCATTTTTAAGGGGCTTTCTCATTGATGGAAATTAAATAAATATTGCTTGAAAAAATTTGTTTTTCTTAAAGAAAAAACATATGCAGAAGAATAATTCTCAATTTGCCATTCGAAAAACATGGCGGAGCTCGACCTATTTTGACCTATTTCGACTTTAAAGTCAAACCGACTATGAAGTCCAAAAATCAAGTCCGCTCGACTTTGAAGTCGAAGCATGCAACAAAATAAGTCAACTTTTGACCCTATTTCGCCCTATAAGTCAAACGGACTTTAAAGTCGAATTTTAGTCAAAAAATTGGTCTGTTTGCCTTGAAAAATTACCTAATTTGGAATTCAAAGTTAAGTCAATTTTAAGTCACTCAATAGGGAATTTTTTACCTATTTTCGACCAAAAATCGACTTGGAACTCGAAGCGACTTTGAAGTCATGAAATAGGTTAGAATAGAGGTAATTTGGACCTTCGAAACGGACTTTTAAGTTAGGTCATATTTAAGGCCGGAAAATAGGTCAGAAATAGGGTATTTTCAACCAAAATAGGTCGATTCGACTTGCTGCTGGTCGAATCGCTCTATTTTGCTGCTTGGGCGCTACCAAAGCACTCTTTCTCTCGCTACGCCCTTGGTAATACTAGCTTTAGCCTTAAACTCCTTATAATTATTTTCATTTTGTGGGCAATGAATCAATCAATTTTGCAGATTCATTAATTTACACATATTAAAAGCCCTTGTTTTAATTTAAGGGCAGTTTTTCCGAGCCCTAGTTATTATTCAAAACAGAAGCAAATGAATGGAAAATGCAAATCTCCAAGGACGTGGAATTTTTTTTTTTTTTTTTTTTTATACAAACTCGTAAACACCAAACCCAATTAGGCATGCAAAAAAAAAAAAATAAATAAATAAATATTGATAAAAGCATTACTTGGCATCAGCAGTAGTAGCAGTGGAGATAATAATATCAGTAGTTTTTCTAGCAGTGTCAGTGGCTGCAGCAATACATGCACATGAAGTGGGGTCATTGCACACATGATCATGAATTGTAGAATTTTCGCAGATAAAATTTTCATCGCTGATTTTGTTTTTGTCGTTCTTACACAACGATTGTGCACAACCAGACTCAACGTTTAAATTGTTCGGATTATTATTACAAATTGGCGATTCTTCAATTTCATTTTTAAGATCTACATACCCGGGTGATGGGGATTTGTATTTCGAATTGTCTGCACTTTCTGTTGAATCCGATATTGACGAGTTTAAGGTTGCATTCGAAGCCGATTTGGGTGTCCAGTTGTTTGAAAAACTGCTGTCATTTAAACTGAACGATGCTGCATTGCAGCCATCAGCAGTGAGATTATAACTGCTTGTGGTTGAGACTTCACTTGATATGGAATAACGTTGAGAACGCTGATGCGGCGGATGCTGCTGTTGTTGCTGTTGCCTTTCGCGCTCTAAGTTCATATATGTTTTCGGTGGAAGCTCCGGTGCCTTTCGCAGCAATTGATTGCCATTTGTTTGATCTTTGCTTATTGCTCCAGTGCCATGCAGCGTCGGTGTACTTGGAAGTGAAGAGGATTGTTGGTCTAGCCGCGCATTTTCATAAATTTGAGCTTCGTTGGATGCATTATCATTATTCTGTGGCTTCCGTGGACGAGGCGATGGAGTTGGTGAAGAGCACACAACATTTTCGGGCACATTTTCATTGGCATTTGGACCATAAAGATCATTGTTTTCGGTTAATATCGATTTACTTGTGTTCGATGAATTTTGCGGCTCATCTTCGGTTAGATTTGCCACGAATACTTTGTTTTTCGGCAGCTTATCATTCGAAATTAGATTATTATTGTGAAGATTCTCCGAATTAATATTAAGATTCTTATTAATATTATCCACAGTCACATTCTCGTAATCGAATTTTCGTATTTCAGGATAAACACGTCTGGGTGCGGGAACCGGCCGACAAGGTTCCTTCTTATCCATGGCTTTCTGAATGAATGAGAAAAACAATCTTTTAAAAGAGTTATATAAATGACTTAAAGAATTAAAATTATTCTGCATTAAATATTTTATGACCTTGTTTACGAAAGTAAAAAATTATTTTTTTTTTTTTTTCTTCTTCAAAATAGTCCTTGCAATTATTGAGGGTCCGCGAAAATATTCATAAACAAATAATAAAAAATCTAGAAAAAATTATTATTACACTTCTTTGTCATAACATATAAGACCTTATTTCGTATCGAAAAAGAGAAAGAAGGGAAACAAATTTGAAATGAACCGCAAAACATGTTCAAGCAAACAACAAAGTCGAAAAATTCCCGGAAAATCCTTGCAATATCCATAGCAGATGTACCTGTGCAGCGTTGAGCCTACCTGAGGAAGCAAGTGTAATCTTCGAATTATGAGTTCAATATAAATAGCTGTGCACTTTACGCTGTTTTGTTATTCCGTGTCCTGTGATACGTGTTCACACACATACGCTGTGCTCGCTTGTTCTTCGCAAAAGAGATCGGAGTATTTTTTTTTTTTATTAATTTTTTGAATTTTTCATTCTCAACGTCATGAGAACTGCATTGCAAGAATATTCGAAAAGTATTTTCGAAAATATAACTCCATCAAAACATCGCAAGTTCGGAGTTATAACGCTGATCGTTTTATTCTTTGAAATATTATTTTTGATATGCAAACTCATCAAAGATAACAGAAATGCGGTGAAATTACTTAAGGAAATTATACGAAATCAAGCGTCTTATGCTTGGGAGAATATTTTACAGCCGGAGCTGAGCATATCCACAAAAACTGCAGGCATTAAAACTGAGGCTTTCGTTAAATTGAGAAACTTAAATTTACTCGCCGCTACTGTATCTGTTCAGCCGAATCTCATTGAATTGGATCTCTATGTCAGCACACCGAAGCAGCATCTTTTTAAGACGAAACTCATGCAACTATTGCGGGAAAAGAGGAGAATCAAGCGATTCGATAGCGCACGCAAGCGATTAGATTTTAATGGTTTAGGAGAGGACAGCACAAAAATGATAATGATTTAAAATACATATATGTATTTTATATATATATATATATATATATATATACATATATATTTAAGCAATTTTTTTATATTAAACGTTTGTGGACGAAAAATTTTTTTTTCTTAATTTAAGATATTTATTGATTTTATATAACTCGATTTAAGACGTTTTTACATATAGTAAAATAAAAATACCAACGAGGACCTTCCTCTGAAAAGCTTATAAAGAAGACTGAATCATACTTGAATTGAGTTTATGATTATTTTATTTGGTTTAAATTTTTTATGCACGCTGATTTGTCCCTGCTCGAAAATATGAGATTCCCTCAATTATAGATGACTCGGTTAACGAGCTTAAGAGGTTTTGTATGAAATGCAACTGCAAACGTTTTCAATTTTTTTTTTTTTTTTTTTTTTTTTTTTTGTCGAGTAAGTGGAGCAATGAACTTTGAGTAAATCAAAGAAAATTTATACGAACTTTCATTTTTTAGTTTTTCAAATTAAATTATGGAATAACAAAGTAACAGATTGATATGAAGACATGAACGCATTGTGGAATCTTCATCCAAAAGTAAGTCCATTCGAAAATCTAGCTACTTAAATCCAATTCGCAATGGAGAACGGAGCTCTTTTTAAACGAACAATAAAAGTCAAAAAGTAGAATTGTTATCCGCGAACATACACACATACATATGTACCTACAAATAATACGCCCAGCGGGAAATTATTTCCGCATTACAAAGTCATCAGTGGTATCATCGATGACACATAGGTGACTGCATCATGCATGACATCTTGGGGAACATGTCATCGTAGAGGGGTGCTGTTCATATGCTTGAATCTCATTGTCTACTGAAATTTGTATAAGGTTTTAGCGTCAATTGAGCGCGTTAGCATGAAGTGGCGTAGTGGATACTTCCTCGAGTCAGACTCCGAAGATCGTGGGTTCGATCCCGGGTTGAGATGAACAATAATTGTTAAAAATAGATTTTTCAAAATTTGCGAAATATTCAAAGGGAAGACAAAGAAGAGAGTTTTGAACCGGTTTCTATAAATTGACATTTTGAGAGAAAAGAGCATGTGCGTCAATAGTGTCACAACTCAAAATTTGTCAAATTTTAGGGGTTAATGCAAGAATTGTGTTCACAGGTCACCTGTCTACCTAAACGCGCACACTCATAGCTGCGCTTTTGTTATTGAAAATTAGAATAAAAAGCAGTTATGTCAGTCTCTTCGTCATACAAATGTACCTGGACTGTATCGGTTGAACTGGGTTTTTTTTTTTAATTGAATTTTTTGAGTTGTGTCACTATTGAAGCACATGTGCGATGTGTGCTGGCATCGCCATCGCACCCCCTAGCATAACATGTCATACTAGGAGTCACCAGTGACATTTTCTAATCTAATGATGACATGTCACCGATGAATTCACTGTCCAACTCCTGTAGAAATGTCATATAAAAATTGTCTTACGAAATTGCAAAGTCAATCTGATTTCATCGATTATGTCAGGGGGACATTTCCCGCTGGGACACATCAAAATTATCATCGCACACAAATGCAAATTTTTTTAATTTTTTTTTTTTTGCCAGAGCGAGCACATTTTCTGTTTATTGTTCGTCTTCTCATGAGTAATCAATTTGTTTATCAACAAAAAATGTAATAAAAACAAAAGCGACAAAATTATTCAAAAAATTTTGCAAAACTGCAAATGCCGCTTTTTTCCCTCCAGGAAATGGATTTTTGTTTTGATATTCTTCAAAGGTCTATCATCATTGATGTTAATGAATTAGTAGGAAATTTTCTCGACGGAAAGAATAAAATTCGTCATCGAAAGAAAATCTTAATTTTTTAAGGTTTTTAATCGTTTCTTTGCACAAGCGAAACACCATCTATCATGTGTTTATTTTCCTCTTCTTTGTCTAATTTGGGTTTTCAAAATGTTGGAAAACAAAGGTTGCCCGCAAAGTGAAAGAGAGAAGAATTTGCCAAATGTCAAATTTTCGCTTTTATTCTTTCCAAAACAATCGATTTAAATTGTGAACTATTTTCTGTTTCGTCTATCGATCTGAAAGTATTTTAAGTGTTCAATGAAAATTTGTATGGCGAAACAAGTGTTTTTCTTTTCGACCCGGAAAACGAATAGTAGCTGAAAAGGTAAGGTCTTACAAGCCTTAAATGTTCGAAGTTCCTGCTCCCTATATATACATATATTCCCTTCCAACTATTAACTTAGAATGGAATATATTTTTTCAAGTCTGCCGGGAAACATCCTCGGGAATATTTAGAATCGGGCTGTATATTTTTGTACTTAGACAATAATTTTTGATACCCGTCGTTATTGTGTAATTTGAATAGATTTGTGAATGCTGAGATCAATTTGCAAAAATTCTCCATCAGCTTAATTGAGCGTATTTCCTCATAATTAGGGCGCGTTAAAACAGAAGATAAAAAAAGTCGTTGTAAAAACATTTGTCGAGGCGCGCTAAGCTTGCGCTTGGTTACATGATTTACGGTTTCATAAAAACGGAAATAAGAGATTTTGCATCATTTCTACTCAAGTCTAACGATCATTGAAGGCCCGTTTGATGATTCAATTGTTGAAACTATGATTTATATTTCAAATTTGTCGCATACTCAATAGAAGCATGTATGGAATAGATAATTACTTCATACATTGAAGTTAAGTCTTCTGTATGCCATCGTTCTCGGTTATGAGCACAAAAAATTGACGACTATAAGCGGGAGTGCTTTTATCGAAATTTTATTCGAATAATTTCTTATGCGGGGTGTGCTTTTATCCGTGGTTGTTTCGATTCGAGGACAAATGAGTTACCAAAACTCATGCAAACTATTATACGTGTTAAAATTTACTATTCATATGAGTCACACACATTGCTTAACGAGACACGAACATTCTTTTAGCTCGTTTGACCGATAAGGTTCGAAGTGAAATAACAGCAGGGCAAATAAAATATCTATAGTGCAAAATTTAATTGACGCATGTATTAACCATTTATATACTATATGTACACACTTGTAGACCAAAAAGAATAAAAAATTAAAGTAAATTTATAAATAATTATCGGAAAGTCATTTTTGTACGTTAATTCTAATCACGCAGAACGGAATCATCAGGTGTACAAAATCGAAAATTATTTCAAATACAGTGTACTCTCTCCTTGCGGACACCCCTATTAAACGGACAACTTTTTGGAATGATCTGGCGATCCTGCCTCTCAAATAGTTTGCTATTAAGTGGACACCTCTATTAAGCGGAAATATTTTTCGATCCCACAGGTGTCCGCTTAAAAGAGATTAGACTGGACTTAGAATGTTTATACAGTGTACTCTCTCCTTGTGGACACTCCTCTTAAGTGGACACCCCTTTTAAACGGACAATTTTTTGGAATGATCTGGCGATCCTGCCTCTCAAATAGTTTGCTATTAAGTGGACACCTCTATTAAGCGGAAATATTTTTCGATCCCACAGGTGTCCGCTTAAGAGAGAGTAGGCTGTACTCGCTAGCATTAAAATTTTCGCTTCAAATAAGATATCTTATACACTTCTTGAACAAAATCAAAATTTACATGACTGTTACAGACATTGTTAATTACACAAAAGTAAAAACACTAAGACAAAAATCGCATAAATGGGGAAAATTCATATGTTTCACTTAAATCCATACATAAAAGTGAACATTTCAACTCAAAGTCTGTTTGGATTTCTTAAACAGCTAAATTAAAATTTTCCAAATTGGTTCCGCGACGAAATCTATTCATGAGATTCACCGATTCCATAAATAACAAATTATATCCATTCAAACTATGAAAAAACGAAAATCGAAAACCATCGTTGGTTCAAAGGGTACTCTTTCTATTACGGACATACGGAAACCAAAAAAAAATTCCGCTAAACAAGTGTTGGCTCAAAGGAAGTATTTAAATGAGGAACACTAGACAATTCCCAAAAATTCCGCTTAAAGGGTTGTGCTATAGAGAAATTATTTAATACTTTCAAAATTTAGCTAATCTTAGGAATAACGATATTTAAAATTAAAATTAAAATTAAAATTAAAGAGAACAGAAAAAAATTTGGAATACTCTGATCTGCACAAATAAATAACAAATAAATATATCCAAGAAAACAAAAAAAAAAAAAAAAACGAAAATCGAATATTTACATAATCTTATACTGCTAAAGATAACTCAAAGTGGTTTGACCAGTTTTCTTCGATTAAATGAGCGAAATGCCAAGACATTTGAAAATCGTTGACTGTTATACTGTAAATGCAAATCGTGGATTCCATGGCGTCAATAAGCAATAATTTATTAATGAAATACACAAATCACAATTTTTTTTTTTTGTAAACAATTTAATTAAATCATATTTTCTATAAAAATTAATGTGCGTTGCATTTTTCTAAATAAATTAATTTACGAAGATGTCTCAGTGGAAAATGATTTGCAAAATAAAAATTTTGTTTGAAGGTAAAAAGTGAAAGGCACTACTCGTATTTTCTCTTCACCTAAAGTATGAAAAAAATTTGCAATACTTTATTTGTTGAAGGCAAACGATGATAGTTTCAATTTAAGCTGAATCTAATTCACAATTTAAGCTATCTTATTTTTTTTTGTCAATTGATTGAACTGATGAACAATCGATGAAGCAATAAATTCATTTCAAAAAATACCTTGTATAGAACAAACTATCAATTGGACTACAGCAAGGCCAATTTTTACTTAAAAATAGATGACAACTTGCTTAAACGCATCACATATACTCAACTTCAATATAATATAAGAAGATAAAGGCAGCTATTGGGCGTAGTTATCATTATTTAATCAATAAGAAAAAGCTCGGATTTTTTTTTTTTTTTTTTTTTTTTTGGTAAATACAATTAAGATAACTGCCGCCAATTGTTACTTATAAACAACAAATAAATAACATAAAACTAAAGAACTCAATACATAGAAAAAGTCTCTAGTCTAACTCCTACAATAATCTTTTCAGAGCACTTTAACGCAACTGCTGGGCTTCGTTTCAATTAGCTCGCGTATGACCGCAAAAAGAACAAAAGCCAGTTGAACGCGATTCGCTTCATGTTAAATCGAAAAACGTGACTGCGCCCAGTTTTCAGTAAATATTGACATATATTTTCATTCATAGTATATTTTGATTGCGTTTTATGATTGCTTATGGATTGATTCTCGAGAAATTCGCTGCTTTTTTTCAAAGAAATTGTTATGATTCGTACGACATTCTCTACGTTTATGTTTATGTATGTACATACATATGGGCACATTGCTCTCATAGATTTTTGTTTTTATACTTTTCCAATTGATATTGGCGATTTATCTTATCTTCGACACTATGCACTCATTAATTATGTATTAAATAATTACCAAAACTTTCTCTTTTGTAGTCCTTTTATATGTTTTTACTTTTTGTTAGTCGCCATTAGCACTTCACTGTGAGTTTATCAACATTTGATTATTTTCATTTCATTTCATTTCGCTTTGTCTTTGATTTTGTTTTCTTTTTTCGCGTCAAAGTCGAAAGATGAATCACGAACAACGTCGTCGTCAGTCAATACAGTCGCAATTCATTTTTATTTTATTCACATAGATACTCGTCAGACAATTTATCAACAATATTCACATTTCCATGTATGAGTGAACGATCGTGTTTTTTTATAGTGTATCTGTGAAACGCATTGTGTGCGGAATGCCGGCAATTAATTCAACTGAGACTTGTTTCGCTTCCGAGACCTACATCTTTCCCGATTTGGTGTACGTAAGCGACTGAATATTCGTTTTTGCGTTCATTGAGATCGCCTGCTATAACTGTTATACTGCGCTGCGAATGATTTTGAGAGAACAATTGTGCCATATTAAAGAACAATAAGATCAATAAGAGAAATGATGAATTTAAAGGCTGATAAGAACATTTTGAAAATCGTCTAGATCATCTTAATTGACAGCTTCATGTATAGCATTCATTATATAACAAAAAAAAAAAAAAATTTATTTTGTTGACCCAAAATGTTCAACTCCAATCGTACTTTTCAAAGTGATCGACATAACTTGCGGCCTAAATAAAAATAATTTCTTGTTTTTTTCTGCAAACATCAAGTTGTGTGGAATCAATGCACATCCAATAACACAGCTTTTGTAGCTATTTAAAATCGAAATTCCAGCGTCCAATCCACTGCATTTATATTTATTTAGCTCCATTGCTCTACAACACCGACTCTATTACGTGTGCTCCTTCAGCCGAGGACCATAATGAGCCAAATAATAACGTTTCATAAACGTTTCTAAAATTTGGAATATTCTTTGTGATATGTAATTGAGTTAAATACACCTAGATTTTTAAAAAATTATTGTTAAACTCCCGTCCTGTAGGAGTGATTCAATAAATAATTTAAATGTTGAAATGAAAAACATTATTATTAGCATTTTAGGTCCGTTCGTTAATGTTTCGATTACATTTTTGGTTCCGAAAAACAAAAAATTTGTATGAAAATTTCGGCATTTTGAGAGGATGCCGTAATGAAAAACAGTAGGAAAGGGGCGCCTTAGTTTATAATGATTTGATATAAAAATTAAGTTCCAAAAACAATAGACTACAGACAGAACAGACGAGATGGCATGAATGATATTGAAATGGTGCAATTCCATCTCTCTACAGGCTGAGTTCTTTCATTTAAACTTTAAATACGTTTTATTTTCAACAACTATTTACAAATAAAAAAATCTTATTTTTACCTCTAAATCTACGATAACGTTTCATATACATACGGCCTGTGGAATTCGATTACTTCCAAACGATTGTTACATTTGTGTCTTTTTCAATATCTCTTTCAATGTTGGAAGGCGAGAGACCTGTCTTGCAACAAATTTCATCTAAATTTGAAAGGCCAGTGTACATTTTTTGTCGACCCGATGGCACGGAACCCGTAAAAATCGGATACTTATGTATGCAGCGTATAAAGTTATGTTGCAGGCCAAAAATCACAAGTTTTCTCTCGTCTATATTATAATTTTGTGGACACAATCGTTGGCAAATGGCACGAAATGTAACACCGTGAGACATGGAAGCATAAAATTGAAAAATCTTTTGAAGACTCGGATGTGTTTTATCGGGATTTAGAGCAACATATTTCCGACAGGCAGAACTTAAATATGGATTATCTATTAGCTGTTTCAATGTCGGTGTGCACATGTAGACATTGCTATATTTAAGTATGGGCAACAGTTGTACAACATCGTAGTACGCCAAATTTTGAACACAAGATTTCACCAGATTTGTGTCAACATCCGCTTCCAGTGCAATCCGTCCAATGTGATTGATGCCATTTATATATGGAAGTATCTTGGAATAAAAAAAATATTAAGAGCTTTCGCTATTAAAGACTTCTGCTATAGTTACCTACCTGTTGCGTTGTCAAATCCCATTTTTCCAGCGGAGTGTTCTTATAGTCGACAAGCAAAAGTGGTACCATATGATCTTTTACTACCGGAGGATCGGGTTTGTGTGTTACTATTTTTAAATATATCGTTGTATCGCCCTCTAGATGTTAAAAATTTTTTTTTAATTTTATCATATATCTAATGGAAACTTATTGAAGAACTTACCCACAATTGTTGTGACTTGGTTTTTATTGAGATCTCTGATGACGGATTCAAAAATATTTTGTAATTTATCTCTATTTCCACCTTCGCGGGACAGAAAGCACGTTTCCTCTTCCATCATTATCTTAAAAGCATAAAGTGTTAAGCTTAAAACTTTTTGTAATAGGTATATTTGATTACTTACGAGGTATTCGGAAAGCTTCTTAACAACGGGTTCATACTGAACAGATCGAGCCCAGGAGTCGCAAACAAAGCAAAGATTGAACAAGAAAGCATTTCGGGCGTATTTCTTTTGGTTTTCAATACTGACGGGATATCCCACAATCTTCACATCCAGAACCTATTTCGATGAAAGCAATTTAGGTTCATTTAGATGAAAGCGAAAACAAGATACTACGCATCAGCATCTAAAGTGGCATATGTCGAAATTTACAATTTTCCGGAAAACGCAAAAAACTCTTGAAAATTTCAATTCAGTCTCATTGGTTAAGCAGAGTCGCATCACCGTTTAGCAACAGTTTACAATAATAAAAACTACTTAAAATAAGTTAGGCTTTTATGGATGGATCATATGTTAACTCAAAATTAAAGATTTTTGACTTGTGCCACTTTAGTTGCGAGAGTGCGATACGTACATTAACTGTAAGAATACATCGCTGTAAATGCGATTTGGGAATAATGTACACATTGATGGCGTCAAAGACTTCTTTGGATATGTAGTCCGATGGTACCTTTAAGGAAATATAGTTAATTATGTTACAAGTCACTTCAACACATTTTAAACGTCTTACTGGTGTACTTCAAAAGAGACACAACTCAAAACACTTGCTTCAATCTTTAACCATGTTTAACATCTTTTTGCTGTTGGAAATATAATGAAATCATTTTCATTTGACGGGATTCATTTGAATATGTATCAATAATGAAATTGAATTTCATTAGGTGTTGCTATACATTGTTGTTAAAATATTTGAGATGTTTTTTGAAAATAGATAACTTTCTAGTTGTGTCGCTTTTGAGGAGCTTATTGGATTTGATAAGAAACATTCAAACTCACCTGGCAACTGATTTTGCAGCCTGCAACAGCGTCAAACTCGCTTAAAAATATACATCGGATCTGGCTCCTTCTGTTCCGTCCATCGATTATGGATTTGCAGTTGTTTGCCTGCATTTTATTTTCCAAAATTTGAAAAAGGTTGTTTCAGGAATTTGTGAATTCCGAGTTGCCAGTACATAGTACAGATTTAAGTTTCCCTCAATGTTGCCAGAGGTTTGAATTATGACATCTTCAACCCGAAATTATATACCTGCCACACGTAGATCGAAATTGAGCAATTTCGATCTACGTGTGGCAGGCATATTACGGTATTTAAATAAAAATTATGGTACGAACTTTTAATTATTTTTATTTTTGGTTTTCTTGAAGTTTTTAGGTGGTGTGTCAGGTAGCTCGTAATTCTCTGAATCTAATATTTAGGTAAAAATAAGAAACGCTGATTGCTCGGCTTGTTTCTTCTTCTTGTAAAAAACTATAAGCAAATCAGCTGTTTTGAACTACTTTTCATGGCATATGATGAATGGGTGGCAGCATTTGTGCTTAGAATCTACCCAATGTTCTTAAAAATCTTACCAAAATTGTTAACTTCTGATGATGTGAAGTTTTTTTTTCGGATTTTTGTTATTTTTCAAATTTTTGAAAAATAATTATGAGAAAATTTCAGCAGCCGTTCAATGTCAATATTCAAATTTAACGTTTTTGGCATTGGAATTGGAACAGTAAACAGCAGCGTTCCCACCACTCACCAACAAAACCGTAGTAAACAACCACAAAAAAAGGAGTAAAAGTGCAAATATCAGAGTAGATTAAAAAAAAAGAAAGCGTTTGCATCACATTAAACAGGCCCAAAATAAAGTCTTCACACAAAAATTGATTCCAGTATCCTTATTGAAACTTAAACTTAAAAAATTGTCAAATGTTATATTTTTCATATCAACAGAACTGTCAAACATCACCAACAACATATTAAATGCTTTGCCAACTTCTTAAATTTTGTAAACTAGAGTTCAAAGATTGGGAAATTTAAAAACGGAGCAGATTCGCATCGAAAAGTAGTGACGGAGAGATTTCAAAATTTTTCAAAAAATGGAGTAAATCTACTCCGATCGGAGCAAAGTGGGAACGCTGGTAAACAGTGTTATGCATGCAGCATGCAAAAGAAGGCAGGTTCGTCCGAATATAACACAATGTTTTACGTTACTTGAAACCATAAAAGAATTGTCAATTCCTCTTTTTTTTTTTGTCTTGATAAAATGCTATTTAAGAATTTTTTTTTTATTTTGCTTCTAATTTGGTTATTTTTATGTGAGTTTGGTTAGAACATTTTTTTGAGTATCGGCAGCACTGTGTCATTGTGACAGTTTCATACATATAGAACGTTTCATACTTGCTTAAATCAATAAAAAAATGTGTGCAGCAGCAGTCGATACAGTGGGGAAACTAAGCCTGGGTCCCCGGGAAGGAGTTGTTTACCCAATTACTGTTCTGTATTGTGGGAATTGCTCCATGCCAATCGAGGTATTTTTAGAAGTTCTGTTAAGAAATTGTCGAAAGAATTTTGCGAACATTGGCAAAATCGCTTCCGGATAGTGTTGCAACGAATGTTAATTTTCGGCATACGCGAATGCGAATGTACTTTAATATTCGCGAATACGAATGAGGAGTTTTTGAATTTATAGCGAAGCTTAGACACTGAATCTGAATCGCTACTCATGCTCAGTGCTGAACGTTTTAGTTTTCATCAAAGTTGAAATTATTTCCCTTCGGTATTGAGAAGTTTGGTGTTTTTTTTTTATTATTCCCCAGTACTGCGAATACTACCCCGAATACGACAAATGCAAGGTGTGGCTGGAGAAGCACCTGCCTTCGGAGTTCGAGCGTGTGAAGTTAGATGAGGATGCAAATGCTGATGGTGCTGAGGATGACAAAAAACGCCAAAAACGTGGTGGCAAGGGTATGATGAAAATCAAGAAAAAGGAAGAAGTTACCAAAAAGATCACAGTGTCACGCGCACCAAGAGGAAAGAAGAAGTCCGTAACGGTAGTAACAGGGCTGAGCACATTTGGTAAGTCAAATAATATTTTAGATACCTATAGGTATACTGATTTCGTTTTTTTTTTTTTTTGCAGAAATCGATTTGAAAGTAGCAGCGAAATTCTTTGGTACGAAATTTGCTTGCGGCTCTTCTGTAACTGGTGATGACGAGATCGTTATTCAAGGCGATGTCAAAGATGACTTGTTCGATGTTATACCAGAGAAATGGCCTGAAATCGATGAAGACCTTATTGACGATTTAGGTGATCAGAAACGTTAAAAAATTTAATGATCTCATAGTTTGTCTTTTTGTATATTATTTAAATATTTAAATTATAAAAGAATTTAATAAAATTGTAAACTTAAATACTAGCATCCAATGTTTGGGGAAAATGCTTTTCAACAATTCTTAAAATATCAGCCACTTGCTGTTCACTTAGACGTTCCTCGCTGTCTTCAACGAGCTGGAAAGTATTCAAAGATTTATAGAGGAATTTTAAAATAGATAATTGAATTTACCAGTTGAATATGAAGAGGACAATAGGGGGGATTATTAACTAGCATGAGACACTCGTGTGCAGTTAGCTGGAATGGACGTACTTCGTTTAAGAACTCAGCTATAGACTCACGGGTCTGGTTTTTGCAGCTTGAATCCTCAAGAAACTGTAGAGTCTGTTGAATGTGATATTGGATAAGTATTATACGTTTTTACGGCACCTTCTTGCGATTAATGAAGTAACCGTTCATGCGGTGAAACTATCTTATAGCGATTTTTTAATCGAAATCATAGATGAGAAATATCTTGTATTAGTAAATAACAGTAAAGTTTTCATTGGTTACCTCATAAGTGGGGAGAATCTAAATTGGGAGAATCAAAATTATTTACCTCATAAGCGATTGTATTGAGATTTCGTAAGCCGTATTTTTTCTTCGTGTTAATGCTTTTTAAAGTTTCCATGACTTCTTGATTCGAGAGCACGGTTTTACAGGGATTTAGCCTATGTGATTGTAAATGTTATTCTAAATTAAATCCAATTTAATATTATACTTACACCTCCATTCCTTTATTTATAAAATCCTCAAATGCTCCAAAATAAAACAACAATTGTCGGCACGCGAAAATCAGCTGATTGTACACTTTCTTTATAGGGGTGACAAATTATCGATAGCTGCCGCAGTCGATGACTTACGGCAGGTTACGGTATTGTTGTACGGGGTATAGACACTTTAAATGTTGTATTAACTTTGAGCGTATTTTAGTAGGTACCAACTTGAACTTTACTATAAACATGTCGTACGATATTAATTTTTTCGCGGATTTCGAGTGCAAAGGACATGCGATATTGTTTCGGCTACCTGGTTGTTTTAATAAAGCGTATTTTCCCGTCGGCAAAACGTTAAAAAAAATATCAATGATGACTATATCCAGCGCCACTTCTTTTGAAAGCCGAAATACTTTTAATTCCCTCCTGTAACAGGTTCGAAGATTATTAATTTTTTTGCGTTCACTCTTTTTTTGTGGCCTCCAGATATTTTTCTTTGAATTTAATTAAAAGCGTTTCGTAGCTAGTCTATTAGTTCCAAAATAAATTTTTTTTCTTGCATTTTTTCAATTAATTTTTCGCTTTCTGTCAAAAAGTTTTCCGCTCTCCGTTCGATGTTCACTCGTTGAATTTCGCGCACAAATGAGGGTTGAACCAACATAGATTTACACGTTAAGACACACCGTCTAACATCGTTACCTACTTGACGAAAAATTCAAAGATTTTGACTTTCCGTCAGACATCGTAGGTGTACTATTTCTCACTAAGGCACGCTCAAAGTTGATACAACATTTGACGTGTCTAAACCCCATATAAAGATAGAGCTTTTCCAATTATTGACCGTCAATTCTTATTTTTATTGACTTTTAGATTTACATCCGTAATTTCACGCACGGAAAGGGCACAATGCGATCTATAGAGTACGTGCTACCAAAAACCCTGATTTTTTCTTTAAATTACCGCATTTTGCTTGTCCAAAAGGTGAGAATTGACGTCAATAATCGACTAGAGTCAAAGGCCTCACTGAGATTTTTTTTGTAATTTAATTGAAGTACCCATTCCCAGCAAGAATCGTAACAGTTATATACTAGTTACGGGTACCAGATGTTGCGGTATTTTCTTCGTTACAAGCTTATGGGCAAGAGGAGATTTATACCGCAATGTTGCTGAAAAGATGTTGCGCACACTGCATACATGTAGCAACTATCTTTTTCTATTGCGCCAATCTGGGCATAGGTTCGCCTCTTTTTGGCACATTGCATGTATCTGAAATGTCGCAGTACTTGGAACTAGTTAATACCCTGTTATTAGTAAAGAAAAGATATGGAAATGTTTTTTCATGCAACCCACCCTTTACCATTCGATTATTTGAAATTAAAAAAAAAAGTTATTTCTAAAATATATTTTATATATAAATAAGTACTTAAAGTTTTTTAAAGCATATCAGTTTCATAATAATCCTTCAATACTTCGAATCTGGCTCCGCCGCTTGCAACTTTTGAAATAATTAACTGGCGACATTTCTTATTGATGTATAAACATCAGAGACATGCAGGAATGAGTAAAGCAATGGGTACTTCATTGAATACTTGCGTCAAAGTAGTATTTTGGAGTATTTCTGCGATTTATTTCCTTACTATGTACATATTATTTTAATTATGTTTTTATTCATGAGCATCACTTTGGCTTATCCCAATTAAGGAGACTGGAAACAATTTACTGGTTACTTATCGCGAAAATTCAACACTAGAAATATGTGTATACAGAATATGCATTGGTGTTAGTAGCTGCAACATTTGCTCATATGTTTTAGTGAGTTTCGGTAGCCGTTTCTTGCTGGGTTGTTAGCTATCCCTTGTGACGTACAGTCTCCAGACCGCCTTAATTTAATTTCAGAAAAATCGATATTCGTTACCTGATATCTTTAATACTATCAATTGTTTTCCATCTCTAATTCAAAAACATTTCAAAAACTCAAAGCGTTTTTGCGTCAATTCGTGTTTTGAGAATTTAGGAATAAATTGTGTTGCGTATAAATCTAACCTAATGACAAGTCTTAAATCCACGTAATGGCTGATGTATTGCTGGAGGGGGAAGCGGCTAACGTAAGTTAAACGATTTAAATGTTATTCGGCATTAAAGGGACTTATCTCCGTTAGGGTCGCCAGATTTTTTTTTTTTTTTTTTTGCAAAAACTAATCTTTGATCGAAAGCTGTCCCAGCCGGAATTTTTTGCTTATATGACAACAGTCATCAATGCATAAGTAAAGCCACATTCAATTATAAAAGATTCCAATTTGTGCTCTTTCCAATGACATTTAAATGAAAATGTAATGAAAACCAGAGCTGGCTACAACGATTGCGATTCAGGAAATTTTGAATCGCTTTTTCAATATCATATGATTTTGGATTGCGATCCAGAAAATTTGAATCCCTTATTTTAAGCGCAAAAGCGTCCTTCGAAAATAATTTGAAAAAGTTTCTATTACTCCTATATTCAATGAAAATCTTATGAAACTTTCATGACATGGTTGTTATAGTATCAGTAACATTATTTTATGTTGTTACACAGCAGTTTTTTGTAACCGATGGTAATGCAAAAAGTAATTCAAAAGGCGCACTGCTTATGTATAACAGAATCGATTATTTTTAACGGCGTAAAGTAATTGAAAAGGCTTGATTTTGTAATGCATTACTATTTGCATTCTCAAGTAATGCAAAATAGATTGAATATACGGATTTAAATTTTTGCCTAAAATTATTCTATATGTGAAGATTTGGTTTGGCACTGCAAATATTCGGCTACACATAACCTTTTCAATTTCCTCTCCATGCATATTTGTTCAATTTACTTTGCATTCCTATTTCATCGATGAAAAAATACATTACTTTGGTAATGCACTTCCTAAATAACTGCTGGGTATTGATTAAGACTGTAAGGTTGCATTTTTTATATCGTAGCCATTGAGCTAGCGTTTAAAGAAATGCAATGTGATGCTATCAGTATTTTATGGTTGACGTCATAGTTTTTCATAAGAAGAAATTGTTCAGTACTCTTAAGAAAACAAAATAATCTTACGATGTAAAGATTTCCTGAAAAAGTAAGTGTCGCGTATGTGCGATAATCCCCATATACAGCCCGATTCTAAATATTTGGGACGAATTTTTCCCTGAGGATTTGAAAGAAATTCTCGCAGTCAAAGCATACTGGGAATATGTGATATAAAAGGAGCAATAACCTCGAACATTTTTAGGCACATTCGCTCTTTAATTGACGCTATAGAATACGTGCTTTTAACGCGAAGAAAAATTTGTAGGAAAAAAATTCCCGGGCTATGTTCATTTAGAATAGGGCTTATAGTATTTTTTTAAATGAAGTTGTCATGTACTTTGAAGTCAATGACATTACGCATGACTTTCGAAGAAGGGAAAGCAGCGTCCATCTCCCAAAAAAGTTCATTAGAAGTAAGGCATTAGTGCGGAAGCTGTGAAATTTCCGGCTGGGCGTATTTTTACCAAGAGACAAGAACATCCTGTTTTCATTCTCTAATTCAATAAAATAATGCCGTCCTCACTTGCTGCCTCATGCCGAATATTTCTTATTCAAAGTATTAGGCGTCTCTTACATATATATTTTTTTTTTTACCGTTTCAGAGTCGGAGAGCGCTTAAAAGAAAGAGGATTCGACGTTTAGTCGACTTGGGTGTACAAGAAGAGAGACGAAACCGATTTCGTGGAATAAACGATGATGAGACCACTAAGACCGAACGTTGCTCGAAACGAGTCTTCGTAACCTGTGTTCTAATTTCAATATCACTTCTAATACTACTCTCGAATATATCATCAGAATTCGATTTAGTATCGAAATTTTTAAATAATTACCAAGAGCACTATCAACAAATCGTGCATGGCAATCGAAATCACTGTAAAGATCAACTAGATGTGGCTGATATATTTTCGAAAGTACGCAAACATCGAACGATATTGCACCAAGAGAAGGCATTAGAAGAGCTCCAGTTTGTTTTGGAGACTTCACTTACTAGGCGACGCAAGATTCCGATCGCACTCGTTGGACCTGTAGGAGTTGGCAAGAAACTTTTTATCCATTCTTTTCTGGATCACTTTCCTTGGCCGGAGAATGTATATTCGTATTTGTGGAATAACTTCGAGCATAGGGAATCGGAAAAGTATCATAATCTTCGTGTATTCATCGAACAATTTTCAGATTGTGGTCTTAATTTGTTAATTATAAAAAATCTGACGCCTGCAGACAAAAATCTGGTTCAGACAGTAATTCATATGCTTTCACAGCAAAAAGCACGACAGAAACGTGTCATCGTATTTTTTGTCTTCTATTTAAATACTCTATTGAGTGAAACGGAATACTTGGAGCAACACAATTCCCTGCAAAGTCTTAATCATACAAAAACGATTAATTTTCGAAGTTTCACTAAAAAGGAACTCGGAGATTGCATACGACTGGAGCTTAAGTTGGAGAACATGACAGTGAGCCTCAATACCTTTGATGAGCTAATGGATACAATCGACGTGAAACGTTCGGGATGTAAGAATGTTTATGCGAAAATAATGGCATTCGCCAAAAAAGTACACGATCCAAGGAAATAGACAATGATGGAATATCGTCGGCTGCATAAATTGCTTTCGGAATAACAAAGAAGCCAAATTTTTTTTTTTTTTTATAACTAAGAATCTATAAAATTAAAGTATAAATGTGTGTATATATTTGTAGGTTTAGTTAATACTTGAAAAGACGTTGAGGAAAACAAAAGACTGTCCGTTTAAAGTTAAAAAAAAAAAATACAAAAATTAAGAACTTTGTGTAAATAAAGAGCACAAAAATAATTTGTTATTGAAGCAGAAAGTTTCGATTTAATGGAAATATGGGTGGTGGTTTCAATCTCTGTGTGATGAGGAACGCTTTTACTTGATCAAGAATGCTCTACATCTTTCCACAAGTTTCAAGTAAGTATTTACAGAAAATCATAAAAATAACTGTGCCGCATAAAAATAACGAGACAAATCTCGTAAGCGTAATTGGCGGGCGCTGAATTCAGTCCCATCGACCGTTTTTTAGTGATTGGCTCTAGTTTTTGAGATATCGCGGTTTAAAAATTATGACCAACTTCATTAAAAAGTATGTATCAGGCCGATTCTGAATATTCCCGTGGAACGAATTCCCGTGAAATTTACTTTTCTCGAGACTAAACTCATCCTTTTTTCAAATATTTGGGGGAGAGATTCGATGGGGAATAAGTATTTAACCCATACCTATAATTTTTCTAACCATATCTATTTAAAAAATGGGAATTTATGTCCCGAGAAAAGTAAATTCCCCGGGAATATTCAGAATCGGGTTGTATATTTAGTTCATGTTGCTCTATATTTATGACAGACTAATGACGATAACGTTAATTACTTTTATTTAGTAGAATTCTTTTGCAAAACTTCATTGTAATCGCAACGGTAATTGGTATTTTAGAAGTGCTTATTTTCAATTTCCATCACAGTTGTTAAAAAAGTGAAGCATACTTTTAGGGGAAGCAAAATTGTTGACTTTCGGTTTTATAAGTACCTATATATATTTTTTCGGTTTAAAGACACTGCTTTTAAAAATAATTTTAAGAGTAATGATGTTTTTTGACAATGCGGTGAAATAGGAAAGCAAATGACTAGCAACTGAGAGTTCTTGAAGTTCAAACCCTGCATTTTGGAGCAAGTAAAATATTTTAAGTAAAAAACAAAATTATGCTTGCATACTTTAGGGATCCAGCTTTAAACGCGATAAAATTTTGCTTGTGTAATTATACCGAGTTTTCAAAATACAAAAACAAAATACAGCTAAAAAGTATCGACTACACAGTGCGACACGATTTTTTTAACAAAAATTTGACGACTGTTTATGAAAGTGCTCGTTGAGTATAACAACGTCTCATACTCAGTTTTGTCAAGTCACCTCTACTTTTTTTTAAATAGACTTCAAAAAGTGGAGCCGAGAATTAAATTACTCAGTTACTTATGGCTATATCTCGTAATCCGTTCAATATTTTAATTTTCTATCTATCACAATTCATGGCTCTGAACTCATTTTAAATAGTTTTAGTACAAATCGACCCGGAAAAACTCTATCTAGTAGATGCAAATTTCAATAATTCCTACAATTTGACGTGTCGCACAGTGCTATCAAACTACTGACATCGGTGTGAATACCGCTAATAAAACACCACGACAAATCAATTTAAATGCGGAAAATGCTCCGTGTTATTTGGTTTTGCTAAATTGGCTATAGGTCAATTTTAAATCGATGTCGAAAAGTGTGGCCGAGAATTAAGTTACGCACTTACTTATGGCTTTATCCCATAAACCGTTTCATTTTTTATTTTCCTGTCTATAATGTAATAATTTTTTCACCACTTTTCACCAACTATGGACTACAGCTGCTAAATCGGCATGAATTTAAGGAAAACTTTCACCTGGGAAAATTCCAAATATATGGATTTTCATAGAAAATTTTTTAAAAATCTTTAAATGCCGATATCTTCTTAAATATAAGAGCTAGAGCGAAAATAAGCGAATCTGGTGATCACCTGGAAAAATTCCAAATATATGGATTTTCATAGAAAATTTTTTAAAAATCTTTAAATGCCGATATCTTCTTAAATATAACGTGTAAATGGCCTCGTAGAGCTGTAGGACTAGGCATGATCGATGATCATCGATGTTCAGAGTTACAATATCGATGTTTTAACATTCTAAAATTAATTGCTAGGGACAAATTGAACACGTTTGTTCTGCGGGATTGTTAATCAAGGAAGATATTCTGAGGAAAAGGGGTAACTTATAACGCAATGTTACGAATATCTCGCATGACAAAAATTATTTCCATGCATATAAAATTTTCATAGGTATTGCAAATTATTGAAGTTACCTATATATTTTTGAAAAGTGGAAAGGCAGTGAAATTTCCAGTTGGGTATTTGGGCTTACTTCTTTTGACATTTCTCTCATTTGTTCATAAAATAAAACAACGCCACCACGCTAACGGCAAAAATCTGTTCACGAACCGTGACGTCATTATCGGTACAAATTTACTTTTGAAACATAATTTTATGTTTAAATTTTGATATAAAACCTACAATTTTGCATTATCAACTAAACTAAACAAAAGCGGATTGAAAATTTGCATTTAGAAGGCCATTTTACTTATATACCAGATCGTAGAAACGCATGTTCTCCGTTGCTTAATCGTAACAGGTTGGCTGATAAGTCCCCGGTCTAACAAAGAAAAACACATTTTTTTGTCAAAATTCGTTTTTATTATTCAACATAGTTCCCTTCAAGAGCGATACAACGATTATAACGACCTTCCAATTTTTTTATACCATTTTGGTAGTACTCCTTCGGTTTTGCCTCAAAATAGGCCTCAGTTTCGGCGATCACCTCTTCATTGCAGCCAAATTTTTTCCCTGCGAGCATCATTTTGAGATCTGAGAACAAGAAAAAGCCGCTGGGGGCCAGATTTGGAGAATACGGTGGGTGGGGAAGCAATTCGAAGCCTAATTCATGAATTTTTGCCATCGTTCTCAATGACTTGTGGCACGGTGCGTTGTCTTGGTGGAACAACACTTTTTTCTTCTTCATATGGGGCCGTTTTGCCGCGATTTCGACCTTCAAACGCCCAATAACGACATATAATAGTCACTGTTGATGGTTTTTCCCTCTCAAGATAAACGATAAAAATTATTCCATGCCCATCCCAAAAAACAGAGGCCATTACTTTGCCAGCGGACTTTTGAGTCTTTCCACGCTTCGGAGACGGTTCACCGATCGCTGTCCACTCAGCCGACTGTCGATTGGACTCAGGAGTGTAGTGATAGAGCCATGTTTCATCCATTGTCACATATCGACGCAAAAACTCGGGTGTATTGCGAGTTAACAGCTGCAAACACCGCTCAGAATCATCAACACGTTGTTGTTTTTGGTCAAATGTGAGCTCGCGCGGCACCCAGAGCTTTTTCATATCCAAATATTGATGAATGATATGACCAACACGTTCCTTTGATATCTTTAAGGCCTCTGCTATATCGATCAACTTCATTTTACGGTCATTCAAAATCATTTTGTGAATTTTTTTGATGTTTTCGTCGGTAACCACCTCTTTCGGGCGTCCACTGCGTTCACCGTCCTCCGTGCTCATTTCATCACGCTTGAATTTTGCATACCAATCAATTATTTTGTTTTTTGGGGCAGAGTCCGGAAACTCATTATCAAGCCAAGGTTTTGCTTCCACTGTATTTTTTCCCTTCAGAAAACAGTATTTTATCAAAACACGAAATTCCTTTTTTTCCATTTTTTTCACAATAACAAAAGTTGCTTCACAAAAGACGCTCTATCTCACAAACTAATTGACTTACAGACGTCAAATTTTGACACGAATCATTTGAAGGTTGCCACTATATAAAAATAATATGCATTTAATACTAGCGACGCCATCTATGTGTCAGACCGGGGACTTATCAGCCAACCTGTTAGTCCGTATTTAGATTAGCGCGACAGTCGCTCGATAATGCAACTGTTACAGAAGAGGGAATAACTTTTTAATTATTCGTTGGTTTTGCATAACGCCCTATTATTATTTTAATTGTAATTAATATTTTCAATAACTATTATTGTTTACTTAACGCAATTCAAGCTAAGTGTACTTAATATATTTTTAAACTTTGAATAGATATACTTTTTAATTAGAAAACATTTTAATTAATATCAAATATAATTGTGTTAAGCACTTATTTTCACTTGGTCTTCGTATTCCTTGGAATGCTTTTTTTTCACATGCGATAGAAGGCTTGGATGTTGATTATAGCTGGCCTGACAATATTCGCACTTAAATTGCCGTTTGTTTTCATGAATTTTCATGTGGACACGAAGAGTCTTCTGCAATTTGAATCCCATATTGCATATCGTACACTGAAATGAACGTTCCTCGCTATGAACTACCATGTGATTTCGTAGAGCAGCAGCATCACAGAATTTCATATCGCATTTCTGGCAATTAACGTCGCGAATATTTTTACAGCTTTTTATGTGTCTCCATAGGTTCGAATAGGCAACAAATGTGCGACCACAATCATTGCATAAAAATGGTCGTACATTCGTGTGGATTCTTTTGTGTACTTCTAACTCGTTTAACGTGTGAAAGCCCTTATTACATATTTCACAGAAATGCTTCCTTTGACGGAAATGCTTTCGTTGTATGTGCATAGTCATGATTGAAAAGGTTTTCGAAAGGAAACTGCATTTGGGACAGCTATATTTTCGATCATTTGATGCTTTCCGTTCCTAGAATAAAAAATGTTTGTTATTTTTTCAATTTTATTTTCTAAAAATCATAACGGGAAAAACCTTATTTTCTTTCCTTGGACATTTGATGGACTCGCAGTTATTGAACGTTAAAGATTTTTCGCTTTCGTCTTCTGAAAAATCTAATATTTTAGTCCCTATTTCAGTGGGGTTCTCGTCTTCCACATTTTTGTCATTATTTGTAAATATATTTATCACATCATTACTATTACATATAGACTCCGTTTCATTATTTTCATTAAGAAATTCATCTTCGTCGGGTTCATTGACCATATAATGCTGATTCCTTATATGTTCGTAATATGTTTGAAATTCTTCGAACCGTATTCCACAAAGTGTGCATAGGAATGATAAATTTCCATTAATGCTTAAGAACACTTCTCCACATTGTTTGTCAAACGACGCTACAACTGTTATTTCATCTAAATCAATGACGGACTCTTCTTCCATAGTTGTCGAAGAAATTTTTTTTTTTAATTCTAGAGCAACTGTTTTCGCTATAACACCGTTTTAATATATTTGCCACCAACGAGATTAATCAATGAATCGTTTGAAATTTTTACGCTGCATTGGGCATGCGCTTTGACTCTTTTGTATTTTTTTTGTTTGTTTTGCATTTCAGGCAACTGAACAAATAACACCCAAGAGATTTATGATATTCAGTTTTATGCAAAACGCATGTCACGCATCTATTTTCATTTGTATTATAGGGTCTTAGTCTTGAATTCGGTTTAAAACAGACCTGTTAAATCCCGATTAAGATTAATAATCATGAATTATTGTTCTTTTTTTAATCCATAATCATTATTAATTTAACTTCTTGAAATTTTTGATTATTAATGATTGCGATTACCAAATAATCGTGAAATAATCACTACTATTTCAGATTAATGAAAAAAATCAGGAAAAATCAAAAATAATCAAAAAAATAATCCCGATTAATTTTAGATTATTTTTGAATATTTTTGAGTGTTTTTGATTATTTTTGATTTTTCCTGATTATTTTTGGGTTTTTTGATTTTTTTTGACTATTTTGTTCTGATTTTTTTTATTAATTTTAATTGTTTTCAATTTGTAATTGAATAACATCGTTTTTCCAAAGTTTCCCTATAGTCCGTGGGACCGGCACCGGACAAGTGAATTCATTAGAAATTGAATATAATTAAATGTAGTACAGCGAGGGGCCCATATGTCCTTGCCTATGACATCGCAATGTAAAATTCGCCTCTCGAAAGTATTGCCGGTGGTTTGACGAGGGGTGGTCCTAACCACAGGTGGCCGGTGAATTCACTTGTCCGGTGCCGGTTCCACGGACTATAGGGAAACTTTGGAAAAACTATGTTATTCAATTACAAATTGAAAATAATTAAAATTAATAAAAAAAAATCAGAACAAATCAAAAATAGTCAAAAAAAATCAAAAAACCCAAAAATAATCAGGAAAAATCAAAAATAATCAAAAAAACTCAAAAATAATCTAAAATTAATCGGGATTATTTTTTTGATTATTTTTGATTTTTCCTGATTTTTTTCATTAATCTGAAATAATCCTGATTATTTCATGATTATTTGGTAATCGCAATCATTGATTAATATAGGTCATACAAAAATAATCATTAAATAATCACTATTTCACTCATAAGAAAAAAATAATCTGATTAATTAATCATTAATTAAATAATCATTATTTAACAGGTCTGGTTTAAAAACATCGAAAGTTTAAATTTTCGAATATATTCTTTTAGTCTTTGTGCCAAATACGTTTTTTGCCATATTTGAATTTTTCAAAAATGTTCATATAAATAAAAATAAACCTGGCTTAAACTTTCTTGAAGACGTATCATTTGAATGTTTAAACGTCCAAAAAGTTTAATCTAGGTTGAAGACTATGAACCATAATGTACATATGGGCATTTCCAGAAAAAGTAAACTTTTTTTCGCATCCGTATATAGCTGATGGCCATTCGGGACTGCATAGAAACTTGAAAAAAATATAAAAGTCCGCATAAGCTGCACGAAAGTATTGAGAAGCAAAATTACTATTTACCGCATACTTGAATTCGGGACTTAAAATTGCTCATTTAAGTGTCACGTCCGTTTGGAAATGCCCATATACAAAAAAAAATCTAAAGAGGAGCTCGTTAAGTTTCTTTTTTTTCCTTTTTTTTTTTGTTTATAGAGAGAACGCATTAAATTTTTTTTTTTTGTTAAGATAGTTTATTTATTGTTTATTTATCTTTAAGTTTCATAGCAGAATGTTTATTTTTTAAGTGAGAAGCTAGCCCAGGCTGTTGATTAAAACTAGCTGGACAAAAACGGCACTTGAATTCATGCTTGTTCTCATGAATTTTCATGTGGTTTCGAAGTACTTTAGAAAGCTTAAAGCACGCATTGCAGTCCTTGCATTTGTATGAACGTTTTTCACTATGAACTGAAGCTAAATGATTTCGAACCCCAGCATTGTCATGAAATCTTAAATCGCACATAGGGCATTTTTTATCTCGTATGTTCTTACAGCTTTTGACATGCCTCCACAGCCCGGAATTTGTGACAAATGTATGCCCGCAATCGTTGCACAAATACGGACGTTCATTCGTATGAATCCTTGTATGAACGCGCAATTCATTTGGAGTGTAAAAGCCTTTCTTACACAGTTGACAGAAATGTCTTTTATCATTCATATGTCTTGCTATGTGCATCATTATAGTTGAATAGGAATTTGTGCAAAAGTCACATATTGGGCATCTATATCTACGAGCTTTTGATATGGGTACATTTGGTGAATTTATTTTATGCTGTCCATCAACTTCAGTTCTTTTCATCTGCAAATAGAAGGTATTGCTGGACATTCCAAATTGATAATTTCACTAATTTCATTGTTTTACCTTTGTTCCGATGTTCCGGCCAGTTTCAATGTTGGAGTTTTCGGTTGTTTGGGAATTGTCTAACGAAAACAATGCTTTTACTTTTGTTTTACTTTTTAATAATGCACTGTATTCTTCAATCTCTTTACAATTGAATTCCATTTTGTCGATCAAACGAAAACCATCTTTGAGTTTTGGACTCTCAATACCCGCATTACATGGCATTATGTTTTCCATCTCTTCATCAGGGGCGTTTGGTGGTCTATGTTTTTTCATGACATGAGTGGTAAACTCATAGGAGGCGTTTCTTCCGCTATAATGAAAGTCGCAAAGTGTACATAGGAATGTAAGGTTTCCATCGTTGCTCACGAATACTTCGCCGCATTGCTTGTCGAACTCCTCAATCACGGAAATGTTATCAATACTATCTGATGTAAAGTCCATTTCTCCACCCTATTTGCTGTTTAGAATTACGTTTAATGTCAATATCAGCTGCTTATGATAAATCGTAACGCGAAGTCCGTAGTTTTTTTTTACTCGAGAGTCAGACACACGAACATATATTACTATATGTGGCACTCTACAACAACTATGCTTGTTGAGTTGAAGTAGGCCCCCGTTGCATGCATTCTTATGTCGTCGTTCATACTATGAGACAAGACAAGCGAGAGACACGGTGAATTCTCTTTGGTGTCTTATTCGTGTTCATACTAGTAAAAATTGTCTCTGCGACATTTGAAATAGAAGAAGAAACTGGTTTTATACAGTGCTGCCAGAAAAAAATTTTGAAATACCTACAATCTGAATTAAAAATCCCCTACGCTCTTGAAATAAGATAAATAAATTATTATCACGGTTTTCGACAAAATAAGTTGGTCCAAAGATCTTTTTTAGAAAAAGTGTAAGCTATTCTCCACAATTTTTCGTATTTAATACTTCAAAGCTAGCTTTTTAAATTATTTCCGAAATCTGTAGATATGCTTCTTCATAAGAGAGAATATTTACCCAAATATGGCAGCACTATTTTTATGATGAGAAGGACAAGCACAAAGCGTGTCGCCGAGTACGTAAGACACGTACCCTCTCTCTACCCCGAAGTCCCTTGCCAACAACCACCGTGTCTCTCGCTTGTCTTGTCTCATAGTATGAAACGACGACTATGGCAAAATCAAAAACGTAGCACGCCCGCGAGAAATTCCGGATCCGGTCTAACAAATCTTTTCAAATCTTGTAACATGTACCAAAATGTTTGGTATATTTCATATACATGTATAAGTGTTCGTCAAATATTTTTTGTTAAAACTCATTTTTTTCGACTAAAATATGGTTTTTATATAATATCAAAAACCTTTACGTGAAATTTTCCTTTTGTTCTTCAACAACGCTAAAGAAGAGCACTCATCCGCCGAATATGACCGAATGTTTGTTTACAAAACAGAACAGCTAATGTGAACTTTTCAGTGATGTAGAAAAAATTCTAGCTCGATACCAAACTAATGGCTCAAGTACTTATAACAAATCATGCTAAAATGAATACAAAAACTACTTATTTTTCGAACTCCTCTCTTGAAAAGGGCATAGTATTGCATAATCTTTCATCAAAAACCTAAAAGGTTGTATACTAAAAAGAAAACATTAAAAAATTTCAACTCAAGAATGCTTAGTTACAAAATTGAGTAAGTACTCAAAACATTCTAGCATCACTAATTCGGTTGTTGTTGGGAGTGCCACATATAGTAATATATGCACACGAACAATGTTTTGAAACAATTAGGTAAGTGGAGCAAGACGTGCGAAGAAAAGAGACGGCTATTTGTTAAATGTTTCGGAAGAATCTGTGCTTCTTTGTTTTTCTCATGCATTCAAGCGGGATGTTTTCGAAACATAGTTCATTAGGGTGACCAAATTGCCTTCGGTTAAATAAAGGACACCATAAATCGAAAACCAAAAATCGCGCACACACAGGTGAGCACAAATATTAAATTAGCATAGCTTCGTCAAAATAAAAGGTAAACGGACATTGTTTTTTATTTGCTAAGAATTGATTGGACTTTAAATTTTGCATACTCAGATTTTACATTTAAAACGAGTTTTATATTTTTATTTGGGCTTTTTCAAAAAAAACTTCATTTCAATCCTGAAAAACAATTTTAAGCCCCCTTCTGTACAACCCAAAATAAAGCTCAATTCATTATCTTTGGACCTGATTACATTTCACAATAAAATTTTACACTTAGGCATCGATTTGAGGTATAAATTACAATCCTTCCCTCAAAAGTGGAGGTTTCCCCATAAAATTCATTTGCGCGACCTCTAAACGTCCTTCAAAAAATCTGAAAAAATTCTCAAAATCTTTCTAGACAATTATCTTTCGAATTCCATGTGGACATTTTTATATTTCCAAAAAAAAAAAAACAAATTCGGACAACCTAGTATGTACTTGTTAGTAATAAGTTATATACACTGGAACGGGGTTTATTAATATCACTAGAAAAATGAATAAAATAAAGGACAATCAAAGGCCGATTAATTACTTTCCCCAAATCGCCAAAAAAAAAAGGACATGTCCTTTTAAAAAAGGACGTTTGGTCACCCTAAGTTCATACATCTGACTCTCGAATTACACGCCGGTCACACTTATGAAACATATTTCGAAAACATCCCATTTGAATACATGAGAAAGAAAGAGAAACAAAGATTGTTTCGCAACATTCAACAAACAACCGTCTCTTTACTTCGCACGTCTTTCTCTACTCACAAATTGTTTCAATTGTTAGGCGTACGACCAATTTGTGCTACAACTTGATGTTAAATATTTTTAATTTTTTTGTGTAATAACAATAAATTGAGAAGAAACAATAACCTGGGCATTTGAAAGGGTGTTCGTGTTTCTAGCAATGCACTGTGAACTATCTCATGGCTTTCCAACGACATTCTAATTGAATTGCTGGGCAGCACTTGTTTCCCCGTCTAAGCACCGATTTACAATTGAGTGGGAAACATTTTGCTAACAACAAATCGTGTTGACATATGACTTTCAATCTGTTTATCTTCTTATATAATAGCATATAAAGAAGCATTTGGTAAAATATTAGGAATACCTACCAAGGAATTTCGATTGGAGAAGTTTTGACTGAAAAAAACGAGAAATTTTCACCGCGATGGCCAGTTATTCTCAAGAAGATTTTGAGAGACAATGTGGCGAAATATACCTTACGTTTAGTGGAAATATGGTTTTTAACTGCACACTCTGCGAAAAATTATACAAGGATTTCACGAGCTATGCCGAACATGTAACTTTATCGCATATCTCGGACAAGATATCCCCAGATAATTTTTGTGAGATTGTGCTGATAGGTGAATATGAAAATGAAGAATTAATGAATGAAGAGGAAGAGATTCCATATGAAAATGATGGAAAAGACGACTTGATGGAAAATAATGAAAGGACATCGAGCGAAGAAGATGTGTTAGATTCATCTTCAAATGATCCCGCGCTGCCTAAGAAACCGTTAGGAAAAGTTAAATATAAGGCTGCTGCGGAACATAAGGTTGGTTTTGCAATTCTAAAGGGAAAAATTGTATTTTAAACTCAAAACTTATATATTTTCTACAGGTCGATAATAAGAATTGCGATAGAAAAAAGATTAAAGATAATTCAAAATTACGAAAACGGTATCGAACAAACAAGGAACGTATTCATAAATGTTCCATATGTTCATTCGCTTGCAGCGATCGATCGAATCTAATCAGCCACATGCAGCGACATTTTGAAAAAAAACATGAGTGTTCGGAATGCTCAAAAAGATTTTTCACACGATCCGAATTGAAAACACATATTCGAGTCCATACCGGAGAAAAGCCGTTTTTATGTAACACTTGTGGAAGGGCGTTTAAAACTTCGGGCTTATTGACTGAACACATAAAACGTCATACAAATGATCGCAGCAAGGAGTGCGATGTTTGTGGAAAAAAGTTTTACAGCCAAGATATGTTAAAAAAACATTTGGCCACACATAGCGATGAGCGTCCCTTTCAATGTCACGTTTGTAAAGCAGGCTTTAAGCAAGCAAATGGTCTTCGAAATCATAAGAAAATCCATGAAAACAAACGCGAATACGAATGTAACATTTGCTTAGCAAGATTCAATCAAAAACCCGGTCTACACTCACATCTGAGAAGTAAACATTCTCTAAAGATTCCACTTAAGGTGCAGAATGAGTCTTCAGAAATTTCAAATAAAGATCATACCGATTGAAAGTTGTTTTTTTAATAAAAAAAAAAAAAAAAAAATAAGTAAGAGGCCCAGCCAGATCAACAAAATTCCAAATTTG
This sequence comes from Chlorops oryzae, assembly GCA_020466095.1. Classification (NCBI taxonomy): domain Eukaryota; kingdom Metazoa; phylum Arthropoda; class Insecta; order Diptera; family Chloropidae; genus Chlorops; species Chlorops oryzae. The sequence goes on along the minus strand of CM035808.1, from coordinate 21,390,772 downwards.
GTTGGCCGTGGTTTTAAAAACCTAAAATTCTAAATGTTGCTTTATTTAGTTAAGTGTGGGAGCCGTTGGCTTTTAATATGTACATAACGTGGTCCAATGTGTAATGCGAAACCATTTTTTTTTTTCGTATTATTCAACATTTTAAATTTTATAGTTACACGCTCTTCTATTTTTTTTTTTTTTTTGGGTTTCAGTAATGTTGGCTTGGGTCACATCAAGTTCCACATCTGCCAGGGTGTACTTCGTTACGATTTTATGACCGTCGTCAGGCTATATCGACTAGGTTATGTGACCTGCGTCAGGGTTCGTTCACGTTTACCCCTCCCCACCGCCTTCAGACGGGATACTGGTTCCAGGGTTGGTTGACCGTCGTCAGTTGTATTAATTATAGTTGAGTTGAATTTAGCCCGATTCGAGTGCCCTTGAGTACTTATATTCCTCCTAAGCACACGTTTCGACCATTCCCGTTTTATATGACCGGCGTCAATATTCAAATTCCCGTTTTATATGACCGGCGTCAATTTTCAAACAAAATGGCGATTATTTCACAATGGTGAGCCCGGCCCGAGCGTAAATGAGTCCCATGTTACCTCATTGACATTCGTTACGAAACTGACACACGCTCTTCTATGATTCTCAATAGAATTGAAATATAAAAAATATTGCGTGGAAATTAGAGTTAAATTGGACATACACTGTCAACCGGGTATGAATGCGCTTAATTATAAACAATCAAATATTTTAAACATAATGCAATTAATTAAAAACACAACCGAAAATACTATTTTTTACACACGCTTTGTGTAATACCTATCGTTAATGTTAAATTACAAAATTTCCGCTATTTCCGCAGCTCCTTGAATACCATTCATTTCCTTGCACAGTTAAAACAAGTAAGGGTGTTATAGTCAGGCGAGCCTGACAATAGAATACCCGACACAGACACTTATGTTCGAATAATTTTTAATATCAGGAGTTGTTTAAGGCCATTAGGGGCCCCATATACCGACTTTTGTTTAATTTCTTTATAAAAACCGCCCATTTGCCACGCCCAATTTTTCAATTTTTTTGGGATTCTAATCGGACCCTATATATACGCTTAAATTCTAAGTTTCATTGAAATATTTCAATAAAGTCCGCTTTTGAGGCATTTTTGGGATTTTTGTGACAGACCCTAGTACTAGAGGTACCCTTAATAATGGTTCTATCTATTTTTGGGGAGGACGTTACTGGCTATCAAGGAAGCATACGTGCCAACTTTCGTTCAAGTCCCATTTGTATTTCGGGTGTAGGAGACAATTTTCGAAAAACGCCCTTATGCCACGCCCACTTTCAAATTTTTTGAAATCATATTACTTGCGTTTAAACATGTTCAAATACCAAGTTTCATCAAAATATCTTGAAAAACTCAGGTTTTAGAGCAGTTTTTGTGATTTTCATAACAGACCCTAGTACTGGAGGTACCCCTAAAAATGGTCCGATCGGGTCCATTCTCGAACTTGTTCTTACTCATGTCCCCGTGAGCACGCATACCAAATTTTGTCAAGATAGCTCCACTCCTTCGATAAGATAACTGTATACAGACAGACAGACAGACGGACAGACGGACATGTCTAAATCGAATCTCCTGGTGACGCTGATCATTTCTATATACATTTTGTATGGTCTATCTCGACTGGTTCTGGGTGTTACACACAACCCAACAAACGCAATATACCCTCGACACAGAGTGTGTCGGGTATAAAAAAATTGTTGAATACCAATCGTCATGTGAGCTTGCCATTTTAATTTGCCTTTTGACACAAGGCTGCCAAGTGCCGAAATAGCTCAGTTGGGAGAGCGTTAGACTGAAGATCTAAAGGTCCCCGGTTCAATCCCGGGTTTCGGCAGGAGAAAATCTTTTTTTTTTAATTTTTCTTTTCAACTCCTATTTTAAAAATACATATGATAAAATTTTGCGGTGCCGCAATATCCGTTTAAAAGTCATATTAACGAATTCATACAAAACTGTTATTCCCCGTGATACAAGATGAGAAGATAGCGCCAATTCGTTGTTGTGACGTAAGAACAATCAGAGATTGGTAAAATGGCAGTAAAATTGAAAACAACAAGCAGTGGCGTAGCGAGATGTTTCGGCGCCTGGGTAACAATGAGGGCACAATGGTGCAAATTTCGCCCTTTCCCCCACGATGAATGAAAAAACCTTTATAAAAATTTATATATGATTTGAAGCGAGGCGGCTGACCCTTCTACCCCTTCGCTAGGCAACTGACAACAAGGCCTCTCTTTCCCGTCGTTATTACGTCATTTTCGCTCTATGAATAAGGCTATTTATAAAATAGCGGTACCAGAAGTGGCGCTATCTTGTTTTATTTACATATCATGGTAAGCACCGATTTTTATTTTATTTTATTCTTTAATGTAATTCTAGAAAAACTTTCTAAGGAATAAAAAAAAATTAAAAAAAAGATTTTCTCCTGCCGAAACCCGGGATTGAACCGGGGACCTTTAGATCTTCAGTCTAACGCTCTCCCAACTGAGCTATTTCGGCACGTGGCCAACGTGTGGCGAAAAGTGCTTTTATTATTGTTTTGCGGTTATTGTATTTGTCCGGGTTACTTCTTTACGGAGGATTCTCAGCGTTGCAGATACAAATAAAAACCTTTTAATTAAACATTTAAAATAAAAATTACATATTAGATATAGTTGAAGGAGAATCTTTGATAGCAGGCGGCAAAAAAAAAAATCGAAAAAGCAAAAACAAGAGCAATCGAATAACGAAGAAGAACAAGAACAACAAGCACAAACTAATGATGATAATCTTCCGGAAACAACAACGGCAACATCGACAACATCAACGCCAAGAATATGAATCTGGCTTGAATTGGGTGATAAAGGTTTGCACTTGATACACATATAACCGATTTTGAATTCTATGGCAATAATCAATAACGGTTTTAGTTAATTTTGGAAAACAAGGAACGTTATTTTAGAGTCCTCCAAAAGCATTCCATTATATTTTACATTCCTGTTCATAGAACTTTTTATTTGTCACTACCTAAAAAATACCAAATTTCATTTTCAACAGATTTGGCGAATTGCTAGTTGACTTTTTTCATCAACGGTAAAAAAATATACAATAAGAGATCTTCCCATTTTTATACCACAACTTAAATTATTTCCCTAGAATACTGTGAGATATACCTACATATTAGGGTGGTCCTTATTTTAAAAAATTTTCATTTTCGACACCCCGTCATTTTAATATATACCACGGGAAAACATTTTATGTATTTTTTTGAAATTTTTTATATGACATTTAGGGGTCGCTACCAGCGGTCAAAGTTTTCCAAATAAACTCAATATATGAAATTGCTAGTTTCATATAAAATATTAAAAATTTACACAAGCTCGCTGTCTGTGATCATAGGACAATCAATTATGTAAGTCTGTGTTTTATCTGACCATCGTCGTCATCACCGGTGCAGAGATATAAGGGATTTATAAAATAATTCAATTTGGAGATACATAACATAACTTTGAATTGAAAAACTCACTTGTTTTTTCTTTACAAAAATAAATAATGACTAGATCGATTCTATATATTGGGTCAGAAAAAAACAAAGTGCTTATAAAACAATAAACAAAACGGACATTCGCTCTTCTTTAGGTCAAATGAATACATTATTTTCTCTTTAAAAGAATTACACATTGGCCAAAATCTGTGGGCGCGGCAGTAAATGTGGTCAGCTATAGAATTAAGCACATTTCAATCGGAACTTTATTTTTCCCTGTCCCAATATTTCAAATCAATCTAGTAATTTCTTCTTTTTCAAACGAAAAACAAGTGGATTTTTCAATTCAAAGTTATATTATGTTATGTATAAAAATCTCCGAATTGAGTTGTTTTAGAAAACTCCTTATATCTCTGCAACGGCGAAGACGACGTTGCTCAGAGTTAACAGAGACTTACAGAATTTATTTTCCCTTAACATCAGATAGCGAGCTTGAAAGATCGCTCAAGAGTGGTTGAGCTATGTTCATTCAAAGTAAAAAAAAACATGAAAATTTGACATACAATTTTAAATTTTAAATTTTTCAACATTGAGCATCATTTTTTACCATTCATTTTAAGATTTGTAAGTTATTTTTGATTTCATATTAAAAAATGACGTTTTAAGAACACAAATGCCTTAAAAATTGTAAGATAGCTCCAACCATATTTGAGAAATATGAGTTTCAAAACATCAATGGTATTTAAAAATTTAATACGCGATTAACTTGGAACTCTGACGTGATGGATTTTTTTTTTGATATTTTTCAATTATTTACCAAGCTGAAATCTATAAAAATTGTTTAAAAGCCCCTTGGCTTTTTGTACTGCTGCAATTTTATAATATATTTTATGAAACTAAAAAAATTTTATATGGAGTTTATATGGAAAATTACGAACGCTGGTAGCGACTCCTAAATGTCATTTAAAAAATTTTAAAAAAATACAGAAATATTTTCTCGTGGTATATATTAAAATGACGGGCGAAAAAAAGAACAATTTTTAAAAATAGGACCACCTTACTACATATGTACAAATTTTAAATAACGCAAAAAATCATTTCTATGTAAAAGCCACTTCGAACAGCAATTTTTAAATGAATATGATCTTTATTTTAACTTCGCGAAGATTCATTCTGAACTTTCTGTGGAGTTTTAAGGGCATGTTTACTTTTCAGATGTGATTTTAGACCTGGACTTTGATTGAACCTAGCGAAGCAAATGGGACATTCGTATTCTCGTTTGTTTTCATGAATTCTCTTATGATTTCTTAAGACGTGTGATCGTTTGAATCTAGCTGGACAAGAGTCACATTTATAGGGCCGCTCATCGCTGTGTGAACGTAAATGGTCATTCAGCAAATGTAGGTTGTAAAACTTTTTTCCACAAACATCGCACTCCTTGCTGCGATCATTTGTATGGCGTCTGAAATGGTCTGTCAACACGCTCGATGTTTTAAATGCCCTTCCACAAGTATTACATAAAAATGGTCTCTCTCCGGTGTGGGTTCGAAAATGCTGTTTTAATTCTGACCGCGTAAAAAATCTTTTTGAGCATTCCGAACATTGATGTTTTCTTTCAAAATGTCGCTTGATATGGGCTAATAGATTCGATCGATCGGTGCAGGCAAATGAACATTTGGAGCATTTATGAATACGCTCCTTGTTTTTTTCATCTTGTTTTCGCACATTCAAATTGACTCTAATCTTTTCTTCTTCTTTGCAAATCGTATCGTCGACCTGTAGAACATAGGTATAAAAAATTGCGATTTAATATAATATTTTATGTTTAGAATTGTAAGCCAACCTTGTATTCCACAGCAGGCTTATCTTTAACTTCTTCTAACGGTTTCTTAAATTGCGCGGTATGCTTTAAAAATGAATCATTCCGTTTGTTACATTTCCTGCCATTTTGTTCTTGTATGTCATCATTATCATCATTTTTTGTTAACAACTCTTCTTCTGGTTCTTCTTCATTATTTAATTCTTGATTTTCAAAACAATCCAATACGACAATCTCATTTATTTCATACTCTTCGGCTTCATTATTTGACGATAAATCGATGAATACTTGGTTATCATCATCTGCTGTCAGATTATTCTCAGTTTTTTCCAGTAAGTCATCTTTGTCATCATTTTGTGATGAATCGCCTTGCCTGTTGACAAAAATATGTATTGATAAAATATATTGATTTTGGATCGCGATCCAGAAATTCTGAATCGCAAAATCATACGCAAAATAAAGTACTTACTGTTCGTTCATTAATGCTTGATTTGCATCATCATCTATCAGCTCAATCTCATCTTTCTGCATTAAGTAGTCTTCGGCAATATAATTTGACGATGCGTTTTCCCCTTCAATCATTAATTCTTCTTTATCTTCTACATCCAAACAATCATATCTTTCATCTTCTAAAAAGTACGAAGATTTCCTCTCTAACATATGCGTTAAAGTTACATGTTGGACATAGCTCGTGAAATCCTTGTGTAAGCTTTCACAGAGTGTGCAGTTGAAAACCTGCAAAAGATAGTTTAATTAATTATTTAATGTATCAACACCTAAAAAGCCTTCAAACTCAAAAAATTTCCAGTTATCCAGCTTTACCATATTTCCACCAAGCGTAAGGTATATTTCGCCACATTGTCTCTCAAAATCTTCTTGAGAATAACTGGCCATCGCGGTGAAAATTTCTCGTTTTTTTCAGTCAAAACTTCTCCAATCGAAATTCCTTGGTAGGTATCCTAATATTTTACCAAATACTTCTTTATATGCTATTATAAAGATAAACAGATTGAAAACCATATGTCAACACCATTTGTTGTTAGCAAAATGTTTCCGACTCAATTGTAAATCGGTGCTTAGACGAGGAAACAGTTGCTTCCCTACAAATAAAAATGCCAACAAACAGTAATGATGAAAAGATACGTCTATCTTTTGTGTAAGGGCATTTACACATTGCGAGTTGACAGCATGTTAATCTAAATTCCAGTTGATGAAACATTCTTCCTTTTTCATCGTTTTCACGGTAGTTATCATTACTAGAATATTTATCATTAGAAGAATATTTTCAATTCCGAGAAATTCGAACAAATAAACATGAAAAGAACCGAAAAGATAAGGTAATCAGAACCTAACAAAATATTTTCCCCGAAGCAATGTCAGTTTGGCTGGAAACATGAAAAGGTAAATTCGAATACAAATAATAAAATGTGCGTGATATCTTCTTCCCATCTATAATTTGATCAATAAATGGCGAATTAAATTGCTTCTGCACTATCCATTGCCAATTTTTCAAGATATGGTTTTGTTAATATTTTTGCGCATTAAATATTTCTTTTTGTAGAGCATTTAAATTGGATTGACAATGATTAATCTAAATCATTGATCGAAACATTCCTTTCACTTTGTGTATATATAGATATTAATCAATAAAGAATTTTCAATTCGATAAGCGACAAATAACTGAAAGATACGAAAAGATAAGGTAATCAGAACTACATTTGAAGCAATTCAGTTTGGCTGAAACATGAAAAGTAATCGATCACAATATAAAATGCTGATATCTTCACAATGCAATGGCGATTAATTGATAATTGCATTTCAGATAGGTGTTTCTTTTTTTTGTATTGAAATTAAAATATTACTCTGCATCGAAAACACTTGAAGATTAATCAATAAAAATTCGAACTGATTGGTCAAAATGCGATTCAATGTTGCTAAATTTATAAAGCAATTCACAGATGATTAACGGTGTAGATAAATTAGCTAAGTCGGCTTCTACATTGAACGATTATCGACGCGATTTTCACAACGATTTTTTCAAATTCCCTTTTGAAATTGTCTTCTGTCGGTGTTCGCTTCTACACTACACGATTTGCAAGCAACCGATTTATACTTTGTTGTGTTTTTCTTATGACATTCGTTTATTGGATTTATGCGAATTAAGTAAGTAAGTAATAAAATAAGTGGTTGTGACGCATTTTAAAATATATAAATTAAATTAGAATGGATTCAGACACTTCATAAAAAATTATTCGAACAATTCTTTGAAACTGTTTTCCGTTCTACGAACGGCGGTAAAGGCAACGGTCAAAAATCGGCATGGAAATCGACGACATGGCTAGTACAAACGATTTTGACCGCTTCACTTTCGTCTCTCCTCCCTTGCCGACAAACGCAAAAATCGGTGAGTGCTGTTGGCCGACAATCGTCCAATGTAAAAGTAGACTAAGCTGTATACCTATTTTTGTTGTTGAACATATGTTTTTACAAGCTCGAATTCACAAAAAATCGACTGCAATGGAAGTTGAAAGAAATTTTGAGAACTACGAGATTTTATGCGGCAAAGCCTTCCTGACTTTGAAAGGAACCATCAATTTCTTCTGTACACTTTGCGAACAAAAGTTCTTCGGATTTCAAGACTTTTCGGATCACGTAAGTTCCGAGCACATTCCGTCAACTTTCGGCAACCTCAATGAAGAATCAATTGATTCCTTTGAAAATGAATATAAACCATCTATCGGAGATTTTGATGATGGACTTGACTCGAACAGAGACTCGTCAATGCAAGAGGCTACAACAGAAGAATTGGAATGCGACTCATATTCTTTGATGAAAGGACTAGAGTTCGTTGAAGTGGAAGATTTGATTAAACAATCCAAAGAATCTATTATATGCAAGAAAGAAAAAGACGTTCCTTCCAGCCCCTTTCATAAGCATGTAAACATCAAGCTTTAAATCCTTAATATATCATCATTTAAAGTACTATTAATGTGATTTCAGCAAACAAACCAAAGCATATTTAATAGCGATTTAACTCTTACCTCAAAGAAGTACAAATGCACGGAATGTCCTTACTCCACCAAAGTAAAATTGCAGTTAGTTGATCATATTCGACGGCATTTTGGTGAGAGGCCCTTCCAATGCACTGAGTGCTCTCAACGGTTCTATAGAATTGGAGAACTCAAAAAGCATACAAGAAAATATCACATCGACGAGTGCAATCCTGAGGTAACTTTAATATTAAAAATACATTTTTCATTCAAATATGTACGGAAAAATTGGTACTATACTCTCAATGTTATGCTGTGCACTTCTACCCAAAAAAAGCCACTCATTCAATTCTGATAAAATATAGAATACACATATGTATGTATGTATTTAGGGCAACGAACCTGAAAAGAAGCGTGTTCCCGATATTCCCAGAATAACAACGAATGATGACGGAACGTTTTCTTGTACTATGTGCAGCTATGTTAGCAAAGAAAAAACCGCTGCGTGGAGTCATGTTAGGCGGCATTCTTCTTGGAAGCCACATCGGTGCCAAGAATGTTCAAAGTGTTTCCTTACTCGGCAAGTTCGAACAAAATACACATATGGCTCGCAAAATTCAAAGAAATTTATGTAATTAATTTTCGCAATTAACTTTTTAATAGCACTGAACTGGATACTCACTTTCGCACGCACACAGGAGAAAAGCCAGTAAGTGAAATGTTCCAATTGATCCTTTGGTACTTGATTGTATTTATTTTAATTGAATTTCAATACAATTGCAGTTCCTTTGTACGGAATGTGGGTGCACGTTTAGTACATCGGGAAAATTATCCATGCATAAAAAGAAGCATGCCAATATACGAGACAAGGAATGTCATGTTTGTGGCATGAAATTCTTTAACTCCAACCAGCTCAAGAGCCACCTGACGGTTCACAGTCAAGCCAGACCGCATCAATGCAGTCGTTGCGATGCCAGCTTTAAGCAACGTAAAGCTTTGAGGAATCACATCAAAATACATGATAATAAATTGGAATATGAATGTGAACATTGTCCAGCGAGATTTAATCAGAGGCCCGGTCTTATATCGCATATGAAGAGCAAACATTCACTTCTGCGACAGATAAAAGATGAAGACATTCAATAAAAAACGAATTTCATAAAGTTGTGTCTGCTTTTTTCGATCTCTTCTTGAATATTTTCTTTTAAGTAACTTTAGTCGTATTTATTTGAGCTGACCTCAGGGTCATACGGGCTTACTTCCGCTGTTTTGTAAGCTTTTGAGTAATTTTTAAAAAATTCACTTCATTATATAAAGTGTTAATCTTTAAATAATTACTTATTACACTACATTGAAATTTCCTTTCTTTAACCGCTTTTGACCCATCAATTTTGAATTTTTTTTTATGCGAGGCTGTTCAAATTTTTATTTAAGAATTGGATAGGACTTCAATGCGTATTTTGATTTGTTGTCTTTTTTTTATTCGTTCGGCCGAAATACTAAAAGGATTCAACATTTTATTTTAAATGTATATAAACAAAATATTTAAATTACCTGAGGATTAGAATTGCATATTTTTTAATGCGATATGAAAACTTGCGCATTTACGTAAAAAGTTTTCAGTTTTGACTAGAGTCTTCTCCTATGGTACTCCAACATACTTCTGAGAGCCTAATATTTCAAATGAATGTAGTGTTCATCAATAAGGAATTTAAGCCTAATTGAAGTAATGAACTGATCGGCGAAACGATTTTTTTTTTCTTGGTACAAGTTCATCATCTGGCATCATCACCACTTCCAACACGCCAGGTATGGCGATAAGTTTCGTGAGAATTCAATTATTTAAAATATTGGTTAAAAAAGCAACAACTCCTTCAGATGAAAATTTTTTGCTCATACTTGTATGCGCGCCAAAATCGAAATTTCTGTGAAAGCTAAAAAGAGAACAAGTCTTAAAATTCTTATTTTATTTCAAATTAAATAATTTTTTTCAGCTGCATGAGCTATTTTTATGTAATTGGGTGTACTGAAAAATTGAAGTAAAAAATTCCATTTCGTCAAAATTTCTGAGAGCAACGAATTTAGTTTATAATACTATTACATTTTTGGAAAATAAAGTCTTGGCCATAAATCATATGTTCTTGCCTTTGATCATCTGTTTCCGTCAACAAGAACCAAACCAAACCAAAAAAAAAAAAAAACATTGAAATAAATTCAAAATGATTTGCGTTAAAAACCAAAGACTCTGAAACTTTAAATTCTCACAAATAAAACTTCCTTTTTGTTTTCTTTTAACTATATATAATAATAATTATATGTTAAACGTTTTTTTATTGGTACAAGAAATAAATTTATATCTTTTGTATTTGGTACAGTTTATCACATTCTCTGAACCCTCTGGATTCTTTGTAGATTATTTAGAAGGATATCCCCATTGCTTTTGATCAAGAATCGCATAGTTCAATTGAATATGAATATATTTTTAATAATTTTTTTAAACAAATTTTAAAGCAATGAACTGCAGTGACGTAACGAGATTCTTTATGTTTGCTACTGCTTCTTCTTCTTTTGTGATTCATTCATTTGTCATTATTGTTTACTTTTTGCTTCTGCTTCCAAACATATGTTGAGAAGTTGTTGTAGGCTTGTCTTTTTTTTCAATTAAAATTATAAAATTTAAACAGCGTTTAAATCTGAATTCGATTTGAGGTAACTTCATAAAAATAAGATTCACACAGAGAATGAATTGAGTTTTTTTCGTTTATGACCACAAGGCACATGGACATCTTAGAGAGCTCATTTGACGACGATTATTATAAGAAATGTGGAGAAGTATTTCTCACAGGAAAAGGTCATATTGTTTTCCATTGCTTTATATGCGAGGAAAAGTATGAAGAGTTCCAGGAATATGCTCTACATACGGTCACACAACACTACATGCCTGGTAAAGTCTTGATCGAATTTTATAGAATATGAAGAAAAAGAATGTAAAACATTTTTGCAGAAACTGAGAACGAGGATTTGGTTGAAGATTTGCAATATGATCCTGACTTTGAAGAAGTAACAGACGAAGATACAACGCTCAGTAAAGAGCTTGATGTCGAAGACGACAATGAAATTGCTTATCCAAGCCAAGTATGATTTATAAAAAAAATAAAACCAATAGAAATAACGTCTCTATTTTTAGCTGGAGCCTGAGCTTACAGAACCTACAGAGAGTGATCCCAAGCAATCTTTACATTCTTGCCAAATATGCAATTCCACGTTCAAATATTATTTTAATTTAATTGCTCATACAAAACGGCACTCAACCTTTAAACCACACAAGTGTACGTTTTGTTCAAAATCATTCTACACTAGACCAGAACTAAGGAAACACGTTAAAAGGCATACAGGCGAAAAAAATTTTTTATGCACTTCTTGTGGACAGACATTTTTTACATCTGGTGAGCTATCTTCACATTGCAAACGACATACCAACGAACGTAATATAGAATGCCCGAAATGTTTGAAAAAATTTTTTAATAACGCTACCTTGAGGGACCACATGGCTGTGCACACAGATTTCCGTCCGTATGAATGCAGTTCTTGTGATGCTAAATTTAAATTAATAAAGACATTGAGGAGTCACCAAAAAATTCACGAAAATAAACGGGAATACCAATGCGAACTTTGCCCGTCATCATTTAACCAAAAATCTGGACTTAATTCGCACACAAAAGTTAAGCATTCAGGCATTTAACTAGTTAGTTTATTCATAGACACTATTTTTAACCCATCATTTCATAAATGAGCAAACACCCCACGAATTATTTTCCATGTACTCTCTCTCTCTCTCCATGTTCCAATAGATCAAAATTAATAAAAGATTATTTTTACCAAATAAAACTGAAGACTTTTAAAAATATTCAATTGACATCAGATTTATTCTTATATATGAACTTCTCGAAATTGGGAGACTTTTGTGTTTGAGCGAGAACCTTAACCAAAATAGCCCAAAATGGGAAATATTTAAAATGGATTAAATTGTCAGTATTATTAATAAGAGTATAAAAAAATTTTTATACAGTTGAATAGCCCGATTCAGAGGAGACTATTTTTGAATATCTAGACTTCCATATGGCAGCTCCTCATATGAGCGTAAAGTCCGGCTTGCTGATTAAATCGGGAGACACATAGTTTACATTGATATTCCAGTTTATTTTCATGCAGTTTCATGTGAGTCTTAAGAGAGACGGGCTGCTTAAAGGTAGCTTCGCAAAACGTGCACTTGTAGTTCCTTTTGTCACTGTGAACAGCCATATGCGCACGAAGAGTTAACATATCGAAGAAACGCATTTTACATATCGAACATTCCTTATCGCGCGTGTTACTATGGCGCTTCTGGTGGTTACATAATTTACTGGACGTGGTGAACGATTTTCCACAATCGTTGCAAAGAAAAGGACGCTCGCCTGTATGGGATCGAACATGAGTATTTAATTCTGAGCGGGTGTAAAAAGCTTTGTCGCATTCGGTGCATTTGTGCGGCCTGTTTAGGGAATGACGTCTTGCGTGTCGGCGTATATTCGATTTATCTGATCCAGCGTAGTCACAATATGGACATTTGTATTTCAAATCTTTGTTTGTTTTCCTCACATTTACTGCCCGAACTGTAGGCCTTATTTCCTGTAAGTGAAAGAAACACTTATTATTATTTTATTCCTTGACATTATTACGATATTATTAAACCAAAATATATAAGAATGTCACTCCTAGTCATAGGGCATAGGGCACAACCGAGGAAGAAACACTTATGTTGAATAAAAAAAAAATATATAAATTCAAACAATTCTTTTTTTACCTCATTTGGCATTATTTCATTTATTTCAATTGTATTGGAATCCTCGATGTGATCTGGCTCATATATACTTTCGCTGTCGGGCTCAACTAGATTCTCATCGGTTTCAATTTCCCTTGAACTTTCTTCTAACTGTGAATACTCCTCTTTTTTCTCAACTATGTTGCTGTATTCCTCAAAGCTCATTGAGAACGCTTCCTCACGTATTCCATGGAATGTGTCTTCCTCTTCATTCACGATATCTGTTAATAGTTCCTCGCATATCTCGACTGCGTAATGTGCTTCCAATATATGATCATTGTAGGCCTGGAAATTCTTAAACCTCTCTTCGCAAAGAGTACAATGGAATGTGATATTTCCTGTGATTGAAAGGAACAATTCGCCACATTTTCCCAAATACTCCTCTTGTTCTCCGGTAAATGAGTCCATTTGTTTAGCTGTGCTGATTTCTCATTAATAATGCTCAAAAAATAGTTTATGCTTTTTGATGTTATTTACGGATATTTGGAGCAGGGGTGTCACGGATGTGGTTTTTTTGACATCCGCGGATGCGAATACGGATGCGGATATGATTATTTTTAGGAAAGAAACTTTTATAAAAAATATATGTGCTTACTACATATATGGGCATAATTCTAGTATCTGGCCGTTTCTGGGATCTTTATTTTTTTGATGCCCACTTATAGAAAATGACCCCCTGATTCCAAATCCGCAATCCGTTTTTGGGGGTCGCCTCTAGTTTAGATATCGACCTTTAAAGTTTGTATGAAAATGCAATGTAAACATTGTGAAAACAGACTGACAGCTGGTAATGCTGATGCCAGATGTCATGATTTGAAAAAATCTACCAATTGGTAGATTTAATATGTGAATGTTCATAATATGGAAATTATTATGGGAATTATTTCAAATATTTAATTTTTGTTAAAGAAATAATTAAACAACAAAACGAAAAAAAATGCCTGCGGTGCTTTTTCCAAAAACAACAAAAAAAGCTATCGCGCGCGCGATTTTTGAGAAATATTTTTCGCCTGCGGCGCTATTTCCAAAAAATTACATTATTATACAAAAACTTAAAATTATGTTAAAATTTTTATATTTTTTAAAAGTATGGCAACACTTCTCATCAAAATTTACAAATTTTAACAAAAACTAATTTTAAACAAGTGGCAACTACGCAAATGTCAAAATAGTGTAAAACTCAGTACGATTTTGGGCGTTTTTTAAACGTTATATCTCCTAAACTAGAGGCGACCCTCAAAAACGGATTGCGGATTTGGAATCAGGGGTAATTTTCTATAAGTTGGCATCAAAAAAACAAAGATCCCAGAAACGGCCAGATACTAGAATTGTTCCATTGATACGAAAACCAAAACGGATTATGATACATTTTGTCTCTTCCTCTTACCATCAGCTATTTTTATAAGAACTCTGGCACGCCTGCATCCGCATGAAAATCCGCATCGGTGAATGCGGATGCGAGTGCGGATGCAGATGTTGAAATATTTGCGGAAGCTCCGCACGTGCGATCGCAGCACCCCTGATTTGGAGTAAACCGTAGTCAGCTGTTTGCACGACTAAATTTATGACTTTTTGATCAGGAGCCAACTTAAGTTCGTCTCTCTTCATTAAAATGAAATACGATTTATTTTAAAATGTGCCCTTTTACATTAGGGAAACTATTGCCGGCGATTTTTTGGTTTAAGGGCGAGACGAAGCGTGGGGATGTAGAGAAACTACCCCTCCGCCCGTCGTCTCGCCAATAATCCAAAAAATTTCCGGCAATAGTTGCCCTAATGTAAAAGGCCACAATATTTTTTCGCTTAAATTAATAATCGTCGTTGTTTGTTTTCGATATCTCATATAAACTAATATTGAGGAATTCTCATTTAAATATGTATTAAATTCTCGTGTCGCAGTGTTAGACATAAACTCCTCCGAAACGGCTGGACCGGTTCTTATGAAATTATGTGTGTATATGTCTGAGAATCGGCCAACATATATTTTTCATACCCCTAAACCTCAATATTTGGTCCCATCGAGCAATTTTATGTTTTAGTACCCGACTTATGTATGTGTACTTTTTTTTTAGAAATATGCCCACAGCCCATCGTTTTTTGAATTCAAAATTTTCAGAAGATCCGACAAACGACGAGTACCATTGTGCCACTAAATGTAAAGGGAGTACATTGACAAGTTTGATTTAAATTGGCTTGTTATGACGTTGAAAATTTTGGTGAAGAATAATTTTTTTTATTCACTTAAAAACTGGTGATTTGAACTCTCAAAACTTAAATGCTAAGTTGTATTTGGAAATCTCACAATTGTTAGTTTTGAGTCCGAAGAATTCAATTTGTTTGAACTGAAATAATGGATTTTTGTGTCCGTTTTTTGTAACATTTTTTTCCAATTTAGCGTACAGCCAAATTAAATTTTTTTTAACATTATGTCAGTTTTTTTTTTTTTTTTTCAGAAGCAAGATGGTAACTTTACGTATACGTCTTATTTTTAAAATGAATGAACTGCCCTATTTAAGTTCATGGAAGACAAATTTTTTATTTTTATATATAAAAATCATAACATGTCAAGTCATGTTCTAACGTCAAGGAAAAGATGATGGCAGAGAGAGGTGGATAGAGAGGGTGTGACGGAGAGAATGTGAGAGAGCGCGTAAGAGGAAAAGAGAGAGAGAGGAAAACAGAGTAGGCCAGAGGAAGACAAAATACGACAAATAGAGATAGGGATAGAAAAGGTGAGAGAATGAGATAGAGAGAGAGAGAGAGAGAGAGGAGAGAGAGAGAGAGAGGAGAGAGAGAGAGAGAGAGAGGGAGAGAGAGAGAGATTGAGATTGTGAGATATAGATGAAGAGAGAAACGAAGTTAGAGAGGGAGAAACAGAGGTAGAGGGGAAAAGAGAAAGAGAGAGGGATAGAAAAGGTTAGAGAATGGGAAAGGGAGAGTGTGTGAGAGAGAGAGGGATAGAAAAAGTGAGAGAATGAGATGGAGAGAGTGAGAGGGAGTGTAATCGAGGAAGAGAGAGACGGTGCGAGAGGGAGAGTGTGATAGGGTGAGGAGAAGAGGTAGTTATTGTAGTTGTAGGCATTGATTTTTGACATATTAATCCTTTCGGAGGCGATGCGAAATTCGCCAGGTCTGCTAGTATTTTTATAATTTTGTATCCAACGAAAGTGGAAATGAAGTGAATAGTGAATATGCAAAAGATTGGTTATAGCAGTCTTAACCCATTTGCGCCTAAACAAAAACCGTAAACATTGATAAAAAACGATACACTTATAATTATTTTTGAAGTCTTAATGAAACCATTTACTGCGAACAAAAATTTCCGCATATTTAATACATTATGCAGTAAAGGGTTAAAAGCGAAATTTATGTTCTTTATGAAGTCACTTCACTGTAATAGTAGCTGTGAGCTTTAAGACAATGTTTAAAATGGTAGCGTTTATATAGTACAGCGGGCGCGAATGGGTAAACAGTCATGCCATAGCATATATAAAATTCATAATCTATCGTTAATTCTATTTTTGTATAAAAGTTCATAGTCTTGTGTCTTTTTATGTTAGAGTTAATAACTTCGTATTGAACTCAAGTTTATGATATCTAAAGTAATGCCAGTCATGACTGTTTACAACTGTTTACACAAAAACCAATCTCTGAATTAAAACAGAAACTAATTTTACAAAAGAATTAATTTTATTAATCATTTTGTAAATGACAAAAAAAATCATGTTAACTTTTTTAAATCAACTCAATATTGGATTTGATGAACAAAATAGATAGATACATTTTTCCCAATAAAGTGAATAATTTATTGCACTTTATACAATTATTCCGAATCAACATGAACTTAGTTTATATTTTTATGGTTTTTATATAAGTTTTAATAGCCCGCTTCAGGTGAAGCTGTTTTCGAAGACACGACCGTGTGGCAACTCTTCATATGAGAATAAAGTCCTGCATGCTGATTGAATTTCGAGTCACATAGTTTACATTGATATTCCCGTTTGTTTTCATGCAGCTTCATGTGATTCTTAAGAGGCATGGATTGCTTAAAGCTAGCATCACACTTCGTGCACTTGTAGTTCCTTTTGTCACTATGAACTGTCATGTGCCCACGAAGAGTTTCCAAATCGAAGAAACGCATTTTACATATCGAACATTCTTTATCTCGTTTGTTACTATGGCGCTTCTGGTGGTTACATAATTTACTGGACGTGGTGAACGATTTTCCACAATCGTTGCAAAGAAAAGGACGCTCGCCTGTATGAGATCGAATGTGAGTATTTAATTCCGTGCGCGTATAAAAGGATTTCTCGCATTCGGTGCATTTGTGTGGTTTGTTCATCGAATGGCGTCTGATATGCCCACGCATGTTTGATTTATCGGCTCCGGTGAAGCCACAATATGGACATTTGTATTTTCGATCTTTGATTGTTGTCTTCACATTTACAGAACGAATTTTAGGTCTTATTCCCTACACGTTAAAAAAAAAAATTGTTTTAAAAACGTTAATTTTTTAGATACGTCTTACCTCATCTGTAACTATATCGCTTAAAATTGTCTTATTGAAGTCTTCATTCGGACTTTCCTCAGCTTTGACTGTGTCCTCAGTTTGAGCATTTACCAATCGATCAAATATTTCGGGTGAAGCTGATAATTCGTTTTCATTTTCTTCCTTGATTTCGAATTCATTACTGCTCATAGCGAAGGCTTCCTCGCTTAATGGATCGAATGTGTCTTCATCATCAATTGAATCTGATAAAATTTCCACCTTAAGTTCAGGCGCGTAGTGTGTTTCCAATATATGATCATTGTAGGCCTGGAAATTCTTAAACCTTTCTTCGCAAAGAGTGCAATGGAATGCTATATTTCCTTTGATTGAAAGAAACAATTCGCCACATTTTCCCAAATACTCCTCTTGTTTTCCGTAAACTGAAGACATTTGTTCAAACGAGTTCTAACTATAGTGTGAACAGAGCACAACAAATAATATTTCTTTGAAGCACTTTTATTTTTTATAAATTCAACCCTTGTACTTTTAGCTCAATTCGAACTGTGTACAACTAGCATTAATAATGCTCAGAAAATAATTTATGCTTTTTGATGTTATTTACGGATATTTAGAGTAAACCGTCAGCTGTCAGCTGTTTGCACGACTAAAATTTTGACAGTTTGATCAGGAGCCAATTTAAGTTCGTCTCTCTGCAATAAAATGAAATTATTACTTAAAATGTTTTAGCTCTTAAATTCACAATCGTCATTATTTGAAAGCTTTTATAATATCAAAACTTGAATATCTGTACTTAATTTGCCATGAGAGATTTTAATTTTTTTTTTTTGCAATATCACACATAAATTTAATTTTGACGGCTGGACCGGTTCTTATGAAATTTTTTGTGCATATCGGGTAGGTCTGAGAATCGGTATATGGGCCAAAATTCTTTTTAATGCCTAAACTTCTGTCCCTGTCAATGAAATTAAGTTTTCATGAAGGAAAATCTAATTAATAACAAATTAATTTTACAAAAAAATTTATTCATAACAAAGTAAAATACTCTAGTCGAATAGAAAAAAATCAATTATTACAAAAACTCATTTTGTTTACTCCCAAATTAGCAGTAACATTGTTGTCATCTCTTGTGTTAGTCTTGCCAAAAAAGACAACAATGTTACTGTAATTTGCGAGAAAACAAAATGGAGTTTTGGTTATATTTGATTTTTTTCAATTCGACTAGGGTGTTTTATTTTGTTATTAATAAATTTTTTGTTCGAATTAATTTTTATTAATGTGTTTTGCTCCTTCATTGAAACTGAATTTCATTGACAGATACAGATATTTAGGCATTAAAAAGAATTTTGGCCCATATATATTTATTTTGCATAACCCTAAACCGCAAAATCATATCATGTCATTTTCTAACGTCAAAGTTAAGATGAGAGAGAGAGAGAGAGAGAGAGAGAGAGGAGAGAGAGAGAGAGAGAGAGAGAGTAGAGAGGAGAGAGAGAGAGAGAGAGAGAGAGCGCGAGAGAGTGAGTGAGAGAGAGAGAGGAAGAGAGAGAACCTCAAGATTTCATTTTGTTTTTTATGTAAGTTAGTTATCTGAGATTCAGTTAGCCTAAACAGTATTGTTGGGCAGTATATAAAGTGTTGTTCCATAATAGATATGCAAACCATTACTTTCTATTCTTTGCATATTTTTATACACTTTTTTTAATGACCCTAAATTTCGTATATCATTTCTTATTTTCAGTTTATTGCAACAAAGCCACTTATACATACTATTTAAGTCCATCTCAACTTTGGGGATCGCTTCTTCTG
This sequence comes from Chlorops oryzae, assembly GCA_020466095.1. NCBI lineage: Eukaryota > Metazoa > Arthropoda > Insecta > Diptera > Chloropidae > Chlorops > Chlorops oryzae. Next base: position 21,371,272 of record CM035808.1, on the reverse strand, counting down.
TAGCACTACAATTAATAATTAACAGTTCAAAAACGGCACATAACTTTACTTTGGAATATTTAATCAATTAGTATTATTAATTATATCTATTCTAAAATTGTTGCACGTTAAAAAATAGTTTTAAGACACAAGAAAAGCGAAATTATTTTATTTCGAAAATTTATTTTACTTCGGAAAGCAAGATTTTCTTTTTAGTCTGAAGGTGTTTCCCCATTTGGCAAGTAAAGCGCTTTTACTTCCTGAATAAGCAATTGTTTTTGCTTTAAAACTTTCTATCGAGATCCATTTTGCTTGCTGAAAGTACTTTTTGATCAACCACACTTGGCAGGCGACAGCAAAAAAAATTTTTAAAAGCGATTTACTTGCAAAGTGGGGAAGCACCTTGTTTTTACAATTACAATATATCGGTTTTGGACAGGACTGTATGACAGCTCTTCATGTGAGAATAAAGTCCAGCATTCTGATTAAACTTTGCGTCGCATAGCTTGCATTCATACGCACGTTTATTTTCATGCAACTTCATGTGGTTTCTCAGTCCTCCGGGCAATTTGAATTTAGCCTCGCACTTTGAGCATTTGTAGTTCCGCGCGTCACTATGAACGGCCATATGTCCACGCAGTTCGTTTGAGTTGACAAAGGCCATTTTACAAACCGCACACTGTCTATCACGCTTATTAATGTGACGCTTTTGATGGTCGTTCAATTTACCAGCAGTAATAAAAGATCTCCCGCATAGATTGCAAAGATAAGGACGTTCTCCTGTGTGCAGTCTCATGTGAACTTTTACTTCTGTGCGTGTGTAAAAGGCTTTGCCACATTCTTTGCATTTGTGTGGTTTGATCATCGAATGACGTCTTATGTGCCCTCGTATATTTGCTTTGTCGGCACCGGTGAAATCACAATATGGGCATTTGTATTTTCGATCCTTTATGGTTGTCTTCACATTTACTGACCGAATTTTAGGCCTTATTCCCTGTTGAAGAAGTTGAAGAAACACTTTTGTTGATGCTAAAATATAATGTCAAATAATTTTCTTTACCTCTTTAAGGATTATATCATTTATTTCAATTTTATTTAAGTCCTCGGTCTGATCTGGCTCATTTATGCTTTCGGGCTCAACTAGATTCTCATCGGTTTCATACTCCTCCCTTGAACTTTCTTCTAACTGTTCAAATATTTCATCTGACTCATCTCCTTTCTCAATCTTGACAATACATTCTTCAAAGCTTATTGAGCAGGCCTCCTCACTTAACGGACCGAATTTTTCTTCCTCTTCGTTTAGGGTTTCTTGCAATACTTCGTCCTTGAAATCGGGTGCGTAATGTGTTTCCAATATATGATCGTAGTAGGACTGAAAATTCTTAAACCTCTCTTCGCAAAGTATACAATGGAATGTGATATTTCCTTTGATTGAAAGGAACAATTCGCCACATTTTCCCAAATACTCCTCTTGTTCTTCGCAAGCTGAAGACATTCTCAAAAGTAGCAGCTTCTGTAGTGTTAACTGTACACAACGAACGAAATATGATATCTTCACGTGCAGTACTTGTTTCTTAAATAAACAATGTGTTTAGCAATTACAAAATAATAACTTTATATCTTTCTTGCACCGTATTGTTTATAAATCGCTACAGCAAACGTAATCAGCTGATAGCATAAAATATTGTTTAAAAATCTTCGATCAGGAGCCAAAAGCACTATTATTTGTATGTGTAGGGTCACACGTACAAAATATGTTTCGGAAACATCTCATTCAAGGTGTATTTACCCGACAACTCGACACGCAATTTTTCATGGCATGCCATCTGTCAAATTATGTCTTGCCATTAGCAATATTGCCAGGGTGGGCTTGTTTATGTTATGCCATCGGCATTTATGAAATGACCACCAAGAAGTTAATACGTTGCGCACGCGCCTTGGTTGTCATAGAAAAGCTAATTCTATTGAGTTCATCTTGCTTTCGGGTCATGAATGTGATTTATGTATATTTTTATTTACTTTATATTTTTTTCTTTATTAAGCTTTAATAAATTTTATGATATAAATATAAAGTAAATCTAAAAATTCCAATAATTCCTGCTAATTAAATATTTTTCTATTATTAAATATTCGCTTTAAATACAAAGTGTTATCAATGGCATTCATTTAAGAACTAATATTCAAAAGGTAAAATTAATAGTTAACATGAAAATATCTTCGAGACATGAACAATTCCTCGCGGTACAATGTGAACACATCGAATTCTTCTGAAAATAATGAAATTTCGGCAGTCAAACAACCAAAATGGCGCACATTGCCAACTTCATGGCAAGCAATTTGTTGTAATGTTGATATCACCTTGTTAAATACACCTTGATATCATTTGAATGCATGAGAGAGAATGCGAAGCACGGATATACTCGTATACCGGAAATTTAACCAATCACCTAAAAAAGTGATTTATGTAACTCGAGAGTCAGACACACGAACAATGTTTTGAAACAATTCAGCAAGCGGAGGAAGACGTGCGAAGGAAAGAGACAATTGTTTGTTAAACTTTCCGGAACAATCTGTGCTTCTCTTTCTTTCTCATGCATCCAAATGGGATGTTTTTGAAACATTTTTAATACTCCCGAATAAGTCCGTATTTAGATTAGGCGATTTGTCGCTGCAACTCGTAGTTTTTGGGTGACAAACGTATGGAAGGTATGGGCGACACGCATCCCTCTCGCTTCCTCGTACGTGATTCACCACTAAAGCTCGTATGCATAAAAATGAGATGTATCTCCTACTTGAGTCAATCGAAATACAACTTAAATACCTAATTTGAAAATTCTAGTTCGATTTTTTTTTGCTTATCAACCTGAGCAAAATTGAAAAACTCGAGAAAATGGTCTGATCTCATCTCTATGCGTGTGAGCCGAAATTCATCCCAAAAACATAACATATACTACAAACTGTTCATATATAAACTCATAAATTTCCACATAGATTTTTGATGTAGCATTTACACATTTGACAATTTTGTCAAAATCTATGTCAAAACAATCTTCAAAAAGTATACACATAAGAATTTTTGACATCAAAATCGTTTTTTGAATTGAAAAATCATTTTAAATTTTGAAGTCAAATTTTTTTGATGTCAAACGTCAAAAGTGTAAATGGGCCAACTAAAAATTGAGTAGTCGGCGCCCAGCCTAAGCCTAAGCTTCCGCACAGAATGCGGAATAAAGACTGGGGGTAAAAAAAATTGCTGTCTGAAAGTTCCAGCTGATTAATGTTTATATTAAGTATCGTGAAATTCAGTGAGTTCGAATAATTTCAGCGCCCTCGCAAACGTTTTGTTGAAGATTTTCCTTTCAAAATGAATTCATTACACGAGGAAACAGAGGAAAACTACGTTAAGTGTGGCGAAATGTTTTTGACAATTAAAGGAAATATTGCATTCCATTGTACACTTTGTGAAGAGAAATTTAAGGATTTTCAGGCCTACTACGATCACATATTGGAAACACATTACGCTGTCGATTCAAAGGCGGAACTTTTAACCGAATTTTTCGATGAAGAGGAAAGTGAAATCGACCCACTAAGTGAGGAAGCGTACTCTACCAACTGGGAAGAATATAGTATCAATACTGAGGAAGAGGGTACGTCGGAAATCTTTGATTTGGAAGAAGGTCAAAATGAGGAGATTGAAATTGAAAACTTATCAGAAGTAGATCAAGATCAAACTGAGGACTGCAACACAATTGAATTAGTTGCAACTATTCCGAAAGAGGTAAGAAACAAATAAAATAATATGAATTTTAACTTATTCTTTTTTTTTTTTTCAATGATCAGGTAATAAGACCTAAAATTCGTTCTGTAAATGTGAAGACAACCATAAAGGATCGAAAATATAAATGTCCATATTGTGATTTCACCTGGCGCGGGCAGAGCTAATCTTTATGGGCACGTGGCACGCCATTCTTTAAAGAGACCCCACAAATGCCAAGAATGTGAGAAAGACTTTTACACCGGCACGGAGTTGAGGGTACACATGAGACTGCACACAGGAGAACGTCCTTATCTTTGCAATCTATGTGGGAGATCTTTTATTACTGCTGGTAAATTGAACGACCATCAAAAGCGACACATTAATAAGCGTGACAAAGAGTGTCCGATATGTAAAATGGCCTTTGTCAACACAAGAGGATTGAGTGGACATATGGCCGTTCATAGCGAAAAGCGTAACTTTAAATGCTCGATATGTAATGGTGATTTTAAGACATCGGACGCTTTAAGAAATCACATGAAATTGCATGAGAACAAACGTGCATATCAATGTAAATTGTGCGACTCAAAGTTCAATCAGAATTCCGGACTTTACTCGCATATGAAGATAAGCCACAAAGTTGTATTTAATTCATTAAGGGCCAATAAATGAGTTACAGTTTAAACTGAAGTTTTCTTAAACTTAAACGAAAATTTGATCTAAAGTTTAAAATGAAAGTGTTTTTCAGAGCATATTAATTTGAAGTTTTACTAAACTACAGATTAAGCATAATGGGAAATATTTAGTTTTGATTTCCCAATATTTTTAAAAAATATCTTTTTTTTTTCAAAACAGTGACTGCTTTTTTTTTTTCAAAGTAGGCTAAGGAAAGTATGAAAGGAATATATAAAGAAAGAATTCCTCCGTGGTACCTATGTAGGGGATTCCCCTAGCGACGACAAATCACCGGCAACAAAGTTGGTTTTATGGTGAAGGACATTTGGGGATGTGGTATGGAAGCTTTTCTCTCTTCCCCGTGCTTCCTTCGCCATCTACAGAATTTCTCTCCGGTGATTTGTCCCCTAATATGAACAGCGACTAAGGTTTTCTTGGCTCTTATGGGGAACTAATTTTTAACGCGTGTATAAACATAACATGAAGTGGGAAGTTTATTGTGTTTGGTATAGGGATTCTGTCAAACTGCTGTTGCTCTTTCTAAATTAGGTTTTTTTTTTTGTTTGTTAATTGCGAATTTTTTTCTATTTGCGGGGAACATCACGAATCTATGGGGTTTAAGGAGCATTTTAGAGAGAACCAGCAGGCAACACTGGAATTATTGTGGTATTTCTAAAAAAGAAAACTGAAAATGGCTGAGCAGAAATGAAGCTGCAATATTTCATTTTTTCTTCCTCGCTTTCGTCTTCTTCGTCAGAAATCATATTTATGAAAATTTTCTGACCGTTATATCGAAATAAATTTATTTTTTTTCTTCTAATATTTAGATTAAACGACCTAGAATCTAAGACCAAAAAAGTTTAGTTTAAAATAAGAAAAATTACAAATAAATAAAACTTATATTTTACGAAAACCAAGAATGATTTGGAAAATTCTGATCGGTTGAAATTTTAAAAATATTCCCAAACAGTATTGATTTATTCAGGTTTTTCCATAAAACGTGCTCATATATGTTCTCTCTCTCCCCCTTTCGTCCCTTTTGATTTTATAATTTCAATTTAATACTCTATTCTAAAAACAAATAGACAAAATAAACATTAAGTGCTCTCAAAATTTTTTTGTAAAGACAATTTTTACAGGTACCTCTTGCCCTATGTTCCGTAGGAGTGACACTTAGCATAAGTCTTATTTTAAATATCCAAGTAAATAAATATGCCTGCAGGCAGTCATGTCCACATGAAAGTTCAAAACAGAAGCACAAAGAGTACGCAAGTACGGCAGACAAAAGCCCGCCTTCTTGGCGCTTATGTCCGTTACCAGCGAACTCAATTTATCCAAACAAACTTCATATGTGTATGGCCCGGCTCTTACAAAGCAATTTGCCAGATCGTAATGCTTGGAAAAAATGAATATGGAGATGGCCTGTTAGGTGAGCATGACATCAATTTATCCACAAAAGCACAGGATGGGCAAATATTTGGCATCACTCTGGAATCTATGCTCTACATTCCTTGGTCGGTGTCAAAACTCTACTGAAAAGAGATTTTTGAATCGAGTCCGAATATCCTTAATTTATAAAAGGGACTCAGTCCTCGATGATAATATTATTGTGGTGTTATCATTGATATTATACATAAAATATATTTTGGATGGTTTTAAAAATCTACATTCAAAGACGAGATTTTAAGAAGCGAATTGTTATTGTGACAGTAAACCGTTAATTCCAACTTTCAAAAATTTTAAATGATTTTTAAATATCAGTTTTATTTAAAGAAAGTTGTAAAAATATTTAAGAATATTAAAAATTTTGTTAACTACAACTGTGTGGTCTTAGATTCTTTTAATGAGTTAAACACAATTGTGTGACAGCTCTTCATATGCGAATAAAGACCAGAATGCTGATTAAACTTTGACTCGCACAATTTACATTGATATGCACGTTTGTTCTCATGCAATTTCATGTGATTTTTTAGTGCATCAGATAATTTAAAACTAGCATCACACTTTGAGCATTTGTGGTTGCGTGTTTTAGTGTGAACGGCCATATGTCCTCGTAATGCCTTCGCATTAATGAAAGTCTTTTTGCAAATAGAACATTCTTTGTCACGTTTATTTTCATGGCGATTCCGATGACTAGTTAATCCACTGGAAGTGGTAAAAGCTTGGCCACAAAGGTTGCAAAGAAACGGACGTTCCCCTGTGTGGGATCTCACGTGTGTCTTTAACTCGGTTCGTGTGTGAAATTCCTTAAGACATTCTGTGCATTTGTGTGGTTTTTTCGTCGAGTGACGTTTTATGTGTCCACGCATATTGGATTTATCGGCTCCGGTGAAGCCACAATATGGGCATTTGTATTTTCGATCTTTTATTGTTTCCTTCACATTGATAGAGCGTATTTTAGGTCTTATTTCCTGTAAGAAAAGAAAAGAAAAGAATTTTAATTGACCAATGTATTTTTGAGATTTAATATTACCTCAACTTGTTTAATGTCCTGGGTTAGAGGTAGATTTTCATCATCCTTTATTATTACTACCTCTTCATATTGCTGATCATCTAATTGATTCGAAACTTTGGATGCATCGCATGAATCCTCTCTACTCTCTCCAATAACATCGTGGTCTTTGGAAATTCGAAATTGATTCGAAATTTTAGGGGAATCGTATGAATCCTCTCTACTATCTTCACTAAAATCGTGATCTTTGGAGTCATAAGAAATCGTCTTTTCATTCAATTGGTTGAATGTTTCTTCCTCTTCATTGTAGAATTCCTTTAACTCTTCCTCGTTGAAGTCAGATGCATAATGTGTTTCCAATAAATGATCATTGTAGTATTGAAAACTTTTAAATCTCTCTTCGCAAAGAGTACAATGGAATGCTATATTTCCTTCTACTGTGAGAAACAACTCTCCACATTTTCCTAAATATTCCTCTTGTTCGTAAAGTGCATCCATTTACAGGGAATAATTTTCCAATTACGTTTTCACCTATTTTTAGTTTGAAATGTTTAAAGTTCAGAGGGAAATTATATAAATATATAATATTATTATTATAAATACAAGCAGGTACGAACCAGTGAACCTTAAATGTCCTTTATCTTTGCTTTACTTCTTCGTATTCGAACAAAAATTCGTTTTAATTCACTGGATTATTAAAAGCGCATAATTATTCATTATAAAGCCATTTAAGGGTTAAAGTATTGTAATTTGAAGTGGTTTGAATCGTTGCCAGCACTTGGCGGGACACTTTAAAAGTCTGCAAAACATTCAAATATTCAGAGATAAGCTCAAAAAAACTCTGCTGAGATACGGTCAGCTGTTATACTTTTTGATGCTATGATCAGGAGCCAATTCTGTCATGCGGCTGTTTACACGTACGTCAACATCGTTCAACAACGCGTGAGTCAGACACACGAACAATGGTTCAAAAACTTTCCATTTGAATGCATGAGAAAGAAGGAGAAGCACAAATTGTTGGGGAACAACCATCTCGTTTCTTCGCACGTTATCCTCCACTTACTTAATTGGTCCAAAACATTGTTCGTGTGTCTGACATTCGAGCAAAACGCTAGGTTGTGGGAGAGACTCTTGTTTGTCAAATGTTCCGGAACAATCTTTGCTTCTCTTTCTTTTTGAACCATTCAAATGGGATGTATTCGAAGCATGATTCAAACGCCTGACTTAGGAATTAATCATTCAGACTGAATGTTTATTTTGCCGCTTCAGAGCCATATACTTCGCAAAGTATGAACGAGACAACTATATTCACGCTTTTTAAATTCTTCAAAACAATCTAAAAATTTTTACACTTTCGAAGTCGGCATTCATGTTTGTTTTGAGAAGTATGTCAGCTGTTCTGGAATTTACTTTGTATAAAAAATGCATAGGTTCATTTCTCTAGCGAAGTAAAGCCGGAGAGCTGCGTACAAACCTGCGCTCTCAATGGCTCTTGATTACTTGACAAATCTGTATAAGCGAATGTAAAGTATTTACTTCGAAGTAATTTTTGACTTTTTTTTGCATGCGTTTCTTATGGGGACTTTACTCAGCGGTCGTTCATATTAGGTGACAAATCAGCGACTGACGGGAAAGAGAGAAAAACGCCCTGGTACCACATCCCCGAACGTCCCTCGCCATCAAACCAACATTGCCGCCGCTTGTTTGTCGCCTACTATTGATATGAACGACGACTTACAGCATATCTCAGTACAACATAGCTCTTCAGCACCAAATAAACATTCAATCTGACTGATCAGTCATCCGTGTACGTGTTGACGTAATATCGCCCTTAAATTTAACATCATGTGTAGGTGTACCGCACACATGCTTTTTTCACTAGCCCAATGAACTGACTGATTCAGTCAGGCTGAATGTGTATGTGGCCCTTTACAGTGTAAAGCCCGTGCTATTTATCAAATGCGTTTCGATAACTCTAAGGCAGTGCGTCGATATCTACGACATTTCTTTCACCTCTAGCGGATAGTCTTGAAATTTTGTTTCGTTTATTTAACATCGTGTTAAGTGCATTGCGTATTAATTGAATATCACTTTGTAAAAATAATACATTTTTGTTAGTATTTATTGTAAAGTCTAAACTACATTCGCTAGAATATTTTTTTCTTCAGTGTGATTTGGTCTTGTATGTTATTTTCCAAACTTCGAAGAGACATATTGTAGAGTGGAATCGATAAAAAATGGCCAATGGCATTGAAATGTGTGTTATTATGGTCCAACCCCAAATGCTGAAGAACTCCAAATGCGTCTCCCGGAAAACGGCGCGTCCCTTGATCAAAGTATTTACGAACCAAATCGCAATATTGGCCACAAGAAGGAATGTGATAATTTCTCTTCCAGGCTTGCGGCGCGACTGCTTGGCCCCCTTACAGCGTCTATGAGAAGCGTGTAAAATAAACATTGTTTGTAGCATGGTCTCGGCAAGGCCGAAAACTTCGCCCACAATGCCTTCGACGCGATCGGGCACAGTATCCCATTTGGAAAAATAGCTACCCAAAATGCTAAACATGCCATAGAGATAAACTCCAGTTTGGGCAACGATCAGCAGCATGCAATCCAAGTGCATAGAATGATGATCATCGGCGGAAGTTTGCGCATACTTAAGATCTCTCATAAGGATCATTCCTGGATTTGGAATATATACGCATTCATTTAATATAAAAATCAATTCGAACATTATATTTTATCTCTTTACCCGCTACAATGGCCAATCCGCAAAGGAAGTACATTATCGTCTCCCAAAGTGTTACTTCCTGCGTTGCAATAAGTTCATAGCCAGGCTGAAGGTACAACACGAAATACATGATCATGGAGATTATGGTCATGACGATTATCAAAATACCGAAGAAGAGTCCTTTGTGCGATTGAGAACAATCGACTGAGAAGTGATGCGCTGGTTTTTGTGCTGTTGGCTTCATCGAGCTTTTCCTCGAGCGATCGATGTCTGGTATGGAGCGTACAGTCTTCCACATTTCATATAGTATGACAGCGCAAATGAGCGAATATTCGATGGTGCAGGGAAACAGAAATGGTGCTACTTCTTGAACCAGTTGACCCATAATATTGGTACGCGTACAGCGATCACTTAATAATTCAGGTGAGTAAACCGGCGAAACAACTGTTAAATTTGAACTGATATTGAAACTCAAATTATCGGACACAGCATCGTGATGACTCGGATGATTTCCGTACATTGATGCATTAATTGCTGACCAATCCATGCCACCACTATGAGTGGAATTTATCGACGATTCATGCTTTTTAATGTGGTAAATCTCATGTTTCGTTTCTTCTACTAAGACATAGAGCCATTCACAGAGATTTGTTGCCACCATATGCATTAGCCCGAATCGGCAAATGACTTTATGGCATGCCATATCGAGATACGTCGTATTCAGGAATATGAACTGCACTTGAACAATACAAAGTATCATTCGACAAATTGGCGTTATAGCTACAAATACGTCCCGACAACCCGGATGTCCGTTCAGTTCGAAGAATTGACCAAATTCCAGGCCCGAATATACCATTGTTCCAATTGCGAATGCGATTGCACCGACACGTAAGTAAAAACTTCCAAAATGAGTAACCTTATGCTTGAGGTGAACATTGTTGTTTCGTTCATCTAAACAGAAGGAAAATATGCATTTATATTTGATATTTATGCATGAAAAGTATAGGATGCCCTAAGTTAGTAAACTGTTTACTCGGAGTCTGTATATTAAAAATATAAGCCAGTCAGGCATTCTCTACTTACGGAAATCCTTCAGCGCGTTAAATAGCGATCGATTTCGGGCTGCTGATATATAAAGAAAGATCACAAATAATATGCTACCGCAATAGAGATACACGTAGAATCCTTGGTAGACATAATTAGGAATTTGATTGGATATGACTTCAGTTATGGGCAAGCAAACTCCGAGAAGCACCAGGACTTTACAATAGGTTGCAGAGAGTGCAGCACTTACCGCGTCACTGTAGAGAAAAGAAAGAAAAAAAAAATCCATCAAATTGTTGCACCATCCAACAAGCAACTTTCGCTTACTTTCCATGACGTCGATTCTTGATTTTGGATTGCTTTGCTTGAAAACTTTTTGAGTTATCATGACCGCCACCGGGTGTATTGATCGTAACGCTACTACCTGTCGCCGTACCTTGTAGGGATCTGTAAAAGAGAAAAAAAAAAATGGCATTCATTAAACTTCTATCGATCAGGTTGACTAAAATCCCATTCCATGGTATACCCTAAAAATTTATTATTACGTATTCCATTCTGTTCCCTCCGTCCGAAAAATATTGATGGCCTTTTTGTGAGTATATCTTGCAACAATAAAGATGGCCGTCGTGATACTTGCAATGTCGGAGCTAAAGATATTGAACTATTACGATGTCTATCTGGTTGTTGTGGTGGCAAAAATGTTGTATTTGGAACTGGTATCAACGCTTGTCTGGCATTTGACTTCTCGAGCAGTTCGAGATTATTCTGTGATTTAGCCAATGGAGATATTGGGTGTGTCATTATGGGTATACTGTGATGGCCACAGTGATCACACGGAGAACGTGCGTAACGCACAACCGTCGTTGGCTGATAGTGATAGTGTTGGTGGTTCTGCACGTTCTGATCGGATTCGGGGTTGCGCTTCAATATCGAAAGATTCGTCAGAGACAAAGCCGACGAGCTGGGGCTAAATAACGACGAGTTCGGTTTGAGTAACGAAGTGTTCTCGGCAGTTGCGATACTATATCGTTCTCTGTTTTGGAATTCAAGAGACGAAAGTAAGTTTATTGGCTACAGGATATTTTGGTTTTTTTTTTCGAGGTTTCTGTGCTGAAGGATGAATTTCCGTGAAGAAATTATGTGCATGCATTAAGAAATCGGAGCTTGTTTAAAGAGCTGGGGGAAAGTGGCGGATTACCGATTTGGAGGAGTTATTTACGTATAGTACGGTTAAATTTTGGTCAGATTTTTTGTTCCTTTTTTCGTTAAATTCCCAATTTCTCGGCAGTAGCGATTACATTTTAAACTCGCGGCAGACTGAATTGATTTGATTTCAAAAAGAAACTTTCAACACATGAATTCGATTGATGCAGAAGTTGAAAGATTGATTGATTAAAAATGCGATTTAATTGAATGATTGATATGTTCTATTTGGAAAAAGCTTTAAGTATGAATTGCGTTAGAGGGTAATGGTAATGTAATTCTTTCGGTTACCGGTTTCACTATCGGACAAGTTCAAGTTTGTTAAGCTCTTCCCGATTTTGCTTTCTACTTCTTCGACTTCGATTTTCGCTTCGATCGGCTGGAAATAGATGTTCAAGAATACCGTAACTACTAATCTTACAAATTGTTTGTTGTGTCGAGTTACCGCTTATCAGTAATTTGTTCACTTGAAGTTTTTTTTTTTTTTTTGCAATATAAACCATCAATCATGAATATTTTTGTTTCTAGCTTTGCGCTTTGTTGATTGTTAGTTCATTTCGCCGTACTTTTCGAATCACCCAATTATCACTACGGGGTTTTCGCACTGCTCCTTCGTTTGGCCATATTGTTAATTCAATTTCAACAAATTTACACCAATTTGTTGTTTCTTGAATAGACAGTTTTCTGTTAATTTCTTCTGAGACAATGGAGATTGTTGCATGAGAAGAAAATTTTAATGTATTTACCTATTTTTATTTATTTATTTTATTTTTTTCAACTCAACCTTGGGCGGACAAATTTTTAATGGTTTTAAATGTAATGCGCAGGCTATTCTATTCAACTGAGATAATATTGGTACTCGTGCAGCTTTGCATGAATGTAAATGCTACTTCAAGGGGTAATCATGCGAGTGATCTCCCTGGTGCGACAGTTGGCATAAGCATTTTGGAGGAACCTAATCTCTGCGATAACATCTTGGTGAATGAAACCGAATTAAAAAGAGATCCTATGCTCCACTTGGAGTCACGGATACCAGAAGAAGAAAATTGTTATCAAACCCACATAAAGTAGTAACATAAAGTAGCATCTTAAATTAAACTCAAGTAACTTTGAAAACTTATTAGGTCTCAATTTATAGTTTCATCCAGTCTCAATTAATAACTATCTGCATTAGGAATTCAATCTTGCGACTTTTTTCTTGACACGAGAACAAGATATCTTAGTCGACCAACTAAGGACGAGCTAAAACAGTTATTAATGACTATTTGTTTCCAATGAGTGTATGTATAAGCGATTTAAAAAGGCTTTAAAATTGTTGTTATACAGTCCGATTCTAAATATTCCCAGAGATTTTTCCTCTGCGGATTTGAAAAAAAAATCACCCATTCTAAACACGCTAGAGAGGAGTTAAAAAAGGGACCAAGAATTTCAAACATTTTCAAACAAAATTTGTCACATTCTTCTTTTAATTGACGCTTGGAATACTTCCTTTTTGCGCAAAGAAATATTTCAAGGGGGAAAATTCTCATTTAGAATAGGGCTGATAGTGATCACTGATGAATTTGAACGATGGACAATTTCGAGGACAGTAGTCAGATATAAACTACACAAAATTTCCTTTTGAATTCCTAAAAAATTGTCTCAGGGGATGATCATCATGCAATTGCTTCAAAACGATATATTTATTTATTTCTTTTCATTAAAATCAAATTTTTTTTTAGATTAGGTTCAGATTTATTTCAGACCGTCTTAAGCAATTAAGCCCCAAAGAATGTGTACTTGACGCTTCTTGGCAGTCACTTTTTCCGTTTTCGGATCATAAGCTTCATCACTCAACTGTCAGTATGCTTCTACTTTCAACTGCAAATTAAATCAGTGGCGTAGCGAGACGTTTCGGCGCCCGGGCAACGTTGGGGTCACAATGCAGGAAATGCCATCCCCTCCCATCGGCCTCAATAAAAATACCTTAATAAAATTTGAAATATGGTTTGGCACCCGGGGTGGCTTCCCCCTTCTCCCCCCTCGCTACGCTACTGAAATAAATGTCAAGCATCGTGCCAGATTTTAGGGTAGAACCATATATTTTTTTTAAAAGTAATTTTGCAATAATCATGTCATAATTATTTGGTATTGTTTTCATTGCACTGTTTACTGTTGACGTCTGATATCTCATATTTGATAGAACTGATTGTATTTATCTTTCTCATTGAAGAAAAATTTTTAGTGGAGGTTTTCACTTCATAATTGCGAGCTAATTATTGCCAAAGTGCTAATTGAATTGAAATTTATTGAAGAGAAATTCTCAATCGAAATTTTGATTTGAATAAGCAATTTCCAATTTAACAGAGGATGCAATTAAATAAGTTAAGAACGCAGTCCAGAAGGTTTTGAGAATGGAAAAGGATAGCTTAGGTTGAATAATAATAAAGGCAAGATGGCAGATTACTTAAAACATTCGTTGTCACATTAATCCATATTGTGAGGCCTACTACTGGGGACTTTGTAGTCCGTTGTTTGGATGTTTTGTTAAGCTGGTCTATCAGATTTGAAAGGAGTTCTACAGGGAAAAAGAGGGCTCGAGATTCTGAAAGGAAATTCTATTTAATTCGCAGCACAATTTGGCACTAATTTTTAAGAATTTTTAAAAATATGTGTTATATTTTATTACACCAACATTTTGTTTGCCATTCACATTTTTAAGACTTTGAATGAAGAACACGACACTTTCTTTATTTTTGTAATTTTTGAATTTTTTGAATTACAGTAAAAGTCGGTTATAACGATACCACTTAAAACGATTATTGATTATAGCGATGAACATTTTAGGTAAAGTTTGGTTCGCTATTCTAATCCTTCTTAATTTCTGTTACCGGATATAGCGATTATCGGTTATAACGATGGATTTTTGCTGGTTCCTTCGACATCGTTATAACCGATTTTCACTGTATTTAACTTAAAAATTTTATTTTTATTTATTTATTGATATCGAAATGTCGAGAGATTGCTTTTAACATGTTTTTCTTCACAGCTTCGCATCCAACGCACAAATGAAAACACTCGAATGAATTCAATGCAGAATCGTTTTGATTTTTTTGTTTGTTTGCTAATTTCGAACGCACTTGAAGGTTGAGGTTGGCCTATTGCTGATTTCAACTTCATCTTGGTAACGGACAGCTCTCTGCGGTGACTTGGCTCTGATATTCTCGTAGCTGTCGATAAAGAATTTCGTTGATTCGAGATTATTTTGCGACATACTCCCGTTTCGGCGACGCAACGATCACGACTGATCGCTTGCTGTTTCACGAATCTGATATCGCGAATTCTTTGGGACTATCGTCTCGAGCTGGCATATCAAGTCAAGTGGGCGCGACAATATTGATCGCTGGGATCGCTGGTGTAATGCATCCAGTTTCTTTTGTTTGGCTAGGCATTACATATTCTTCGGCCTAATACGATTGACCAAAGATAAGATCTCACGATAGAGACTTTAATGACGTTGCTTATGTCAACAAAAGATAAAATCGTGAAGATATTCCAATCTAAAATGTGGATATAAAGCAGCAAAAGTTTTATTTTCATTTTTTTTTTTTGCTCACGTGCATGCGAATTGTTTGCTTCGGAAATTAGAAGCTTTTTCGAGGTGTTTGGTGAAATGTTCTTTCTATTCAAGAGTATTTTCCACGTTTGTGCGTGCCAATTATCGGCAATTAACCGATCAGAAACTGGTCTAAAATTAGACTATTGTGCATCAAAAGTCGACATATCGGTTAAGAGTTTTTAGTTTATTTTTCTTTTTGGATAAGAAATAAAATACATATTTGAATTTAAAATGAGTGAGCTAAGGTCGGTCTGGTTCGTTGTGCCATAAAAATTTGTATGCTGTTGGAATGTCAATGATTTCCTAGTTTTATATTTAAAAAATTATAAGGAAAGGAGATGATGTGGGCAATTTAGTTCCATTTTTGCTTTTGTGATCTGCCAATAATTCTTCGGATAAATGATTAGAAAAGTCTGAATTTAGTTTTCCACTGTAGCAAGATTCATTGAGCTCTAATCTACCCTATTACAAGCTGCCAATAAGAGGAGAATTTATTTAAAAAAATAACATTCTAGAACTATCGCTGTTTTCTTAAGAAATTAGCACTTCTTCTGTATTGAGCCAATAATTTCAATGTTTGCATAGACCGACTGCAAATATTTTATTTAAGTTATAATAATTGAACTAATTAAGTTGATTTTCTATAGAAGCATTTGTAATGATCGCTACACTAAAGACGAGACTTTCACGCTTCGCTTTTATTGTAATAATCCGGAGCTAGCTTTCACATATTCGCTAAAGTTCAATTTCTAATTTTTATCTTTACGTAAAAGCTTTTTAGTGAATTTCTAGAGTATGCGAAGTTTTTATTGAATTAAAAAATGTTAATTCTTAATAATTGGCTTTTAGCAATATTGATCGAAAAATTTGCACAAATTTTAGAGCAGTTCTTATGTCATAAATGAAATTGCAAAATCAACAACTTTGAATAACATTTGTTACTTAATTTTTTATTTTTTTTTTAAGATAAATGGAATAGCAATTTATTGCAATTTTTATATTTCGAACCTCATATTTATAATCATGCCTTAGTCAATATCGGGTACTTCCCTCGGTTTATAAAAAATTATAATATTTATTATAATATAAAATAAAACCCTATTGCATACAATTCTCAAATGCTTTAGGATTTGTGCCGGGTATGTGATTGTTTTCCCTTTCTAGGGAAAGGTAATTCAATATCGAAATTGAAGTGATTAATTCCCCTTTTTCCTAGATTGAGAGGGAAATTGAATTACTTTAATACAGGTGTGTGATTGGATTCCCGGGAATTCATTTCCCCGGGAAATTGAAATAAAAACTCGGGAATTTAAATATGTTCGAAATTTTTTAATTCGAAAACTTTATCGTATAGCCGCTCTTTTGTTTTTGACAATGTCATTTCTTTAAAATTGCCATACATTCTTCAAAATATTGGAGGAACGAAATTCCCTTTCCCCAAAATTTGGGGAAAGGGAATCCAATCACATGCCCGATAGAGAATGCATATCGCCAGTTAGATCTTGAAGTAATTCAAATTCCTCCTCAATCTAGAGAAAGGGAAATCACATCAGTCGGGGAATTGAATTCCCCGGGAAAGGGAAAATAATCACATACCCGATTAAGTTTCGAAAAATATATTCGGGCATGTCACAGAAATCGAATACGACAGTAAATGTTCGATTTCGGTTAAGTTTGTAAGTTTTTTGCTTGATAGATCGATTTTACGATAGGATCGAACAGTGTAACAGGATTCGTCTTCTCATCGTCACAGCCCATATTAATTCCGATCTTTAGTGGCTCTTGTACTAGAGATAGGTGTGAGTCATGCCTTTTTCCTGGCCCGCATGCCTTTTCTTTCCAACGAGATGCTTGGTCCTCCAAATCGACTTTTGCATGGACTGCGAACGGGCCTGGTTCTGGCGGTTTCTTTCTTGCTAATTTTTTGCTATCAATGCATGGGCCGAAATAAAATAAGCGGCTCGTTTCTGCATATCTTGCATTTGGTTCTAAGAGGAAATAAAGTGAGAATATCTCCTCAATATATTCGAAATGCTTTAAACAAGGCATAATAAAAACTTCAAAAACCAGGCTGGCTCGGCCTACGCTTGTGACCAAATATGTTCGTCTTGGCCTGGACTTTTTCCCACGTGCGTGATTCGTGTTCAATTCAATCTCTTTTCTGCAATGCAAAAATATTTTCCGAGAAGCTTTCACCATTGCAAACGCCAAATTTTTGAAACGTTTTTGTGATGCTGATTCACACCTCGAGAAAATGTGACAAAAATAAAATGTGTCAATCAGAAAATTTGCCGGTATCAAATTGAGAGTTAATAATACAGTAAGGCCTCAATTTATTTACATGGAGTGCATCCAAAAGCCAAGAAAAAATACTCAAAAAAAAATTTCTGATAATTGAACTCAAACCAAATCAGGACTGCAAATAATCGAGTCCTTACTTTATGCACATTCACAAAGCGAAACCAGTTTTGTAGTAAAAATCGGTAAAGTTATCGTTTATTGACTATACTCGTATGGCGGGATACGTCAAGTTTTTTTTAAAAAATATTTTGTATTTATTTGTATAGTCGTGTTAATAAGAGAATTTGTTCTAGGGTGTCTACCACGTGCTAAAGTGGATAAACAGTAATCCGCCGATATATCGATATATAGAAATGAATTCAGTAGATTGAAAGAATTTGATGGCACAGTTTTCGATGCTTTTAACTGAGGAATTCTTTATTCGGGGATCATTTTTCCGAGGAATGCTGTAAACCGAAACCTTTGTAAAGTTTTTCCTTTCCCTTAAGAGAATGCCAAAAGCAAATGGATCTATGAATAAAAGGAGACAAGCGTAACCCACAAAAATGCATAGTAGTGACGTCAGATTATAAGGCCCAAGTGAGATTTTTGGTTCCATTCGATAAGGAATTCAATGGGATTCGTTATCATTTCACAAGAGCTCGAGATTAGAAGTTATAGGATTTTTCTTTTTAATGACGATTTTTTTTTTTACATTTTTAGACTCGGCGTGTGACGTCACTGTTTGCATTTTAAAATGACTTTATTTGATTAGAATTTTTCCTTAATTCGACTTAATCAGTTATTGAATTTGAGAGCACGAGAAAAGTGATTTATATTTCTGTGGCAATATGGAATAGTAGGTTAAGTCGACATAAGCGAGAAATGAGTTAGTGGCTTTGGAGGTATAAGGAAGCCAGGGCGCTGAGGTCTGTTCAATCTTTTTTTGAATAGCATGATTTTTTAAGAAGTTATTTGGATTTGCTTTTTAGACAAGTTTTACTTTTTATTCTGAATTTTTAATTTGAGTGTGAGCAAATTGAAATTTTACGTATGAATAAAGCGCTCAAGTAGAAAATTTCGAATATCTCAAAGCAAGAAATTTCGACTTAAGCTACTCTTCCATATTGCCACAGATTTATTAGAAACTTCTGAGATTCATTAGCGATCATGAAATGATCAGAATGCATGCGTAAAAAAGACAAATTTACCTGCTGAAGGTGACTGACGGCATTCTGTTATAATTTGGGTGACTTCGGTTCAACATTTACGGGGGTTTTTTATTTTTTATTTTTTGTTGCTGTTTGCTGCAAAATATTTTCTTCTCTTTATTTTTGTTTGATCACTTATGCATCTAACATTTTATTTTACATATACATAAATAATTGATATGTAACTGAAACACGTTATCGAGTTAGTTGGTCCGACTTACGATATCGACTGGCGTCGCTGATTGGGCGCTCATTCGCTTCGGCTACTCAATTTAATTTTTATTTAATTTAGAATTCGATCTTATCTTTAGAAGAGCTTTTCATTTCAACTTAAAGATATTAATTGAGCAAACATATAGAAAAAAGACATATCTCAGAGTTTGAGTCACTTTAAAGGTTCCCTAAAGACACAAGTGGCTTCATTGTCCAAAATTTGAAGAAGGTGCTTCAATTCAATGGGGGAACTCATAAATAGTAAGGGTGTTTCCTTTGATGAGGAATTTGACAATGTTTCATATTACAGTGAACTCTTTCTGACACTTTTTGGGAACTCTCTATTGTTCCTGCTTATCAAGTAGCTTCCTCCTGAGCGGACATATTTTTTGGTCCCGTATGTGTCCCTTTAATAGAGAGCACACTGGAGTAGTGCCTTTTGGAGAAAGAAATTTTTTTTAGAATATTTAAATGTTTCGAATTCTCAAAAATAAGATGATACAATAAAATAGATGACCACAGAAAAATTTGAATCCTTTGAAGGACATGTTATAAAGACACAATAAAATGACTTTGGGCTTTCAAAATTAGACTATTTTTTGGGTAGCTGGCAATTCGATGAGCAAGCCTATTTCCGGCGTGTGACATTTCCCGTGAAGATTTCTTTTTCAATTGAAGCGAAATGATTGTTTCGTTGAATGTCGTAGGGGTTAGAGGACAAAGATCCTTTAGACCCTTATTATCGCATTTATTGCTTAAAAAAAGGGACGTTTATTTCACTTTTTTTGGACGAAAATTCTTTCTTAGAAATCTAAACTCCTTCAAAGGAGATGTTATGAAAACACTATAAAATGATTATGTGCTTTAAAAAATTTTCCCGAGTTTTCAGATGGCTAGGCGACTATGTGACATATACATTAGGGTGTCCCAAAAAAACTCATCATTTTGAGTCTATTTAATATTGATTGGCTATCATATAGGCAATGAAATTTTCAAATGTAAGCCTGGAAGTATGCAACGTGTTTTTGTTATAATTTTTTGGAAAAGATAACGGGACATAGCTTTGGAACTTAAAGATTAAAATTAGTGATGCCACGAATATTCGGCCACTA
Organism: Chlorops oryzae; assembly: GCA_020466095.1. Classification (NCBI taxonomy): domain Eukaryota; kingdom Metazoa; phylum Arthropoda; class Insecta; order Diptera; family Chloropidae; genus Chlorops; species Chlorops oryzae. The sequence continues at coordinate 21,351,020 of CM035808.1, read as the reverse complement.
TTCGGTATTCGGCCTATTCGGCGTCATTTTTCAGTATTCGGTATTCGGCCGAATAGTTAAAACATTCGGCCGAATACCGAATAGTAGAAATAACTTATTAAAAAAATCAGCAGTAACTACAAATTAAATTTTTCTCACAATAACGTAAAAAAATTTAATTAACGAGAACTAAAAATACAGCAGATTTGCATTTTATTCTTTAGAAATATTAAATGTACGCTAGGTTCTTCTAAATTTTCTTCGAAAACATTATAAACAGTGGGCAAATTGTTCAGCGATAGCTTTTGCCTTGACTCCAGCTAGTCGCGAGTAGGCCCAAGCAGTCTTCACTACGTGCCGAATATTCGGTTGCCGAATATTCGTTATTCGGCCGAGAGGTTGACCGAATATTCGGTATTCGGTATTCGGCCAAATCCACTATTCGTGGCATCACTAATTAAAATCCTAATTTCCTTTAACAAATTACAAAGGAATTCGTACTCTTTGAAATTGCGTCATTTCTTTCAACCATTTTCATATAAAATTAAGAAATTTTGGGGCCTTTTTTTTTGACGCCCGATTTTGTTCGTAAAAATGTCTACTAAAGATGCCTAAATAGCCTATAAAGTTGGTATATTTTGCAGTTTATGTAACTGAGAACAAAGATTGTATACTTTTCCACCGACTAATACCTAAAAATCCTGAAAAGCATTGCTTATGAAGAAGCTATCTCCAAAACTTTTTAAATGTGGGGCTTTTGAGGCAAATCCGCTGAGCGCAACCTCTAAGCCTTTTACGAAAAATCTGAAAAAATTCTCAAAAATACTTTGACCCATAAGCTTTCGGAAACCTTACGTTCTACTATTAAATTCGAAAAAAAAATTTTTTTTGGGACACCCTAATATACATATGTACATGTATTTGATATAGTAATCCACCTGGTGATAACTTTTTTTAATTCTCTATTCAATTCTCCGAAATTCACTTAAAGAACTAATTATATTGGTTCTTACTCTGCTTCATTCAAAAACAAACAAATTTGATCGAATTAAATTATTTCATTGTATTTGATGAGCAGACTTCATGCTTCAAAAAGCTCTTCTACGCATTTAAGGTGGAGACGGTCTTCTCATTACCTTTAGCCATATCTCTAAAAACGTTGTGAATGTAGTTGTCTTTATGAAAACCAATATAATTATTTATATCACAAAAAAAGCATAATAATAATAATAAGTTATAAGAATATATTTAGAGATATCGTGTTCGTTGGTAGTACCCAATTATAACGACATTTTATTAGTCATTCTGTAGTAGTGACATTTGCAAAAAGAAAAAAATTCTCAAAATTCTTCTTAGAATCCCATGCACGGCACACATTGTGCCCCAAACCATTCATCCACCCATTCATCCATTCACTCATCCATCCATCCATCCATCCATCCATCCATTCATTGCTTCCACTCAAATGGGCTTCCTCATGAACGTGTCAAAGGATTGTCGAAATTCTTACACGTGCCAAGCCATGACCACAGAGCTATTCAGGTAATTCCGTTCACATCTGCATGAGTTTGCACCCAACGAACTTGAATGTGCTTGATTAAGCAGCTAGCAGTTACCTTTGTCCTTGTTTCCTTTGTTGTAACGAACCCTCTTTGCTACTAAAATTGTCCCTTTTTATATTTATTTATATTTCATATTTTGTTGTTGTTGTTGTTGTTGGTGCTGTTTTTGGAGAATGTTGTAAAACACTTTTTCACTTAATTTAGCATAAAATAGAAGCGGCTATGATGCTTCCTTTCCAACAGTGAGAACATATGCTGATGACCAGTGATTATCATTCGTGTTTTCCAATTGAACAGGCTTCGAGTTCCTGGAAATAACCAAAACGATGTAATAATTAATTTTTTCTTGAGAGGGATGGAAAAACAAAATGGATTTGAGGAAGAAGTCAAGATAGGTTCGTAAGAATTCAGAAGTTCAAACAAGAAAAGAAAGGCTTTGAGAAAGATTTCTGAAGAAGGAACTTTGAATATACCTTATAGATGAAGAAGGAAGTACTTTTTATGGGCTGATTGACATTTTTATTTGATATCTGTTAATGTCTCCACTGAAAGAAAAATCTTTCAATTGTAGGCCTTGACATTCTTATCTCCATATGAACAAATAAATTTTAGATGACTTCGCTTACAGATAGTCTTACAGATCGAGTCTTATGACACATTTTCAGACTGATGGCCGATTTTTCAACCAGTAATCCAAATAATCGGGAAATTTTTTTAAAGCTCAAAATAATTTTGTAGTGTCTGCGTAAGAAGTCTTTTAAAGGATATCAAATTTCTAAGAAAGTAGCTTCGTCCATTTTTATAATCACTAGAAGCGATAAGAAGAGTCTAAAGGACCTTTGCCCTCTATCCCATAGGCATTCAACGAAACAGTAATTTCGTTTCAATTGAAAAAGAAATCTTCACGGGATCGACAATTCCCTTTGAAATTAAACCATAAACTGTACTAAATGTTTATTCCCTCGCTCGAATTTGGCTTCCGAAAATGTCACACGCGGGAGAATAGGCTTGCGTTTGCCTGTCAAATTGCTCATTGAGGTATTAACGCTGTAACCAGCAATAAAGCGAATGATTACACAATGTAAGGGGCCTAGCTTAATTTGCATATTATAATGTCCACTTGAAACCGTAATGAAGGATTATATTACGGGCTTTCAATTCGGGCGGCGTGCTTACATTAGTTCAAAAAGAAAAAAAAAGAAAGTAAAAAAGAAGTCAGTGGCAAGCCTTTATCCTCTGACTGACCGACCGATCGATCGCACATGCAATCGCATACGTGGCTTGCCCAATGGAGCGAAATTTTATTGGCGCTGGCGAGCGTCCGCTTACGGGGAACAATGAAAATTGTTTATTAAATATTCGAGGACAAAAAAAGTGATTGGCTTTGATTCCTCACGAGCACGCCCTTTAACATGCAACATGACAAAGGTGCGAAGGTGCTCTCCGGAGCGGAAATATTGCAAAAAGGCGTTACGGTTTCGCGTTATCAGTCCTGAACATTCCATAGCTCGACCACGGCCGGTTAGAGTGTTTTATGTGAATGCACTTTCGGATCGCTTGATTGGCTGCTGTGCTGCATCATTGTGCAATGCAAACGCCCATGCGGACCATCAAAGTGCATTCGATAAAAGAAAATGAAATTTTGGGGTTTTACAACGCACACAATGGAGCTCTCAAAGGCGACGAAATTGAATTTTTTTTTTTAAAAACACAATGAAGGTTGGCTCATTGTTTCTCAGATTCAATTTGTATTAAGATGCTGGCGCAGATTAAAGCTCTCTTATGGGCTTTAAAAGTGAAATGCACTTGGCTCGTGAAATGCATTTGGCTCGTGAAATTTCATTGGATTAAAGGACAAAGTGCTTGCCTCCTTCGCGGATGAGATGTTGCTGGATAACTAGGGTAGTTCGATTGTATTGAGTTTTAAAATCTATGGTTCTTTATCCACTATCGATGGTTTGCTCGATCCCTTCAAATGAGAAAAACTGATTAAGATTAAGATTCGGACTAAGATCTTTACCCAAAATACGTCATGTTATGACTAAGATTTTATATTTTGAGTGAAATTTCACATAAATTACTTTGTGCAAGCTAAATAAGATTTAATCAGCTCTTCCTTAATAATGCAGACGTGGAAGTGGATTCTATCAGCGGGAACACTTCTTCGTACATAAAAGGTATACGCCGAAATGAATGTTGTATGAACAGAGATACGACGGGAAGAATTTTGTTCAAGAGAGGGAAACGCTGACACGTGACAATGCTGGTCTTTAGCGGAGACTTAGGCAAGAAAAGCTTTTAGGGAAATTTTAAAGAAGATCAATTTTTTCTTGTTAAAAGATTTTAAAATCAAATTGTTAAGTTTGGTATTTTTTGGGACATTCCGGCTATATATCCCCAATGAAATCCTTGAGGTCGTGGATTTCCTGGAATTTTCAAGCTACCCGTAAACTTTTTACATTAACTTCCATCCAAATTTTTTCTTCAGGATTTAACTCTAAATTTCCCCATTCATTTAACCGTGGCGTTTTCGCAATTCTTTCAACCCCGAAAGCCGTAAAACTCCTCATTCTTTAATAAAAGAGCTGCCGTATATGATTGTGTTTTTAGTGCACTTTAGATTCACTCCTTGGCTTGAAGGGCGTCTCGCATGGGGCCTGCTGTTATTTTCACAGACGTTAAACTTCGACTCATCACCTCAAGGTACCTACTTCCAAAAACTATCGTCCTTTGTAATATTCTCCTTGCAATTGACATGTGGGCTTTTAAATTTTGTATTTACACGTTTGGCTACCATCGTAAAATTCAGGAACTTTCCTGAAGCCTGTCTTCAGAAGACGACGTGGTACGGCTTGCACTGATATTTTTATTTCATAATGCTCTGCCATTTGACCTATAATCAGGAGAGTGGTGAAAAAAAGTCGCAATTTCTACACCCCAAAGATCAATCGTCAATTGCTTTTTTTTTCTTTGCTTTTCCTACTTAGCAAACATCATATGTTCATGTACATATCAAAACAGAACGGAAAGATTGTGCTTCATAACAAGCGCTCGCTGCGTTATTATTGAGTGGGAATCGCTGGGTAGGCATGTTAAATGATTTATGTTGAGATTTATCTTTTAGATCCCATTATTGTACATATATACTTACATAATTTTAAACGCATTTTTTCCAAATTAAAAAAAAAATAAAAAAAAAATAATGGGGTCTCATTATAATGTAACAAAATATGCTCTACGCAAATAAATCGCTAATTTTGATACCCTGTATCTCGGTACCCTGTGGATAGAATGTACCGTCATTTTGCACATTTATTTTACTTAAAGAAAAGATTTTTCAGCTGGATAGACTTGACGTGTTCTGCCCCATATGAGAATACATAATAACAAGTTGAAAAGTGATTTTCGTTGCTATTGTTTTGCACAACACTGTATATGTACGGTAATGTCACCTTTTGTGGACCCCCTTAGCAAAAGTTGAAATAAAAATTTGGTGAAGAAGGTTAACCGTGGTTTTTATATTCCGGGCCTCCACCACGTGGGGGCCCCCACCAGCAGTGATCAAATTAATTTTTTTTATTTATTATAGTTTTCAAGATATTCAGTAACTACTCTCTTAAAATTTTCACTTGTTTATACGGTTATTCAGTGGACTTAAGAATTGAAAAACCCTTTTATCAATCACAAAACGTACTTTTGCTAACAATCAATCTGTCGTTTAGTGAAAATATGCAACATAGTAAATTTTATTTTATAATATCAGACTCGCACTTGACCGCTTTTTCATGGAGCAGCGGATTTGTGTTGCGGAGTAAGTGATTTTATGACGATTTATTTTAACCCTTTCGCCCTTACTGAGACAATACGTCGAAGCAATTTTCAACTCTTCATAACTTCTTTATTACTTCAAATATTTCTATATTTGAAAAATTCCAATAAGGCCATAAGTGTTCTATGTGGTGAAATTGCCATATGTATGTGGTGGAAACAAGTATAACGAAATACGTCTGAAGGATCATTATAAAAAGCAGTGATGCCTGATCAGCAGATTTTCGGCTAGATCTAGCAGATTTTGAAGTTGGACAGCGGAGAAAAATGCATTCTTGCGGTTAGCAAAAAATCGAGCGGAATTTTTTCCGTACATTTTTAACCGAATTTGAATTACATGTTCTGTGGTCGTGCGCAAAAAGATCAAAAAAAAATTTTTGTTCCATTTGTCCTCACCGACCAGAGAAAAAAGAATTCCCCTGATCTGGGAATAATGGTCCACTACTTGTGAACATATACCTACCAGAAGTTGTTTTCAACTGTTGGTGAGGTTTTCCGAAATTCTGTGCGAGCAAGTGAAATTCAAATATCATGTCTCTGACAAACAACTTGTAATTTTTTTCTATTAGTAACCTTTCTTATCATACGAATTTGTGAGACAGAAACATTTTTTAAAGAAAAATACACTTCTTATGCGAGAATAAAACTGCTATTTTTGAACTAACCGCAAAAAAACGGTTGCCAATTTTTCAGCGAAATATTCCGCTGAATGTATCCAAAAAAGGTCGAAATATATAATATTATACACATGTATTTTATTATTCCGCGGAGATTCCGTTAAATTGCCAACCACGTCGCAGAATCTAGAGGAAAGTGAAGAACTCCCTAGCAGAATTTAATATAACCGATCTGGCAACTTTTATAAGAAGTTATCGAATTTTCTGCTATTGTGTGAAATTTCATCCTATATCTTTCAATTAACAGAGGGGCCACCACCATTCTCTGGCCCCCGGGCCCCCGTCAACCTTAATCCGGCTCTGCGTGGAAGTGTTGTTATTACCTTCGGTTTTTATAGGGAACTGGATTCTATCAGCAGGAACACTTCTTCGTACATAAAGGGGATACGCCGAAATGAATGTTGTATGAACAGAGATACGGCGAGAAGAATTTTGTTCAAGAGAGGGATACGCTGACATATGTGACAATGTTGGTCTTTAGCCCAAAATCCAACATTGCGAGAGCCCGATGCGAGAGCGCGAGACGAGACGCACACAAATTTCAATACATTCAATCATATGGTTCAAGCTCCACTGCGAGACGTCGAAGCGAGAAAATTTTGAAAAATTGAATATTTCTCGTTGCGAGGCAATTTGACAGGTTAATGATGTAGCTAATTTTTGAGTACTCGCTATTGGGTACTCGTTTAAACTAATAAAACAAAAACTGTTCACTGTTTCGTGAAAAAGAGATTTTAGAATATTCCGCGAGCTTTGGTTCATTTTGAAAAATTTTTGAAATTTTTTGAAAATTTTGATTTAAAATTTAAACTCAAGTGATAACGTATAATTTTTATGAGTACTCGGTACTCGTTAGATTGGTACTTGGTTCAAATATTGCATTACTAGAAGCGAAATTATGCTTTCATTTGCGTGACGCAAAACTCTCATTGGAGATTGAAATGCGTCACGCAAAACATTTTCGTGACGTCGCGCACTCTCGCATCGGGCTCTCGAAATGTTGGATTTTGGGCTTTTAGCGGAGACTTAGGCGAGAAAAGCTTTTAGGGAAATTTTTAGGACGATCAATTTTTTCTTGTTAAAAGATTTTAGAATCAAATTCAGGTCAATTTAGTTCTTTTTTGGGACATTCAGGCTATATATCTTCAATAAAATGCTTGAGCTCGTTGATTTGCTGGAATTTCCAAGATACCGGTAAACTTTTTACAATAACTTGATTGTGTTTTTAGTGCACTTTAGATTCAATCCTTGGCTTGAAGAGCGTCTCGCATGGGGCCTGCTGTTATTTTCATAGACGTTAAACTTCGACTCATCACCTCAAGGTACCTACTTCCAAAAACTATCGTCCTTTGTAATATTCTCCTTGCAATTGACATGTGGGCTTTTAAATTTTGTATTTACACGTTTGGCTACCATCGTAAAATTCAGGAACTTCCCTGAAGCCTGTCTTCAGAAGACGACGTGGTACGGCTTGCACTGATATTTTTATTTCATCATGCTCTGCCATTTGACCTATAATCAGGAGAGTGGTGAAAAAAAGTCGCAATTTCTAAACCCCAAAGATCAATCGTCAATTGCTTTTTTTTTCTTTGCTTTTCCTACTTAGCAAACATCATATCTTCATGTACATATCAAAACAGAACGGAAAGATTGTGCTTCATAACAAGCGCTCGCTGCGTTATTATTGAGTGGGAATCGCTGGGTAGGCATGTTAAATGATTTATGTTGAGGATTTATCTTTTAGATCCCATTATTGTATATACTTACATAATTTGAAACGCATTTTTTCCAAATTAAAAAAAAAAATAAAAAAAAATAATGGGGTCTCGTTATAATGTAACAAAATATGCTCTACGCAAATAAATCGCTAACTTTGATACCCTGTATCTCGGCACCCTGTGGATAGAATGTAATGTCATTTTGCACATTTATTTTACTTAAAGAAAAGATTTTTCAGCTGGATAGACTTGACGTGTTCTGCCCCATATGAGAATACATAATAACAAGTTGAAAAGTGATTTTCGTTGCTATTGTTTTGCACAACACTGTATATGTACGGTAATGTCACCTTTTGTGGACCCCCTTAGCAAAAGTTGAAATAAAAATTTGGTGAAGAAGGTTAACCGTGGTTTTTATATACCATTCGTTAGTCGATATTCCTAAGAAACTTTCCATTGCAGCAGAATTTCAAAATGTGATTTATAAAAGAAAATATTTGATTTTGAAAGAAGGGTCGAATTTTTTGGGGAAAAAATTGCATCCTCGATGGGCTATCCGAGGAAAATAAAAAAAATAAACCGGTCGAAAGTGAAAAAAAACCACATAACTAGATAAGTTTCTGAATTGAGCAACGTATTCAGTGCCATTGTCCGAGTCACAATGTTTGCATGTAAAAAGACTTTGATGCCTCAGTAGATGCACTACTCGACGACATGCCCAAATCCTATTTAAAATTCACCAAAAAATCTAATAAAGCTCATAAAACTAGTTAAAACTGGTACAAAGTCTATTAATATCTATAAACATGCATGCGGTCTACAGAAGATTACAAGCAGTGGTCCACTCAAGGTGAATCATACGATTTCAAGTAAGCCACCAAAACTTATTCCAACATCTACTTAAACTTACAAATGATTTTGAACTATTAAGTTCAATGCACAAACTAACAAGGAATATACTTCTTACGTTTAACAAGCCCTTTTTGGCACTATTTTAGGATAGAATTGAAATTGGAGGAGGCACGAAGATGCACAATGTTATAAAACGCAAATTGTTTTCGCACGTTCGCAGTGAAGTTGGGTGTAATATTAGATTGACATTTCAACTATCAAAACATAGTAAACATTCAAGTGGTCCATTCTAAGTGACAGTACACTTAAGGTGACCTTACCCTAAGAATAAAAACAAGTTGAAAAGTGACTTTGGTTGCTATTGTTTTGCACAACTTTGTATATCTACATGTGGTACCTAATTGATGCTTCAATACTTGACAATTTCCAGAACAAATTAAAATAAATCGATGAGCAGATATAATGACTACCACCTGTAGTGCTAATGGCTGGCCTTAGCCACTTCCACGACGTCTTCGCTTGAAAGAAATCTTCTTCTTAAACTTAGAGCCAAACCTGAAAGTATTATTTTTGACTTCAATTAGATCTAAGCAATATCTTTAACAGCGAGTTTGTTTTTTTTAAAGATATTATTTTTGAAAAAAATTGAAAATTTTCCTTGTAAGTTATTTTGTTGACATTTTTCTTTGAAGGAGATGCCTGCATCTTCTACAACTCTTCCATTTGGCTCCATTTATTGCAGAATCCACTTTACATTTAATATTAAGCAAATAAATCGTAAGCGCTACCTAACGGAATGTATCGCAACGCAACGTTAAGTAAAATAAGGTAAACGTCAGTGGGTGGCGGCACACATGTGTGTCTTATTTACCAAAAAGATATGACTTTCTGGAAATTCCTCTGCGCCCGATTGTAATGTTTACCTTGGCACATTAGACATCAGACATGAGTCCCGTGTTGCTGTTTTATGCGTTCCGCTCTCGAGTGAACGCCTTCCGCTGGGCAAAAATCTGTAATCCAACGACGGAATAAGAGGAGCTTTGTGTCTTGTTTCGGTGAAAGTATTCTTAAAGGGGATGCTCCATGCTCATGCTGGAACGCTGCGTTACAACGTTGGTTGGCTGGGTGGCTTTGTTTTCTTGTTAGCGTCATGTGATCCATTCCTTGGGTGCAAGTTGAGTGCAGTCTCAGCTTCCACTTATCCTTTGTTCAGCAAGAAATGCAGTGTATATGAGTATAAGTATCAGCTATGCAAATCCTAATATACGGCATCAGCTGTATGAGTTTAAGAAACCTTGAGCTTTTCGCACTCGTTATATTTATTTTACTTTCATATGAGGATATTGTTAGTGAGTTTAAGGTTTTTTTAATTTTTTAATTTTAGTTCATAATTTTGAATTTCAGCACCATTGTTAGGCGGTAAGAGACGGCGGAGCCAGTGCCGGATTAAGGTAGGGCTAGCTGGGGCTGTAGCCCCGGGCCCCAACTGGCAACGGGCCCCGAGCGTTGAAATAAAATATCCTCAAAATATTTCAAAAAATATATTTCGAGTAGGTAGGTGGGTAGGATGAAGTGGCTGCCACTAAGGCCGTTAATCGGCCCATTGTGATCCACGAGGGGTTTTCTTGTGTTTGTATGAGTGTATGTCTTATTATGTATTGTGCCCCTAACATGCGATTTTTTGAAAAACCAGTGCTAGGCTTGGAACATTACTCCGTTTCGCCTGTGTATTTTTTGAGTAAAATTGCTTTAAAGTTAAAAAATAAAAGAATAAAAAAATAAAATTATATGAGCCCCTGATGCTCTATTTGGCGCAGTTTTTTGAAATAAGAAATAACTGCTAAATTCAATTTAAGTTCAAGATGAGTTATTAGTACAATATAAATTCTTTCAAAGGAATGAATCAATCTCGTTTATCAGTTATTTCATATCAAATTCTTATTAAATAAGATAATTTGAAGTATAACTAGATTTTTAAAAGTTTTGACTTATACATACCACTTTCAAAATCAAGGGCTCATATATAAATCGTTTCCTTTATTGTTCATTCCTTTGAAAGAATTTATATTGTACTAATAACTCATCTTGAACTTAAATTGAATTTAGCAGTTATTTCTTATTTCAAAAAACTGCGCCAAATAGAGCATCAGAGGGCCCCATCACTTTATAAGCCCCGGGCCTCATTACACTCCAATCCGCCGCTGGGTGGAGCAACGGTTTCGAAAATTTTTAAGCACTTTCCGGTGTAGGTACTCATACCTACTGAATTTAAAATATTTGTTTTTTAAATTTACGTTGAATTTAATTTGAAATTTTCTTAACCCTTTATGGCATACGAACCCATATTTGATTTCTGCCGAAAAATTCTGAAGCATTTGTATTTTTTGATGAAAAGATTCTTTCGAAGCCTAAAAACCATTCGTTGCGAACAAAAAAAAAATGTTTTCGACTTTATTTAATATATCATGCAGTAAAGGGTTAATAAAACCATTTACTGCGAACAATTTCGCTCCACTTATTTAAGATATCAAGCAGTTAAGTGCTAATGAAACCATTTAATGCGAAAAAATCGTTTCCACTTATTTGAAGTATCAATCAGTAAAGGGTTAATAAATCATTTAATCAAAAAAATTTTTTTTGTCATGCAGTTAAGGGTTAATAAAACCATTTACTGCGAAAAAACATAAGCATCATGCAGTAAAGGGTTCAAGAGTAAATATCTTTTTATACGATAGTGCTTGTTAATCCATTATAGTACATTGATGCCATATGGCATCACTTTGTCATGTTTCAGTTTTTCGGGCAATCCTCACTCATACATGAACAAATTCACATTGACACACATTCGATAGTTTTATTTTGTAGAGAAATGTTTGGCGCGTCTAACATTGACTTCACTTGGACATTTGCTATTGAACTTTCGTCCGAAAAGCATAATAAACACGAAACTCGAAAAAAAAAGAAAAACTTCCGGTCTGTATTGGGTTAAGCAAATTTTTTATAATATCGTTTTGAAGTCATATCAGATATGGGAGAGAGAGAGAGGTCTCCTCTGATTTAAATTCCCATAAATATACTCGAAATTCCTCAAAGCATTTAACATATTACACTTGAGCTCCGTTATTAATCCCTGTGTTAATTTTCCAATCTCAATAGCATGCTCTCTTTCTCTGCTCGAAGCGCTTTACCTCCCTCTTAACTATTGCAGTAAATACCAATCGATTTACGATGCCCTCGCAAGAGTACTTCAGTTCAAATTCCTTTATATCCTTGCTAATTAGAGTGAATTTGATTTTGCAATAAATACACTTCATGTGAACACTTGGCATTGTCGTCGTCCTCATCATCATCATCATAATCATTATCGTCATGACTATCATCATCATCATCGTCGTCATGACCATCACTCGGGCTGTGATCACGGTCAAAGCCGTGCCATGCCATATCCGTAGTCATATCTGAAATGTCTGCGGCTTATACATAAAAAAAATGAGTTTAAATCCCACAGCTCCGTCATTCCCCCCACCAATTTAGAGAGCATTCAAGATAGAATGCAATTACATTAGTCGAAGTCGTCGTTCATCTCTAGTTTGTCCATCCAACCATCGACACAACTACAAACACTCCCAAGCCGTCTTTTTTCCAATGCATTTTTTTTTAACCTCTTTCATTTCGATTTAATATTTTCCGCACCTTCCTATCAACGTTTAAAATCCCCTATTCGAAAATTGTCGAGTCGCTTGAATCCTTTTTTTCTCCCTTCGTTCGCTTCTATGATTGGATTTGTGTTCTCACCCGTAAGCTGTTGTTCCTCCGATTCCCCTGCCCGCCCTAAATGAACGGAACGAAAATTTAGTTAAAAATCATAATTTATTCAGAAAATTTAATTATGAATGCTGATTGCCAAATGAAGTCTCGCGAACATCACGCCGACTGTCGCTCAGGCATATGATTAGGACAATATCAAAGTCACGATTAATTTGTTTATTGCCAGCCTTATCGTATAAAATAAATACCTACACATGTGTAAATAAGGGAGTGTGTATTTATGTTTGAGTGTGGTTGTGTGCGCTGCGTGAATTAAAATCGCTTTTATTAATTTACGAGGCATTTATGATTAAACATAAATATTTTCAACGATAATAGAATTGAAAAGAAATTTAAACGGTTTCCCTGGAATGCGTTTCGGCAAAAAATCAATACGGGAGAGGCATGTAAGTTGAGACAGTCCGATTCTTAGCTATTTCCATCTATCCATACCGGGTTTAGAAGACTTTCTGGATTGCATAAATGTTCGAAAAATAGGGCACTACTTTTCTATCTTAAAATATACATCCCAGCTTCATTTGGTAGAATTTAACTCCTGATGATTACCTTTCCAATGGTATTAATATTTTCATGATGTCATAATTAATGGCCAAAATCTTAATGAAAAGCCGTTTTTAGAGATAATATTCCCAAGAAGCAGGGTTTATTATAACGTGAGGAATACTTGAAACTTTTTTTAATTATTGTAGTAACAAAATGATAAAGTAAATTAAAAAAAATTTTTTGTCCGACACGTCGTCCTTTCAAAAAGTAATGGGACTTCAAAGTTGTGGAAAAAAGTGCCGTCAAATTTGGCCACGATTCAGGCCCCAAAAAATTCGAAATGGAAACAATACCGGTTATAATCAGTTATCGCATGTAATTCTGGGGGGAAGCCGGCAAGCTTAATTGTGATTTTTTTTGAAGAACTGGCCTACACAAATATTTAGATTTCCAATTTCGGCTTTCTACCGTCAAGTTTAGTTAAAAAAAAAGATACCCTGAGGAATTTTATATTTGGTCGAGGTTCACCGTATAGTGACAGTACTGCGTCGATTCCATTTATCCCATGTAAATGATTCGTTGTACGAAAATTCATTGCCGCAGTGGCAAAAACCTTGCTACGACTTAAAAGCGCTTTAAAGTTTGAAGCAGCAAAAATTACTCGTTTTAGCGCAGATCTTGTCGAAAGGAGGCATAAATCCACTAGTTCTATTTGAAATTAAAAATTCCTTTAATGGGTTTTTTTCTTTTTCCAATAAAAGGATGCTCTGAAAATTTTTAAAGATGGATTGTCATTTAGATTTGCCCCTTAATGCCAAAACATGACTTAAAACAAGTCAATTTTATTAGACACAGAAAAACAATTTTATCATCACAGCGAGTCCCTTATCCCGGTGGTTGTTTGGAGTTTTTTGTAAAACGGGTAGTTTATCAGAAATTGGGAATAGGAAAACATAATAAAGACTCAGATTCAAAACCACTTTAACTACTTACTTAACTTTCAATAGGAAAATTTTTATCTCCTTTCAAAAATTTTAATTTTTATCCTGCTCCCTGACTTGAAAAAGGATGCCACTCTTCTTCCGATAACCTGTAGATATGAAAGAGGCAGGATACCGATTCCGTAGGTTTGGCCTTAAGAAGCTTTACTTGCTGGTACATCACTTTGGCCCAAAAGGGATGTCCCCTACACGACATGGATTACTACAAAATTTAAATGCTTGCTGCCAGTGGTGGCCTGCCCGCTCCAAATACATTCAATCAATGGAGCTACCCTGCAGGAAGTCCGAGTAGTTAAGCTCCCGCGTTTCACTAGTTCTTATTTACCAGTACTGGTACTTCTTTATACCCCTGCTTATGTATTATTCTGTAGAAAATTAACATTGCGTGTGGGCTAAAAATCACCACTTGCACACTTGAACTAACGCTTTACTAGTGCTTTGGGAACCAATTGGGTAAATTGGGTAAATTGGGTACAGTAAACCACTAGTTCTTTTGAAAGATTATTCCGCATAATTTGTGGTTTTTTGTTTGTTTCTTTTTCCAATAAAAGGCATCATCTGTGTAATTTTTAAAGATGGATTTTATTTTTAATTTCGCTGTATCAACGCTTTTTGTAATAACAAGATCGCGGCAACATTTATTACTGACACGAAAAACAATTTTTTCATACAATACGAGTCCCTTATCTCCTTGCGGTTGCTTTGGCAGTTTTTTGTAAAACGGGTAGTATTTTCAGAAATTGGCTGAATAGGGAACCTAACTAAAGAAAGCACTCAGGATTGAATACACTTTAACTAACTTACTTAACTTTAACTAGGAAAATTTTTTACTTCATTTTAAAAATTTTGAATTTTTATCCTTGCTCCCTGACTTACAAAAAGGATGGCCACTCTTACTTCCGGCTGACCTGTAGATATAGAGCAGAAGAGGGATACCGATTCCGCGTGGGTCTGGACTTTCTTAAGAAGCAGTATTTTATTTGTACTCTACTTTGGCCCAAAAGGGCACTGATCCCCTCCGACGGAGAATGGTTGATGGATTTTCTACTTCATAAAAATGCTTTTTTAAACCCGGTAGCGCCAAGCGATGCCATATGGCTTCAATAAAAGGGTTCGTTTTCTGTGATCGTCATATTGATTCATATTTTATTTTATTTTTATTTTTTTATATTTATTTTTTTTATATTTATTTTTTTAATTCAGGCGCTGCCGGGTTAAGTTAAGATATGAATTATTGGAACCGTTGAATTGGTTTTGAGCCATCATTTATTGAGTGCGGCGGGATTAAATTTTGTCCTAGAATCTTGTATTATATCCTTGACATGAATTCCATTCTCAAAGTTTTATTCCGATGCTTGGTAATATTCATAATTTGAATGAAATTCTCTACAAAATCGAGAGAATTCCAGAAATTTGAAATGTCGACAAATTGAATGGAATAATACTAAATTAATTAAAAGAAATTTCAATTTACTCCGAGTAAGTTATGATATTCTTGTTTCAATTTTCATTCGGAAATGCAAAATTATTCCAAATTATGAAGGCAAATTGACTCCGAGAGCAGCTTGTTAGATTAGACAGCAAAGGCAAACGTGACTGAATGCAGTAAGCTAACATAACACTCGTAAGTGTCCTGTTCATTTTGCGTCTGCATGGATAGAAAGATGCTATATATAACATGTCGGCATATGGACGCTCACACTTACATTAAATAAATAAAATTATAAATTTTATTGATCGACAAAAGGTTGTTATTGGTTTTTCCATAAGTGCAATTTTGTTTGTAGTGTCGTTAAAGAAGAGTTGAGATTATAAGTATGTATTTATTTAAATATTGTTTTTCCCATATTCTGAGACCAACTTTCATTTCAACACACGCAATCATAACCCTGCGGCGAACAGTGCCTACCGTCTACAAAGTATACGAGACTGTAAGCGACCTGAATATTAATAGCTATGTAAGAAGTATACAAGATTGTAGATGAACTGCCTGCCAATAGCTTACAAAGTATACGAGATTGTAAGCGAACTGCCTGCCAATAGCTTACAAAGTATACGAGATTGTAGACGAACTGCCTGCCAATAGCTTACAAAGTATACGAGATTGTAGGCGAACTGCCTGCCAATAGCTTACAAAGTATACGAGATTGTAGGCGAACTGCCTGCCAATAGCTTACAAAGTATACGAGATTGTAAGGCGAACTGCCTGCCAATAGCTTACAAAGTATACGAGATTGTAGGCGAACTGCCTGCCAATAGCTTACAAAGTATACGAGATTGTAGGCGAACTGCCTGCCAATAGCTTACAAAGTATACGAGATTGTAGGCGAACTGCCTGCCAATAGCTTACAAAGTATACGAGATTGTAGGCGAACTGCCTGCCAATAGCTTACAAAGTATACGAGATTGTAGGCGAACTGCCTGCCAATAGCTTACAAAGTATACGAGATTGTAGGCGAACTGCCTGCCAATAGCGTACAAAGTATGCGAGATTGTAAACCAACTGCCTGCCAATAGCTTACAAAGTATACGAGATTGTAGATGAACTGCCTACCAATAGCTTACAAAGTATACGAGATTTTAGGCGAATTTCCTGCCAATAGCTTACAAAGTATACGAGATTGTAGAAACTGCCTGCCAATAGCTTACAAAGTATACGAGATTGTAGATGAACTGCCTACCAATAGCTTACAAAGTATACGAGATTTTAGGCGAACTGCCTGCCAATAGCTTACAAAGTATACGAGATTGTAGATGAACTGTCCACCAGTAGCTTACTTTGTGGTGGCGTTCACTGTACAAAACGGCCACACTCGAACAAAAGTATACTAGGAGGGTATATGAGGTCGTATGCATTACCGCCTATGGCCTACAAAATATGTTACGATTTGTCGCTTCTGTAGGCAGCATTTTGGCCGCTGGGAAGGAACCATTTAAAATTAATTCCGCAATTGATCAAAGTTGGTTCCATATGTTTACATGTGTTGAATATGTGCTGCAACTTTTCTGTGCGTTTTTTGTGAAAGGTAATACTAAATG
Source organism: Chlorops oryzae (assembly GCA_020466095.1). NCBI lineage: Eukaryota > Metazoa > Arthropoda > Insecta > Diptera > Chloropidae > Chlorops > Chlorops oryzae. Next base: position 21,334,053 of record CM035808.1, on the reverse strand, counting down.
GTGTGTTTTAAAAATTGTTAGAACGTGCCGCAAGAACATTTATTACTTTTATTACTTATCAGTTGCCTCTTGTTTCATCTTTCTATATGAATTCGTGTTTGAGATTTATAATTTTGAAGATATTCTTACTAAAAAGAATTTTCAAGGATATTTCAATGGAACTGCGCAATAGGAACCCAATAATCAGTTCCTACCATATTTTTAGGAAGTAACTATCGAAAAATCACCAAAACTTTAAAATTACTTTCTGTAAGCTGCATTCGGGTACACCTACATATACTTGCTTTTATAGAACGTAGAACCCATAAAAGAATTTCCCTGATACACACCAACTGATTTTTCCCTCAAAAGTAATTTTCTTATTCCATTTCTGCTATATGATCATTTTGTTACAGAAGTTCCATAAACCCCTTTAAACTTCAATAAATCTCTCAATATATTTTAAGAAATAAATCCTTTAAAATACCCTCATCACATCGAAGGTGTGTCTCTCCCTCTTTGATAGAGACTACTCGTACAATTACCCGTTCACACTTTCAAAATTCGTAGAGCGCACTCCGCACTGAGTATATTTGCATTTCAGTATTGCTTCGCAACGTTATTTACCTTCGACAGCGATAGCGGAGTGTTGTGCATTTTCTAATTTCTGGAACCGGATATGAACTTCCGTAATGAACATTTGCTGGCCCGGAAAATACTTTTGACTCTTCATTTTCGGCTCGGTTAGCTGAAAAGCACCAGACAACGGAGAGTACGCCTTGCGTCGGTAGAATTTCGCAGTGCAATGCAATGCAGTATGGCGAAGGATAGGTAGGTAGGGTTGCTGTTTTGCAACCGGAAGGGTTGTATTCGTTGTCTCTCCATAGCAATGTAACTGAAATGGGTGTACGGAACGGAATGAAACGGATTGGAATGGAATGGAATGGAATTGAATGGAGCGGAGCGGAGCACTGAATTTGCGGTGTTTACATTTCGGTTAACAGCATGTAACTCACTTATTGAGTTATTTGGTTTCGCAGCTTTCCAAAGTAAGTGGAAATTTTCGGAAAATTTTGGTACAAGTGGCGTGAAGAAGTAAAAGACGATGAAGATGAAGATGAAGTTGGCCTCTAAGCCAGCTAAAAATTGTTGCATGGATTTACGATGACAGGATTTTTCGCATGTGCGCATGTGTGAATGTGTAAGTGTGTAGAGGAATTGTGTGTGAATTCTATCTTTTGTGTTCCGTGGGTTGAGTTATTCATTCGTGGTTACAATGCACTGCAATGCATTGGGTTGAACTGTTGCTGCCAGGCAAATACCGCAAATTTAATGCTCATCGGTGAGTGTTGCTGACGACGTTGATAATGACGATAGTGTAATGATGATGATGATGTGGATAATGATAATGCTGCTTGCTGCTTGCTGCCAGCATACAATTTCACACTGATTAGTAGTGCTGGCTTCTGGATAGCCATGAGATTGCATGTAAATGTCCGTTTTCCGTCGTTTTATTACAGCAGTACGGGTAATGAATGCTGAATGGATGCTTGCTGAGCGGTGAATGCATGTGAATGCCCTGTGGTTAAGTGACTTTTCAACCTTATTTCTAATGGGAAAGTGAGCAACTGAAATTTCAATTTCGGTCTCTGCGTGTTAATCGGTTTTTGTGGAATCAAATTTTGCGAATGAGCATTGCTTGGAACAAAAAAATAAACTACACGCAAAGAAATAATTCGTTCAAAGCAAACGAAAAAAGGGCCAACTGAACTTCGTTTGAAAGTTTCATTTGTTTTAAATGAAGGATTTCGTTTGTTTCAAATAACGTAGTTTGTTTACCCTAAAAGAAAAATGCTTCGTTGCTCTCTTCTCTCTAAATGTCTATTTATAGAACTCGTTTGATGACAAGGCTAGAGTTTTGAGAGAGAGCTCTTTTCGTGCTTTTTCTTTTTATACTTTAAAATGTTCTATAAATCCCTTTTTTACAATTATTGTGTGGCTCGACTAGGAATCGAACCCGCGATCTTCGGATTGTGAGACCAGTATGCATGCGCTACACTAACGCTGCCAAATGGTCAAATGATGCCAAAACCTTATTTTAATTTAAGCAGCCAATGAGATTCAAGCAAGACGGGCAAACGAAAAAATGTATTTGCTTTTAACTTATTTTAAACGAAAACACCCGTTCACTTCAAATGAAAATCAAAAGCATTCCAATCAAATAAAATATGAGTTTAATATAAACGAAAACTTCATTCCTTTGAAACGTGTCAAACGTTTTAAACGTATTTCAAATGAATAACTCGTTTAAGAATAAAAAGCAAATGAACTTCGCTTAAAACAAACTAGCGATAAACGAATTATTTCTTTGAGTGTATGGATTCAATCTTAGAAATAGGCTTTGATGATTGAATAAGGGAAATTAATAAATTTTTATACAAACAAGATTTTCTACTTACCGTGTATTTTATCGACCTTAGCGTTTCTACGAACGAGCCTCTTTTACTAAATGCAAAGCAATTGTTTATTTTTTATTTTTTATATTTATGTATTCAGTGTAAAGGATAATTTTTTTTATTTATATGTTGTATAAAAAGGTTTGCAGTGTCTTAAAAGTTTCTAAAAATTTGTGAAACGACTGAAACGACCTTTTAGAAAGCAATCTTTTTCAATCGTTGAAGTCCCTAAATATGTCCGGTAACAAGGGTAACTCTCCTCAGTCTTCCTAAATGGGCAAGCAAGCATGAGACTCTTTTATTCGCACTTTTTAGAAGACTTGAAGAACTCCGGAAAAGTCCCATTGGGTCTGGTATACTTTCAAAAAATATTAAAAAATTCATAAACCAAAAATTACCTTTGCACTCACCATTTCCTCGAAAGCTTTTTCGATATAATCGATTTCACCAAAAAAGAGTCCTTAAAATGAAGAAAATGAAAGATTTTCTTGATAGGTAATTTGAGGAACATTAGCTTGAAGTGTGAAAGGATATTGCAGAATGTTGACTTTGGTGTTTCCCATAAAAGTTTCACAATAAAAACGTCTCACCTTGAAAAAATGATGTTAGAAACCACAACGACTCTTTTATAGTCTAGACAAGTTCTAGAGTACATTATCAAGACTTGGCTCATCCGTAAATTAATATAGCTTTAATGGTGATTTGATACATCCACACACATCCTTTTTTTTTTTTTTGTTTAAAAAAGAAAAGAAATTGCTTCAATAAAAAAGAGAAAGCATTAGCAATATATTAAGTTAAAAACATTCTCTTAGCATCCTTAATAAACATATGCAATTTGAAATTTAACGCTTTGCACTTAATTCCATAAACTTTAGCACAAGAAAAAATAAACACTTTTATGAAGCCACTGACATTTCCACATAATTTTACATAATTTTTTTTATTTTATATTTATTTATGTTCTTGATGTCTATGCACTTTTATTTATTGACAACACATGGTCGCGTCAGTCCAGGGGGGGAAAGAATTTATTGTTTATTAACTGATTTTAATACACAATTCACTTTATTTTTATGCCCCATCGAGAGTGGTTGGCTTCCATCAGTAGAATGCTCATGTTGTTTGCTCCATGCCATATGCAGGTTTCGTCGACAACGAACTTGGACTGTTTCCGAAATGCATAGCAGTATGGTACAGCCCGCTGCTTACGAAACCCGATTTCAGCATGGAGATCTGCTTCCTCCTATTTGTCGTCCTGATAGTGTCTGCCGACGTTATGGTACCATATTATTATTATTATTTTTTTTATTTTTTCGGAGTGGTCTTCTTAGCATTTTAGAAGGGTACTTACCATAAGGATATATACCTTTCTGGTCTTTTACGATTTTTGTTTTCTTCACACTCTATAAACAAAGCAGCATAAATTTCAAAATGAAATAAACCGGAGGCGAATCCACGATCCACAGAAGGAGCTGCAGAGAGACAGAGAGGGAGGGAGAGAGAGTTAAAGAGAGGGACAGAGAGAGTGAAAGAGAGAGTGAAAGAGAGAGTGAAAGAGAGAGTGAAAGATAGAGTGAAAGAGAGAGTGAAAGAGATAGGGAGATAAGAGAGATAAAGAGATAGAGAGATAGAGAGATAGAGAGAGAGAGTGAGGGAGAGAGAGAGGAGAGAGAGAGAGAGAGAGAGAGGAAGGGCGAGAGAGGGAGAGACGGAGAGAGAGAGGGAGAGAGAGAGAAAGAGAGGGAGAGAGAAAGAAAGAGAGGGAGAGAGAGAGAGAGAGGGTGAGAGAGGGAGAGAGGGAGAGAGGGAGAGATAGAGAGATAAAGAGATAGAGAGATAGAGAGATAGAGAGATAGAGAGAGAGAGAGAGAGAGAGAGAGTGAGAGAGTGAGAGAGTGAGAGAGTGAGAGAGATAGAGAGATAGAGAGATAGAGAGATAGAGAGAGAGAGAGAGTGAGAGAGATAGAGGGAGAAAGAGAAGGAGCATAAATACAAGTCCTTCGCGGGTAATAAAACTAATTGTCATCCACGGAGTTGGCTGGAGGAATAAAAAAGGATACGTAATAAAAAAAATAAAAAACAGATAATAGAACTGAAAGTGCGACAACAAAAAAATTATGAAGACAAATAAAATGTCGCGAGAGAGCGACCGTATAACTGAATGCACAAACGTAAAAAGGTAAATGGCACAAAAAAGCCAAGTCGTATGCGAAATATAAATTATCTTCTCGCATTTGTTGTTTGTTGTTTGCCGCTTGCCGCCACAAAATGCTGAAATTGTCATCATAAGTTAATATTCACGCGAACGAGTCAAGAAAACGTAGCACCAGCATCAGTAGTAGGAGCACGAGCAGGAGCAGCAGTCTGAAGCCGAACTGAACACAATGAAGCCGCAGAGGTGCAGAGAGTCCGTTTCGTTGACTGCCGGAAATGGTGAGAAGCGCGTAAACAAGTTACGAAAACAATAGCGAAAGCCATCATCAAACAAGAAAGAACCCGTCGCGGTGTAATGATCACGGTAATATGGCGTGCTACCACCGCATCCAAAGTCGACACCAAATCCACCGGGAAGAAGCATTCAACTTGTAGAGCAATTGCATTGCCTCTTCCTCTTCTGCCGCGGTGGGGGGAGTAGAAGAATTTTCAGTTCAGAATTCGCAGTCATTGCAATGTAAATCACAGCGAGTGCAAAACTTTTGACACTTTTCGCGAGACAAAAATTCAATCTGCGAAATAGAAAAGTACAAACAAAAAAAGGAAGAGGGGAGAGAAAAAAGAAAAAATATGAGTAAAGCTTCAAAAAATATTTTGCATTCTGTTTGTAGCCAAATTGAAATCGCACGTTGAAAGTCAAGTCAAGACAAAAAAGTTTAGCTTGAGGTGTGATCTTCTTTGGTCGTGTTTTTTTTTTTTAATTCTTTTGTCTGCGGGTTTGGAATACGCAAAATTTTTTGTTAGTAAATACTTAAAGAAAAAGAATAAAAGTTTTGAGCAACTTTCGAATAATACTTCACAATATAAGGGCTTGAATATTTAAGGTTTATTTACACTCAATTGAAGGCATCTGAAAAATGGAAAATGCGATTGTATAAATGAGAGCACAGCGACCGCTAAGAATTGACAAAAAAAAAGATAGCTTAAAAGTCATACAAAATAAATAAAAAATAATCAAAAATTATTAAGCAAATTATAAAAAATAATAAAATAATAAAAAATAATAAAATAATAAAAAATAAAAGAAGGTAAATAAAGATTAATTTGAAAATTAAATTAAAGTCGAATTAAAGGTAAATGAAAAACAAAAAATTAAAATAAAGTCAAAGAAAACGAAAATAAGAAATAACAAAAAATAAATATACACAAATATTAATACACAAGTAAAAGAATTAAACTAAAATATTAAATAAAATAAAATAAAATAAGATAATAAAAAAAATAGTGCGAATTACAAAAAATAATAACAAAATAATAAACAAGCAAATAAAAAATAAATATAAATAAAAATAATAAATAAAAAAAATAATAAAAAAAGTAATAAAAAAATAATAAAAAAATAATAAAATAAAAAAAAATAATAAAAAAATAATAAAAAAATAATAAAAAATAATAAAAATAATAAATAATAAAAATTAGTAAAAAACATAATAAAAAAATAAAAATGTTAAACTTAATGGATAAAATATAAATAAATAAACTAATGAAAAACAGGCGACTTCTGTTTTGATGAGCTCAATTCTGTCAGCATCTCTCGGTAAATTGAATTTCTCAATGAAGTGAAAGCTATCTACATGATAGCTAACTTTCTTTATTTTTAAATAAGTAAAATTAAAAATTGGGCTTTCAAAAGAAATTATTTTTAAAAGAATTATGATAACAAAAAAAGTATCGAACAGAAAATGAGATCATCGTGTTAACAAATGCAGTTATTGAAATTTATCAAAGCATACCCTAAGGCATATTAATATGCAACGATTTAGAATATTTGCATTCCTCTTTTTTTCAACTTACGGCTTTTCTGTTAACAAACACTAATTTCTTATGTCGCTCGTTAAACCGAGGACACTCCAGCGAGTTTTGTGCCATTTTGCTCGTTCTCTAAGGTAAACTCAATGGAAAGAATTTGAACGCCCATTAAATCCGAATCTCGTTGTTGCGAATACTCGTCAAATCGGATGTACGCCTGTTATTAAAATACATATAACAAAAACAAAAAAATATATTTAAAAAAATTAATTAAAAAAATTAATAAAAAAAATTAGAAGGTTAATAAATAGAAACAAATAAAAATACCAATAAAAAAACAAATATTAATAAAAAATAAAGTTTTTATAAAAAATATTAAATATAAAAAGCTTAAAATAAAAGTCTAAGGTAGCATAAAAAAGCTTGAATTGACGGGAAATACCTTTAGATCATCGAAGCTTTTTCTTCTTCTTGAGTTTTAAAAGTCCCGGCCTATCCCTGGGTCCGCAAATCGAGATCAAATCTTCCAGTTTGCCCTATCGGTTGCATCCTCCGCGGCAAGTCCTACAGCCTCGTGGTCCCATTTTAAACTGTGCCCATTCAACGCTGTTTCGGACGCCCTCGTTGTCTGTAACCTTGTTGATATTTGTAGTGTGTAGGCCTTTTTCGCTAAGCTGTCCTCATCTGCTCTCAGGACGTGTCCATTCCAATCTTAAAATGGTTTCCAGCATTTTTCCAATAATTGGAGCAGCTCCATAACGCCTACGAATGTCCACGTTCTATAGATCATAGAATATTATTTTGAAATGTTCCTTGTTGGACTATTTAGCCCAAGCTAAAACAAGAGCGTAAAAACATGCCTGCCTCTGCTTCATAAAAAATTGACTCGAGTCTACTTTAACCAAGTTAGTGCTTCTATAGCTCCGCATTTGAATCACCTTAGGTCTTTGCGCCCTGATCAAATGCGATTCACAGAGTGTTCGGGTAGTTTAAATTACCGATTCGATAAAAAGTCTTTGGCAGTGACGTATTCGAAGTCTTAATTGCGGGATATAGAAGTCCTTAAAGCGATCTGGGAGCTTCTAATTGATCCTCTCTCTAACTACCGAAAAATTGAATAGCTTCACTTTCAGACCTGACATCATTCTTATTGAAAGTTGCATTTTATATGCAAATTGGTGTATGCACTTAAAACCGACTTTCCCCATATTATAATAGTAAGCCTCGTATCTTCTCCTTTCCTAAATCGATTGGGCGACTAAAATGCAAATTTTCGAATGTTTGCCTTCATTAAAGCGTAAAATTGACAACAAACAAATTCATCTTGATTATTGCTTAAACGCGCCAAGACCCTACGAAATGTTTAACTTGAGCTCAGCAAATGCAGTCCACGTCTCAGTCGCAGTCTTAGACTCGGTCTCAGTTTTTCTTGTTTGAGATTAGTGGCAAAAAAAAATAAAAATGGTAGAATAAAACCCAAATCAGATAGGAGTGGCTACGACGACGACAACGACGACGACGACGAAGACAAAGACGACAAGACAAACTGTTGCGAAGCATTGAAAAAATGTGCATACCAATTTGCCTAAGAGAACACCTTTTTGCGCTGCAATGAACCAAAAAATAAAAATACAAAAAAAAAAAAAAAACGCCAGAAAAAGAAAGCCGGAAAAACGAACGGAACAGCACGGAACGGAACGGAACGCTTGCAGAGAAGAATGGGAAAAAGGAAAAGCGTTTCCTAAGATGACAGCGAAACGACCGAACGACCGTCGTCATGATAAACGATTATTGAGATTTATATCTATAAGCGTCTTTGGATGAGGGAAAGTGCACGGGCTGAGGTTTGGAGTATTGTTTTCTTTTTATCACTAACAGCAGACGGACGGAAATTCTCTCCTCTTCACTGCGTTAAAAGCAGTTAAAGAAATTATGGCAACGCACGGCATGACAAGCCAGACAAGCAAGCAAGCCGAGAATGATGAGCATGCGAAACTTGTGGCATCAAGGTATGCACATGTGCCTTCAAAGACAAGAGAATGAGATAGAGAGAGAGAGAGAAGGAGAGAGCGTGTTAGTTAGCCTTGACTTTGTGTCTTACCTGACTTTCCACAGACATCTTCAAGAGTGTTGCTCCTTCAAGAAGAACCCCAAAAAAAGTTCGAAAAAGAAAATTAAAATCAAAGAAAAGTCAAAAAGGATACATTTTAAATACATACCTACTTGTATGTATTTTTTGGACCGTGTAAGTAGCAAAATTGCATATGGCTTGGTGACAAAATCGCAAGATGAGTAAAGAAAATCGCTTAAGGGCCACCGAGTAATGTGAAACTAACGTTGGACGGTCTCAATGTAAGACGACGTGTGCACCTTTGGCTTTCGTGAAAATTTGTCCGGCGGTTGGTCTTGTAGTTTTCCTACAATGTGTATATTAACACAACAAAGACGCTGTTACGTAAATGTGTACGCGTGTGGGTGTGAAAAAGGATGTGGTGCAACTGAAGCTGCATCAAGTTTTGAGTACTCAGATTTCAAGTTTGCGATGGAAAATTGAAAAATGCACTGCAGGCGCCGTTCAGGGTTCACATGAAAGCCAAGTCAAGAAAACGCTTCAAGGAATACTCGCCACATGCCACAGAAAAAAAGGAGGCAACGCAATTTTTTGCGCAACTTTTTGTGCAACAGGCAGGACAAAAACATACAAAAGAAATTGTTGGTTAAATTTGAAAAATTTGAGTTTTTTCCTCCGGCGCAATTTTTTTTTTCTTCTCAGAAGCTTTAAAAAACGCAGAAGATATTTTACAAGATTGCTTTATATTTTTTTTTTTTTTTTTGTGCTTTACATAATTACTTTGCAACAATACGAACATTTTCTTTTGGGTGTATCATTAACTTTTTCGTGTGCATACATCCTGAGGGCGAGATCATCACGTCGCAAGAGCATGGCGTCTGAGATTACAGGCGGCGGCGTTGGTTGTTTTCCGAGACAACTGCTTAAAGGATTTCATGGCGCATGCATTCGACGACGGCAGCGACAGCAAGGACCTCCAGGAGTTAACCGGAAACAAGTCTCAGAAGAAAAAAATAATAAGAAAAATAACAAAAATAAAGACAAACTACGAACAAGAAAGAAGAAATAAAAAGAGTAAAAAAAAAAAATAAAAAAAAAAAACTGGATGGCGTTGTGTGCTGTAACTGCAAGAAAAGAGCTCAACGTGGATCAGCTCAAGTGTAGTTGGAAAGAAAATTGCTTGAAAATTAAACAAGAAGCAAAGCTTTTTCACTTCTTTTAGGCGGCTAACACACATACGCACATACGCCCACTTGAAAAGAGCACATGTGTGTGTGTGTGTGTGTGTTTGGGCGCCTTCGAAGATTTCAACAAGAACGACTTTTATTGAGATTGTTGCATTTGTTTAAACTGGCGCTCATTCTGCTGTGCTTGAGGATGCGATATGTATAAGGTGAGGCTAGGTCCTTAGCTCTATCTTCAGCGTCAGTTTAGCCATATTTTTTTTTTTTTGCCATTTTTGCTATCGAATCCATTTTTTGTTCGTTTTTTTGTGTGGATTTTTGTGTTTTTTCTGACGACGAAATTGTGCGGAAGTAAATAAGTTGACAGACAACTTCAATGCTTTCACGCTTTCAAGTGTGCGGCACATGTGGTCGGATGAAGAGATCCTGTTGCATGCTGTTGCATGTTGTGTGCGCGGAGCGGAGCGGAGAACGAGTGGGGAAATGTGGTTTGGTTATTTGTGCAGTGGCATTTGCCAATTTAGAAATTAAGTTTCAAGTGGTTAAACGGAGTTTGGTAATTTGAAATCATTTGCCAAAGTTTTTATGCCCTTGTGAAGAGCAATCGTTTACGTCATTACATTGTCCTTTAAAAAAAAAAAAAACAGAAAAAATCTATATGTTTGAATTTTTTTCTTTCTCTTTTCCTTTATTGATGTCAACTGTCATTGTTTGAGCGCATGTTGACAGCTTTTTATATATATATTGTTTTTTTTTTTTTTGCTATATCTTTTTTCCTTTATCTTCTTTAATATTTATTTAATTTTTGTTTTCTTCTTTTCGTTTTAGCTCACCTGCAGGTCGTCGATTTTTCTTTGTCGTCTGCGTTGAAGCGATCCGCACTTGAATAAAGTCAACTTCCTATGATTATTTTACTAGGATACCAATGTCAGGCGACGACGACAGCTTCGTGCAGATTGTAGAAAATGAAAGGTAAACGTCGAAACGGCGAAGAAAACATACGACGCAGTGCGAAGGACACAGGACACAGAACACAGGAAGAGGAAACAACTACCTACACTAGCTTCGTGTAGTTTGGCAAATTGGGATTAAATTGGAAGATTTGACTTTTGTATTAAATTTGAGGACATAATTTGCTCAGTTTATGCCCTTCACGCAGTAAGTAATTTGATTCCATTGATTTTTATGTTCGTGAATCATTCCTTTTTAAGACTAGGTATATTAAAAGACTTAAAAGATTATCGCATTTTATGCAACTGCAAAACATAAGTTGCTCAATGTCTCTGACTCTCTCTGTCACTCTCTCGGTCTTTTTGTTGATCCCTTAATTGAGTAAGAGTTTGAATTGTCTCTCATTTGAAATTGAAATCGACATTTCGATGCCATAGGCTTTCAGTGTTCCTCCATACGCCGCGATAGGTATACCATGTTACCACGTGGATAAATGATGCAAATTAAAAATCATTCGGCCATTAGGAAGAAATATTTTCCAATCATTTGAGCAAATTAGTAAAAGTTAATTGAACGGAATTGGTCAACAGCAGCAATAGCGACATTCCGAAAGCAACATTCAGCAACGAAAAACGCGTCGAACGAAACGAATTGAGTTGAGCCGTATGTGGCAAATGCCATTGCGGATTTCGTGGTGAGCGAACGGAATTCCATCGAGTATATTTTACCCAAAAGGCCCAACTTTATTTCGGTCAATATAGACGGTGCAATCCGATGGCAATGCAATTTCGTTGCAATAAAAACTCATTGCAATTCATTAATTTGCAATTCGTTGACTTTACGAGACTGCCCGAATGGCGTGCGTGCTGCAGCGTGTACGGTGTACGGTGAATGCTGTATATAATGGTTGCTGCTTCTGCTGATTTCTGTGCTTGGAAAACATATTGTGCAGTTCACTGCACGAGTGTGAAGTGTTGATGTGCCGGTGTGCTGTGTTACTGGTGCTGTTTTTGTCGCCTTCATCATTTCCGTTTACAAGCACGACACAACACAAGGGCACAATGTTCACAATATGCGCAGTTTGCATTCAATGGGCTTTGTGCGGCTGCCAATGCGGCCCATCAATGAGACTTTTCGGCTAATTGGTGATATTTAGCAAACGTAAAACCACAAAAACCAAAAAACAAAAACAGCAACAGCAACAGAAACAGAAACACCAACGACACCGACGGTGACAACGGCAATAGCAACATCATTGTTGTAGGATTTAGTAATTGAGTTAGTGCCGGAATTTCGTTTGTAATCTGTAAATAGTTCATGCCTCTGCTATGGGAAGCTCTCTCATTCGAATGGAACTTGCAAGAGTTTGTGTTGCCTTTTTTTTTTTTTTTTTTGGGTGATATTGGACTATAATTTCCGGTGGACACTCCAAAATGTGTGGGTTGTTGTTCAGACGCTGTTAGCTTCAGTACGCTTTGGTTTTGAGCTTTAATTGAGATTCAATAAGGGTGATTTATTTGCAGCATTTCCATTTGAAAACACAAAGAGGAAAAGCCTCTTTTTAACCCTCTAACTCCATCTCTTGACGGAACTTATTCGAATAAGTAGACGAAAAAAATAAAATAAAAAATTTCCTTGTCGGTTTTCTCTGCCCGAAATTAGTCTGTGACATTAGAGGGTTAACTTCAAAATTTACGCCAAGTTGAATTTTTTGAAGGGAAAATATTTGGGTGAAATTTCGGTAAACATGAAGACTTTAACGTCGAATTCAAAGTTCGAATACAAATGCCTCCGCAAGACGTATACGCAACACGCTCGTTCATATTCATAATGCGTATACGCAGTGCGGTCCCAGCGTGCCAATGAGTGCATATAAAGTGCTTAGTGGCTTTTTCGGTGCGTGCTCTTTTCAATAAACTGAATTTTCGCCCCTTCCATACATGTGTGTGTGTGTGCATGTTCCGCAAAAGGACCTTTTTGAGCAAAATGCCGCCCTAGGCGACTGTTAATATGAAAAGCTGATGCTGTGCCATTTTTTCCACTCTCGATTATTTAAATTTGATTACAAAAAAAAAAAAAAATAAATAAAATAAAAAAATATAAAATAAAAAAAAGGGAAACAGTCAGCCTGTCCAAGCTTAATGCATTGAATGACAAACAACGAATTAGTCTGAAAGAGATTATAAGATAAACTAAATCTTAAAGTCATAAATTCCTTTAAAAAAGCTCTGTTGAGTTATGCTTCAGTTACGTTATGTCTTGATAATTGCCACAATGTCATAAATCAAAACATAAGTCTATGTTTATCCTTAAATAACTGTATTCAGGGCACATACATGGTCTTCGTGGTACATGTCTATGCATTAATCAGATTATCTTTGGATTTAATCTTTGCTGTTGACACTGTCCCTGAGCTTGTACGTAGCTTTCGATAATTATATTAAATACGTTCGAAGAGGCGATGCCTTGTTATAGAATTTCATGTGAAATTCGAGTTAATTAGACAACATTTTTCATAATAAGAAGACTTATTGAAGAAGAACGACCTTTGTGTTTAAAGATGACAGATTTCAACGATTTTTCGCACAATAAAATACCGCTTTAAGTCCTTTGCTGATTTAGTTTTCTTCCTTCAATTTTTTTATATATATGTTTTTTTTTTGCTGAATTTTTTTTCGCCATCTTCACGACAATACGCTCATTTACTTCCGCTTTCCGGTGTTTAGTATGCTTGGAAGAACACATTTTAAGGATGTCTTTTACAAAACAGGATAATTAAATCGTTTTATGTGTTGACACAGAAAATGATGAATGCCATCCGTGTTGTAGCGGCGGAAGGAGCGGTTTATTCGCATGGTGGAGGATTTTTGTTATTTTTGTTGTTGTTGAAATGAAACAGCCTAAATATAATGAGCTTTATAACCTGTAATTTTTCTCATTTGAAACCGGAAAGAAGGAATAACTTTCACAGACGGGCGTGCGTTCGATGTTCACCTTGGAAATTTAATACGTGAAAAGGTATCTTTTTTTTTGTTGTTGTTCATTCTTTTTGAGCTTGGAACTTAAGGACTCATTATTTTTAATAAAGCGTAGGTATCAATTGAAAATTTCTTTGGGTTTGGTCCGTACAAATTCTAAGGTTTCAATGCTAATTGTGTATTTTCTTAAATATAAAATATTCAATCAAACATCGATTTTAATTAGAATGAATTGCTTTATTGAAGCTCGCGAAGCGAGGGAGGCAAATTTGGCAAGTGCAAAAAATGAATCTTTTGTGGCTTAGGTTTTTAAACAAAAAAAATACGTTTTATATTCTGCGAATTTCCTAATAATTTTCTTTAGCTCCACTGATTTAATTGGTGCAACTCCAAAGGGTTCAAAAGGCTTGAGACTTTTGCAATTCAATTTGAAGTCATGAAAGTTATTAAACAAAATAAGTAGCTCTCAAAAAAATCCGTTCTCCTTTCAAATAGAACATTCATTTTCACAGAAGCGCCCTTAAATAGCTTTTCTTAAATTGTGGAAAACATCAAAAAATCCCCTCACAAAATTGAAAGTACTTTACCCTCTTTGATGTGTAGATATCACACAATCAGACCACATAATCAACAATCTCCACCGCCATTAGCACATAATAAAAATCTATTATCAAGATCGCCGTGCTGTGCACTAGGTGTAGCCATAAAGCTTGCGCGCAAATAAAAATACCATCCATCGCATTTGTGTGGTCAGGATATCTCAGGTCGTAGCTTGGTATTGCCACAGCAATATTTAAATCATTTCGAAATCAATTGAATTAAATTGTCTTGCTGGCTGGATTACGTGGTGTCCTCTGTCATTTATTTACTTAACTGTTTTTTTGTCTCCCTCTTCCTCTCTTTCTATCGCACTGTCTTTCTACTCTGCAGTCCTTCCGTCGTTCCACATTGTTGAACTCCCACTTTAGATCTTCTTATTGCGGATTACGATTCCCGTTGATGTTTTATTGCGCTAGTCATGTCCACCTTTGCACTGCTCCGCTCAGTAAGTAAATCCTTTTTACGATCCTTTAACTTCACCAATTTCACATTTTTAAAACTCGAAATGAAAGGACATGAAATGAAAGTAGACAAACCAAAAAAGAAAAAGGGACAAATGGAAGAAAAAAAATTCGAAATCAAATAAAAACACAAATAAATACAAGGTAAAAGAAGAAGCAAAAAAAAAAAACAAAACAAGGAAGAACAGAGTAAGTGGCAAAGCGGAAGCGAAAGGACATTGAAATGTGGTAAAGCAAACATTAAACAAACGCCTCTGGTCGACGCTGACTGCTGGACATACAGTCAGGTTGTTTTCATAGAGCGAAAAAAAAAAACGAAATGGAAAAAGAATGAATAAAACACAATAAACAATAATAAAATCTAACTGAATGCTCACCCGAAAAAAATATAAATTAACTTTGATGAAATGATGGGAGCAAGCGAAGGAGTGGAGTGCTCCGTTGCGAGCTTAGTAAAATATTATCGCAGAGGATATTCACGGAGCTTCAGTGTGCAATGTACTGGAAAGTAGCTGCGTTCTATGAATGTCGGGATGGTGCTTGCAACGCACCCGCACCCGCACCTCTTCTCGTGCCATTGACAAATTTTGCTTCAATTTTGCTTTTTCCTGCAATACTTTTTCGTCTTTTTTCTTCCTTTCTTCATTTGAGTCTTTTTTGGTTGTTTTTTTTTTTATTTTCTTTTTTGCTTTTTGAAGTTAGTGAAGCACATGACTCGCCTCATCCAAAGTCGAGTGCGTCAAATTCAGTTATTCATGGTGTGCTGGTGTGCTTGGTCACCTGTTGGTTTAGCTATTACGTTGGGTGTCCTTTTCCCATTCAACTTAAATGGCATCTTTGTTCAGTTGTTCTGTTGTCGGGGACTCGAATGAGCTTCCCTCTGTTATTGTTCAAACTTTTGTGCCAGACAAAATCGTGCAAAGTTGTGAGAAGGTTGCATATGTAGGGGGCTTAAGTTAGTTGCTAGGGGAAATATAAATGCAAAAACTACTAAAACGGGTATCCTTAGGGTGCATTTAGTCTTTATTTTCATATTCGTTAAGCGTTTTTTCTTTCTTTTTTATTTTTATTTATTTATTTATTTAATTTCTCATGGTCGTTCATTTATTTTGCTTGCTATGAGGATATCGTGGGAACAGTTTTAAAGGATAATTCGACATTTTTGAATGAGTATAAGAGTTTTTGAATTAGTGAGAGGCTTAGTCTGAAAATTGCACTGAGACGTTTAAATTAGCTTGACAGGAGAGAAGCGATCGCGGCTTTCTCATTCTTTGCGATCATTATAGAAATAATTTAAGGGTAAAGTGATTTTGTGCCATTGTAGTATTGTATATTGGAGAACTCACTGTTTTACAATAAGAAGATTTTTCGATATCTCTGCGGTGGTTGCCAAAACTAGTTGTGTCATTGATTCAAAGCTCGTCTTCAGAATGAATTGAAAAATTCCAAAAAATTTTTAAAGGGTTATTTTTTTCGTTAGATGTTGAAAATTGTTGTCGACCTTATTTGTTAAATTATGTACTCCTCTTATCTGGCTCAAGGTACATTTTCTTTTAGTTTTTTTTTAGGGATTCTGGGGAAAAATTTTCAACCTTGCGGTTCCAAAATGGTGTAAAGGAGCACCTGAGTTCAGTAAGTGTGCTTCAAAGAGTCGTTAAGCTGAGCCTTTTCTTTTAATCAATAAATTTTCATAATCTTCATGCCGATTTGGGAGTTATGGCTCAGAAATGATACAAAGACTTGAAGGAATTGTAAAACTTTTGAGATTTTTGTCATTTGTTATTGTTAGGTGTTGCTTTTTGGATCAATTATTGCTATATTTATTTTCCTCTTTTCTAAGGCTAAACTTTTGGTACAGACAGGAAACTAAAAAATTCAACAGTTTACGAGATATGGCCATAAGTCAGTGCGTAACTTAATTCTCGGCCAAACTCTTCGAGATCATTTTAAAATTGGCCTTTTGCTAATCAGGTAGAATCAAGTCAACATGGTGTTACCTACTAATTAAATGAATTATTTAAATAAATTATTTTTGAATAAATTTTTTGTTCATAAATATTTTAAAGAACTTTCCAAAAAATTCCATAAATATAAATCTTTAACCCTAATTCTTACTGCCGAACCGTTTTTGACAAAACTTCAAAGAAATTTTGATATGAGTTGAAATCAAAAAGCAGTAAAGTTACGCATGGCTTCATTGCTTTTCGTTGAATTTTCGACACACAGGCAGACACACGAACGCATGCAGAGAGACAGAGATATGCTCTCATAAATAATAATGAATGACGACATTGCTCAACACTAGCCGAAAGCTACAGAGATACCGCCACAGTGAATAGTCCAACGAAAGGGCAGACATGAACATACGATTCGAGTGAATGCAACGAAATTTCGACTTTTTTTTTTCTCTTTTTGGTCAAATTAAACGTGGAAAGTTTTGCAAGTTTTTAGATTGCTTTGTTTAGTGGAAAATTATGAAAATGATCATGGCCATGATGCTAATGATGATGATGTTAATGAAAGGGTAAAATTAAAAGGTTAAAAATGACGAAATTTCAATGCATATAAAAATATGCTGTTGATGGATTGCGGTCATCGTGCATCAAGAACATTAGAAAACAACGAGCGCTGTGCTCCATACCATAACCATACCGTAATCACTTATTGTTGGTTTCCCCAAAATGTAGCATACTTATGTGCTGAAAAGAGCATGCAATGTTTTCTGAGGGAACGAGCATTAGGTAAACAGAAAATTTCGAGCTTATTGTTGTTGAAAATGTTCAAAATTAAGCGCATTTTACACTGCAAACATCAACAAATAAACATGCTGGGAAATTTTCTTTTGAAAGAAGTTACTGAACATATGTACGTATGGTAGATATGTGCATTTAGTGTGTATGTGTGTGGGTGTCTATAATGGAATGATTACAATAAAGTCACGTGTTGTCTCTCATTCGGAATGTGTGTTTGTGTGCGTGTGTGTGTGTGTGTGTGTATTTTAAGGGTGGCATGCATGTGTTGAAATGTCATAATTTATGTATAATTCGTATCAAAATGGAAACCACACTGAAACCAAAAGTTAATATTTGTCTTTCACATTGTAAGCCACAATTAATTTGGCATTTGTGAACTTTTATGCTTGCCTTGCCAACGTTTGTTGTTAACGTTTGTCGGTGTTTTTTGTCGGTGTCGTTCTCGATGTCGTTCTCGTTCTCGTTGCCAATGACAGTTTGGTTGCATAAGTTATTATTTAAGTTGTTACTGTCTGTTGTTATAATAAAGTTTTTCACTTTATGTTGATTGTTGTGCAAACATGTTTTTGGGATTTCCGGACAAATCAATTTCCTTGAAACAGATTCGGTCAAGCTTTGATAATACACACCATAACATAAATACCTGCATGCGTGTGTTCTTCCACTGGTTTCTGGTTGCTGAAAATATGAATAAAATTAGTTTATTAAAATTCATTGATTCAATATAAATACATGGTGTTCAAGAAATAACACTTGATTGTTTTATAAGGACATAAAATCGTTCAATAGGAGAATTTCCACCTAGAGAAGCTGATGTGAACTCTCATTTAAAGAGCAAATAAAGGTGACTTATTGTTGGCTTTTCTTCAGTTCTTTTTTTTTATTTTTTTAAATTTTCTTTCGCTTTTTCTCGCACATAATAATTAAGTTGTCTAAAAGGCAATTTCAAGTACTTCGTAATACGTAATGGCATCATTAAAATGTAATCATAATATGATGAAATCTGAGCGCGAGAAGGTTTGGAGCATAAAAGCAGAGCTTTAAAGACTCGAAATTCAAAAGGTGGCACCAAAAACTTACCTTAATCTGATTGAATATAATGTTGGGGCGTGGATTTATAATGGAAAGGAAACGAAAAGAAAAAAGGACTTTCTTATTTAAGTAGACGCCGCCTCAGAAAACAAAACAAAAAACCCAAGGAGCCTCGATACTTTTCTTATTGCTTATCCGCCTTGAGGGCAAAATAAACAAAAACAAATAATTTGATGAGAAAAAGATATATAGAAGGGAAGGGAAATTAGGTAAAGAAGCAAAGAAGGAAGGAAGCAACCAGCAAGCCCGAATAGCTGGGATAAAATGTTATCACTTTACCAAATTGCTCATTAGCACGTGCTAATATGGCATTTGCCTTCCCGCAAACTCATTCAGACGCAACGGCGGGGTGAAGTACCGAGTGTATAAGACTTCTCGTGCTTTTGGCCCTCCCCCCCCCAAAAAAAAGTAAAAAAAAAAACCAAAAGTAAACCAAAATAAAGAAAGTAACCTATGGAAAAGGCACAAAATGAACGGAAGCCGAAGCCTCCGAAGGCATTCAGGCTTCAGCTTGGGTTTTCTGATTCGGTCCATGGCGATGAAGTGTTGAGTGCTTGGTGTTAAAAGCCGGCTGCAGAATGTTGGCATATTTTATTTTTCATTTCCTGTGCAACGTTGCGTAGCTGTTGTTTTTAGCCTCGGGGTACAATTCTCTTGAAAATTTTCCAAATTTTCCAACTTACGACGAGGGAAGAAGGTATGAAGGAAGGTGGCTTAAAAATTTGCAAAACGTATTTGCGTAGGTCGGTGGTGATTCCGTTATGGTTGGAAGTCGGATGGAGTTGGCTATGGTGACGATGATGTTGGTGGCGATGATGATGATATGATGATGATGATGTTAGTGCGCTGCGCTGTTTGGTGAGCTGTGGTAAGTCGGATGCAAGCATGAAAGGATATTATGGGTTTTAAATTGAAGTAGGCGTTGCCTGATTTCCTCTAAGCCCTCATGGAAGCGAAAGTGCGATAAGCAAGCGTTAAGCTGTTGCATTCAGTCTGAAAATTCTATGATATTATTGCGGGCCGGGGTAAGATTGCTGTTTTCCCTCAGACGCATGCTACATGTGAGGAAGGCTGTGTGGTTTTCTTTTTTTATGGTAAATGCTTTCGGGCGGATAAATTAAATCTCTTCAGCGCTTTCAGTGTGGAAGCGCCAAAAAAAAAAGAGAAGGAAAAAACCGTTGACAATATAATAGGAAAAGACTATAATAATAATACTTGATATCATCCTGCCTAGACAACAAAAAGCAACATCAACAAAGGCAGGCAACAAGGACAACAATGAACACTACGTTAATTTGATATCCTTTTAATTATTAAGATGGGAGTGTGGGGGGGTATTAGCTTAAGTCATATGAGCGGAAAGTTTATGCTCACGACAAGCATATGTGCGCGCCCGCCCTCCTGCACGTGCCGAAAATTGATACTTGTATGGGAAATGATTACGGAAGGGCACGCGTCTTATCGCTTAAAGGCAAACTAAGGATGAAGATCCATTTTACGATGACTTCAAAGTGGCTTTTTTTTTCTTCTTTAACCTAAAATTTAGATGCATTAGTAGGAAATCTAATTGATCAAATTTTTCCTTCGATGCACTCAAGACTGATTTTAGTCCTTATTTTTATATTGAATAAATGAACTTTGGAATTTCGAAGAAGCTTTTAAAAGTTTTTGAAAGAAATTCACCTGATTTATTTTTTAAATCCTATAGCTTTTAAGCTAAAAGCCTTCGAATTCATTTTAGTAAAGCGTGTCCATATCATGTTCTAAAATGCAATTAAAAACATAAATGTTTTCTTCATAATCAAATTAGAAAAAGTTTTTCAAAATTTAACAAAGAAAAGTTCACAACGCATAGCTATGAATGCACTGAAAGGACGAAAGTAAGGTACCTCCACTTCAACTTCAACGGTGGCCGTCGTATCTGTCTGACTGTCTCCGCTGAGTGAAGCTTGTCAACCCTCCACAGCCGGGCTTGGGCCAGTGCAAGCCAGACAGAAACATATTGTAGTCGCTTTTGCTGCTCTTGTAATTCAATTACATCACAAATTACTCTGAATTTTGTGTTTCATCATCAAACGCACAGCGCAATACAGTGGCGGCCCTAAACAACCGGGAAATAACCAACCAAACAACCACAACAACACCAAAACATTTAAAGTTGCAACAGAAGCAGCAACAATCGAATTATTCTGCTGGCTATGCCATGCTGTTGAGGAGTACCTACCTAATTTTTTGTCATGCAATTTCGCTTTTGGCTTCGATGCAACGCAAATCAGGCAAAGCGAAAGGAGCCAGCCCGAAGCATCCTTTACCCCTAACTTAGGGGTTCTCTTTCTATTTTGTTTTTTTACATTAACTACTTTGTGGATACGAAATTCGATTAAAACAGACTGAATTAATCAGTACAGCGATGGCTGCGACAGCGGCAGCAGATAGGCCATGTGAATGACATGAATGCATGCATGCATTGCTTGCTTGCTGCATCAGCATCAGTGCTGCGTGCAGCTTATGTTGTATGCTAATTGATGCATGCCACATAAGTGTGGAGCCGCATATGAAAATCAAATTCATCATTGCCTTCGTCAAGCTCAAGCTGAGCAAAACCTGGAAGGCATTCAAGCGTGTGTCCATAAACAATTCAATTTAGGTGACTAATTTGAGGCAGTATTCAATTAAAATGCCAGTATCCAAAGAGTAGAGGACTTTGAATAGCCTGTTGTTGTTGTTGTTGTTGGGATGCTATAGGGTGGCTTGAAACATTTTTTCAATATTTCAATATTTTATGAGTTTGTTTTGATTTGGCTCTTCTGCGATTCGATGGTTTAAATAATACGCGTAAAGTTTAAAGCAATTCTTATAACTTTGAAGCATTTTAGGGACATAAATGCATGCACGTTTTCTCAGTTATGGAATCTGTTTATACGAGTATATTGTATCTTTACCTAGTTATATGTGTTTGCATCCTTTCGAGGTAAATTAACTTATTGTCTTATGAACATTGTCATCTCAATCGTTGTTACAATTGCTGACGTCATGTATACGCCAGCGGCAAAACTACTTTGACTGCATCTATCTCATACGTCGACAAGGCGAACGACAACGACAACGACAGCGAGCAGCAGCAAAAGCCAGCTGTGGTGTAACTATAAAAGTTTATTTTGAAAAGCACCTCTTAGCACGGATGTAGCTATCGGATACATCAATCGCATTTCAACGCAACAATGAGAAGAAGTAGATACGCCTGAAGTGAATGCATAAAACTTTTTAGCATATGCTCAGGCGTGCGTGTGTACGTGCAATGATGATTCGTGGGTGCTTTGGTGGATTGGGGGGCGGTGGTAAAAACACAGGAAGGGAAAGAACATATCAATTTATGTTTGATTGTGTGTGCGCGTTTTCGCATTGAGACCCAACAACCACACAACCGCAGTGCATATGTATTTACTCGAAATGATGACAGTTCTTGAAGGCTGCTATGACATTTGCAGTCAAAACAATCGGATAGACAATCGACAAAAATAACAAAGCGTTATGCGATTGAGTAGTCGACAAGAATAGTAGAGAGGGATTAAGACTTAAAAGAATACACTGAAAAAAAAACTACTCAGTTATTTTAGTTCATTTCAAACTACTCCTTTTCTATTACTATCAATTTTCAAAGAGTTAACTCAAAAACTGACTAAATTGCATAACGTAACATTTGTCTAAATTCAATTTTCATTTCTCTCAGTGTACTACTTGTTTGCAAGTACAAAGAGAGCAGTTTATTTCCCTTTCATTTGCTGCATTTAGAGTCCACGACATCTCGATACAGTAATGCAACTATAAAACGCCCAAGCATTGTTGTAGTTGCTATTCCTGTTTGTCGCTTTATCCGTCCGTCCCTTCGCCTGTCCGTCTGTCTGTCTGTCTGTGTACTTTGCCTCTCACTACCTATTGGAGACGCTCCATTCTGCCAAGGTGTCGGCATCCTGAGCGCGTGAATGCTGCTGCACAAGTACGAGTACGACTTCCGTTCTTATCAGTATCAATGTCGTCGTCATTCATGTCGCAGCAGCAAGCAATGCGACACCATTTCTCCTTCCGCACCATTTCAATGGACAATGCGTCTGTCATAACTTTTGTTTATTTGCCGCTTTTGTCTTAATTTAATTTCAGTTTTCTTTTTTCTTTTGTTTTGTCGGTTTACTCAGTTCAGTTCATTTAAGTTCGGTTCGGCACAGCTCGGATCGGATCGGATCGGTTCGGTTCGGTTGGGCCCGGTATGGTTGCGTTCATTTGGAGTTTTCTTGTTTTCAACTGTCTCTGCTCATTTTCAGACGCTTTTGTTTCGATTTCGAGACATCACACTTTTTGCTTCGCCTGTCAATACGTGTTCAGCATACGAGTTGAGAGTACATGGATAAGCTCCCCCGATAAAGAGGGGTTCGAGAGCAGAACGTCATGTAAAAAAATTATTTTGTAGAGGGGAACTAATTTGCATGTGGAGTGTGTTTTTTGGCCAGAAATGACATCAAAATTAAGACATTTTCTTTGGTCCTTAAGTTAAGAATTTAAAGCTTCTGAGGGTGTTGTTTTCGAAGCGAAGTCTTTCATAGATAGTTTGGATTTGCTTAATCGAAAATTGTAACCCGGGAATATTGTGAAACTCTTCACAGTGAGCTTATGTTGGGAGAAACGAAAAGGAAATGTTGTATGGACAGAATTCATTAGCCAGAAACAAACCGCCTAGATATAGGGGACGACTAAAGTGGGGAAAATGGAATCGATTTTATGTATTAATATAATTATTTACTTAATTTATCTATTTATTTATTTATTTATTTTATGTGTGAATATTTATAAATTTAAACATTTATATAAGGTAAGTGTACCACGTAAGGCCCGGCTTTTCCTTCGTAAATGGCCACTTTCATTTTAAACAAACTATCTAACTATCAAATGTTTCTTTACTTGCATATGTTGAAACATGTCCTCAAGTTATTTCGTAAGAAATAAAATAAATTAAGACATATCGCACTTATATTTGCGGCGACACAGTCAATTGAAAATAACAGAGGCGTAAAAAAGCCATTTTTTATAGTGGGCGATGCTTAAAAAATAATGATCTATAGTTAAAATTGTGGGTTGCTTTCTTAAAATAACAAAGTTTGTTGTATTGTGAAGATACAGAGGTATGTTTATGGTAAAAAAATCAATAGCAAATTTTTTTTTTCTTGGAAGGCCTATGAAGGCCCACCATAAAAAATTCAACAACGGTCATTAAGAAACCTTATATTGAGTTGCTCTGAGGTCAAAAGACGGCAACTATACCTTTTTTTTTTGCTTAAATAGCGTTTAATCTTTAATTCTTAATCAAAAACAGGTTAGTAACATTCGTTAAGTTTTTTTTTTTAAATAAACGAATTTTGTCTAATATTTATTTTTTTTACTAGCTTTTACAATATAAATTAACATAAAAGGCTTTCAAAAGTAAT
This sequence comes from Chlorops oryzae, assembly GCA_020466095.1. Classification (NCBI taxonomy): domain Eukaryota; kingdom Metazoa; phylum Arthropoda; class Insecta; order Diptera; family Chloropidae; genus Chlorops; species Chlorops oryzae. The sequence goes on along the minus strand of CM035808.1, from coordinate 21,310,085 downwards.
GAATGCAAGTTTTGGGTTCATTATCTCAAACAAGGAGTAAGTGGGCCTTTTAAGGTACACATGTTCCTCGTAAAGCCAAAATGACGTTTTTTTAAATCGCATTTTAGGAGCTTTTCGATAATGATTTTTGGTAGAATTTTTTGTTTTTCTATAGAAAATTTATCAAATAAAACAACACAAAAACAATCGGGTTTCTATCATCAATACTTTGTACGCTGTAATCGAAAAGGTGTTAGGTGGGCCTTACGTGGTACACTTACCTTATTTATATACAATATTTATATTATTATATATCTAAATTTTTATATTTATATAGTATTAATTAGTTAATTAAATTCATTAATTAATCTTTCAATTTAATGATTGATTAATAATTTAATTAATAAATAATTATATTTTTTGGTCTATATTTTTAATGAATTAGATAATTTATTTATTAAATTAATTATTAACATATATAGTTATGTTTGACTTATTTAATTACCAAGTCGTTTTTTAAAATTATTTACCTCACTTTTTATTTAATCATATAATATAATTATTTATTAATTTATTTATATAATTTATTTATTCATTCAATCATTTAATCGTTTAATCATTTAATCATTAAGGGCCGTTTGCTACTGTTCCGATTAAATTTTGTCGTTCCGAAAAACAAAAAAATTGTATGAAAATTTTGACATTTTGAGGAGATATCGTAACGAAAAACTTTAACCGGAACAGTAGCAAATGGGCCTAAGTCATTTAATAATTTATTAAATTAATCATTTTATTATTTAATAATTATTAATTATAATTAAATAATTTAATCATATAATCATTTAAAAATTTAATCTTTAATAATTTAATAATTTAATATCATTCAATTTCATTCAATCATTCAATCATTCAATCATTCAATCATTCAATCATTCAATCATTCAATCATTCAATCATTCAATCATTCAATCATTCAATCATTCAATCAATTCAATCATTCAATCATTCAATCATTCAATCATTCAATCATTCAATCATATTCAATCATTTAATCATTTGATAAATTAATCACTTAACTAACAAATTATTTTAGTTATAAAATGATTAGTTATCAAATTACATATTTTATGTATTAAATGATTAATTAACCAATTAATTTATTTATTTATTCATTCATTCATTCTTTCATTAATTAACAATTTAATTATTAAATTAATTAATCAATTGAATATTGATTTTGCTATTTAATTAATAAATCAATTTATAATTTATGAATTAATTAATTATTTTATTTAGTTTTTTTTTTGAGAAGAAAAGGTTCGAATTAAAATTAATAATAAAAATCTAGGAATTTCATGAGCTAAAGCGATTTCAATTTGTATTTTAAATTCTATCTCATTTTAAGAGCAAGAATTTCTGTCCATCATTTCGATTTGAAATTTCCGAGCTTTCTTCAATAATCATTGAAGCGATTTGCAGTCAATTGAGCAAGTAATCGTTAAGAATTTAAAGGCGTCTGCGTTGGTGAGCCCATTTAATCATGACGCTCGCACATACAAATTCCAAAAACCAAAAAAACAAAAAATGAAATTACACACACCCACAAAAGGCCAAAAGACTGTGCGAACTCCCAAACAATATCGAACTCCGAGATCAATAGACCATGACTGACGCAAAGCAAGCAGCGTTCCGGCTGTAAGCGGCGTTTAATTGTGCAGCAACTATCTCGGATAATGCTTGTTGTTAAGAGTAGCGCCAAAAGCGCCGTATCACCATAACGCCGTAACGCCGTGCCGTCGTTGCCACGACTAGTAGGTGAATAGGTTTGATGGGATTTCTAGCATTAGCCGCACGCAGACGACGCGAGACGATTGCCATACAATGCGATTCGACAAAAGTACGCCCCTCCATCGACATCATTACCGCATGAGATATGGACTGACTTATCGGACGGTCGGTCTGCAGCGGGGCACGGGCATGGGGCTTGGGCACTGGAATAAACAATCGAACGGGTCGGATGACAGCCAAATACACGTAATTACTAGATTTTAAATGCACAAATTTTCCTACTCGCACTCGCAGTCGTATTTGCCTAACTTCGGAATGATTTCTCATCGGGTTTTTTTAGCTGAACGCCGATCCGAGCTGCTTAAACAACTCTCAGCTTTTGAGGTTGACGACATGAATAGGGAGGGGGCGTAGGGGTTGGGGCTGGTAGTTATGCGATGAAGTATGAGGAGGAATTAGAGATCAAAGTGGTTGTTCTTTTTTGGGAGTTAGAAGCTAAAATTTTCCTTTTTCAATTCCACAGAAGGGTATGAATTATACGCGGGGGCTGTTTCCGAAGTTACCCGAGGGAATTCATACTTGGGGCGTTAGGCCTCGTTGCTTCGTTGGAATGACGGTAAAATGGACATGTTGAGAAAAAACAAGAAGACTTTGAACTTTGAAAACATTAATTTTTTTTATTTAATGTATTATTTTTCATGAACTAATAATGCGATGATGATGATGTCATATAGAGATAGTAGAGGAAAATTTCTGATGAAAGGCACAAATTGTTAATTCAAAGAGTGTGAAACACATTTCTCCATACAAATGAGACGACAAACTGTGATACAGAAACAAATTTGACTCTCTTTTCAATTATTGTATATTCGAAACTCGAATGTAAGAAACGTATTGCCTAGCGTCATTGTGAAGCTAATAACTTTACCTTTGGGTAGGCAAGGTTATTCTTCACAAGGGTTCATAGAATAAAGACTATATATTGATGAAAAAAAAGGAACAAGCTATGGACACAAAAGTCTAATAAGTTTCAGTGTTTTTTGCAAAAAGCCACTTCCGTTTAACCCACTTTTTTAGAGGATATTTGTGAGCTTGTCAGAAGATAGAAACCGATTTTCATAGTTTTCCCTTATGAGTTTTGAGTGCAATACTTGCTTATAATATAATCATTTTGATATATCTACAAAATATATTATCAGCATCATTAGGTGAATTGATTTAGGTGTGTCTGTCCTTCCATTTGATTGTTTGTCTGTCTCTCCGTCTGATTGTCTGTCTGTAAGTCCGACTATTTGTCTACCTCATATTTCCTTATGGACGGAGTTAAGATATGTTTTATATAATTATATACATATATAGATATAGATGACTAAGAAAAGTTCGAGAAGAGGTTTGATTGGATCTACTTTTATAGCTGTGGATGTTGTTTTCCAAAGGTTGGAAAAACATGCCTGTAAAAAATTGGGAGATTACATAAAAAGCACCATCAATCTGCACTACACACGGGGGACATTTTTTGCAGTCATGGAATCTCTACAATACTTCGTATTAATGGGCGTGGTCCACGGGCATGTGTAACCAAAATATTTCCAAACAGATGAAGATATTTATTTATGGCTATCGGGCATTGTTTTGTCAGGCTCGATTGACGTCAAGTAATACACTTGTCTGTTTTTAACTTGAAATCAAACTTCTTTAAATTAACTCTTTTATTTTTAAAAATTGTGTAGCTCATTTTTTTTTAATTTTTGGGGATTGTTATGGGTCTTTACAAAATTTAGGGCTAGAACACGAAGTTTTACTTTATTTTTTAAATACTCCAATTAGGCTTCAAAATTAATGAGCGAAGTTTTGTATAAAAATTTTACATTTACATTTTCCCGCTTTTTCGATTTCTTACGACCCCTACTAATTTTGGAAATAAGTCGTATACGTAATTTTACGGCCTAATATGTTATATATATAGCTATTTTTTTTTTTGAAATAATATTGCTCATACTTCGGGTATTAAAACTCAAAAATTCTCAGTGAGACCAAAGGTTGAGGCTTAAGGGTATGAGAAAAAGAAGTTGGCCGATTCTCAGACCTACCCGATATGAACAAAAAATTTTATAAAAATCGGTCTAACTGTTTCGGAACTGCTTTCGGTGTGGTAACAAACACTGCGATACGAGAATTCTACATATTAGATGATTGACTTAAAAAGATTCTTAACTTTTGAAGCAACCTTTTTTGTCTAATTTAAATATTCTGTAGGTATGCAATTCGTCTTAAATTTTTTTTCTTGGTAGTACTTTTCTAATAGGAGTTGGATCAAAGGGCTAAATTCAAAATTAAAACTAAATTACCCTAGTCTATATTTTCTGAATTGTGTCTACTACGTTATTTAGGTTAAAGCTTACAGCAAAATTATACTTTTCAATATATTAACCCTGAAAAGTTCAAGTACGACTACTTTTGGGTAGAGAAACATGATGAATCTGAAAAAATTTTATTATTAGGTTTTTTTTTGGTAATTTGTTCGAAAAAAGTCCGTCTAGAGATGGAGCCAGGAATTAGAGGCTTAAGTGCCGTTTGATAATGTTCCGATTAAATCTTTTCGTTCCAAAAAACAAGAAATTTTGTATGAATATTTTGACATTTTGAGAAGATATCATAACGGAAAACTTCACCCGGAACAGTATTAAATGTGCCTTAGTAATAAATGTTTTCAGTAGCTAAAAGAAAGGGCTAAAAGTTTTCACTACTGATTTAGACTTAATGTAAGTAAATAATCAGGATTTTTCGGTCTCTCAGCGCAATTTGTAATTCGGAGAAGAAATAAAAAATTAAAGAATTTTTTATGTTTTATTAAAAGTACGTTCGGCCAAGACTAATCGAGACTTTAGTTTGGTCCTTTTTTTCTCTCGATCAATCAACCGATGTCTCATGAGTGAGTCATGTTTTTTTATTTTTTAAAATTTATTTGTTATTTTACAGCTGGCGAAGGTTAAAAAATGCATGAGAATTCCGATTTCACATTTAAAATTGGTTAATTCAATTCAAACTTACTCAAAATATGCATCGAAAACGTCATGTTCTGGAACTTACCCACAGCGCGTTTGCACTTCTAGGAATATGTACACCAATAATTAACAATCACTCTCATTGTTTGTTGATCTTTCATGTTCAATTTTCAAAAAAAATTTTCGAAATTATTTTGAAAACCGCATCACAACTGATTAGTAACATGATATTTTAACATTACGCCGTTGTTGCAAGTGCGTTGAAATCATTTCGCTACGGAATTAATAATAAATCCGTAGCGATAGCAATAATTTTTTTAGCGAATGATTCGCAGAAATTTTCATTCTAATTAATCAAAAAATTGAAATATGTTTTCCCCTTTTTTGTTCATGCAACTTTTCTGTTTAAACATTTTTACTTCGACTTTTTGAAAAAGTCTTTTTCCAAAGTTCTTTCAAAAATCACTTTTGGCGGGCTTAAATTTGAACACAGAGTCTTTGTGACACTCGACACTCGTACGTTCACTGGTATTATTTGAAAAGCGGAAAAGCGATGAAAAACTCTTTTGATCGCTCAAATTTCGTCGTGTACTTCCGCTTTGAACGTTGCGAAACGAATGACACAACAACAGATTTTCATTCACGACGAAAGCAAGCTCGGCACAACCTTCGTCATCATCATCGTCGTCGTCGTCGTCGGCGCCGTCGTTGTTGTTGCAGTGGCAGCTTCTGCTGCTGCTCCGAACGTAGCGCAGAATTTTCCAACCCCAAAAATCGTAATCGAACGAGATGGAAAATTCGCCCGCCCCGTCCCGTCTCCTTCCGTTCCGTCCAGCCTCACATGTTTCCGATGCCCCGAAAATGACGCTGTCACGTTGCGTTGCGTTCGCTGGCTTGCCTGCTGGCTGGCTGGCTGGGTAAGTTGGCTTACCGTACTAACTCTTCGTGTGCAGCTTCGTGTCAGCCCGATTTGCGGGGTAGCTGGAAGCTTTTGCCGGTAAGGCAGTGATAAAAACAACTGATTTTCTACGTGGGTACACTAGCAAGCTAGCTGAAGTGAATGAACGACTGGCCGACCGTCTGATTGTCTGACGCTTTTTGTCCATCCATATCGTTGCGTTCAATACGCGCTGCTCAATGAGCATGACGACTACGCGACAGCGTACGCGTTAGCGTTAGCGACACCGACAGCACGTTCACCAGCAGCGGCAGCAGCAGCCGCCGCAGCCGCAGCAGAGACAGCATCGGACCCATCAGAAATGCGCAAGCCGTATTCAAAAATTCTTGGAAAATGATTTTTAAGCCAACGGAAAACCAGTTGCCAGTTTAGTTAGCTCAGCCGTAAAATGATGAAAATTCATCATTTTTGGAAGCATTCAAATGCCTTGCGTGATAAACGGAAAACCAAAAATGAAAAGAAAAATGAAAAACCGGGAGCAACGAAAACTTCAAAATACAATATCTCAAGCGGATAGGATTTTGTTTTGATATCAAAGGAAAACGGACCACCGAAATGACTTCATCAGCCTTCAAAGGAGACGACGGGACAGAAATCGAAATCGAAATGTGCCCAAGGATTTGGCTCGCCAATGCGGTTGGCTTAGTGCACTTACGCGTTATTATCTAAGTTGAGAAATTCTGGGTTTCTCTGTTCTGGTTCTGGCTTTGAAGACAACTGCGAGGGGCTTTTCAGATAAAATGACTGCCAAGGAATTATAATTTACGGCAGACAAAATTGTGTGGAAGGAGGCATTGAAGTATTAAAATCTTCTTTTGCAATCGAAATTCATTTCGTTCGGTTTGAGAAGTTTCGTGAACAGAGTTTTTTGACCTTCGATGTGGTGGTCAGTTGTTTGATACAATTAAGCTGACAGAAATGAGCTGCGATTTGGTTCGATTAATTTGCTTGGCGTTCCGCTAAAAACGGAAGTTGAAATAAAACTCGTTTGTCGTTATTATTCTTCTGTACCCGATTTCATGACAATGTAATGCGAAGTACGAAACCCATAAACTGTGACATGATAAATTAGAAAAGCAGGAGTTAAAAAAAATCTGAAAAACAGTAGAACAAATACGGTTCAAAATAAAATCATTTGCCCATACTTAAGAGTTTCAAAGTAGAGCGAACGAAAAACAAAAAACTTAAATAAACAATAACAGGGGAACGCACAAGAAAAAATATAAAAAATACTTAAATATATGAAAATGTATGATCAATATAAAATATATAAATTTTTTTAAATCTAACTTCAACTTTATCTCTATGATCTTTCTACAATCGCATTCAAATCCACCTATTCTCCTATCTCTCAATCTTTTCATTGTTTCTAAAACTCGTGACGAGTACTTAAATAAGTAATAGAAATAATATAAATAGCATTGATACATATTATAAAAAATAAACATAAATAATGTAAATAATATCTATAAATAAAATGAATACAATAAATAATATTTATAAATTAAAATAAATAATATGCATTAATAATGTAAATAATATAAACAATATAAATAATGTAGATAAATATAAATAATATAAATAAATAATAATAAATAATATATAATAATTATAAATAATAATTAATATAATAAATTAATAAATTAATAAATAATAAATAATAAATAATAAATTAATAAATTAATAAATTAATAAATTAATAAATTAATAAATTAATAAATTAATAAATTAATAAATTAATAAATTAAAAATAAATTAATAAATTAATAAATTAATAAATTAATAAATAATAAATTAATAAATTAATAAATTAATAAATTAATAAATTAATAAATTAATAAATTAATAAATTAATAAATTAATAAATTAATAAATTAATAAATTAATAAATTAATAAATTAATAAATTAATAAATTAATAAATTAATAAATTAATAAATTAATAAATTAATAAATAATAAATTAATAAATAAATAAATAATAAATTAATAAATTAATAAATTAATAAATTAATAAATTAATAAATTAATAAATTAATAAATTAATAAATTAATAAATTAATAAATTAATAAATTAATAAATAATAAATTAATAAATTAATAAATTAATAAATTAATAAATTAATAAATTAATAAATTAATAAATTAATAAATTAATAAATTAATAAATTAATAAATTAATAAATTAATAAATTAATAAATTAATAAATTAATAAATTAATAAATTAATAAATTAATAAATTAATAAATTAATAAATTAATAAATTAATAAATTAATAAATTAATAAATTAATAAATTAATAAATTAATAAATTAATAAATTAATAAATTAATAAATTAATAAATTAATAAATTCATAAATTCATAAATTCATAAATTCATAAATTAATAAATTAATAAATTAATAAATTAATAAATTAATAAAATTAATAAATTAATAAATTAATAAAATAATAATTAATAAATTAATAAAATAATAAATTAATAAATTAATAAATTAATAAATTAATAAATTAATAAATTAATAAATTAATAAATTAATAAATTAATAAATTAATAAATTAATAAATTAATAAATTAATAAATTAATAAATTAATAAATTAATAAATTAATAAATTAATAAATTAATAAATTAATAAATTAATAAATTAATAAATTAATAAATTAATAAATTAATAAATTAATAAATTAATAAATTAATAAATTAATAAATTAATAAATTAATAAATTAATAAATTAATAAATTAATAAATTAATAAATTAATAAATTAATAAATTAATAAATTAATAAATTAATAAATTAATAAATTAATAAATTAATAAATTAATAAATTAATAAATTAATAAATTAATAAATTAATAAATTAATAAATTAATAAATTAATAAATTAATAAATTAATAAATTAATAAATTAATAAATTAATAAATTAATAAATTAATAAATTAATAAATTAATAAATTAATAAATTAATAAATTAATAATTAATAAATTAATAAATTAATAAATTAATAAATTAATAAATTAATAAATTAATAAATTAATAAATTAATAAATAAATAAATTAATAAATTAATAATTAATAAATTAATAAATTAATAAATCAATAAATAATATAAATAATATAAATAATTTAAATAATATAAATAATATAAATAATATAAATAATATAAATAATATAAATAATATAAATAATATAAATAATATAAATAATATAAATAATATAAATAATATAAATAATATAAATAATATAAATAATATAAATAATATAAATATATAAATAATATAAATAATATAAATACTTAATATAAATAATAACAATAAAGAATATTATGACAATAGTATAAATAATATTAGAAATTAAAAATATTTTTTAAAATTATTTAGAAAAATCAAAAAAATATGTAGGTACCAATTAAAATTTGAAACAAAAAAATCTGAACCTATTAAAAATTATAAAAATAATATAAATAATACAAACAATAAAAATAATCATAAAATCAAAAGAATTATGGTGCTATAAAGCTCTCCCCAGTGAAATTGTGAATTTATCTCAAACACCAACTAGATTTCCTAGCCTTTAGTAAATAAAGTCTTATAGTCCGCGTAAGAGAAGCACCTTCAAATGATTTGGAGCCAATGAAGATAGCTGGCTCAGTTGCATAGATACAGATACACCGTTTTGCCGAGGGACCCAAATATTCAATGAACTGTAATGGAACGAATTAAACGGAGCAATGATTTTGAATCCGAAAGATCTAACGGAAACAACAAGCAATGCGCCTCAAATGGTCGCATCGCGCGGAGTTGATTGAGCCACCGCCGGGTTCATAGGTGCGTTTATTTGTGTGTGCGGAACCGAATGACAGCGCGCAACCCATTGCTCAAATGCCTAGTTGGCATAGAGATCGGACGCAGTCAAAGTTTGCTAGACACAAAATATCCAAAAAGAAAAACAAAACAAAAAAGAAAATGAAAATGAAAATGAAAAAAAAAAGAGAAAATGGGCTTCCCGTCCATGCCCACCACGGCAAATAGATTGCTGTCATTCTACTTAGGAGGAGAAAAACTACAAATACGACCAGAGTTTTAGTTGTCCCAGCCTCGGCATCGGTTTCAACTTTGATTCTGACCTTTAGACCTGTGTGTCGATGAACGTGTATATTTGTTTGCGTGCGTGTGTGTGTGTCTGCTACCATGGCACAGGTGGACAGCAGTCGATGCTTCACTGTTCAACGTTCACTATGTTCACCTGTATGCGGAATGTATCTCTTTTTTCCGCTGGCTTGGACAGATTCAAGTGGACATTTTCAGATATTTATGCTATTGTTGTTGTTCCATTCGCTTTTTTTGCTTTCTTTTTGCTGTTATTTCTCTGTCGAACATTGAAATCTATTATTGTTGTTGTTTTATATTTTTTCTTTTGTTGCGCTGCCATTCGGTATTTATGATTATGTTTGGGTTATTGACCATGGACTGATAAGCTTACGGACGAATGATGAAATTGGTATGAAAATAGGAACTTCTTTTGTGCGAAGTACGAAGGAATTTTTATTTATATTAAAAATGGTATATTTATTGAGGAAAATGAATTTTGAGGGCTTTGAAACTCAATGAAGACAATTTTTTTTTCTTTCGGTCAAAGAAGATCACGTTTGGGAACTATGCAAAAGAGTAAATAGCTTAGAGTTCATGAAACGGGAAAAATGCGATTCATTGTTGTGCGGTCTTTCTCTAAGGAATAATTTTGTAATCTTTCTCACTCTTCATATTTTTATCTGGTAGGACCTATGTTTTCATAATTTTGACTAGAGCTAACTACCAAAATTTATACGGAGTGTCCTGTTTTTCAACGTCTAAGCAGGGATTTAATGATTTCGGATTAAGCTTCGATGGGAAAAGGCGGCTTTGGCAAATTGGGGCAAGATATTAAAGGATCATGGACTGAAAAAAAGGTTAAAAAAGGCAGAATCTCCCTTCTTCAATCAGAAATACCAAATTAAGATGTATCGGTAAAGAAAAATTGATGATAAGCAGCAGATTTAAGTACCTTCGCTCGGTTGTGAATAAGAAAGCTTCCTATGATAATGACTTCGAACATCTCACCTGCAAGCTGGACACAGTAGTTGTCAGCTCAGCACTCTTGTACGCGTCCGAATGTTGGGCCATGTACAAAATGTACGAGAGTACTGTGACTGAGATGAAAATATCAAGGATAACGTCGGGTGTGGCCAAAATTGATCACATTAGGTGGGTAACCAGGGTAGAAGTGGCAGCTCATGCTCACATAAAGCGTAGAAAAGAGGCCCGTTGTGATACCACGAAAGACACGAATACCACTTTAGAAAGGATTTCCTTATGAACTTTGCGATGTCCGACAGTTTCAGATTCTCGCAAGTGCAGGGTATTGGAGGACCGTTTTCTCCTCTTCCTTGGAGCCGCAGAAACGGCAAAAATCGTTGTGTGGAACCCATAATCTTGCCACGTGTCTGCCAAAGAGGTCACTGGTCACTGTAAGAAATGAAACCACAAGGTTGATGGAGCTACAGTTGAGCCCCGTAAGCTGCTGAGAACGTCTCTTATTTAAGGATACCTAGGAGGTCTGTATACCTGATCACATTTAGAGTTAACATATCCGAGGCAGCTTATTCATTCGTAAGCCTATCACTGAAGCTCTCAAAGTTTGTCAGATGCGATAGTACTCCCAGGTTCAAAGGGAAGAATCTCGCCAAAAAGGCCATATCCAGTTCTGTTCCACCAATCGGTCAGAGTGCAGGCAGACTGAAAAATAAGTGAATCGGTCAGATGAAAATATCTCAGCAGAGGATGGATCTCAGTGATGACAGGATCCAGGATCGGAGTGCCTGCGGAAGGGTGCTGAGATCTTATCTTATACCCACTTAAAAGAAGACAAAAGGCGGCACTCCATTTTCATTTATTTTCTTTTGAAAAATACCAGTTCCAAGAATAAAACAACCGGAAAGCGTGGAATGGAATAATTTCCTTAGTTTTTCATAAAAAAGAAGGATTTCTGCAAGTTCCTTTCAAAAGCAAGAACCATCTGAAAGCTCTGAATTATTAAATTTCTCACCTTCTCATGCCGAAGTATCTTCAAGGACAGCCACCTTTTACAAGCAAGCAACAAGTTTATCATAAAGTTTTCCCAATCAGGTTTCCTCTTGTTTTTATTTCTAAAAAAATAAATAAATAAATAAATAAAAATCTCTAAAATAATATACAAACCAATAAATTTCACTTAAATTGACGCAATCCCGAGGAGGGGCAAAAACGAAAAACGGACCCACAAAGTACGAGTAAATTAAATTTGCTTTGAAAATGAAAAGGAACGACAACAACAACATCAATGTATATACTCAAAAAGGACAACAAAAACAAGAACAATAATTTGAGTCTTTATCGAAAACATGCACAAAAAGCCTCAAAAACAAAGGAAAAACAATCTTTTAGGATAACAGTAGCAAAAACAAAATAGCAAAACAAAACAGGCAGACATTCATAAGGAAGCACTAAATTAGCAACAACAACAAAAACAACAACCAAAGCAACTTGTAAAACGACGAGTCGAAGAGTAAAAGTTTTTTGCATTGACCCACAGCCGTTAGGTCAAGAGCTAAAAGTTTCGGTTTTGTAAAACACTTTTGCCCGAAAAACTTTTCCGATCCCATTTCTCCTTGCCCTGTTAGAGAGCTTGCCCCGTACCTTGCCGTTCTGTGTGCCTAATCAACGGCAAAATAATGGCCTGAATTGTAGGGGCGTTGAACAGGCGTGCAATGGATGGATGGATGGGGAGAGGAGAGGAGAGCGCACGATAGGAGAGCAGGCTTATTACTTATGACTTTCGAAATTGCGTTGGAAAGGCCACACGACGACATGAGCGCGGACACGACGAGCGATGATTCAAAGGTGCGTTGCAATATTTTCCCCACTTCATAAGATTTCGATGATGTGGCGGCATGGAAGCCATCGGAAAGATGATGCCAACCTGCAAAATGATTTGCTCTCTAAGGATGATGGTAGTGGTGGTGTGTAAAATTGAATTTCGAGGGAAAACATCATTACTGTTCGGTGGGAAGGTCTTCAAATTGAATTTGAAAATGATAAAAGGGAAAAGGCATAAATTTTTATTTTGCCCTCGAAAGTCGTTTTATATGTATAAACGCAGGGTTGTTTTTTTGGGGTGTAAAAGTTCCTACTAAAATTTAACGGGATAATTTGATATCAATTAGGATTTGAATGTCGTTTTTAATATGATTTTAGATATTTTAAATAGAATTTACATTGAATTTCGATTCTGTCTTCATTTGGCTTGTTTTTTGTTTAATTTCTGCACTGACAAAAATGAATCGGAATTTTTATACCCCAGACACTCGGTGTCGAGGTAAATCGTAGTTTTTCCAAATATTTTAATGAAATTTATAATTTGAGCTTATTTTGAACCCTCCGATTAAATTTCCTAAAATTGGAAAAGTGGTCGCGGCAAAAGTGCGGCATTCATAGATGAATTGAGGCCCTTAATGGCCTTTAAAATAACCAGAATACCTTGTCTTAATGGTAGTAATCTCGGGGTGTGTTTTGTAAAAGCTTGTCGCTTCACAATAACACCCTTACTTTGTAATACTAGCTTCACTTAAGTTTTTAAGCACTCTCACACTCACCGCTTTTGACACTGAATGATCTCTCAATTTTAATTAATATTTTCACTCAATATCCTACACAGAATTAAACGATTAATGCTAATATATATTACGACAATGCGAACAACAAAAACAACTGTTATGTAACGAATATAGGGCCTCGGCCACGACCACATTACACATCGTTTTGAAGCGCTTTGATAGAATTTAATATTCCACAATAAATCAGTTTGAGGATAACCATACGAAGCGCAGCGACCGACCGACCCACCCGACCCGACCCAGCCGAGTGCAACGCGTTCAATCAACACGGTTCTTCATCATAAAAGGTATTGAAAGAGCGCTTGATAGTGTAGTATTGAGAGGGGGCCTGCTAAGCGAAGGGGAAGGTGCATGCAATGTTCAGCTTAGCGGTAAAGTGGTTAACCAGTTCACCGCAATGGCTAACATTTCCGCCTTTATGCGAGTAAATATCTCATATGCGATGCGCTGTGCTGATGAGACGATATGAGAAATCAACACAAAGATGACAGAGAGAAAGGTCGGGAAGGGGGTGGGAAGAAGGCAAACCAGCACTTCCGACAATTGTATATTATCGTATAAGATTTCGTCGAGAAGGATTTGTGTCGGGATGGTAGATACCTAGTGTCGCTGCTCGGTCGGTGGTTCTTGTTGCTGTAGATGTGGCTGCCGATGACATGAGACATAAGGTTATCAATCCTTTTTGCTCTATGACGTACAAACGACAATGGTTAACTGTTGTGACGTACAGAGGTTTGAGTGTCGGTTTATAGTGGTGTTAGTGGTCGCGCTGTTGGCTGAGATTTCGGTTTTAATACTCTATCATGTGATGACATTGAGGTTTTGTCTGTTTCAGAGTAATTCGTCTATATATATGTGTGTGTGTTAATGCGGTTTTTCTGATGAGTGTGTGCGTTCGCTGCTTAGAGCTTTCGAAACTGTTGCATGTCGATGGTTAAGCGACAAAGTGAGATTAAAAGTGACTTTGTTAAATTGTCAAACATCAATCTGTTGGCGTATCCATTCTGGGTGGTGAGGTGAAAGGGAAGTGCACACATCTATCTGTTCGAACATCGTTTATGAATTTCGGTACGCCAATTCAAAGGTGTATGATATAATAATGGTAATTGAGCACCAGTGTGAAACGTTTATTGTGATTGAAAGATGATGCAAACAGGTCCATAGAATCGCTTTAGTCGAATACATGATAAAAAGGGTATTTTTCAAGCAATCCTTATTTAAAAAAATATAAAATTTTAATTGTTTAAACCAACTTGTTATCTTGCTTATAGTGCTTTAAGCTAAAACGTCCAAAATTTTTTTCTCAATATTATTGCATTGAAAGAAATCGTGGTTTTGAAGAGTACCAGTAATAAAATTTTATTAATTCTGGCAGGGGATATAGGAAGATATATTTAGAATCTGTGTGCCGAATTTCAAGTCAATCGTTCCATTAGAACTAAAGATATCGTAGGGATCGTCAAGGGACAAGGAAAAAGTGGTTTTAAGAATAACGTTTTCAAATGTTTCGTTCCGGCAGGAACCGCTTAGTTGCCGCCCCACTAAGGCAGGTGTAACTTCTCCAATTAGATAGTAGAAGATTCCATAGCACTTCTTCGAAGTAAAAATCAAAATTTCCAAAATTCTACACTGGAATATTCCCAAAGCAGAAAAATTCCTAAAACTTGTTTTTTATCCTAATTTTTTAAGACGTCGTCTTTTTATTTGACTCCAAACTGAAAATTCTCTCAACATTTTAACTTTCTGATGGAAAAACAGGTTTGGAATCTTTAGAATTATACCAAGAGATGAACCGAAATATAGTGTCATAAAAAGAAGACAATGAACGGTAATGGGATAAATAAGTAAGGGAGGCTAAATGAAAATTTTTTAAGATTTAGTTTTACTAAACTAGTTAAGTTACTAGTTTAGTTAAGATTTAGAAAGACACTAGAAGGAAACACATGAGAGTAACGGCGACGAAAGACCTGTTTAACACGGGACAATCTCTGAGAAGATATTGGATTTGTTAACGCTCACATGTTAATTAAAACGCTTTATATAAAGGGAATTTTATATGGACTAACTAGAACAGAAGAAGAATTTTGAATTTTAAATTTGAATAAAATTTATTAAGTCAATTAAGAAATTCATGAAATTCAAATTTAAACCTAATCAAAAGCTCCTTAATTAAAAAAAAAAAAAAAACAAAATCCGTGAAGAGCTTCTATCTCTCAATAAAAGCGTTAATTATTTTTTCAACAGATTTGGGCACTGAATTTATTTACGTCCAAAATGTTATTTGAAAAAAATTCTCAGAAATCCAAAATAATCACATAAACGTTCACCGCACCGCACAGAACACCCCCAAAGCTAGAACAACATTAATCCAAAAGAAAATCCAATTGAATAGCAATTACTCAAGACTTGCGGCTAAGATCCAATTAATGTGGGTACATCTTCAATTTAAAAATAAAAATATAAAAATGAAATAAAAAATAAGTACGAAAATGGGAAAAAGAATACCAAAAAGGAAGAAAACAATAAAAACAGACAGGAAGACGGTAGGCAAACAAAACGCAGGATAAGAAAATTAAAATCTTCTAAACTTACCTCATCTCAAATCATAATTAATTTTTGAGCACCCAAACCACGATGGTGTCCGAACACCCTCGCACACACTAGCTGCCGTGCCCGGTCGCCGTTCGTTGGATACACCATCCAGCGCCATAAAGTCCATGGAGTCTATGGATTCCATGGAATGGTGGAAAATGAATGGCATGCCATATAAAAGCGCATTAAATTAATTTTACCTGCAGGTGAATTTCAGAGTTCAAACAATTTTGTGGGCGAGCTCTAGTGAGTCAGTCTGTGTGTGTGTCTGTGATTCCAACAGCGTTTTCCTGCGACTCGGTTCTCTTCATTTTTTGTTTGTTGTTGTTGTACACCAACTGAGCAGTAAGACGTCAACGAAAGCACGTGAAGCACTGCATCTTGAATGTTTTCCTTTCGTTATTTTGTTATTTCTTTATTTTCATATTTTTTGTTTTATTATTTTTTTATTAAATATTTTCTCTGCTATTTTTGCTGGTATTTAGACGTTGGTCAATGCGCATATTTTTGCAGTAAGGTTTAATGCTTTCATGCTAAACTTGTGGTCTCGGAAATATCTTCTTGTAAAGGAGGTTCTGCGAAGTGTTTGTATGGTTTCATGAAATGAACGTCGGATATTTTATTTTGAAAAAATTTTTTTCAAGGATGTGGGATGATATTTTCTCCTAAATTTTTATCTATTTCTCATTAATTTGTTGTTAGCATTTGGTTTGATTTTTGAAGAATTTATGAAAAACTTTGCGGATATCCCCTTAAAAGTGAGAAGATTGAAAAAGCTAAAAAGCTTAAAATGTTTCATGCAACATTTTTTTTTTAGCCCTTTTAGTTTACCAGTTAGGCTGAGGACTCAGTTCGACTAGGAATGAAAAGCTCCATATGAAAAAAGCTCCATAAAATTACTGACAGAAATTTCCCGCGTCATTTCTGACGGCTGGCCACAGTTCAGTAAAAAAGCATCATAATATTTTAGTCCTTTTTGGCCAAAAAAATGCACATCGAAACCCAGGCTTTAATAGCAGAAATAATTGAAGTTAAATTGTTTCTCGCAGAAAAATGACACCTGATGTCAAAATAGTTTGAAGGCGGTTTAATAAGGCTAACAAACAAGTTTCCATTTCGCAATTCCAACTCAAATTGAAATGTAAATCAGATTTTTATGCCGTCACGGCTGTTTCGAATATTTTTATGATACCATTTTTCCTCGCCAAAATAGCCTAGGAATTTCCGCGGGTATTTCTTACTGAATTGAGGCGAAGCCTTAAAAAAATATATATATTGAAACAAAATAAATTTTGAGATAAATCATAAATTAAAATAACTATTTACCTTTGGGTTGATCAAAACCTTTCAGAAATTTTCCTGTTTGGAGTTAAGTTCTTCTTAAATATGAGTTTGTCTCTAAAATAAACAATTTTCGTTTTGTTTGTATTTTTTATTTGACCCTTGATACATTCTCTAAGTTTTTGTATTCATTTTTGCGGGCCCAATCATTTGAATTACGAAAAAAAAACTTTTTTGTGCAAAGCTGATGTGATCGATTTCAAATCGAACTACGGGTTCATCATCAGGTATCTTTGCCACCGTTTTGGAGCCCAGAAAAATAACTTGCTAACGGTTTTTGCCACATTGGCGAAAAATGGTTACACTTAGAGAAAGTTTGGATCTTAATCGCTTTTGTTTGACCTCATCTTTATTTGAAAATGTGAAAAAAGTACCAAAAAGTGTTTAAAACTATTCAGTTGAGACATTTTATAAATTGTCCCTTTTTTGCCATATTAGGAACTCCATGTCTTAATAAGGCCCAATGCCGATTGCAGTAAAAGACCTTCTTTCTCATTGTTTTGAAATGCTTGGTATATTAAGGTCCCTTTAGGGTCTCGAAATTGTTTTTTTGTTGAAAAAAGAGTTCCAAGGGGAATATTGTGGGCCTTATTAAGCCTACTCAGTATAATTTTGTCTACAAGGTTTTGAACGGAATACAACAAAGCCAGGGGTTTTTTTTGCATCCTTTTTAATTTGATTAAAGTCCGACTTTTGGTATAGGCATCAAGATTTTACAAAATTATCAAAATTTTTTAGAAAAACGTTTGTTTTTGTTCTCACGCAAAATTAGATCAAGGACGTTGTTTCACTTCTGCCGATTTGTTGGACGATTACTATTCACCCAGTTAAGCAATCGACGCAATTTTTTCTTTCGCTTTGTGAAGTGAATATAAGCCCTTTAAAACATGCCAAAAATCATTATTGAGGCTAGAATTTTTTATGGCATTAGCTTTGTCGTATGTAAGAATATGTTTTCTTTAAATCAGCATACTTAATTTAAGGACACATGGCCAATTATTATGTCTGGATTAGATAGTTTTTTAAATCGTCTTGGAAGGCCTTTTGTCTGGTTTAACGTAATCGTAATTATTCTGTCATAAATATATAGCAACAATGAACTAAATATATATATTTTTTAATGAAGTAAGTCATAATTTTTAATTCGCGATATGTCAAAACTTAGAGTCAATCGTAAAAAAAAAAGAAACGTTTGATGGGACTGAATTCAGCGCCCCTCAATTATGTTAACCAGATTTGTCTCCATGTTGTCGTTAAAAAAAGTAGCAAATTCGAGGACAGTGTTATTATCGAAGGAGTGGATATACATATCTTGATGAAATTCGGTATGGATAGGATTGAGTGTGTCAATGGCTATGATCGGATCATTCATTTTTCAGTGTCTTTAGTATAAGTGTCTTATAAAAAAATCACAATTAATTTACAAGTTTCCCAAATGAAATTGATCATAAAATTCATGTCACAAAAATGAGATGCTTTAATGAGAAATTTTCAACTTTATCAAAAGCACCATTGTAGCTAGTTGAATCCTTTTAAGCGTATGCGGCTGTGCGGCAATATTTTACATAAATTTTCAAATAAAAATAGAAATAAAAAACAAAATGCATCGCGTGATTTAAAAGTTTTGTCTGATTTTACGATGCAAACGAGAAGAAAGAAATGAAATAAAACAAAATAAAGAGTAAACGGCGGAAAATTTTTTATGGCAATTTAATTTTATAGCCGCGTTTTTATTGCCTCAAACCGAAAGCATAGGCAGCAGATTACAAGCAGCTTAAGCGCTTGGTGTAGCTACAACATTTCACAACGTGGCGTGGCAATCAGCGCCTAAGCAATTTGCTGCCACAATGGCTGGGCGAGCTTATCTCACGCATATTAATAATAATTTCGTCATTAAATGAGGCGCAAGCTCGCAGGTGTAAACAATATGAAAACAGTTTTTGTGCAGTTGCGAAAAGGAATTGCAGCGCGAAAGTCGGACAGGACTAAACGGACCGAAAAGATGTTGATGACGGCTGGGAGAAAACCAACAGACGAACAAATAACGTTAAAAAATATGACCAACTTCGTTCGTGTTTGAACAGCAGATTCCATTTTAAACGCCTCATTAACTCGACTTCAGTCCCAAGTCCTGCTTCTTCTTCTACTTCTTCTCCATCTCTAGGTCGCAGTCTCTCAACTTCCATCCTTCGGTTTTTATTTGCTGCTTTCCTCATATTCTCAACGTTGGACTTTTTGGCGAGGCGATTGTAATGATGCAACGTGTGCAACAACACCTTCAACGTCGTTGTGGCAGCCATTGTCGTTATTCCCAGTGTTATTGTCGTCGTCATTTTGCTCGTTCGGTCGTCGAAGGTGTTGCTTTGTTCGTTCGAATGCTCGTCCGGACGCTCCAAGTAAAGGCCAACGCGTCAGGATAGTTATAATTTAGCAATTTCACCGGCTTAATTACGCAACACATTTCATTTTTGCCACTAAGCCAAGCTAAAAACAAAAAAACAAAAAAAAAGAAGAGAAAGTTGGAAAGTGACTCAAATTCAAGATGAGCTGCTGGCAGCAAGGATTCAAGGATTCATTTTCCGTTCAGTTGATTAGGGCCGACGTTTAATGCTGTCCTTTTCAAACTGTCTGTCGCATACTTACTTTGGAAAATGGCTATTTAGCTTGTGCGGCTGTAATGGCTCTGCCTGGGAAATTGATAGGTCTGAGCGCATTTTTTTAATTGCCTAAGCCAATAAAAATGCATGCCGCAAAGGACTCAGATTAAAGATGAATGAAGATAGCAGTGAAAGGCATTTTCGCGTAGCTACTTTGAAAATCCAGCCAATTGCGTCCTCCGACAAGGTCAATTAATGTTGACGGTGCTAAATGCATTCTATCGAAGTCTAGTGAGGATAATGATGTTTTTTGCGAATGGCAATGTTGACAAGAAGAAAAGGAAGTAGATGCTATCATTTTAAGGACATTTTTTACTCTTTACATGTTTTAAAATCAAAACTAACTTAGTTCTGACACTTCTCGAAACCCAACCTTAATTAAGGACCGAAAAAAAGCTTGTTCTAAAAAGTCAAAAGTCCTTTAAAATCCAACTGCAATGTATTTTTTCTCTATTTTTTGGAAATTATTTGAAAAAAGAAAGTAACTTACGCATATGCAGCAATACGCTTCCTTCCTTCCGTCCTCCCATCCATTCCCCCATTTCGGTCTGCACCAAGGGATCACTTGTCGTGAAACACTTCCACTTGCTGAGTTAAAATCTCATCGCGGTTATCACTCAGTAGTTGTGGTGATGAACACGTAATAAAGTGTGCTGAAAGTTGACTCCATCATTGCCACTAAATTTGACGGTCGTTTTTTCATCACCTGCTTTGATAAGTAAGCAACACGACGGTTGCGGATGCGCGGGGTGTGGGCAAAACGGTATCACTGACGCATGGAGTCTGAAGCTGAAAGTACAAAGAGTATTACTGTGGTGGTGGCTGGTGTAAATTTGAGCGCTTCTGAAAGCAGCGGAAGTAAATACAAAACTTTTCCACTAAAAATTAGTTAAAACAGCAGCAGCTGGAAGCTAACGGAGACCGAGATTTAAAGGACCGTATAAACAGAAATACTGCGTGCAACTACACCTACAACTACAACTAGAGCAGCAAAAACAGCAACAACAACAACAACAACAACAAATATGAATATAAGTTTCATTTTAAGCAGCAGAGCATGGCTATGACGTTCGCAATAATGACGACGACTACGGCGACGGCGATGATGACGATTACGACGATGATGGTAATGAAAAGTAAAATTTGCGAATGCGGCTTACAGCTAAGCAGAAGTGAAGACAAAGTTTGCGTTTCTATTTAGTAGTTTGGCAGTAGGGTAGCGTGTGGCATGAGTAAAGAATCGAAATTCCCTGTTTCGTATGCTTTAATCTTCTGTGTGGTAATTTAATGATTGGGCAATGCTGTATCGCTTAAAATCAGAAGAGTAGACTACCCGCCGTATAAGCAATGTGAATTGCTGCAGGTTTTATTTCGTTACTCATACGACACGTCATACGGCACTGTGTTCGGTACGGTCGGTGCGTCTCCATCATAGCACAGCACAGCACAGTTGTTGTTAATCTCGTTTTAATAAACTGTGTTCAAACTTTTTAATCACCTGAAAATTTCGTCAAACATGTTCCTTAATCTGTATTGCTGACAGCTACACAAACGATCGAGCGTCGAGGCTATTGAGAATGATGTCGTCGTCGTCGTTGTCCTCATCGTGTACGGGGTTTGTATCCTGTGACTGAAAAGAAGTGAAATTGTTTTACGGTTTTATAACTATCCCGTCGAATGGATCTCATAGTTTGTGGGGAGGTTTTAATCCTTTGGAAAATTGCTTAAAAGTAGAAAAGTTTTCGGCTGTTTTTGTTTGTACTCATGTTCTCGGTAAATTCCATCGTCCAGCTGGTCGCATGATTTAATTCGATAGAATTGTTTTTTTGGGTAGTCCTTTTTTCTTCGAATGATACCTAGTATAGATTTTTTGGGCCGTATTTTATTATTTTTTTAATCATTTTGTAAAATATTATTTTAAACATTCGCTCGACTGGGATTTATGCTTTCAAATGGAATGAAAAAATTTATTTCTTCTCAAATCTATTCCTCCTGAAATGAAAATTTTAAAAACCAAAATCGATAGTTTTCTCCTATGAACAAAAAAAAAAAAATGAATATTCACTGGCAGTAGGTAGACGGGCAGAAGCACTTCACATCGAAGTGTCTAATAAAAAAAAATTTTTTTATGTGTAAAATCCATTAAAGGACAGAAAATCGCTATTGAAAACACATGTCCTCGCCTTTGTCACTATTGAAACATACGTTGTTTTTTGTGGATGCCTTTAATGGGCCCATTTTGGTGATTTTGCTTTTACTGAAAAAATCTTTTTCAAGAAAAATGGGTTTGTAAAAAATATATAAATGAAATGCATGAATTGATCCCACAAACCCCCGCAAACCATGGGTGCACAACTTTCGATCATAATCTCCATAATCCGTACCCAATTATACCAACCGACAGCAATCAATCCTCGATAATAACCTAAGGCCTCACCTTTCGTATCGAAATCATCGGAAATTCCATCGAACAAAAAAAAAACAAAAATTCCAAATATGACTTGACAATTTCAAAATTGCCTATAAGTAGCTCATGCAATTGGTTTTCGACTGCCATTGGTGTTGCTGCTGCTCCTGATGATGATGCGACCTGTAAGACCAATTGGTTGGTCGCCTAATCGAAACATCGAAATGGCTCTGCAGCTATTCACACCATTCGAAAGCATTGGAATTCGAAACTAAAACGATACGTGTTACGTGCTCGAGTGGCAATCGAATTGCTGGCGCCTCAAAAAAAAAAAAAAAAAAAGAAAAAAAAAGAAGCCACCTCGTTCAACGATATCCAGTAGTATCCATTGCTATCACACACAACAATCGACTCATCCTATTTCAAATGTTTGTGCACGCTTTGCTGATGATGAAAACATCACTAAAACTGATGGATGGATCGATGCGCATGGACACCTATGTATATAGATGACTCAAACTCCGGCAGAGACGGGTGACGGAGACGGATACGGAGACAGAGCGAACGTGTGAATGTTAAGTACTGTCTGCGGGTCCAGCACACACAGAATTCGGACTATCATTTTGTCCGATTTTGGTTTTTTTTTTGTTTTTTTGTTTTTTGGTGTGTATTTTTGCCAAAGCTCAACACGGAATCACGTCAGTGTAATACTATGATAACATTTATTTGGCAACCTGGGACCTGCACGAACCGAGAAAGGCGGCAGTACGGATGGCAGATGGTGAATCAAGCGCACCATCATATTGTGATACCTTTTGCAGAGCTTTGAGGACTCGTGTTCTCGATTTATGGCATCGAATCTGGTTTTTTGTGGATTTTTTTTTTATCGTGCTTTCACGGAGATTTGTTATGTTGGCTCATGTCATGAACGCAAATATATACGTTATATACTTGTATGCAAGTGTTTTTCCAGCGATTGCATGCATAAATATAGAAGTCATCATTGCAGTGAAAATATTGAAATCGATACTGTGAAATATGGAATTATTTTTACTGCCTCGTTTGGTTTGTGTGGGGATGGCTGTCCTTAATATTTTCCTTTTTTTTTAAATCTTTTCTAATTTAACTTTTAATATCTCTTTAAAAAAAAAAGAAGTTTTTCTGAGGCTTCGATGTGAATGGTCGGATGAATGAAAGAATTAGCTTCTCGATACGAGCGAGCAATACATAATGACCAAAATATAAAAAAAGAAGCTCTCTCCATTGTATGGAATAAGTCGCTCAGTTTGAATCGCCTTTATTTGAAGCTTCGAATCGAATTGCCACAATCCGTGAATCAATGAGAGCACAAGATTGCACGGATTAAGCTAAAGCGATTTAAGCAGCCGAACTGTAAGCGAACTAAATCGAGAAATGAAAGGAAAACAGTACAAAAGGTAGCTTCAGCAAAGGAGATGCCCTCGAACGGAAACGTGGATTGAAACGAGATTTAATGAAACGGAAATAGAAATGAACCGAATTGCAAAGCAAAGCAAAGCAAAGCAACGAAGGGGGGAATTCGAGTGTTAGGCGTATGTGAGATATTGCGGCCTCGACTGGAAAAGGATGAACAACGAACAAGGCCTGAAGACTGAAGCCGACCGAGTGAATTAAAGAATAAAGGATTTGACAGCAAAATCGCAGCTCAATGGATTGTACGTTGGATGTTTGAAATCGAATGATGATGATGATGATGATGATGACGATGATGATGGCGATGTATTTTTCCGATGGCGAGCGACCTAAAAAGAGGAGATGTTCGAAAGGAAATTCTATTCGACAGCTTATCTCGAGGATTCATAAACATTTGTTGCCATGGCACATACGCTGATTGCAAGACAACTTTGATTGGCAGTGTGTGTGGGTGAAGTCCTTAAAGTGTAGCATTTTTTGACTTCGAGTTCTTTCAATTTTTTTTAAGCTCATTCGCTATAGATAATAATGATAATAAGAACAACAATAATAATACATTTCAACCCATATGATGATATTGATATCTTTTGAAGCCATGCCCGACCATTTATTGCCATTCATTTCCTCACTTGACTTACATGATTACTGCTCGAGTTATTTCATTCACTGCAATATGTTATCGTTTTAATGCTTTCTCTTCTGTCGGCCGGATACAGGACGCAACAATTGTGTTGAACATTTCCTTTCTTTGCTTTTCGAATTGAAACACGACTTCCGTTTCTTGTTCCACTTGAAAGTGAAGCACTTCACACGCATATACATATCTACTTAGTAAGTAAATATGTACAAGTACATTGTATGGACTTAGAAAAGGAAGTCCGTCGAAGAAAAAATGTCAGAGCAATTCATGCCTAACTTACGAGTCCTTACTGTGAAATTTATGTTCTCTAAGTGCGTTGGAACTTCGTTGAGCTTCCCATTACCGGAAACTGGACACACTAAATTCTATTAAGCAAACAGACAGACAGACAGAGACAGCTTCACAGCTTCCTTGAAGGAGCTTCTTCCTTTGACTAGAACAATTTTGTTGTGCAATATTTTATTTGATACTTTTGTCGTCATCGTCGTCGTGTTGTGTGAATAGTTGCTCCGGATACAGCAAAGTGTGAACTGTACGAATTTGCTTTTTCTTTTAATTTTTTATTTTTATTTATCTTTTATAAAATACAAATGACTTTCAATTTGTTCTTGAGGGAAACTTTTACTTGGAATTCTCCTTGTTATTTTATACTTTATAAATTTTAGTGTTGGAAATTTATTTTCTTCAACAAAATCCTCTTTTAAGGATGCTAGGATTTGAACTTTACTTGAAGCTTTGTGAGAATAATAATTTTTTTTTGAGTCCTTTGAATTGAACTTGTTATTGGAACATTCGAGAAGGTGTCATTGTAAAAAAGTTGGTTCACTTTATTAGGGCTTTTATTTGATTTTTTATGTTTTCTTTTTCTGTTCGTTTTTATTTTGTTTTTAAAAAATCATAAGACGGTATTTAGATGTAGCGAGTGGAAAAAGAATTTTAACTTTTCAAGAAGTAAAGTAAAGTAAAAAATTTTTTTCGTTAAAATAGATATTGTTACTTTTTTTATTCGATTTTTGATGACGTCATAGAAAATCGATAGTCAAAAATCGATAAATCGATAATACGATAACTCAAACATCGATAAATCGTAAATCAAATCGATAATTCGATTAACTCAAATCGTAAATCTGATAAATCAAAAATCGATATGACTTTATATATATAAAAGACTTAGCTACAATGTCCTCACTTACCGCATTTTTGCATGAGTATATAAAATGTAATATTAATATGCCCAGTATTGTTTTATTATTTAAATGTAGACTCTAATTTTAATGCATATTTTATAATCATCTTTGTAGAAAGTAAAATATCGTGTGCACTATTAAAAAATTATTAAAGAAAAATGCAAGTGCGTTGATCGAAGCGAAATACAGTGAGCCTAAGAATTGTTTTTGTAATTTAGAGTATCATTTATTGGAATATTGAAATCAGATAGATTCATGGCTAATCGAATCGTTTAAATGAAACACAAGCTATGCATGGGACCTGTTGGGATTATTGCAGATTGTTCAGTATCAGTTTAAATTCTTAAATAACTATTGGCCAAGGTCGGATTTTGTTGACTTTTAATTAATTTAAGCATACTTTATGGAGTACAAATTTTGTTTAACTCCCATTAAGTCAAGATTAAAATCAATTATAAACTTCAATATGAATTTTTTTTTAAGTTATGTTAGAAAAGCAGTTTGAAGTTCAATTTCGCTAAGCATAATCGGACAATGTGACTGAAAATTATTATTTTTTTGCCCCATAAAGTATGCTTTAAATTTATAAAAGTCGAAAAAATCGGAGCCCTGACTATGGCCTAAGCTAGCTAAGACTTCGTGCACACCGGATCGAACGAAACAAAACCGAAAAAACGGTTTTCAAAAACAACAGCCCATTGTGCCTTCTGAGAGCCAACACACCAGATTAATCAAAACGAAACTGTTTTGACTAAGAAAGAAAAGAATTTTTCTTGACTAACGAAACAAAAACGTTAAATCCTTTTTGATAAACCTTCCTTAGGCAATACCGACCTATTGGTTGGGAAAAAATGAAAAAGCGAAGTGGTGTATTTAAGTAATCTTGAACAATTGTGGTTCATCTTTCCGCCCAGCGTTAACCCTTAATAGAGCTGAGACAACAAGAAATAATGGTAGGAAAATTAAAAAAAAAAAATGGTTTTAAAGCTTTTTCTTTTAAAAGAAGAAACGTTGAAGACTGTGCGAAATCCTTGAAGGCAGCATATCGCATCCCTGCTCCTTAAGCGGCACAATTCAAAATTCTTTTGTTCAATTCTTTTTATGTTCGACCATATTTTTCTGCAAGAAATCGAACACCAAGAAAGCTACCAATTATAATGAATAAATAAAGGTTCAAAGATTCAATCGATCCAGACTGTTTGCAATCCAATGCATAAAAATTTCGGAAAAATGGTGCCTCCGATTACTTCTGCTTTTTGAACTAAAGTTGCAAAAATGACTGTCAACAGGAACAACATTTTATCGGGCGTAAATAGAGGGACTTCTTTTCGTGCCGTATTGACTCGAGCTCACCCTCCTTAGATATGCCTTCCACTCGATGAATTCATGCAGCGGGCATGCTCCGATTTCCAACGGATGATAATTATTTTTATTTTATGTATCATCCAATCATCCATCTTAACAATTTAATACATGGTAAGAGTACAAAATCGAATCAGACCTGTAATTACTCCAATTGCTCTACCGCACACAAGCGCAAAGATTAAAGGCCAAAAGGAATTAATTAAACTTCACTCAACGCGGTGTCAATAGCACACAATGGTTTCGGTTCGGGCTGTGGTTGGCTTTACAGTCTTTTTAGAAATTTTGTTTTTAAGCTTTTTTTTTTTTAGCTTTTTGTTGTATGTAGACTTAGTACGGCGGGCGGTCGCAGAGTCGTGCAGTCGTTCTATGATGCTCGTATGGTGCTCCATTTGAATGGCCCGTGAAATATGAGAGAGAAAATGCATAATTTCATAAGGAGACACCAACAATGCTGATGAGATTTAGTTTCACGTCAGTCAGCTAGTCAGTTAGTCAGCCAGGCTGTCAGCCAGCCATTGATGTCGTTCATCTAGCAGCGAATGCATCCATCCAGCTTTTCCACATTTTCACGTTCGCATGTGTGCTGTCGTCGTTGCTTCTCGTCGTCGTTGCGTGCGACTTGATAGTGCCATAAAATTACAGCTAAAAATCGCTTTTATTTGATATTTTCATGGTCAAATGAATACAAATGCGATTTGCACTTTACTTTTCGGAGTAAATTCAATTTATATTCATATTCATGCACATTCGAGTCTATTATTCGGAGATTTACATATTCCCGTATTATTTTTTTTCTTTCTCTTTTTTTTTTTTGCGTTGTCCTTTTTTCATCTTTGCAGGTTTTTTTCCTTTATTTCTTATTTCTTATTACTATTATTATTATTATTTTTTTTTCATCTCCGCAAAGAACTCCATTTGAATGCGAGAAGATGTGTACATGTGTATGTGAAGAGAGCTTGTGGAATTGGTAAACTGCTTACGGGGGATATGGGGTGAGATGTTAGGAAGATTGCGCCGACTGGGAGGCGAGGACGAAAGACGCTGTTAAGAGACATTCACATGCGTTGAACTTGATTTCCTTTTCGCTTTCAATTTGTCACGAAGAACTATGATAAGTTATAGGAGGCGAGAATCGTCGCAATCTCGGACGGAAAAACGGCAACAAAGAGCTTCTCGAATTGCTCTGTAGGTACCTGAGTTCGTTTGTTTGTTTGTTTGCTATGTGTTTCATATTCAAAATATTCCCTCTTAAGACAACGCTGAGTGCAAGGGCTTACAGCTTAACACATTCGCCTCGGCACTTACGAGTGAAATAAAATCTCGGCGGTTGCATGGAGCTACATACATAGGTGTAAAAGCCAGAAAAATAGACGCAGACGTGTTGTGTGTGTGTGTGGGTGTGTGTGTGGCTTGTAGTCGACGAGAATTTTTGAATTTTCCAGGAAAAAAATATTAAAAAAAAAAAACGATTTGTGTGTGTGTGGATGAGAATAAAAAATCATGGATTCTTTTATACTTTTATGAACGCAAATGGAACTGAAAAATATAAAATGCCATATGAACTGTGGGAGCCAGTGAAGCGTTGAGTGCATATGACCTGTGTCGTAAATGTTATGAATGCTTTATAAGTTCGTATGGGGTTAATAGCTTTAACGATTCCTACAAGTATTACCGTTGTAACAATGCTCGGGCGTTATCTCTCCATTGAGAGGGTAGTTAGTAAGGTGGGGGAACAAGCACATTATTTGAAGTACCTGAGGGATGAGTAAGTGTTGTTTTGGGAAAGTACTTTTGATACGATTACGTATGCGCGCTTCAGAGAAATTTAAGCATGCTCAATTGTTGCATGTAATTTAATTAGTTCAGATGAGCGAAAAAAATTGCTTAATGGATAAGTTGAATTTATTTTATCTAGGGTACAGTTTGGTCGGAGCCGACCAACGACGGAGTATTCAGAGCTCAAATGTGTGTTGATAAAAGGAAATTCTGGAATTCTATTATTTCTGTGGAAGACGTTTTTTTTTCTGAGTATGAACAGAACTGAGGCAATTATGGAGCCAAAAATAAGCTTCTTAAAATTGATAATAAGCAGGGCTCGGATTTTGTTGACTTTTATAATGTTAAAGAATACTTTATGGGGCAAAAATTTTTCTTGCCAACATTTTCCGAATATTTTTAGCGAAGTTAATTTTCAAACGACTTTTCTTACTTCAAAAAAATTCATATTGAAGTTAAAAATCGATTTGATTCTTAATTTTAGGTGAGTTGAAAAAAATTTGCACTCCATAAAGTATGCTTTGGTTTTTATAAAACTCAACAAAATCCCAGCCCTGATGATAAGGTATCAAATATAAATCGAAGCTTTGACGAGAATATAATTATGGTTCCGAAAACCTAAATTCGAGCTACTGTCTAAGTTTAAAGCTGACCAATCGAATAGGAACGATCTCGAATGAATATGCGATGATCTAAAGTTACACTTCAGTTACTCTACTACTCCTCAAATACTCCCAGACTAGTCACAAAAATATCAGGACAGTTCCCTTTTACTTTGCCAACCAATGTCTTAAACCATCGTTTTTAACATTGACCTGTCATTGAGAAATAACCACTCCCACATTTATATGCTCCGAAAACTAAATTCGACTCTTAGTTTAAGCTCAATCTAATGGTCTAGTTGAATACGCACGTTTTGACATTGACTGTCTTGAGAATTTAACCATCCCACATTTTACTGCTCCAAGAGTAAACCTCTTATAGTCAATTAATGGTCAGTTGTCCGATTTGTTGGTCTAAATTTTTACACTTTTTCTAGACCACTTGTTGCCACTAAAGGTCTGGGTACTTCTCCTATAAGAACCGCTCTACACTTTGACCATAGTCATATTCCAAGTAACCTCAGAGTGCCTATTCTTTTTCGGTAAGCTGACCTCTTCATTACTGAAGAGTGTTCTCCGCTCTCAATTAATGCAATCACATATTCTATTTTACCAACCTCCGATAAGGACTCATAAGGAGGTCTTCAATTCAAAACGAAGCAGTTCATTTGAAAACTGATCTTTGAAATTAATAAAAATATTGAAGAAAGAATTCCTTCATAGAAATTGATTGAATTAGTGATTTCCCTTTTTCCGCATTGTTTTGTTTATTGACTCAATCGGACCAATATTTACATCCCAGACGGCTAGACAGCAAAAATTTGTAACGGAAGTGCCTTAACTTCACTTCGTTTTCCGCATTTACAGCTCATATCCGGGCGAGTGCCATAGACTCACGCCCAATTTTTGATCACTTCCTCATAATTGAAGTGGGTGCTGAAATGTAATGGCGAAGCGTGTCTTCTACGAAGAAGCGATGATAATGATGATAATAATGATGATGTAGATGAAGATGAGGACGAAGAGAAGCAGAGCGAGAATGAGATGAGCTTAAATACGCGGCGACACTTAAAACCGAATTCCGCACGTACGCGTATTATCTGAGCGCGAAAAGGGCGCACTGCAGCGAGGACATCCGAATGATGTGTCATATCGTCGTCACAGTTGGGACATCAAGAAACGGAAAGCAAGCGAATCGGCAGTATGTTACCAACCTAATGAAAACACAAATTACTTCCGCACATTGGCACGTCTCGGCGAGAAAAAAAGAAATGAAAAAAAAAAACACGAATTGTAAAAACAAAAAAATGGCAAATTCATACAAATAAAATGGCGGTGCGGTTCGTGTAAATGTTCGTACAAATTATGTATGAAGAGGAATAAGTATTCATGTGTGCGCGATTGTGTCGTGCTGCTGTTTCTGGTGCTCTTGCTGCTGCTGCTGCAATGTCATTTACAATTACAAATCCCTGGGATCGTTGGGTAATAAAGCCATAGAAATGCAATTATTAGATTTTCCTCTTTGTGCGCTTTTGCGCTTATATCCTTGTACCCCCAAAAACTCTGGCGCTTAGAATGCCACACCGCTTGCCCCGTTCTCGAGCTCTCTCCAGCACACACACACACACACACACACGCACACAAATAAGTACTTCAATAACGCCCGCAGCTATATTCGATGAGCTTATGCGATTTCACAGCATCGACTCGAATCCGATGGAGTCGAATTGAATGTTCGAAAATTGCTTGCTCCTTGCCGCTCGCACTCCTCGCTCTTTTATCCCAACGAAACGACTCGGTCTAAGACTCAGACAATTTTTTTTATATACATACATATATACATTTATACAAATAAGGATACATCTTAAAAGGAACGACGACAAAATTAAAAAGGATGTCATAGCGACTTTATTATTGAGCGAAAAAAAAAGAAAAATAAAAGATAATAAAATAAAATAAAATAAAAAATAATGCAACATCCTTTTAGGGGCAGCATGAAGCAAGAGCAAAGAGATTATGCAAGTTCTGTCGAGGAAGAACGTCAAAAAATGTCAGTTGCAAACATCGATGTTTATAGAAATTGTTGCAAATTATTGTTTGCATTGTTTGCATGTAGCATTCGGTTGTTTGAGTCGCTCGAGTGCACTTCATAATGATGATGCCTCGATCGAGATATATTCAATAAATATGTGCTTAAGTTTGTGTATGTGTGTCTTATGTGTTTGCATAAAATCGTTTATGTCAAAACTTTTTATTTGAAGAGGTTTCAAGCATCGAGACAATTATGTTTTCAATTCGATTTCATGTCTGTTTGATTGGAAATTCACTATTTGTGTGCTTGTGTGTGTGTGTGTGTGTGTATGTGTGTGTAATGGGCAATTTGAAAAGTTGGAAAAATTAAGATAAAAATGGAAAGCACTCGTGATCAAAATTTTTACTCAAATTAATAAAAGAACAATTTGTGAACAAAAAATTCCTTCTCTGATTGAACTTTGGAATTTAGGAAAACCTGAAGAGGACCTGCAAGTGTTTTTCTAAGCATGAAGGAATTTTCTTCTACACTTTATTCGAAAATTGCTCTTTTTGAAGACATAACAAGTAAGAAAGCTAAAGTCGGTCAAGTCCGACTTTGAAATAACCAGCGTCTCAACATTATTGGCGCACTTTGTTACGAAAAATCTCCATTTGTGGGCGGGCTACATAAATTTTTTTCCTGCACCTTTCATTCGCCTTGGTCAACCTTTGTTGCGAATTTGAAGCTTCTACGCTTTTTACTTCACAAGTTACGATAAACCCTTATTTGTGGGCGTAGCTCGAGGAGGACGGCCTCTATTTTTTTCCAGGATATGTCCCATTTCCTAGTTTACCACTACACCAAATATCAATAAAACGTGTTGAGTGTTTCGCAAGTTAGAAACATTTTATTGAAAACAAATTACATTCATTTGTGGGCGTGGCAGTGGGCGGATGTCTCCCATTTTTACGTAGAATCATATTCGGACCCCGACACCTGTGTGCCAAATTTCGACTTGGTTGGTCCAGCCGTTTCGGAAGAGATCCGACCACAGACGGACGGACAGACGGACATGTCTAAATCGATTCAGTTTTTGATCCTGATCAAGAATATATATGGGTGATTCCACACAAAATTTGCCACTAAATTTTTGTTTTGGAAAAAATATTTTTTTTCTATAAAATAGCCAAAAACATTAGATACCTTTTTTTTTTTTTCCAAATTTACCATAATTTTCCCGGAAAATTTTTTTTGAAATCTTACGTTTTTCAACAAAGACCTTTTTTCAATCGCTGATACTGCAAAAACTAAGGACGCTTGAAAAATTGTTTGAAGGAGTGAAATGTTTGTCTTTTATTTAGCTTTCGACTGAATTATACTAAATACCGCTATAACTATTATTTCAAAGGGAAAAACTTGAATTTTTCAAAAAATTATTTTTTTTTTAAATTTGGACCATTTTAATATTTTTTATTTTATTTTTTAATGGTAGCCTAAGCATTTCTCTTAATAATAGCAAAATTTCAGAATGGGATATGCAATACTTACAGAGATATGATTTTTTAACGCATCATAGATATATTGAAAAATTAAGTTTTATGAAAATTAAAATTTCCCAATCATTTCTTCATTTATTTGATTTTTATTTTTTGTTTACGTTCTGACTTATGAAAACTTAATATTTGATAAGAAATGTACAAAATCTAGTTCATCAGAAACTTGATGTTCCAAAGCTACAGTGGATAACGAAAAAGTTGCAACTATTACGTTTTATGTAGCAAGAAATTCACAAATAAAATCAACTTCCATTTTGTGCTATTTATGTGTTCATGACTGTATATATATATCTATATCTACGGAGCTTAGTTCTGGCTGTTACAAGATTCGCACAAAGCTAATATACCCTGCTTACGCTGGGTATAAAAAGGGATCGTGAGTCATTGAAAAGATATTGATAGTTGAATTGAGTTATCTTCATATGGGGAAAAATGGAAAATGCAATAATATAAGATGAGAGAAAATCTTTTTCTGATAATAACGGAAGTGAGATCGCAACAGTCTCAAATAGCCGAATTCGAGATATGCCCGGAGAATTTCTTAGTATGGGTTCGAAAGAAATTTTCGAATTCTAAGTATTCTCGGAGGAGAATGTAAAGGGAGGAAGAACTTTGAACATTACTAAGCAATCATTACTTATCACAATCTTTCTTTTACTGATGCTTAGAACCTTTTCTTTTTCCGAGGTAAAATAACTCTAGGGAAAAAGTTTCCCGGGAACAGTTAAATTAGAATAGGGCTGAAAATAAAAACCAAAAATACTATTGAAAACTGACGTCAAAAATGACCAAACGTCTTCGCTTATCCATACGAGATGTTTCTTGCTCAGCTGTTCCGCTCCAGCTAATTAGACAAAACCATGAACAATATGTTTGTGTGATGTGAGCTATGGTCTTATGACATGTGTTGTTAAGACAAAATTCGTTGTCGAAGTGACCAAGTTTTTCGAAAGGATTAGAACTTTTTGTTTTTTTTATTTTTTTAACCTTTATTAACCCATTAACTGCGATGAAAGTTTTTTGCCACATATTATTATATCATTCAAAAAATGGTTATCAAGACCACTTACAGCAAAAAAATCCTTTTTCAATCATTTCATGGAGCATTCCCCAGAAAATGATACTATTGTCCCGTACCTGTTTGTACAAAAACAAATATAATTACTCAATTCCCAATTAAACACTTAAACATAAGAAATATCATGAATATTAATTTCAACGTACGTGGAATGCTCCTTATACATATGTAGGTTAGGGTGTCCCAAGATATAAGGGAGGGTTTTATTTTCCCAAAAATCGAAATGCATACCCTCCAATTTTTTTCTAAATGGTCCTATTAGCTTAAATATTAAATATTATTTGGATTGGAATACGATAACCCGTGCCGAATTGCCTTTGAAGTTTGGTATGAAGTCTCTTCAAATTGAGTCCCCCAAAAGTATGCATCGACATTTTTTTGATATTAAAAATCGTGGGTTTTCTTGAAAATATTGCAACATTACCACGATGTCAGAAATATATAGTGAAATAATGTTTATCATCATCATAGCTCGAACAAAAGTTTCTGGAAAATACTCAAAACTAATAGGAAATTTTAGCCTTAAATATTGACATGCATACCTTAAGGGTACAATTCATATCAAAATTCAACGCTTAAGATTTGTTAATATTCAAATATCTCACTCAATTTTAATTTGACCTTTTAATATTATGGTTTAAAATGTTACCAATTTAATGGGCTTGCGATTATAAAATCTTTATAGTTTTATACGCAAGTGTTTGGTCTGGTAAAATATATTTAAAATCAGAAAAGTTTTCTAAATGTTTAAGATTTTTTAATTTCCATAAGTTTGGTGGAGCTCTTTTTACTAGAGTATCTAACCTCTAAATTTTTTTGTCATGATAACAATCGCAAACTTAATGGTGTCAAGGTAGGACCACGCCCAGCCGAATGTCATTGGAACTTTTAGATGCTAGCTAAGATGGCTATAGCGCTCCAAAGTACGAAGGTTTCATACTTCTATTGATAACATTAAGCAAATATAAAAGTTAAATCAAAATCGCACACGCTCAAAACCACCCGTCCCACCACCCGTCCCACCACACTATACACCCAACAAATTTTTCCATATAAAACTTGTTTTTAATTTAGAATGCCTTAAAATGTCATACAGACCTCAAAAATCTTGCCCTTATGCAAAACGGGTTTAAAAAGTAATAATTTTTACCAAAAAACCTATTAAAATATTAAATAGTAATAGTTTTTGGGTATATAATAAGTGTTCTTTTTAGTAAAGAAACTCCAACTTAAGAAACTACAGTTATAGGTTGTAAGTAAGGTCAGTGCACCACATAAGGCCCACCTTACACCTTTTCCATTGCTGCGTACAAAGTATTGATGATACAGGCCCGATTGTTTTTGTGTTGTTTTATTTGATAATTTTTCTATAAAATAACAAAAAATTCTACCAAAAAACCTTATCGGAAAAGCTCTTAAAATACGATTTCAAAAACGACTTTTTGGGCCTTACGAGGAACATGTGTTCCTTAAAAGGCTCATTTATTCCTTGTTTGAGATTATGAACCCAAACCTGCATTTATTAATTTTGTTAGCTTAATAGGTTAAGCTATATTGTAAAAGCTAGTAAAAAAAATTTAAATAACAGAAACAATTCGTTTATTTGAAAAAAAAACCAATTAAATGTAACTCAGCTTTTTTATACTACGAATAAAAAATAAAACACTATTTAAGGATAAAAAACGTATAGTTGCAGTTCGTCCTACTATTTTGACCTCAAAGCAACTCCAAAAATGGTTTCTTAATGTCCGTCAGGGCATTTTTTATTTTTGTTTTTTTTTGTATGGGCCTTCAGAGGCTTTCCAAGAAAAAAAATTTGCAATAGAATTTTTTCCATAAACATACCTCTGTATCTTCACAATAGAACAAAATTTCTTATTTTAAGAAAGCAACCCCCACAATTTCACTATAAATAATTATTTGTTAAGTGCGGACCACTATAAAATGCCATTTTTACGTCTCTTTTATATTCAATTGACTGTGGGCACCGCAAATATTGTGCGATTGTCTTAATTTTTTATTTCTGCGAAATAACTTGAGGACATGTTTCACCATGTGCAAGTACAAGAACATTTGATAGTTAAAATGAAAGTGGGCCTTAAGAGGAAACGGGCTTTACGTAATGCAATTCTCTTACAAAGAGTTCTACGAGACTTATGAAAGTTAAAAAATCGGAAAAATCAACGATTTCCAAATTTTTTTCTGATTTACAACATATACACTATCCAGTTTCATTGGTAACATATTAAGCCCTTATATGTCCAGATCAAGTAAAAAATGTGCGAGATATTCGAGAATTAACAAATTTGAGGCGTTGAATTTTGATATAAATTGTACCCTCAAGGTATGCATGTCAATATTTAGGGCTAAAATCTCCTATTAGTTTTGAGTATTTTCCAGAAAAGTTTTGTTCGAGCTATGATGATGATAAACATTATTTCACTATATATTTCTGACATCGTGGTAATGTTGCAATATTTTCAAGAAAACCCACGATTCTTAATATCAAAATTTTTCGATGCATACTTTTGGGGACTCAATTTGAAGAGACTTCATACCAAACTTCGAACGAAATTCGGCACGGGTTATCGTATTCCAATCTCAATAATATTTAATATTTAAGCTAATAGGACCATTTAGAAAAAAATTGGAGGGTATGCGTTTCCGAAAAATTAATTTCATATTTTTGGGACACCCTAATGTAGGTATATCAAGTAAAGGGCTAATAAATCCATTTAAGGCGAACAATTATTTTATAATTCATCAAGTAAAGGGTTAATTAACCATTTACAGCAAAAAAACTTCTCGCAATTATTTTAGATATCCTTCAGTAAAGGGTTAATAATACCAAATGTTAGACTTTATGATTAGTTACTATATATATCAATGAAAATCCTAAAACCTTTTAACGGTTTAAAGAATCCTTTTAATGCAAATGCTTTTCCGCCGTTATATATAAAAATCCAAAAGAGAGGACCTTTCGCTTGAGGAACCAACCACTAACCAATAAATATGTATATGACACACATCAAAGGTTAAATGTTTGCATAGGACTTTAAAATTTATTGATGTATGAATCCTTAATGCCTGCCGGATTTAAAAAGTTCCTCCTACTCCATTCCAAAATTTCCTTTAATTTACATACGAACACACACACACACACACACGCAATCGCATTCATTCAACTCATACGGATGCATGCAGAGTTGAAAACTTAAATTTTAACAACCCAAAGCCGATATGTAAGAAAAAGGATTTTCGGTTTTGCTTTAGGGAGATTTGTGTAATGAGTTTCCTGTGTAAATACCCAACGTTTTCCAACAGCAGCCAAAGCCTGTTCGCTTCGGTCGTAACATGCCCATGAGCCGATGTAAAGGTTACAAAATCACAGTAAATTGCTGAGATTACAGCAGCTGAATATGGATTTTTGTTACAGAAAAATCAAACATCCAAAAAGGGGGTTCCCGCACTTTTTCTTTGACACAGTGAAAAAAGACAAGCAGATAGGGTGAAAGAGAAAAGAGAAAGGAGCATACATATACTACTACTTTATGCTGACATTATTTCCAATTTGCTGAGAATCTTTGAAGGGAATATATTGTATATGTATGTGTGTTACAGAAAAGGATAAACTGATTGGATATGCGAGCGCCTAAAGGTATGCTTTGCTATGTATGCATGTTCACCAACGTTTAAGGTGCAGGCTTTTAATTGAAACATAAGCCTCAAAAACATAGCCAACGAAAATAAGCAAGCACCGAAAGTAGGTGTTATCACTAATACCAAAAAAAGGGAAACCATGCTATTTTGTTTTTGGTCTTTGGTCAAAAATTGAAAATTATTGTCTACCGTCAATGTTAAAATCATGTTTTTTTTTTTTTTTTGCATTCGGCTTAACTCACTTTGTAGAGCTTGAGGAAAAGACATATGTTTGTATGTGAAAATCTTATAAGCAAGCATTTTTCTAAGTTAAAGTCTTGACTGAGTAAATTAGTTAAAATTCCATACGTCTACGTGACAGATTCGTTCGTGCACGTGCATATAGGAGGCAGTTCGAATTTCGTACCTTTGAATACCTTAGTTGTACGTAAGTATATTTGTATATAAGTGTGAATTATGACTAACAATTCAGTCGTTAACATTTATAAATTAATTTAATTGTAGAAATCTTGGCAATTTCGATGATGTGATTAAATACTTCTTCTAAAATATAATATTTTCATGCTCAAGTGCTTCTTTGAATGGTTTAAGTTCATATTGTCTTCGTCTTAAGTTCTTGGGAAGCTAATCCCACAATCACAAGGAGGTTAAATAAAGAAGCTAATAACCAGAAGTAATCTTGATGCTCAAGGATAATAAAGCAATCATTGAAATGGCAATAGCAAAATTATTTCGATTCGATTTGATTTGATTCTCCTATAAATATTATCGTAAAGAGTTTCTGCGAAATCTGTTCGAGTCATAGATAAATATTTATGGTTTCCGAAGACGTATTAATGAAAAGTCATTCAAATGAATAGTTTGAGAGATAAAAAATAATTTTAAGAGTGGTTTATCTTCTCCTTCTTGGACGCCGGCGTTCGATTTGCCTTAGCGAAGCGGGAAAGCAATAATGGAAAGAAAGAAAAATATAATACTTAAGTTTTCTTGTCATGCAGTATTTCCTCTTGCTTTTTCCTTTGTTTGTATGTGTTTATTTTTTTTTTTTTTTTATGTTTTTTATTTCTTTTTAAATAATTTCCAACGTCAAAACGTATGTCGATGAACCGGCAAAAGGCAACCGCAGTTATAATGGCGCGGAAATAATGTGCGAAGTCATATAAGGATTTTTATTGAAAGTTATTTTGTGTAAATGCTTTTTGTTTGGTGTTTTTGACTTTGTTTTTCTTTTTGTTTTTGTTCTTTCCGTTTTTCGACTGTTTGCGAAGACGAAAAAATATATATAATCAGAACTTAGTACGGGGGCTTTGAAAGTTTCCCTTTTTATGAATTGTGTTTTGGTGTTCAAAAATTGATTGTGCCTGCCTTCGCTGGAGTCTGCCAACTACGAAATTGAGCTGAAAAGTGCGTCGCATTTGCATAATTTTTAACATTCTCGCTTCTTTTTTGGGGGAAATTTGAACACAAATTAAATTTTTTTATTGATATTTCGGGCCAAGATTTTGATGAACGAAAGGCACGCAATATGCCAGGAAATGATGTATAATAGGATTATGAAGTTAATTGTGAAAGTTTTGTTTGGCAATGTGAGCTGTTTTTTTTTTTTTTTGTTCTTTCTTTTTACAGAGTTGAAAGAAATATTATAAAAACTTTTGACCTTTGAAGTTTCCTTTGTATGAAGTTGTGATGGAAGAAATGTAAAAATTGATTTCCGCCTTCGCTGTGACGCAAGCGAATTACTAAAGTTTGCGCCATTTGCATATCTTTCAGATGTTCTGGATGACTCATCAAGTAATCGACTGAAGAATGAAAACAAAGACTGGTAATTAGGTCTCAAGGCAAAGTGACTGATTTGTTGAATTGATTATTAGATTCAAGAAAATTTGGAAAATTTGATTAAAAATCGTTGTAGAAAACATTAAGAAATATAAAAATTCCATCGTAACGAAGTAAAGTCCCATAAATAATTTCAGAAAGAATTGATGAAATCATCACGTATAGAAAATGTAGAAAAAGTGAAATCATTAAGGCAAAGATTGTAGAAGATATTGATTCAGATAACATATAGAAAATATTAGAAAATATAAAAAATATAGAAAAATATGAAAAATGATGTAAAAATATAAAAATGTTGAAAAATATTGGAAAATATAGAAAATTAGAAAATATAGAAAATATAGAAAATATAGAAAATATAATAAAATAGAAAATATAGAAAATATAAAAAATATAGAAAATATAGAAAATATAGAAAATATGATTTAGAAAATGATAGAAAATAAGAAAATATAGAATAAGAAATATAGAAAATATAGAAAATTAATAAAAAATATAGAAAATATAGAAAAATAGAAAATTAGAAAAAAAATATAGAAAATATAGAAAATATAGAAATAAGAAATATAGAAAATATAGAAAATATAGAAAATATAGAAAATATAGAAAATTGATAGAAAATATAGAAAATATAGAAAATATAGAAAATATAGAAAATATGAAAATATAGAAATATATAGAAAAATATAAAAAATATAAAAAATATAGAAAATATGGAGAACATAGGAAATGTAGAAAATATAAAAAACAAGGGAAAAATGTATAAAGAATATAGAAATCAAAGAACACTTAAAAAAAATAAATAATAGAAAAATATAGCTTGTTTTTTGTAGTCCTTCGATTAATTCCTTAAGGCGAGAGTCCTTAATCCTATTATAACTGAGCAAATTCCCCTAAAATAATTTTGTTCAATTTGGATTACCTTTTTATCTCCATTAAAATTCTGTCTGGCTAATGGTAAAATCTTCAAAAAGGATGAAAAAAGTTGATGAAAAATCAAAAAAGCGCGAACTAAC
The DNA here is from genome assembly GCA_020466095.1 of Chlorops oryzae. Taxonomy (NCBI): domain Eukaryota; kingdom Metazoa; phylum Arthropoda; class Insecta; order Diptera; family Chloropidae; genus Chlorops; species Chlorops oryzae. The sequence continues at coordinate 21,269,481 of CM035808.1, read as the reverse complement.
TTCAAAAGGTGGAGATCGACAAAAAAATAAAAATAAAAGCGTAAAAACAACAAAAGTGAAAGGAAAAAGTGAGAAAAAAGAGCGGGAACTGATTATGAAGGTAGAGAAAGAAAGAAAGATTGCAAATTATTTGCGTTGCGTTGGCAGCCTCTACCCCATAGCCACAGCAACGAATAGTCGTAAAATTCCAATAGGTTGCAGCTGCGGGTTCGCTGATTTCGAAATAATTCAAAGTCGTTGCTCATACGTATGGCGGCCCGTGCTTGTGTTACGTTCCTAGAGCTATTTTTTGTTAGGAAAACAGTTTCGCGTCGCTTTGTAACTACTGTTAAAATTGTCCGTTGAGTGTTATGGTAACTTTGGCCAGAAATCAAAATGTTCATCTACAAATGAGCGAAAAAATGGACAAAAAATGTCGGACCTGTTTATTGCATAAGAGAAGTCGTGGGTCGGAAGGGTCGCTGGTTTAGTTACCTGTAAATCAGGTTTTTTTTACTTCCTCAATCCCTGTTGCTTGTTTGCTGCCAAAGCTGCCTGCCTGAGCGGTTTAAAGCAAAAACTAATTAAAAGTTGTGAGACAACAATTTTTTTTTTCTTTGTCCACTCTTAGCTGTTCTCTTTATATTGGTTAACGCCTCTGAGTGAGTGAGCGAGTGAGTGAGTACCTTGGTATGTATTTATATTTGTCGCTTTGCTTTGATACAAATGCAGAAAGTGGTTCTTGATGACGCTGTCAGCTCCCCGGTCGACAGGACCAATAAGAGCAGCAACCGAGTATCGGTGGGGTAATGGAAAGAAGAGCTGCTCTCGCATAATAACATTTTCAGTAACTTAGCTGGAATACTTCGGTGACGCAGGTGGAAAATGAAATTGAAAATTTTCTTTCTTTTCTTTTTGTTTTTTTCTATATTAAGCTTTTAAATTTTCTTCTTTCGAAGAACTGCAACTGCATGAAGGAGGAAGTTTTTTCTATTATAAATGATCCGGGTAGCAGAGGTCTAAAGGAAATATGCTTTTATATATTGCTTAGTTTTATGCTTCCTTCCTTGTTCTCGTTGGACAATATATTGTGTATTGTATGAAGCTACATATCGGTGCAAAGCCTTTGGAAAAGTTCACCGAATACAAAAGTTATTCCTAGAAATGTACCAATGCGATTTAATTATTGTCTTTCTAACAAATTAACAAAGTTAGGATTGACTTTTATATAAATTTGTTATTGCTCTAGGATAAATGATCAATTAGATTGTCATTTTAATTAAGAATTTGAACATTGCTTGAGATAAACTAATATATTTTGTAGTTTTTTATTTCTAAGGCAAGGAAAAAGAATAAAATTTTTTTCGAATCATACTTATTTTGGCTAGAGTTTCGATAGCCTACACTAGTCATGGCTACAAAAATTTAATGAAATTTTAACTAGGTTTATAGTCTTCAACTTAGTTTCAACTTTCTGAATGTTTGAACTTTCAAATTATAGTCTTCTGGAAAGTTTAAACCAGGTTTATTAATTTTATAGAACATTTTCCAAAAATTAAAAAACAGCAAAAGGATTTGATTGAGTTAAACCAGTATGAAAACTAAAAGAATGTATTCGAAAAGTAAAATTTTCGAAGCTTTTAAGCCGAGTTGAAGACTACGACTCTTTCATTCAAATAGAACTACCTGAGGAAATTCCTCACTTATTCCTCACAACCGTTAAGGGGTTGTTCTTATGTAACCACTTTTAGAAATTGATTGTTTTTCTTTCATATTTTGATAGTAGAACCTATTGAGAATTTAATATTAAAAAATCATAGCGAAAATCCTAGTATTGAAAATTACATCATATAATCAACAGCCTACAGACCAAACTATCCAACCGATTACTTTTATATGTTCCTCCACTTATCGTAGTTATCGTAGGTACCATAATTGTTTTTTTTTTTTTTTCAAAAATATGTTATTTTATTTTATGAAATAAAAAATGTAATTGCGGTCATTTGACCGTCTTGGCATTTCTAGTGTTAAAAGAATCAAAATCAAGACTTTCAACACTTTTTCCACAGTATGAAATTGAATAATTCTGCAAGGGAATGCATGCAACGAATGTATCTCACAAAACCTCATTAGATTTTTTGTTTCAGACAACATGAACAGAATCTACCGTGTTGACTAAGGACCTGATTTTGTTTTAGTCTATAAGTTCTTTGAAAAAAGGCAGTTTAATTTCCGAATACAAACATAGTTATGAAAAAATTAATATGATTGAACTTTATTGACTTATAAAAAAATTATAAAAAATAATGAAATACAAACGTTTACATAAGAATAATCCCTAAAGTATGCTTCGAAATTTGATATTTAAAAATCTCCTCCGAATACTTTTGTATTAAATATTGTGTTTTAAATATACCGTCAATTTAAAGGGTTCTTAAAACTCATTTTACTAATCGAAAACTATTTTCTCAAATAGCTTTCATCTCGAATTCACGGACCTAGAAATGATTGTGCGCATTTGAACCTTCAAATGTCAACCAACTTATTTCAAGTTTATAATTATCTGGGAAAAGAAAGTAAAAAAAACTAAAAAAGAGATAAAGAGAAATTCACATAAAATTCATGGCGAATGAAGTCAAAAGATCGTGAATAAATTAGCATAAACCTTTTGACTGACTGTCATAATTAGAGCAAGTTAAAATGTTTTACGAGCTTTCTTGCTTGTCAATTTGAAAAGAAACCTCCTTCCTTTTTCTCCAGCCCTCAAAGTACAGATCTTCCTTTTCTTCGCAACGCGAATCCTGCATTTTTGCCAAGTTCATTACGCGACGAACGTAATTTGAATGCGAAGAAAATGTGTAAGAGAAAATTTTTGGGCCATCACACCTGACTTTCGCATCGCATGGAGAGCTTATCTGAAGTAAGTCATTCCTGCAGCATTGAACCTGATAACTACTGAAGCCCGGTTAGAGGTGACTTCATTCGGTGTTCGCGTTAGAATGGGTGAAAATGTTAATTACTTTCTATTCTGATGGAACATCTAGTTACGGCGGCTCTGACCCTACCGTCAGCATTCAAATTCATTACGAACTGATGAGCATTATTTGTTGCTGTTGTTGATGGCGGCGATGCTATCGCTCCAGCGGTTCTCTTCACTTTTCCGTGGCCCTCGCCTCCATCGTCTGTCTGTTCGTCTGACTGTCTGTACATAAGTCATTTTGTCGGTTTGTTTGTCTCTTGTTGTACTACGACTTGTTTGCCGTTACCGATGCTGATGATTAAATAAGTTGACGCCGGCAACAGTTAATTTGACTTTGCCACGAGCAGAGCGTCATCATGTCCTGTAATGATGTTTGTTTAATTTCGTGCGTGACGGCACCGTTGGAAGCTCAAACGGAAGGGAAAAGAATACGGAGTCAAACGCGTCAAAACACCCGATGTAGAGCGAAAAATTCTTCACAATATAATTTAATATTTGTGCAAATAGCTTAATGGAGTTTTGATTGGAATTATAAGTAGGTGTAACGAGTTACTTTTGGTTACGCCAATTCACGATGTGTCTCTTATAATTGTCCTTTTAAGCAATGAAATGTCTTAAGCGCGATTGGATTTTCAGCGCAATTTTGAGGTTGGCTCTTTAGTGGTTTGAAGGCAGGCAAATTTACTTGATTTTGAAGTTCATAAAGTTAACACAACAAACAAAATCTGAAAAATTAAAATAGTTAAATAATGATTTTGGCTACAACTCATCAAGGATTTAAGGATTTGTGTCGTGTATAAGAATTTTGAATTTTGAAAATATTTGATCATTTCAAAGGCGTCACGAAATATGACCATATTTCCCATACCGTTGATGTCTTCTGCGGTTAAGATCGAAAAATATCCAAAAAATCAGTAGAAACCTTGACTCGTTTAGTGCCAAATCAGTTGTCGCACACTTTTCAAAATTCTGTTCATTAAAAGGGTCTGGCGGGTTGCGGCATCATGAAAGGAATTTTTAAATTTTTTTGATTTTTTGATAGGTGCCATCTAAAAACACTGTGGATACTTTTTTTTTAGTTTTGGAATCTTGCCATTGTACTTTATTGAATGGCTGGGATCGTTTGCTTGTACTTGCTTTAATATAAACGTTTCTAATGGGTTAAAGCTCAGCAAACGTTATACGAAATCGTTAAAACTCGTAAAGAAATAAAAATCATGAACTTTTACATATTTACGCATTCCGTGTAGGTACCTACATACATCATTAAAGCCCAGACTCTGTAATGTGATTTCGCAGAAAAGGTAATAAAATCAAAAGCCAACGATATATGTCACATCAAAGTCACATGATAGTCCCAAGGAAATATGGGCTTTTAAATCAGTTGCAGAGCTTTTTGGTTTACTGCGAAATATATATTTATATGTATTGTATGTGTACATATATGTGTATGAAAGCAAGCACGAAATGCTGCTCGTAAAAGTTACAGCGAATTCAGGTTGTTTTGTTTTTGGAGATGGAGAAGTAAAGTCCTACCACGTGTGCACACAGAATGTTCAAATGCCTAAAATTATGCTTTAAAATTATGAAAAATCTTTTTCATTACCCTTAATAAGTAGACAGTTTTTATGGCATTGAAAGAGATTTAAACAAAAAATCATCCAAAAAAGAATTTCTCAACTCAATGTGCATCAATGATACTACCTACTTTTCAATGAAATCCTTGGCACTGAGAACGCTTCCCACATACCAACAATCTTGACTTTCGCAGTGCATCAATTTAAGCACTTTGTTAGCTTTTGAAAGTGAAAAAGAAGAAAAAACGATATGGTACATTTGCACAACGTTTTGCTCCATGTAATATAATTTGAAAGGACTCATTAAATTAAATGCAGTGTAAAATGCTCATAAAATCCTCGGGCGCATAAAGGGACAACAAAATCGACAAAAGCTTCGAGCGATACAGCGCTCCAGCGTTCCAGCGCTCCATCGCTCCATCGCTCCAAAAGAGACACAGCACAGTACGTACTTATGATGGCTGCTGAAACTCACGCATGTTGGCAGAACAATGGCTAATCTTGCTTCAGCATGTTTGGCTGCACGAACGAACGACGTAGTCAGCTAAGAGATGAGGATGTAACAAGTTGCGCAAGCCAAGTTTATGGCACAAATGAGCGATGAGAGGTGGGAAAAATTTTTCGCGACAATCGCTCAATCACGTCACAGTCACACACACACGCGCGCAGGATGCTTGAAGGACTTTAATGTATTTAAGCCTTTCTTTGTTCCATCAAGGCAGGCCTGATAAAATTTCCTTCGACGTTGACTTTTTTCTGGCCTCTTTCGTTTCTGTGTATTCCTCCTCCGATGGCTGCCGCTCATTAGATGTAGTGAGCATATAATTAGACGTGTGCGTTGCGAGTTCTGAGAAAATATAATTAAAAAGTTTTCTTTAATAAAAACAAAAAATAAAAGAAAATGAAAAACTGAAAAAGTAAACATCATTCTTATATAAATAGGTACTTATATATGAGAAAACTTTAAATTTCCACGCATGAACTTGGGAAGCCATTAAATTTCCTCTTGAACGATTCATCACACTTCGATTTCAATTTCTGGGAAAACCGCGCGCGACAAATTTATTGTCTGTAACAGTTTCACATATCTCCAGACCATGTGGGGGGATAGTCATATTTCAGCGATGCGGAGCTTTCGCATGACATTTATGTGTCTGCTTAGAACATATGTCTACACACAGTTCGATACTGGCTGCAACTCCATCCATCCATTCGCGTATATAGAGGCACATCGATCGATCCATACATCTATCCATCCGTCCATCCATACCGTCCGCATCATTCGTTTTATTACATTCATCGAGAAAGCATGAAGAGTCTGACAGCGAAGTCGTAAAATCGATTAATCATAAATAAAATGCTCCAACGCTGCTGGTTTATGTGTGCGATTCCAAGTCGTACTGCTGCGGCGCATTCCCGATACCGAGCGAGCTTAAGCAGGATACTAAGCATACGCTAAACATGCGCTCGCTGCTTTAAATTATGACAAAACACAAGCATATGAATGCGGTAAATGTCCTTACGATGCACTCGAATCGAAGTGTGCGGACGATTGTGGACGAATGTGGCGCGGAGAGGCGCAAGGTACGAGTGTAAAAATGAAATTATAACTACGACGAGTATAAAAAGGACAAAGTCAAAGTATATTTTTTAATGCATACATAAGTAATAATTCGATTTTGCGTTGATGGAATTTTAAGAGTGATAATATTTATGCCGTCATTCACTCGTGTCACGTACGAAGAATTTATATTGAGTTCATGCACTAAAATATTTTTTAAAAATTTGGCGCTGGTATAGGGAAATGTATGAATTTGTTAGATTTATTTTCTTTTTCAAGAGGCGTCTCTAACTTTGTGGCTTTCTAAGCTTTATTCTGGTCGATGCTGCTAGCGATTGAATTATTTATTGAGGTCTCCGGACATGATCACTGTGACGTATTATGTGCAACGGATGATCCGCAAAAGCTGACCGAACTTGATTATTTAGAGGAAGTTAATGTTGCCAATTGCATAGCAACTCTTTTCGATCATTCGTACATTAAGAAGTAATTCAGGATCGTAAGTCCAAAAAGAAAAAGCACTACGTTCGTTGCAGTATTTTTGGCATGGTTGAAGCTGGCAACAAGTCTAAAAAAAGAGATTTAACAAGTCTAAGAAGAGATTTAATTCTATTGCGCAGTGTTCTTGAAATGTCCTTGAACAATCCTTTTTATTAAGACTTTTTTCAAAATTTTATATCTCAAAAACTAATTAAGATAGAAAGACGAAACAAATGGCGGCTGATAGGAAATAAAACAAAGAACCAAAAAAATTTTTTTTTAAATTTAGACTGAGAAAAATTGTTCTACAAAAAAAAAAATAAAAATAAAATAATTTATTTTAGTGTGTTCCAGTTCTTGCGCCACCTTCTGGCTATTAAAAAAAATATCTCTAAGTATTTCCTTTTACTGCAAATTTGTGCTTTATCAAAACTAAAACGTATTTTTTTGAAATATTTACGATATTTACTGATATTTACTGTATCCTTTCCACAAAGAATTTGGAAGACCTTTTAAAGATAGATCATCATGAATTGTTTTCTCGTCTTTCAATCATTGGAATACATTTTTAAGGCTATCAAATGTAAATCAAAATGTTGACTGCACTCTCTAAACGCAACACTCTATACACATTTGGTTTTGTCAGATTGGCTACAGATGGATTTCAGATCGATCTCAAAGAGTGCGGCCGAGTATTAAGTTGCACACTTACTTATGGCGGTAGCTCGTAAACCGTTGAGTATTTTACTTTCGTGAGTGTGATAAAATTTTAGCTCTATACCTACTTGAAAAATACATTTTTAGTACACCTTTAAAATTTTGGGTTCATACCTCCCAGGCAGGTATGATTAAAAAAAAAAAAACTGATTAAAGAGAAGAAAAAAAACATGTTGAACCATGTTTATAATTGAGTTGAGAAACCCAAAAAAAAAAAAAATTATTTCATAGAAAGTCTATAAAAATTAAGTTAATTCAAGAAATGCGACCTAATTTTCTCAATGCCCTCCCCCAAAAGGCCCTCCACAATGATTTCACATTGTTCCATTCGTTTGACACATTTTGAGGAATAATTCGATTTGAAATCTTCTTCAAAATTGCTCCCGAGAAATAAGAACTCAAGCGAAATTCATGATCGAATTATGTAAAGCCAATAAATTTGTAATTCCAATCGCGAAATTACACTAAAATGGGTCGAGAGGCATCATCACGCACAATTTATAGGAATAACGAGTATATCGATTTTGGATTGAACAACAATATGAGAGAATAACTGTGAATGGTAATGGGAGTGGGAGAGAATAGAATGGCGGACAAAGTTGAATGGAAGTGGCAACTTATGATTGAAGTGAAAATTTTAACAAAACGAATGAGACCTCGAGAATGCCTTTGGAAGTACAAAATTTAATTCAAAACATTATCGGATTTACAAACAAAACAAATTCGCAACAACAAAATGAAAGCTGAAAGCTCTCAATTCTGAATTGTGAATGCTGAATGCTCAAAGGACGATAGGGAGGGAGTCGAGTCGAGTCGAGTGGGCGCGATGGTCAGATGGCAAAGCTGAGAAGTCAGTGACAGTAATAAAAGGAAAGGGAGCGAGCTGTGAAGTGCGGGTGCGGGACAGAATGATGCCGCTATCTTGTCATCGGGAACACCTTGAAAGCCAACCCTCATCGCTATGGCGACGAAAGGCGCGTCCATTGCGTATTATGTTTCATAAGCTGTTTATGCCTTTTGCCGCAGAAACCGAAGAGGGACGACTCACTCAATGGAAGACGCGTGCGTCTTAAATCTGTTGCCGACGTCGACGCTAACGTGGACGTTGAAGTTCAAACTGACACTGATGCCATCGCGACGATTGTAAAGAAATTTAAAAGTAAAAAAAAAAAGAAATAAAGAAAGGAATATTCCAATTTATTTTTTTCTTATGGCTCGATTTGTTGAGTGTGCTCTGGGACCACCATCGACTGGGATGGACTTTAATCCTGCGTAACAAGAAGTGATTTTATTTTTTTTTTTCTTTTACCGCTTGGACAGCTTTAACGCTGTAATTATGATTGTGTTAGCGCCATCAGGCTCAAAAGTATTCAGACAACAAGCTGACAGCATCAACCAGTTGACGTGGTCCAAATTTCCTTCCAACTGACTGACTTACATTAAATTCGCTCCAAATAAAATTGTCGTCCTTTTTTGGTTTCTTTTCAAGATCTGTTGCCATTTGCTGCGTTGTTTATTTATTTGTTTTTTATTCTTCTGGCTTTTCTTTTATTTTTTATTTTTCATTTTTGAATTGGTGTCATCTTATGCTACAGATTTGATTTTATTTGATGTGGTTAGAAGTGTCGAGGATTTTTGGCGGATTTTCTTGAATATTTTATGAGATGAGGAGGTTTCATTAAAAGATGTTTTGGAAAGAGAAAAAAAAAGGGAAGAAAGGAAAATATAAACAGATCATTGTTAACTTGAAGTTGGCTGCTTTCATTAAGGATATTCGAAGTAACGTTCATATCGCTCAACTTCAAGGATGTCGTAGCTCAAAAAACAAGATTTTTGAGTTAATGATGAGGAAATATCCGGTGTATCATGTCTCACAAATTTCGCATCAATACCTAGAATCCTCTCTATACGGGGAAAAATAATGTCTTCTTTTTTCATCGACTTTTTGAGATATGACATTCTTGAAGTAAATGAGCGATATGTACCTACATGGTATAGGTATAAGGTATAACATTGAAGACTTATTAAGTCTTAAGAAGTAGCCAAGGAGATGAATAGAGCATCATATTATTGCTGTTCTAATGAATTATTTCCTTTTATCGTGAATCCTCAAAGCATTCCGAAAGAGTTCTTAGAATATGGAAAAGGTTAACTTTGTTAAGCTGAAATTTTCCTATAGGTACATAAATACCACATTCCTGTCAATTTAATGATTCATTTCAAGTCAACGAACTCATCCCTGAAACTTCACAATCTCAATAACCGCAACGAACCTTAATAAATATTTATTTTATTGGATACACATAAGGAAAAAAAAAATGAACGAAAGAAAAAAAAAACGTATGTACTCAACACATCTTCACTTTTCGCTCTTCTCATATTTCTTCGAAATTTCATTTTTATGGGAGTGGAAAAGGAATTCGTTCAAACAATCTGAAGGACTTTCACTTTCTCCGTGATGGGGTGAGGGAGGTCATCGCTCATTACATTTAATATGTTGCTTTTTTATTTTATTTTTATACAGAACTTACTCTGCGGCGAGCGTGGGTATTTTGCGATTGTGCGTTCGTGTGCTACATTCAGAAAGACCTTATAAAGGCCATAGAAAATGTGTTAATTGTAGTGAAGAGTCGGAAAATATTTCTCGAGATGAAAAGAGTAGGATATTTTCATAAATCTAAATTTTTGGAGAAATTTTTTATTTAAGTCTAGGGATTTATCAGTTTGATTGGAAACAATTCCAGAGATTTTTTCCCAGCGAATTTTTTTTCGCAGGAGGGGGAACAAATTTATTAGAAATGAAAATATAAAAAATTAAAATTATTAAATATTTTTTTTTAAATTAAAAAAACAAAAAAAAAAATAAGAAAAAGAAGTAATAAAAAATTAAAGAAAAATAAATATTAAAAAAATAATAAATAAAAAAAAAATAAAAAATAAAATTAAATTAAAAAAATATTTTAAAAAATAAAAAATATATATCGAAAATAATATACATAGGTACAAATTCAAAACAATATAAAATACATCAAAAAATATAAAAAAATACTCCTACCTGGTCCTCTAAACGTATGGGCAAGAGAATATTAAAGCGAGAACTTCAAAAAATTTAATGAAATTTCGAAAACTTCCTTTTTCCTCGGTGAAGGATTTCTGTGTGGACAAAATTCCCGAATACTTATTGGAAATCATCTTCTAGGTATACATATTTATTTACCCAATATGAAAGCTATAGAGTAGGCGTGGCAACGCTTTCACTCACGAAGTAAAAGCTTCAAAAAGTTCAACTGAAAAATTTATATAAGTGAGCAGGGTCGAGTATGAATCGTCGAGAGTGAATATCTCTAATTTGCCCCCTTGTCGTCCATTCCGCAACTCACCCATATTAAGATAGAAAACGCTGACGTATGAGCCGGCTATATCTGAATGCCAATGCTTGGCTTATTAAGGCATTAAAGACACACTTCGCTGTGACATTATCCGCAATCGAAATATTAAGGCGATCGATCGCATACACCATGCTGTGCTGAACCGAACTATGAAGTTGACATTTTTTCCTTTTTTTCCCTCTTTTTCTTTTTTATTTATTTTTTGCCTTCTTCAGTGCTTAATAAAATTCAATGTCGACACTTCGAACTAATTTTATTTCATATTTTCTTTGCTTTTGTCTTTCCTTTTTATTAAGATACAACATATACCTTCAGTGGGGAGTAAAGTATTCCTTCTATCTAATAGTCTGAGTAGATGAGGAGTTGATTGGTGAAAGGGGGCTGAGGAGGGTGGGACGATGCGAAAGGAGCTCCTTTTTTGCTGAATTCGCTGTCGTTGACATGGCTCAGGACCACAGGAACAAACAACGCGGGTGGCATGTCATTTGCTTGCATAAATTGGTGATGCTTTGCTGCTTTCGTACCTCAAAGCTCTCATTCCCTCTCACTCTCTCATGCTCACTTACTCTCTCTCGCTCCCTCTCTCCATAGATTTAGCGTGGCAGAAGATAATGCACTGAAATGAGGGGGAAGTTGGATTTTCCCTTTTCGCCGAAATAATTAGCTTTGAGTCATGTTGAGTTGAAATGGTATATAAAAATTCAATTGAAATTTAATTCAGAGGGAAGAAAAAGCTTTTATTTTGTCGAAAAAAAAGGTGAATGTTAAAGGACAGTATGGAAAATTTTGACTATAAATCTATGCGATCCAGTAATATGGAATTTTTTTTATTTTTGGATGTTTCTTTCGGGCAACTCAGATGGACAGAATAAAAGCTTCATTTTTCCGAAAGATCAAGCCTTCAGCCTGAAAATGCTCTGGCATTCACATTCCCAGGAGCAGAAAAAATAAAAGCCTCAACTGAATCGAATCAAAAAAACCCAATGATTTGAAAATCAACAGGAGCAAAACTCAAGCGCTCTTTTCCTTTGCTGCTGCCAATGCCGTTGCCGTTGCCGTCGCCGTTGCTGTTGCTGACAGGTAAAACAAGTGAAGCCTTGCCGAACATTATTGCCATAATGTCAAGTCACATAGCCGAAGGCAAGGAAACCAGAAACGTGAGGCATACAGGCACAGCTCGACAAAGCGTTGTTTTGGGAGGGTATTATTAAGATTGTTAAAAGCCGAAGATATTGATTTATGCAGATAAGCGCCATTATGCGAAAATGGCAGGTACAGCTGTAGCGAGAGCCAAACGAATGGCTTTATCGAGTTTTAAGAACTCAAAAAATTCAAAAAAAAAAAAAATATTTAAAAAAAATGGAAGAAAAAAAATAAAAAACAAAAAAATTCAAAAAGGAATTTCCTTCCGCAAGGAGAAGGCATTGCGAGGGATAAGCAGGAGAGGCTTTTGTTGAATTATGTCTGTAGGCATACTGAGGCTATTCATTGCAGGTTTCAGCGTCAGTGTCTGATGGGTTTTCGTTTTTAGAATTTTTTCCTTAGTGCTAAATATTTTTTTTTTTTTTTTTGCATGCCAAAATTGACGCAGTCAATCAAAATGTAAGACAAGCAGTCAAAGGTGAACCAAAAAATTTCGTAACGAATTTTTTTCCCCTCTTTTGTTCCTATGAAAAATTCAATTATTCTGTTCTGGCGTAATGACTCGAGCGAATGTCCTTTATTCACAGTGTAAGCGAGAAAAAATTTTCTGTATTTTTCAGTTAAAAAAAAAAAAAAAAAATTAAAGAATGGAGCTCGTGCGTGTTAACGCACATGTATCGCACTTTTCATTTCAAATCAGTCAGGACAAGTAAAAATCGAGCTTCCTTTTTTTAATGAATCTAAATGCGATCAATCAAAGTAAATCCTATTTGCCGGAAATCAATGAAAACAAATCCAATAATCTTGAGCTAAATATAATTTATTTGTACAGATGTATTGATCCATGCACGGTGCATGGAGTGCTTGGACTTAACAAGGCTCCGCTCGGCTCGAGTCGAGTCGAGTCGAATCCGTTTTGTCGTTGAGTGTGTGTTCTCTGAACGAATAATAATTATTATCGATTTAGGCTCAAGTCAATTTCAAGACAAATTTATGTTCTTAGAAGTGAAGCAAAATAATGCCTCCTCCTCGATCTCTCTAACTCCCTCGCATTTTCTTTTTCGATGTAAGGATATCATTACACAATATCTTGACTTAGTTTCCTGGCCACATATGCACACATCAACACAGAAGTGCTTCATTGTAGGGGTACGAGTCGTCGTTTCCATCGTTATACCTTCATATTCACCTCCACCTTTCTTTTGATACACAGCGTAAGCGCGGTATATTAGTTGTGTGCGGATCTTGTAACAGCTAAAAGAACTAAGCTCCGTGAATATAGACAAATATATACAATATTCTTGATCAGGATCGAAAACTGAATCGATTAAGGCATGTCCATTCTGTCCGTCTGCGGTCGGATATTCTTCCAAACGACTGGATAAATCAAGTCAAAAGTTGGCTCACAGGTATTTTTTGCCCCGAGAACGAGAATTGGCGATATCCGCCCTCTGCCCCGCCCACAAATGGAGGTTTATGTAACATCCGAATTATTATTATTTGAGTATTACATATTAATGAATGAAAAAATAAGAGATAGCTTCTTAGGCTATCAGCACGAAATTCCGAATTAAAAAGCGTGGAAGCTTCAAATTCGAGACTTTAATTGACCAAGACGAATGAAGGGTGCAAGAAGAAATTTATGTGGTCCGCCCACATGCCCATAAATGGAGATTTTTCGTAATATCCGTACGGAAAAGCAAGACATAGTGCGTCAATATTGTCGGGACGCTGGGTATATCCAATTCAGACTTGACCGACTTTAGCTTTCTTACTTGTTTTCTTTTGGAAGTGGGTTGGGACATTTCTTTTGGCTTTGTCGCCCAAAAATAGTCAGTGAAATAAGAGTCACCTTAGATAAACTTCCCCCCTACCCCCAAAAAAAAGCAAAAGTAGGTACTTCGGAAAGTATTCATTGAATTGAATTGCCATCAAGCGGCGGCATAAATGGTATTACGAATGTGTCTTCTGAATTTCGTAGCAACTCTATATACCTTTGTATTTGTATGTATCTTTGTATATTTTGGCTACTTACATGCAGACAATAGTCCTGTCTCATGGGGCAGAATAAGTTGTGCAACTTTTGTTGGCAAATGAATAAACGACAGAGGGAGAGAGACACTTCGACGTAGTTTGTTCAAATTTTTCGTCGCGATGAATTGAATATGTTGGAAAATCGTGCCTTGAAAGGTCGTTTATTTTCTGAACTTCCACACGTAGATTTGATCTTTCTCTGTCGTAGACTTAGAAGAGCAACAAATTGATGCATGGATAAGGTTTATATGATACTAAATTCGTCGTGCTATCAACTTGTTGAATTGCTCTGGCATGACTGGGAATATTTGCAGATACACTGTGCAAAATGTTGCCGAAAATAGAAAGGCAACATGGCTTTTTTTTATTAGTCTGCATGTAATGCTAGAAGAAATTTTTTCATATATGGGAAAAGTCCTAAAGAATTTTGATCGGTCAAATACATCTTAAATTTCTCTTTGGGAACCCTCAATCTTTAGAAGAAGTTTCTTTCAATCAACACAAATCAAGCAAATGTGTCTCAATTACTTCATTTTAAAGAAGATGGTGTTTTCAAAATAAAACATACATGAAAAGACACTGCGATCTCAAGAAAAAGATCTTGAAAGATCTTCCCATATAAAAAGGAAGGCGAGCTTCAGTGCCAGATCCATATTTTTTGCTACTCTGGGAAAATTACTATATTTTCCGTCAACGTTAATGGCCGTAATGGGGTACCTTTTTTCCATATCTATGTGAAATTACTGGCCCTTTGGGCAATTGCCCGGAATGCCACCCCTAAATCGGTGCTTGTCCATAAGACGATTTTAAAACTTCATGCTTTCACAACTAGGCCTTAAGTAAGTGTTCTAAAATAGGACAGTTGGGCGTACTGCACATTAATTTTTTTTTGTGCACTTACATAATATTTTACTTAAAAAATAATCATTCTTAAAGCCGAAAAGAAGGTTCCCTATACCGGGAGACGTCAAGGCTGTTTGTACGGAGTCATCTTTCCTAAGCCCGCTTTAGTCCTAGTCATGCTCGTAGATATCCTCCGACACACATGAATTCACACAAAAACACACACCAGCCTATTCCGCTTGATGACTTCATACGTAACAACATATGTCGATGCGTATACGCTCGTGTACCTACGGCTCTATTTTTCCATGTTTGTATTATGCTGCTGTCATTCATCCTCGTCTATATTTGATTACGAATTGTGATTTTCCGCAAAATTTTCGTCTGGGTCAAGATGAGATTTATTTCGTAGTTCACTTGGCTTTGTGTTGCGAACAATTGAGCGGCACACACACACACACACACACACACAATCGCACAACACTCTGGTGCGCGCATACTTCCGCTCATGTAGCACTTGAAAATTCAACGCTCAATGCTGACACTGATGGACCGGAGTGCGTAAAATTCATTCAAATCATTTCAAGTGTGCGCAATCGAAGCCGTTCGAGTGTAGGAAAATGTGTGATGATGTTCCTTCAAGATTATTTTAAGGCGCTTTGTTGTTTCGGAATTTGGCCTTTGTCAACGCCTTTGAGTATGCAACCATTAATTTTTTTTTTCATAACTTAAGTGCTTCGCTATTTTACTTTCGATTGCAAATGGAAATTAATTAAAAAAATATTTTCTCCTTTTCGCTTCATCTCTCATTGAGAAGAAGAAGAAGGTGTCCGTCCTGAAACTACGAACGAACGAAAGACGAACAAGCGAACATAAGGACGCTAATAACTTGCTGTCAATTGTGGTGAAAGCATCAAAAGCGAGCCGATGACAATTTGACACTTGACCCTCGGGAGAAGTCGCGGCTCGCGACACAAAGCGAAATGTAAGCCAGTCGTCGCCTGGCTATGACATTTTCCGATTTTGGGTGAGGCTGTTAAATTTTCATTTCATTTTCATGTGAGAAACTTCGCGTTTACTTTCCAAGCGAAATATTTCATCCATTTGAAAGAGGATTTTCCATGGCTTTTTGTGTGGCACTCAGATTGGTTGCATTTAATATTTTGACGCATTTTTCATCGATTTTTTATTTTCTATTATTATTTTTTTGTCATTTTCTTCGCTTTTGTTTTGGCGCTTCGAAAGCGTCAAGATGGAATTCTTCTTCAATTTTTCTTACAATGGAATTTGAAGCACGCGCCCGCATATTTCAATGATCGTAAATTTCGCCACTGACAAGCAGCACTGCGAGCAGCGGTAACAGCCGAAAGGAGCAGCAACAACAGTGGATGGAAGCAGCCAAAGCGAAGTGTTGTGTTTGAGTCGGAGGTGTTGACGACGGCGACGAAGAAACTGACTTGCTGCATGCTTTTAGGGGCCAACGACTGACTTGTCTTCAATTGACTTGGCTATGTGCGCGACCATGAGAAAGAGAGATAGAGCGGAGGAGGAAGGTCTAGCGAGGCTGGTGAGGTTGGCTAACATTACGACCGATGTTAAATATTGTTTTCACGTTTTTGTGCGAAATGCTCCTTCTGCGGAAAGTGTAATTAGTTACTCGGTCGGTAAATGAGGCAAATGAAGTTATAAAGCAACGTCAGCGTAAGCATCAGTCTTGCGTTTCGAAGGAGCGGAGACGACGCGGAGACTTGTGTGTGCTTCTCTTCCATGTTTTCGCCATTCAAGCGATGCAGTTTTAATAAAGCATTCTCGAGAATTTATGAAGTCAATTTAAAATCGCTTTAATTAACTGGGGTATCATTTTGTGGTAAATTGAAAGATGAGCTTTTGTTGTAAGAAAAAATAAAAATAAAAATTGAAACGAAAAAAGTACGACCTCAAGAAGAACGCAAAAGAGTTGAAAGAGTTTTCTTTCTGTTAAAATTGCTCCTTTCTCTTTTCTAAGTGTCTTTAAATGAGTGAACTTACGTGCTTTGAGTTTGCTTATCGAGAATTAAGTTGCGTGAGATGTGAAAAGAACATTACAAAAGAGTCTGTGCTTTAGGAGACAGAAAGAAGAAAAAAATAAAAGAAAGAGAGAGGACGAAAGGAGCCTTTAGAATCAATGATTTTTATAAGTGGAGTTTCTCAGTTATTGAGAGGCATTAATCATTCCTAAAAAAGGAGTTAGAAGACATTTTCGATTGTGTTCTAAGATCTGATGTTTTATAATTAGAGGAAAATGTACATCGACGTTTCTTCTAGGACCGAAGGATGAGTTCCATTGACTTAAGGGATATCTCAGAAAGCTCATAGAATTTTATAATGTGTGGTGGTTAAAAGTTGATTAAGTCCTAACAAATCCACCTGTTATTGTTCTATTAAAATTCCAAAAGAAGCTTTTGTAAAAGCAGATTCCATTCGTAATGGACGATGTGAGTTCCACTATCCTATTTTTGGGCTTTGGTCCTTTAAGACCAACATATCGCGATGCTGTTTGGTCGGAAGCAATTCTTTGAGCTCTTAAAACTTCTTTCTAAATTATGAAATGAGAGAGCAGATGAATTGGCAAATCAGGGATCAGAGGGTGTACCAATGGGACCTGAACCAATAATAGCACCTAGTTCCGCAGGTTTGAAGCCCTGGATCGTTTCTTTTGCGGCGAAAGCCCACAAGGAAAGATGGTCCGTCGTTTCGACCTGAAGAACAACCAAGTGCTTCGTTAAAGAGCAAAACGAGAAAATCGTAGACTTTCTCCTTCAACTGAAGAAAACTGATCTGCGGAATCTTGGAGGCACGGGACACATAAGATGTGGTCTTCATATGGCGAACATTAAAGTCGTCGCCGACCCCACATGCACCTCCTGCCTCGAAGATGAGGACAGCGTGGAGCATTTTCTATGCTACTGCCCCGTTTTCTCATGGGCAAGGATGAGAGTGTGAGGCCGCAACGTACTGAGCATCGAAAACATCCATTCGCTAGCTCTCATCTCTTACCGCAAGAGAACCAATAAGTTCCGTGAGAGTTAAACCCTCTATCACCTCCTTTCCTTCCAACTTTCCACTTCCTTCATTTCCCTCCTACATTTCCCTCAGGACGGAAAAATGTACAAAATTGCCTGATTGCCAGAGGACTTATGTCGGTAATCAGTAACAAATCAAGAGTTCCAGTGAAAAAAAAAATCTGATTAAAATTCATTCCCCAAGAACCACTGAACAACGATATTCAGAAATTGAGTGAAAGACAGGGAAAGAGGAGACGTCTTTGTACCGTGGGGTCCAAGCCCAAAAACTTAGATTTTGGGGTATTTCTCTTCCGAAAGATCTTTTCTGTTAGACCGCCTGTGACAAGTAAATTGTGTCTTTTATAGTCCTCCAAGCAACATTTAAGAATCAGAAAATAAAAGGCTTAAATCGATATACTGATCTTGTGAGCTTCGTAAAGTGATTTTAAGTATGTTTATTTTTATTTTAAAGATTTAAGTTTCACATTCCAATTCTGTTTATTTTTGGAATAATATCCTCATCCAGCAAAAAATGTCCATTTATCAAAAGTTATGATACTAATTAAATTTACATGTGCCACGAAGAAGCCCCACCGAAAATTAGTCAAGCCAATTTGTATTTGAGCGGATTACATCAACTCGCATTTTAGGCACTTTTCGAACTGTCAGCAACTTTATTATTAATCACAAAAGCCATTCATTAAACTTAATTGCCTTGAAGGTCGCAAAGGGCAACAACGGCTCGTCGCCACAGCGTCGTGTTCGAAATTCGCTCCGCAGGATCAACAGCTTTGTCTTACTTTTAATGGGCAAAAACGCCCAAAATGAGCCTGATGACAGGTTAAACAGTTGCGCGAAAACGTGGAATATTTTAGACGGAATTTCATTCATTTATCCATATAAAAATGAATAAAAAAAAATTAATTGATTATTAAAAATATCAAAAGGAGTAGCTAGCAAAAAGTTTAGAACTGAATATTCATGTAAATATCCTTCGAAGGTAAACAGCATCAGGAATATTGAATAGTCGAAATACACTTCTTGAATTCGACTCTGTACGCGGCGGCTGGTCCTCGACTTAAAATTGAATTTTCAAATTTGTGTTTTTCTTTTTCCATTTCCGCTGTTCACTTGGATTAAGTTTACGTGTTTTTTTTTCCTCTCTCTCCAATTTTTGTGCAATTTTTTTTTTTTTTTTTTTTTGCATGCTCCTGTAGCAACGCTAACTCCCTAGACTTAATACGATTTTTTCTGAGGATTTTCACAACTTGTTGCGTGAAATTGCGTTGGGAAAGTAATACTCTCGCAGTCGCCGAAAGAAGGACTTACTTACAACAAGTTCTGCCGAAGAGTCCCAAGTGCCAGGCAAAACGAATTACATTTCGGAAACAAGAAAAAAAGAGAGGAACGTCGAAACGGAAGGAAAACAGAAAAATGAACTGAAAGGAAAGGAAATCACACCAAAATGTGAAAAAAAAAGAAGAATGCGAAGGACCACGAGGAAACTAAAAACTAAAATTCACATTCAAATTCAGTTTCAGATTCCAATTTCAATTGGAATTCCGCTTGCAATAAAAAAATATGACATCGAGCGAACCGAAACGAAATGAAAACGCGTGAAAATCACAATCACAATTGACGTCTAGCACTGTGAAAACACATTCTCGATGCTGCTCTCCACTGCCCTCTTCCCCTATCACTATTTTTCTCTTCCCCTCTCTCACTCTCGCTCTCTGCCGTCGAATGGAAGAAATGCGAAAGTACATTGCACGGTAAGCCGACGAACGAATTCGAAGGCATGCACTGCTCGTTTCCATATTTAAAATCTTAGCATACATTCAACTTAAAACTCGTCGAGGAGTCTTTTCCTCTGGAGCTGGGCGGAGAAGTTATCCGAACAACAGAAGAAGAATCACTTTTGCCGATATTGATTTTCAGTGCAGCTCTGAATGGCTGTGATTGTGATGATTCAATTTCTATTCAATCGATTATTGGCAGCTTTTGTCAGTGCTTGATGGTCTGTGCGTGTGTATTGTGAAAAATCAAGGGGATGTGTGGTAGAGAAAAGGATATAGTGAATGATATATAGTTGAGAACGCATGGAAGAGATGCCTCGCATTGAGTTCTTTATTTTAGAGTTCTCTAATGAAGGACTAACAACGGTACAGCGGACTTCATTAAAAAGGATTTTTTACAGTTAAATAGAGACTTAATTGTAGGGTTTTTTGAATAGAGTCTATTACAGAGTTTTTAAATAAATTGAAGCTTCAAAAAGGCAGAACTTTGGGAAGCCGTAAGAATGAGTCACTTGCTTGGATTCAGGATGAAAGAAAGGATCACGCAATTTCACGATGATGCGCTCGATCAGAAGCATCATTTAATAGAAGGATAAAATTTGAAATATGTAGCATTAAAATCATTGATATAAAACACACTGGCATGTCCTGAAGAAACCATTTTTGGGTTCCTTGAGTTCAAATAAGAATAGCTTTAAAAATTAGTTTTAATTAATCAATCTTCCTCGTTAGAATCTCCTTAAATGTTCACTACTTGTCGTTAAAAAATTTCTTTCCATTAAAGATTCCAGCACTTGAATTTCGCCTTCAATTGTAGCTTCATTGTTTTCCCAAAAGATTAACACCAGGACAAGATTGCAAATGCTTTTTCAAACGAAATGTCCTGCAATGTACTTAGTATCTATAATAGACAATAAAAGATCTTGCCGACTCAGGAATGCAATCGTCCCCCTGAAAGGGATTTTTAAGCATTGTCGTTGATCACAGCTTGACTACTGCTAACAATTATCCTTTTTCGTAAAAACCACATTCTTCGTTTTCGGACGAAGTCTTCAGTTCCAGTTCCACAAAGTGATCTTATGACTCAATCAACTATCATCATATTTAAGAGACTTTTGTCTTTTTACCGTTCAGATATCTTCTATCTCGCCCCCATTCATCTCTCACATATAATTGCGTATAAATGTTTGAATAATTAAATATTTTTTAAAAGGCGGACATTTGCATAACTTAGCATCGGTCCTCCGACTCCACGCTCTAGACTACGCATAAACGGAAACGACCAAAATCTTAAAATCGCAGCCGGAATTTTTTACCTTGACCACGCACAGATTGGAGCAGCTTTTCTCGTTTCGCTTGGTTTTGTGTTATTTTTCCCCATTTTTTTTTCTTGCTCTTTTTATGCTTTTATGCGAAGCGAGAGGAAAAAGAAATAAAAGCCAGGGATAGAATGAAAAAAAGGAGGAAAGTGCAGCAACGAGCTTCAAATGAATAAATCCATTTAAATTGCAACATTCATGACCTGCGGGACCATTCATCCTTAACGTAGCCAAAACGAAGTGAAACGAAATGAGACGAAACGAGACAAAACGAAACGAAACGGGACGAGACGAAACGGAATGCGAGACAAAGAGGTAGAAGGAATATAAAAGAAAAATAAAGAAAGCGGGTAAGGAAGCGCGACGTAACAAAATACGAAATCGCTTTTTACGGCTAACAAGCGCCAAAGTTAAAAGGACAATCTGCGTTCGAGCGAAATTATATCTATTTATAGGTGCCTCTGCACAAGGATACGTTGTGTGCCGGAGACACGTTGTGGCAATTGAAGCGTTGAAAAAAACTGATGTTGTTGTTGTTGTTGTTGTTGTTGGTCCTGGAGTCAAAGAATTGCAGAAAACCAAAAAGAATGCTAAATCATGGATGAACTGCCGTTGCCGTCATTCCGCACCGCATTTCCCACACTTCCGTTTATTCTCTATCTATCTCTCTTTCTCGCTCCCATTCTTTCTATCTGTGTGCTTGCCATTACCTTCGGGCATTCCTGGCTATTGGCACTAATGCCGTACGAAAGGACGAAAACCGAAAAAATATGTATAATTGCATCGGTCGATGGCAAAACTGAAGTCATATGGCGCGCCTCAATGAATTGTGGGGCAGATTTGATGTGGAAATTGTTCGCCCGGAGTGTATGGACAGCAGTAGATGGTTTGGGTAAAAGGAAACAGCGATTGCTCGAAAACGCTTTAATCGAAAGAAGAAAAAAAACCATAAAGAGGAACTCATAACCCAAGTACAGGGTGCGATTTTATTTCCATGGAATACGAGATCTTTCAATTTAATAAGTACTTTCATTTAGCAGAAGTCCATAGAGGAGAAATTCTTCGAAATGGACCAATTAAGAAAACAATTCAAGGGAACGTTACAATGCACTTTTATGGAATGGATGCTGCAAGATTGAAATTTCCTTCGAAGTATTCTTTGTCGAGGTCGGCCTCAATGGCGTGGTTGGTTGAGATGCCAACTTACGATGCGTGTGGCTCTGGGTTCAACTACCCGCTCGGGCCGGGTGTCCTTTTTTCTGTTTCTGTTCTTCTTTGCTTTTACATTTTTCGTGGTATCACAAAGCGCCCATGCGAAGCCTAAGTGTGTCACCCTTGGTGACAGCCTCACTAACCAAAAAACAACCAACCGACCAGTCTTGCTCGAGTCTTGTTTTGTGTTTTGAATGGATATGATTTTTGTCAACTGCATGCCATGGCACAGGACATTATAATCAAATTAAGAATAAGATGAAAGAAATGAAATCATAAAATTTGGAAAAATTCTTCGCACCCTGTAATTTTTGTGAAAAGCGGTTTCGATTCATTGGCAACATGTTGCCAACGTGTATATTGACCTGAAAGCGTCAAATGCAAATCATAAAAAAATAATGTTGCAATAATAGCAACAACTACAGCGAGCATATTGCCGTATAAAAGCCAATTGGAAATGAAAGCTCGCTGGACTATTGGCGCTGTTAGAGAATGATGGCGGCATGAGCGGAGGACCTAACCAAAACGAAGCGAAGCGAAATGGTGCAGGCGGGACCATTCCATAAGAGCGTATGAAGGGACACAGAAACTACCCAGCAACTACAATTTTAATAGCAAAATGGTGTAAAATGGTGCTTACCACAACAGGACCACATCAGAATGTGGCATAAGTGTTGCGCTTTATGGATTGCGTTGTTAACAGTTCTTGTTCCGCGTTTGCCCGACAAAGGGCAAAGCGAAAAATGACATAAAAACGGAGTGCAAAATTTCATTGGTTTGAGTATAAAATTACGGAAAATAAAATGAATATACAAAAAAAAAAAAAAAATATACGGCAAAGATGTGAAGATGAGAAGTAAAAGAAAAAAGAATGCGACAAAAATGTCCAACAGCTTAAAATTGTGAAATAAAAGAAACAATAATGGAGAGCAGTGCTCCTAGATCACACCCACTTAAATTATGATGAAGTGAGAAACGTGGCGAGTGGGAATTGTAGGTGTACGAAGGACTCGCTTCCGGCATAGTTACGACCGGATGCGGATGTAGTGCATAGTGAGTGGATATGTATGAGAGGACACCCGAGCGATGCCGATTGAGTCACGTGTTGGCATTTAAGTGCAGACGTGCAAAATGAGCCATTTACACCGTCGAAATTGCCCGGCCTTCTGTATCGAGTTTGCGGAGAGGACTTTATTTGAAGTTGAAAAGGAACAGAGTTCGATATACTCCTTAGAAAAAAATGAGAACAAAATCATTCCATTTTTTTTTTTTTTTTTTTGCGATTAAAATGAGCATATTGTCTACCCCCTTTTTTTTCCGACTTTTTGATGACGTCATAGAAAACCGATAGCTCAAAAATCGATAAATCGATAACTACCGATAACTCAAACATCGATAAATCGATAACTCAAAAATCGATAAATCGATAACTCAAAAATCGATAAATCGATAACTCAAAAATCGATAAATCGATAACTCAAAACAAACACACTACCCCGACTTTTTGATGACGTCATAATAAAATGTAATAATATAATTATGCCCCAGTATTGTTTTATTATTTAATGAGACTCATTTTAATCGCAATATTTAGCTCTTCATTGATGAAGAAACGTAAAACTATCGTGGGTGCACTATAAAAAATACTTAAAGAAAGGGGGGAGTGTGAAGCGGAGCGAAGCGACGCGAGCAGGGGGCGCAGCCCCCTTGTTTTTTTAATATTTTTACAAGAATTTCCTTCGTGTTTCAAGGACCACCAAATGATTTTGTTGCTAAGTAAGCGATTCCCCCAGGATTCAATGTTTCCTCTGATTTAAATTTATTGCAAAATTTTCAGACAAAATTTGTATAAATGAATTGATAATAAAGCTTCAAGGTGTGTTTGGAGCTTCGATTGAACGTTTGATTATTTTTCATTACAATTTGGTTCGATTCTCAGCTGGGGTCGTGGATACTGTTTAGTTTTTCTTTTTCTTCTTTGGCTTACCTTTTTTTGTCTCTATATTTTCATACTTATAAAAATGGTTCTTGACCCAACCAAAATGACAAATTGGTTTTCAAAATATATAGATAAATGGCAAAGTTATAATTTTAAGATGAGGGAGTGAAAATTTAACTGCGATGTTACAGAAATCAACTGCAAAGTGTTGACTCCGTTTTCCACTTGTCATTTCAAGATAAGAACTTATGTTGGGGAAAGTGGAATAAATTTAATTCGTGTCCAAATATGACCCCAGCTGTAACATGAGAATTAAGAGGCTTCTGACGATTTTTTCCAACCAGAGAAACACATAATATGCTGCTGATTTTTAAGAAAATTTTTGCAAATTTTTAATTCATAGGTAAAATTAAAAATTTAGAAATTTAAAATTTGTATCTAAAAATCATAAATTTTATGTTTCAGAAAAAACGTTAATTTATCCTGATTAGGATTTTACTCATAATATTGAAAGTGTATGATGATAGCGTTAAGAGGTTTGAAAGGAAAAATAACAACTTGAAAAAAAAATATAAGGTTTCTTAGAAAATCGATTTTTATAGGAAGTCAACCGTGTGGAAAAATTTGACGCAAGAATAAACTTCGGATATTGCTGAATACAATTAGATATGATTTTGGTACAGGCATTTCTCTGGTTTTAAAACAAGAGATGGGGATCATATTTAGAACACCAATTTTTAAACCTTCAAAAGTTAGTGTACTGAATTTTGCTAAACTATTCAATATTTAGTAGATTCTTGATGAAAATTTTATATTGCAAAAACAAAGGTCATGATATTCTCTTGCTAATGATATGTTACGTTCTTATCTTGAGCATCAGCGTTTTTAAATTATAGCAAAATTTCTTAAGGGGTCAGAAATCGCCAACTTTTCCTTATGTATAGTTACGATATTCCTATAAACGGAAACGATTTTTAGGGTACATGAAGTTTCCGAAATCATCAATTTTGGACGGTATCGATTTTTGTCACATGGTGGCAAGCCTCATCACAAAAATCTGGATGGGGAGTTAAGGGGTTATTCTTGTGTGACCACTTTAGAAAATCGATTTCCTTCTTTTTTTCATATTTCGATAGTATTTGCTGTGAAAAAATCAGACCAAAATTCCAAGTATTAAAATAGTTACAGCTCATAAATCACCCACGCGCCCCCAAACTGCTTGTTCAGGTCCTAAAACGTTAAACCCGTTTTTCTCGAAACGCCATTTTCTGGTACGGACAACGTCCTACAGACCAAACTATGTTATCTATTCGATTGCTTTATAACTTCAGTATATCGTTCCACTTATTAGTGGTATTCAAGCAGCTGTGGAAAATCAAGTGTGCAAATTTTCCACGAGCAAAGTTTCCCCCTCATGAACGACCCTGCAGGCTTTCATCATGAAAGTTTCATGGAAGAATGGTGTGTAAACTAGGTTCGCTATCAGCCAATTTGAAATCATTGTAACTTTAATTTTAAATAGGTGGCTACTTTGAAAAATTGTTTGTATGGAAGTAGTGTTCTCTATTTATAAATGTTTACTAGTTGATTCGAATTTAAATTTTTTGCTTAAGTCCACGGCCCGTTTTATGGTGTATACGTTAAATGTTTTCGCTTAACCATCCCGTCGAAATGATTTCATAGAAATTATTTTTCATAATGGAAGTCTCTAATTGGAAACTCTATACATGCGCGCTGAAAATGAAAAAAAAATAAAGGTCCTGCATAAACTTTACTCATAGGTACACGATTGACGCCATTGGTACGAGTGAAATGAATAATAAAGCTCGATGTTCTTTCAATCGAATAACTTTGAAAAAGAATTGAATTTCATTAGGAATGATAGAAAATTTCCAAACAATATTTTTTTGTCTCATTTTTGCACAGTGGCATTTTGTTGGTTCTCGAAGCCAATGGGCTGGCATACATTCAAAAAGGATATCGAACCATTGCTGTAGAGGAAAAAAGCCTATCTATTGCCTTTATGCAAATCAAAAAATTTATTTAATACGTTGATTTAAGAAAATTTTAGCATGAATAAAGTGTTTTTGTAGGAGAAATCACGACGCGGAGTATATCATGCAAAATGTATTAACATATTCATATTCGACGATGGGATTTAAAGGAGCAATGAAGCCTTAAAAAGAAAAAAAAAATGAAAAACAGTTGAAAATGTCAATGGATGGGGATAAAGAATATGCTGCCAAAAACTCGATG
This sequence comes from Chlorops oryzae, assembly GCA_020466095.1. NCBI lineage: Eukaryota > Metazoa > Arthropoda > Insecta > Diptera > Chloropidae > Chlorops > Chlorops oryzae. The sequence goes on along the minus strand of CM035808.1, from coordinate 21,243,212 downwards.
CCAAGTGGAGCAAGCAAAAAATAAAAGTAAAAAAGAGAAGGCACAAAACTGTTGCATAACTTGAGGCGTTCGCCGCTCATAAAAATAACAATTGGAATAAATGAGCCGTTGCGAACGTGCGTTCAAAGGCACAATTGAAAGAGTTTTGCAAGTCGTTTCTGTTATTGTTATTTTCAATTTCTTCCACTTTTTCCATGTGTTTTTTTTTTTGTTCTTTTTTTTTTAGTTGGTAAAAATTTTCATGCCTGTTGTGTGGCAGAAACGGAAAACAATTTCTCGTTATTTTGAAGGCTGTTTTCCAGTGGCTTGTTGGATACTTTTTTTCCGGTCCAATTGCCAGTGGTACTGAGCGCCCAAGCTGTGTTGTTGTATGAGGAAAGTGGCAAAGACTGGGAAGGGAAGGGAAGGAAAGCAATGGAAAGGCACGGGGTTGGTGGCTAAAACGAAGTCAAATTGAAATTGAAAATCTCTAATTGTTTGCAAGACCACAAAGAATTTCGTTAAGTGTGCGGCAATATTTTTTTGCTCCTTTTGTTTTTCGGTCTGTTTTTCCTTTGCCTTTTTTGAATTTGTTAAGTTTCAAAAGGCAAACACAAGAGACGCCAGCGGCAATTTCGGGTTTCGTGTGATCAATTCTTTGGAATTATTTTTTGTGCGCTGTGGTGCTCGTTTGTTGTTGATTTCGTTGTTCAACGCGATTGGATTGGTAAACAACGAGGAGCAGAAAACGTCGATGGGACAGGAGAAGGGGTAGAGGGAGAGGAAAAACTGATGCGGTCATGAGTTTCAAATTTAATCAAATTCTGTTGGAGGAATTAAAGTTCTGAGGTCAGAAAACTTGGCGAAAAACAGTTCGAATGAAAGGCTCTTTTTAATGAGTTTGCTTCAAATGGATAATATACATGAGGGCGAATCGCTATGCAATATTAACCCTTGAATACATGGTTACATGGATGGCATAGGTGCTGATATTGATCTTAATTCATATTGAGGGCTTGTGAGGGAAAATACCTTGACTATTATCTTTGTTGCTTGGCGCTATAAAAGACTTAGTCTTAGTGTGCCTATCACCTTTGTATTTAATAATAATAATAATAATAATAAATAATAATAATAATAATAATATTCAATAGCTCCAATGACCATTGTCTACAGAAGTTTGAATCGTGGAGAAACCAAATTAAAGAACTGAAAATAATAAATAAAAGCTATAAGTAATATCGAGCCTAAACGGCAAAAAAGAATTAAATGCCAAAATTCAAATCTTACTTATTTTTCTAAAAATTTTTTAATATTTTTAATTTTAATAACTTAAATATTTGTTCGGGCCCAAGCGCAAAATCCAATATTGCGAGAGCCAGATGCGAGAGTGCGCGACGTCACGAAAATGTTTTGCGGACGCATTTCAATCTCCAATGAGAGTTTTGCGTCACGCAGATGATAGCATAACTTCGCTTCTAGTAATGCAATATTTGAACCGAGTACCAATCTAACGAGTACCGAGTACTCATAAAAATAATACGCTATCACTTGAGCTTAAATTTTAATTCAAAATATTCAAACATTTTCAAAAAATTTTCAAAATGAACCAAAGCTCGCGGAATATTCTAAAATCTCTTTTTCACGAAACAGTGAACAGTTTTTGTTTTATTAGTTTAAACGAATATGGCGAGATCTCAAAAAATAGCTACATCATTAACCTGTCAAATTGCCTCGCAACGAGAAATATTCAATTTTTCAAAATTTTCTCGATACGAGGTCTCGCAGTGCGATACATTGGAGCTTCAACCATATGATTGAATGTATTGAAATTTTTGTGCGTCTCGTCTCGCGCTCTCGCATCGGGCTCTCGTAATGTTGGATTTTGGGCTTTATATGCCATTCAGACGAGCATCGAAATCCCGGGATTTCGGCACTTAGATTTCGTGAAATCCATATCGAAATCCAAGCATTCACACGACAATATCGACAATGAGAGGATTTGGTTTGACAGCCATTCATCTGTTTGTAGTGCTGCCAATTGTAGGGAAATTTCCTTAAAAATTTCTAGGGATTTTTTTCTAACAAAAAATGACTTGTAGAGAAAAAAAGAACAGATTTCTTATTGTACGGAATTTGTGATGTATTCCAAAATATTTAATAAATTTTGCATAAATTTGGTTGTCATAAAATTAAAAAGACAAAATAAAAACTATGCCAACATGTTTTTATGTGAAAAATTTCGGTCTAAGCTATCGTTAAGCGTCGATAGTCTACAAATTTTAAAATTGAAATAGTATTTGTATAGGCTTTTTTGAATAAATTGGAAACTGTTTTATTTACCGATTCAAGATAAGGCCTATTCATGTTTTTAATGAAATCATTTTTACTTGAACCACAACAAAAAAACATAATTTCTGAAAGAATCTTTTTATTTTTGAAAAAAAAAAAAAACCTTTCCAATGACTTTAGCACGATTCGGATTTCCAGACTACCCTGAAAGATTCTCAAAAATATAAGCCTTCCATATTCATGGCTACTCATACATTTTTGTATGCAAGAGGCATATTATTTATAAAAAAAATATAACGATATATGTGGTAGGCAAAAACGTAAAGAATTGTGGGGATTTTTTTTTTAGTTTGTAGGGAATGTTTCGTTTGCGTGTGGCAGCATTGCCTGTTTGTTTACTTTGGTTTTTTCAAAATTTGACAGTAGTGTTGCAGCATTTCTTCGATACATATCGAAAAACACAGAGTTGCATTCAGTTTGTTCCGGATTTCTCTTGGGATTTCGTTGAAATCCAATTTCTGAGCGGATTTCGTTTGACATTCATTTGTATGGGAAATCCGCTGGATTTCGACTGGATATCGGCTGAAATCCTCAAAAGTGCCGAAATCCCGGGATTTCGATGCCGTCTGAATGCCATATTAGGGATCAAGTATTTCTAATACGAAATGTTAATATTTGGCAATCGAAAAAAATCTTTTTTCTGATTACCGAAAGTGAAACGTGGCATCTTTACCAAAGTCTTAACCACTTCGACCACGTCAGCTATGTGACGTTTTTGAATCTTGGAGAATTTGTATTTTTTTTTTTTTTTGGAAAAATCAAAACGGTCAATTTGAAAGATGTGAAATTTTTTTAAGAGGAAGCAAATAACATAGTCGTGACCCTAAAATTTCGATAAAATAATGAAAATAATAATTTTTCAAGTAATCCTGAAAGACTCAATGTGTTCAAACACAATTTCAGATTAAAGAAAACAATGTAAAATTTCCCCGAAACTTAAATGATTGAGCTACTAAAATTTCTTCCATTTTATCGGCTCGAATATTTAAATTAAGGAATTAATGGAACCCGTTAATATCACCTTCGTGGCATGCTCGATTGATCTTATAATTTGATGCCATGGCGCAATATGAAACCGGTTAATACAAACGGCAAATAATATGGAAAAGCAAAGTTGAACAGTATGGAAAATCGAATATGGAAAATGAAAAATCGAAAATCAGTGTAACTTCGCAACAAATAATATGCAAATAAACCCAAAAATATGCCATCGGACAAGCATATGGAAGAGAACAAACAAGCGCATCATCAGAATTGAAAAGAAAAATGCCATAAAAATCCATCAGAAATTGATACCCATCCATTTGTCGAATTGGCCCGTCCGTCCGTCCATCCGTCCGTCCGTCCGTATGTCTGTCCATCTGTCTGTTGCGATGTTGAATGTTGTCATCATTTTGGAGCGAGTATGAAGCTTATGGCAACGTGTCTGTTTGTCCATGCGTGCGAAATGAGGAGGAACGCTAATAAATTGTAGGGTATTCGATTTCGAGTGGGTGGGTCGTTGGCTGCATTACAACAAGTTCATACTTGATATATGCAGTGTCGTAACAAGCCTCGCTGACAACAAAGTCGGTACATGCACTGTTAGCAACGCAATAACATAGCCATTTCGACAAGGACAAATGTCCTGCATGCCATTGCAGTTAGCGCTGAACTGACGACTGGACGCGATCAGAAATGTTGCGTGCAGCATGCGAAAATTGCTACTCTCACTGTGACCGTCTGTCTGTCGCACGCACTTTTCGATAGTCTCGCAAATTAGCGTCCAACAACTTTGACAGGCGAGACGAGTTGTGCATACGCCATGGCGGACATTCTTCAATACGCTTCGCAGCAAGAGGATGCAATGTGCCCATGCATCATGATAGACTTTGTAGCCTTTAAGCCGACTCTGTCGCGTGGTTTCATACTAATTTACTGCTACTGACTACCGACCAAAAGAGCTCCTCGTTAATTTGGTTCGATATTTTTTTTCGGTTGTTTTTATTTTTATTTTGGTGGATTGAAAAAAATTTTTCCTTTTCATTTTCAGGTCGAACTGCATTTCAGGATGTCATCATAGTGCTCTATTTTGTGGTCATGTGACATAATGTTGTTGTCCATTGATGTCGCGTTGGATTTTATGCAACGAAAATTGATGATGATGATGACATGCACGGACTGTTTTTTTTTTTTTTTCGTGGTATTTTCCTCAAACTCAATTACATTTCGATTTCATCTTCCTTTTTTTTTTTTTTTTTTTGGTGAAAATCCTTTTTGGTCGTTGGTAAGAATTAATTGAAAAGAATTCGTTTTGATTTGCATTTTTCTGCTTGTGTGACGATAGACTATCAAATTGCAATTTGCAGTAAAAAAGTAATTCATCATTGCAGCATTGATGGAATTGAGGTTTTTTTATACAATGAAAACGTCGATGGCGGGAAATGGAGCGATGTGGAGGGGTTATTTTTCAATTGCCTTTCAAATTAAAATTTTCTTATTTTTGCATAAATTGTTTCTTTCTTTTTTTTTGTGTATTACTTCCTCAAGTACTCAAAAACTTTTGTATTTTAGTGACTAAAGTCTTGAGCCGGTTGGGGTATTGAGTTCAAAGCTCATAACCCATTCGCTGTTAAGCGTGTTTTTCTTAAAAGTTGGGACAGTGTACTCTGGAAAGAGTGAGCTTATTTTTCCCTGAGGCCTGTTCATTAGGCTGGGTCGTTTTTACGAAAGTTGTATGATCGCGTTGGAATAGTAAAATTATGTTTCCTTATGTATAAAAAATAATTTTGTGTAAAAAAAAATTCAAAATAAGCTGCATCTTCATACCGCGCAAGCGGATTGAAAGTTGGAAAAAAAAATTTATATGAGATTTTTCCGACTTCAATGATAAAATTTAGAATTTCTCAGCTTTAATCTCATTTTTTAAATATATTATGTTCCCAGATATTTTTGGTCATAAAACTATCTTTCAAAGGAAAGCAACGAAACTACAATCGACCAAAATTTTACGGAGATATGGTCGAAGAAACTCAGACCTGAGGAAATTGCTCCAAGACATGCCAAAAATGTGTTCGAACCTATCAATTTTGTAACCATTTGGAAGAAGGCATATTGCCATTTCAAACAAATCTTCCTTGAAGAAAATCGGTTATTTCATAAGGTTGTTATAACAATTTATATATTTATCTATTTATCGGTTTCATTTCAGAACGTGCCCTGAAAAAAACAACCTTATGAAATAACCGATTTTCTTCAAGGAAGATTTGTTTGAAATGGCAATATGCCTTCTTCCAAATGGTTACAAAATTGATAGGTTCGAACACATTTTTGGCATGTCTTGGAGCAATTTCCTCAGGTCTGAGTTTCTTCGACCATATCTCCGTAAAATTTTGGTCGATTGTAGTTTCGTTGCTTTCCTTTGAAAGATAGTTTTATGACCAAAAATATCTGGGAACATAATATATTTAAAAAATGAGATTAAAGCTGAGAAATTCTAAATTTTATCATTGAAGTCGGAAAAATCTCATATAAATTTTTTTTTCCAACTTTCAATCCGCTTGCGCGGTATGAAGATGCAGCTTATTTTGAATTTTTTTTTACACAAAATTATTTTTTATACATAAGGAAACATAATTTTACTATTCCAACGCGATCATACAACTTTTTTTTTTTTCATATAAGAACGACCCACCCTACAGTTCATACTACCGAGGCTTTTCACACTATAGAGGCTTAATTTTTGTTTTTAATTTAATCTCCCTGCAGGAAATGTCAATAGTGAATCTATACTCTTTCTCTACTGACTGCGTCAACAGTACTACTGACCAGTTATACCCGTCGCAATGCTTTGCGTTATTGACATTTAACATTAAGTTGTCATTGAATGTCAACAATAGACCGAAAAACTAATGACAAACTATTGACGTCGGTACTATTATGTAGACAAAAGGAGTACTCTTTCGATTTATAAGGAGACGCGTTGTTGACATGGTCAATAAAGATGCACTGTGCCTCTTGACAGTACAGTTTCTCTAATGACACCGCCTATAAATACTGTCGACGTTGGAACTAGTTCTCTTGTCTATATTGACGTCAATATAGACACGGGGCCATATGGCGTCCTGCAGGGCTGTTTTATTTGGTTCAAATGTGTACAGGTTAAAAAAAAAAAAAGTTTGTCGTACAGGATAAGTTTTTTTGGAGAAATTTCTTTGGGGACGGTTGTTTCTTATCTTCGCCTAATCATTTTTAAACAGCTTACTCTCGAAAAGTTAGAATACCAATGTAATCTGTATTCATGTATTCATTCCAGCATGGTGCTCCAGGGGTCACACCATTCAGATTCGGCTGTATTTGAAACTACCTCTTAGGCTGTACATTTCTTCACTTTATTTTTCTTTTTTTTGTTTTTGTCAGTCAAGTTAGAAAAGTTTAATGTAGGATACTTCTTAAATACTTAGTAGTCAGTATGCCAGAATGAATCGATTACAAACCTGATTACTTTTTATAAGCATGGTACATAACCAGTAGTCGTAGTAGTGCCCTTTATTATAGAATTTACTTATAAACAAAGAAGTATTCCACCGCAGAATACTCTTCGTGAGTCTATTGCATTGAAGTTTACCTACACTGCACTATGGGCGGAAACCCCCAAAACAGCGGCAAAAATATGAAGGACTCTTCCAATAAGAACGATTTTTTCGGTAAGGGGGTTTTTGGGGTCGCTGATTTCAAATCTGGTGTCAGATTTTCAAAAAACAAAATGGCTGATCCAATATGGCGGACAAATTTTTTAAAAATAGATCTTTTTCCAAAAAAACTTTATTACAAGGGGGTTTTTGGGGTCGCTGATTTCAAATCTGGTGTCAGATTTTCAAAAAACAAAATGGCTGATCCAATATGGCGGCCAAATTTTTTAAAAATAGATCTTTTTCCAAAAAACTTTATTACAAGGGGGTTTTTGGGGTCGCTGATTTCAAATCTGGTGTCAGATTTTCAAAAAACAAAATGGCTGATCCAATATGGCGGCCAAATTTTTAAAAATAGACCCATTTTCGCCTAGCAGAACTACAAAAATTTTTAACTTTTTGTTTTGTTGATGCCATTCCTTCATCACCAATACGTCCTTTCAATTTTGAAGCGACCCAGTTCAAAACAGCATCATTTTCTTTGTTGTTGTCGACCCAAAATTGAAAAATTTCTGAGTTCTTAATCGTAATTGATTCTGAAAAATTATAATTTTACAGATGATCGGCACTTATCTGCAGATAATTTTATAATCATAAGAAAGAAGATACTACAGCCTTTCCAAAAATATAAAACTTTTCGACAATCCGTGACAATCCCGTTACTTCTACTCCACGAAACACAAAATTAATAAAAAGAAAAAGTCGAAAAAGATGATACACTTCAAAAGACTGCAGCACAAAAACGAAGGCAACTTTAATAAAGAGGAATTAATACTTTGTTCAACATACCTTTAGCAACACTTTCCATTATTAAAATAAATCAATCTCACAATACTTTTCAAGCAATGCGCTTTCGAATCAGAACATAATTTCATGCGTACGAAATGTCAAAACGAAGAAAACACAAAACAACAGTTTTGACGTCCCGTAGAGCAAAAAGGTTGCCAGCTATCATATTTTTCTAATAATTTTTTTCTTATTTGAAGTATCTCAAACCTATAGGAATAAAAATTTTTAAAAAAACAACAAAAATAAAAATGACTTTTTGCCGCAAAAACTGGTCTTTTGAACCATAGTGCACTGGGAATATTCAAAGTCTTAATTAAAAAACATCTGAATACAAATCTCAATACAATAGCAGCGAAGGTAATCTATTACATGTATCCTTCCGGTAATGAATTTTTGTGGGCGCAACATATTAAGCCGTGTTCCGTTGGCTACTATCCACTTTTTTTTTTTATCAATTGCAGTTGAAAATGGAACATCTTGAAAGGATAATCGAAGGTCTACGGCTAATTTCAATGCTACTCTTAGCTTTTATTTTTAGGCTGTTTTAGCATTTTTTCCTTGACTGTCATCGAAGGTAGACTTTTTTTTATCTTTTAGCAGACGCTGTGCTCTTTATAATATTAAAATTACTTTTTTGCCGACTTCTGCTGTAGACCAACGCCCACGGGCTTGCGCTATTTGTAAAATTATGACCAATATTCGAGATTATAAAACTCTACTTAAACATTTAAAAACAAGAAACAACCCTATCGGAATTTAGGCAATCAGATTGAAAAAAAATATGTTATACAATTAGTTGAAAATCAATTAATTGAGATTAAATTCATGAACTTTAATACAATATATTAAATCTACATGTATTCGATCTCTCCGTGGCGTAGCGCATAGCGATTGTGCTTAGCAATCCGAAGGCTAGAGTTCGAATCCTGTTGCAGGCAGAAATAAGATGTGGAAAAATTGGGAATTGAAAGAAGCAAGTAAATTTTATATATTAAGGAAAATTTTGATTATCTCAGGGGGGAGAATAGAAGCTGCCACCCATACAGTAAAGTTTCCATCCTTTCTTCAAAAACGTCATACAAGCTTTTTCAAAAAGTCCTATAAGTTCCACTAGAAATGTTCTTTTTTTATTATTTTGAATAAAAAGTTTGGTTGAAAGCATATTCTTCTAAGTTTGTTATTTATTATTTAAATGTTAGGTATATTAGTATCTACTTTTTACCAAAAAAAAAAAAATATAAAAAAACTCCTGCCTGAAAGGGATTTGAACTCACCGACATTGGATTGTTACACAATCTCTCTTATTTTTGTTTTAAGAATTACTTCTCAATTAACTTTAAAAAAACAACTTTGAAATCACTCAAAGAAAAGCTAAAATAATATCAATTGACAATAAACTGATTTTAAACTAATTTAAAAGATATGCAGATTCAGACAATTGACTTTGCCGTAGGACATCGCCATGCTAAAAAAGGCAGTTTTCTCCATGGGAAAAAGTCAGAGTTAAAATTAATTGTCACTTTAATTCAATCAGTTGTTCAATTAATTTAAAATTAGTTGAAATTCTTAAAGATAAGGTATGAAAGAGTTAAGATAAGATTAGAAATCCGCAGAATGATGTACGATCTTATTAAATTGATTTTTGATTTTTTTTTTCTAAATTCTATTTATAAAAGTTCTTGGCCGAATCAAAGGAGAAACGACTTGAAGAATTCGAAGAAACGCTCAGCTGAACGTCTTTGACGAATCAAAATTGATTTTGTTTCCCCGAATTGTTTCGCCTCGATATCATTAATGGATTTGAGCTTTGTTCAAGCTTTCAAAGGCATTCTTTTTCATGTCAATAAAGGATTTCATATGGCGAATAATACAAAAGGTACATGCCCTTGACTATAGAAGTTAAATCATCCATCAAATCGATTCTAATTACAGAAATTTTGCAATCCCATCGATAATACATCACTCAAGATGGGTATAAAATTTCCGTCTCCGTACATAAACACACACACACACACCCACACGAAGGATAGAAGAAAAGGAAAAAAATGAAAAGGAAGAGGAAATTAAGAAGTTCTCGGAAGTTGTTATTCGCATTCATTTTGACAAGGCTTGATGTGTCCTGTTTTACTCATTCTCGCATAGTAAGAAAATGAGTGGAAAAAGCGAAAAGGAATAAAAATTTCACTGGTAATGAATCAAAACAATTTTCATATTTTTCTTAATTAATCTTCTTTCTGTGTTCACTTAAATTTTTTTTTCGATTTTTTTTTAAATTTTATTTTTTTTGCATTCCGAATTCAAGGATAAAAGAAGAGAAGAGATGGTGAGAAATGGAAGAAATGAATGGAACTTTTTCGAGTCGAGCGTTGAAAGAACTCGTGAAGAAGAGAAGAAGAAATGAGAAGCTATCCTAAGAAATGAGTTGAAGCGGCCGCCTTAGACACACTGTGATTGGGGGTAAGTGTTATGGAACTGAAAAGTAGATAAACTAAGGAAATGAGGAAGTGAGAATAGTGGGAGGGCGGACGGACGCGATGAAGTAAATTAGCTAAAAGGAATTTTAGTTAAAAGCAAAAACAAAAAAAAAAAACAAAAAAAAAAGGCTGCGCCTTGCCCAACGTACGCACCGGATACGAAATGTTTCGCAGCAATGGACGCGGATGTCGTGGCAGCGCTGAAATGAATGAACGAGCAGCAACAGTGAAAGCATCATCAGGTGGAGTACTAAGATTGGTAATAAGGACAAGAAAAGAGCGGAAGAGAGGAGATTCGATGCGATGCGATGCGATGGCGGCGGTGGCGGTGATTTGGGCAGAGAGAAAAGTGCGGACTCAAGTGGCTGATTACGCGCGCTGTCATTTTTCTTGAGAAAGTCTGACGCGATTCCGGAAATGAGAACTGTAGTAATGAAGATAACATTTCCTAATGTCAGCAGTCAGCTTTAGCCGTCAGCGGCAGGAAGGAGGCATGTGCGTTGCAGACGAAAGGGGTTTACACGTATATACACGTACTCACACTCACACATACATACATACATATATACTATATGGTGAATCGATGAAAAATTGCTGAGCCGCGTTAAATTGTGCGTAGCAACGAAGACGACTCAGCTTTCTTCGAAAGGAAAACTGCCGATTGGGCATATTAATCGCTTTTGTGCTCCAACGAAATTAAGGGTCAAAAAATCAAGAAAAATCGGGCGCACAAAAAATAAAACAAAATAATTACCGAACTTCTTACTTTTCAACTGTCAAAATACACGGCGCAACGTCATTAGTGAACGACTAAGCTGTCAAAATGCTAAAGAAAATCTATTTAAAACAATGTAAGTCGACGAAATTCGATGGGAATGGTTGTTGGGGGGCGGCGAAAAGTTTCGTGCGATTTTTCCGTGTCTTCATTATAAAGAGAAAAAGTACAAAATGGGGAAGAATAAAAGAAAGAAGAAAGTGAGAACGTAATAAAAATGATGTAAACTTGACGTACGAAGCTTAAACTTTTTCTATTTTCCATGAAAATTAAATAAACTGCCAAGAAAAGCAGCGAACAAAACGATTTGTTGGTTGGCTTAAAAGCAAAAAAAAAAAAATAATATAAAAAAAATGAAACCAATTGGAAACTCAAAATTGGTAGTCAAAGTTTCGCACTCGCCATAAAGCCCCAACTTTGATATGCCAAGCCAAGGATAGATCACTACCAGGGAGATGGCATTCTGACCCGCATGTACTCTTATTCCGAGTGTCACTTGAAAGCGATTGCATTTACGACGATCCACCAAGTCTTCAACCCCGTCGCCCGACTTCAGCTATTCATGCTCGGCGTCGTTAGTTAATCGCCGGGTACAACGAAAAGTCCAACTCTACAAGTGGATTTCGAGTGAATTATTTAAAAGCTTCATGCCATTGCGTCGTCCCATGGCCGCGGGCTATTATCCGCCGGCGCATTTGTTCAAAGTCTCTTAATTTTTACTTAAGCTTCATCCTTTGTCCTGTGAGACATTTTTCTAATTTTTTTTTTGCAATTTTTTTTTTCGTGTTTTGTGCCGCGCTATTTGTTCATAGGTCGCATCGTGTTTTTTTTTCGTTTTTGTTTTTAATTTGCGCGCCAACACATCGGCGACAAAAGGAGCGCGCGGCTTCGTCCTTTTGCTTCCATCAAACGACCCAACGAACGACTCTTGAGTTGTTCCATGGCGTAGTCATTTATCCTGCAATTAATCATGATTACGTTGGGATAGTGTGTGTGTGTGTGTGTGCATCTGCCTGTCTGTGTGCATTTGAGTTGTTGTTTTAGGTTGCGTGTTTTTGTAGTTGTTGCTGTTGTTTTTGTAATTCTTTTCTCATTTGGTGTCTTTTGTTTTTTTTTTCTTTCGTGTTTTTCGTTTCCTATCCCTTTAAAGTTGTCCTTTTCCACAGTTTGGAGTTCATCTCGGCACTTCTTTTGTTTTGCTTTTCTTTTTTTTTTTTTTGTATTCAATTTTATCCTCTGACTTATTCTTTTGACTTTCTTGACTTGACTTTCGTCTAATTTTTTCTTCATTTTTTTTTTTCTCATTGCATTAGTTTTTCTTTGGTGTTTGCTTATGTCTGCCTTTAACGCTGTGTGTATCTGTGGCCACAGCCGTCTGTCATGGTCTCGGGCGTGTTTTTGTGTACTCTTGCCTTCTACATGCCTATGTCCTGAACTTCGGAGGGGATTTGTTTTTATCATCTTGTTTGATTTTTATTGCATTACAAATGAACAGATGAGCCTGAATGGAACGCAACTCATCAAATTTAATTTTGTGTACGCCGTTTGGGATAGTGTCTTTGTGATGATGAGAGTGACCATAGGTTTGCTTAAGTGAAAATCTTGGGAATTTTGGAATCCGAAATTGCTTAGGGGAATGTGGTCGAATTCCAAACCCCTTAAGAATCTTTTCTATAAATTCAAAACCCTGATACTCAAGATAAGAACTTAACATGCCATTAGCAAGAGAATATCATAACCTTTGTTTTTGCAATATAAATTTTTCATCAAGAATTAACTAAATATAGATTATTTTAGAAACATTCAGTATACTTTTTTTCAGTGAAAAATTTCGAATTAATGTTAAATCAATTAGAAAATCATTAGTTGTTTTAAGGCACGAATTATATTTTTATTGAAATTTTAAAACAATGATGCTGGAGCGAGGCACTTTCAAACATTTCTATATTTTCGAGGCTTTTAGAAGAATTCACGCAGAATTTTTCCTTCGCTGAGTGCGATTCCTGCGTGAATATTCAGGGATGGAAGACCATTCAAACGCTCTTGTCTCATTGTGCTTCTTAAGTAAGACTTTAGTCGTCTTAACGTCGAAAATGACCGACGAATAGCTCAGGCTTACATTATTTATGTTTCTTTATATTTTTCAAGCTTATTAAGGGTCCTTTTTTGTACATTTGTGCTACTTAAAATGCTCCAACACTTAAATCGTATTTATTTTCATATAAGTAGTGCTATTTTTCTTTTATTAATTCATTAAAAGCTGCAATGATTTTAATAAATTTTTTGATGTACATCAATATCTTGTTGTTTTTTTCATCATATCGCACCCTTGCTATTAAATAGGCACAATTCAAAATTGCGCATTTCTCGAAAATCATTCAATCTCTCTTGAAACTGAGGAGAAATAATATTTTTTCTAAACTTACTCTCAATCGGCTGCTGAATCTGTCAGTATAAGCGTTAATTTTCTAGGTGTTGAGTTTCTAACAGAAAAATGCAATCGAACATAAAAAAATGTATTAAAAAATTTTTGAATTGTGCCGCTTTATTAGCAAGGGTGCGATATGTTAGAAGGCAAGCTTTGAGCAATGTTGTTTTCGTTAAATTCCAGCAACATGAAATATGACCAATTTTGAATGTGTGCTATCTTAAGCTATTAGAGTAGTTCAGTATGATAAGCAATCGAAAATGTTTCCTTGCTGAGAAATAATAAGTCTCGCATGATTATCGCCTTTCTCAGATTGGCATTGGCCCCATTAAGGACAAGAGAAAAATGTTTCCCAATTTTTCTATGGTAAGTCTTTTTCATTTTTGAGATAGAGTTTCACGCCTAAGGTGAAAAAGTTGCCCCTTTTGAAAAAGAGTGGGATTGATAATGGATGTTTTTTCGGTCTAAGAACATTGCGTGTAGCTAGGAAAAGTAGTTCTTAAGTTATGGATATTTGAATGATGAAAAATACTAATTTTTTTTCTTTGAGGCCATTGCGCCACCTCTAAACTTTGCTTAATCTTCATAATTTTGCACACGCAAGTTTTTGATAAATACCAAACATTTGAGCCACTGGCAGACAGAATTGGACAAACCTAATTTTTTCCATACATTTGGCGGCCACCTTAATGTATATGGATTAGAGTGTTTTGGGAAGTATTATTTGGAATATCTCAGAGTACATTTTGATGGTAGCTCATAGCACAAAAATTCAACTCATATTCGTACATAAATATGGGCCAAAGAGTGGACAAAAAAAATTTTTTTAAATTAATTGTATGAAGCTGTTAAAATTATTTAAAACAAACAAAAATTATTTTTCTGCCTCTAGCAAAAAGTTTTGGACCCCCCCCTTTCCCAAATCCTGGATCCGCCACTGATATTAAGCATACTCAATATTCCAATAGTTGATGAGAAAAAAAGCTTAATTTAAGGGATTTGTAATGGAACGGAATGTGTAATAATTAGGGTATTAAGAAAGGCAATCTGGTAAAATTTTTTGTCGTGAAGAGTCCTTCCAAAATAGCAAAGTTGTTGAAACAGCTGTTAAAATACCTTCAACCAATACCTTCTTTCGAATTTGTCTTTTTTTCGAATAATTTCGATTCAATATTTTCAATTTAAAATAAGGTAAAAACGGTAAAATGAGTAAAACCATTGGTCAATCAGTGGACTCTGATCACTTTTGTAAGTTTTTTTTAGAACATATAAAATTAAAGGCTGACTTAATTTGATTTGAGATTTGAGAAAGCCCAAATAATAATTCAAAATGAAATATGGAGATGGTCAAAAATAAAAATTAACAATAAGGCGGGCACGCCAATGGTGTATATATATGCACAATTTAGCCGACCTACCTCACATCGCTGAGGTGGTCAGAGTGACTAAGGTGTTGGTTAAAGATACCTGATGATGAACCTGTAAGCTTGGTTCGAAACCGGGCGTATCGGCTTTTCCACACTTCTCGGCAATTTATGAAAAATAAATTTTTTCAATTGCCAAAAATTACATTTTTCACTATAAGCGAAAATTGAGAGACCAAAAAGCCCAAATAATAATTCAAAAAAAAAAAAAAAAAAAAAAAAAATTTTCTCTGTAGATTCTTCAGTCGATTAAAATTTTTATTTGACTATTCCAACAAAAAAATTGGATCAGATCGAATATTTGATCAATAAGTCGAAATAAGACATTTAAAGTTCCCTGGAGTTATGTTAAGTTATGTTATGTTAAGATCCATTAAGTTACGTTACTTTACGTTAAGTTAACTTACGTTAAGTTTCGTTAAGTAATGTAAAGTTACGTTTAGTAATATGAAGTTACGCTAAATTACGTTAAGTTGCGTTAAGTAAATTTTCTTTTTGAGCAGTTAAAGGATTTAACTTAAAAATCTGAATCGAAAATTTTTAAAGTTAAGTTAAATTGAATTACGATCAACAGATCACACAGTCAGGCATGACTTTAACTAATTTTACTTAAGCTAATCATTAACTTGTTTAAATCGGTTCTGCTGGATTTGGTTTTGGATAATGGAAACTTTAACTTTACTTTTTAGTGAAATGTGGCTATTGAAGACCGAAAGGTTGTAAAAATATTTTTGATGAACAAACTGAACTTCAAAGTTTTTTACTCCTAACATAATTTCAATTAATCTATTTTGAACTAGTTTAATTTCCGTTTATCACAGCAAAAATTTAAATTTTAAAACAAATCTGGTCACCCTTTGCACACATTTCACGCACTTAAACGAGCATAGGAAATATCTTAGAAATGAGAAGAAAAAAAATTTCCTAGGAGTGTAAAAACTTTGCTTTGCACAGTCAATTTATCATAGACATTAGATTTTTCTTCTTGTATCCAACATATAAATTTTATTTTACCTCTGCTTCGGCACAATGTAGAAAAGCTTCGAGCTCCATAGCAAAATACTCTCTTAGACATTGCCCTATTAGAAAAACAATTAAAATTAAGCTGGAGACATCGTGACACAAACACTTCGATGGCAGATACAAACACCACCCATACACGACAAAGCACAATTCTCTCTCTCTCTCTCTCCTCTCACTCTGGCACAAAAGGACATCAACTCGCAAACTAATACATGTAAAACAATTAATCACAACGTGTCTTGAATATTTAATTGCGTAAACGTGATTCCTGCCATTTGACTCGACGAAGCGGGAGCAATTCTTGCGGTGATGCTATTTTAACTGCACTGATGGCGTATGTCGATGTCTTAAGGAAGTCTCCAATGGAAGGAATACTTATAGGAATATAAAAGGGCATTCTGCAATGTCATTGTACTTCAAGGAATGCCGTGTCATTGTAGATTGCACATGTGCGTCTGTGGGTATGTGTGTGTGTATGTGTGTGTGTGTATGAGTGCGCAATCGAGCATAATCGGGCAAAGGATAATTAGATTACATGCAAATTCAATGCCTCAAGGGATGGCTTAAATGAGGCGTGGACAACAGAAAACCAAAGGGCGTTTAAGTCAAAATTCTTTCGATCTTTTTGCCATATGCTTCATATGGAATTTTTTTTCTCTTAAGTGTTTAAGAAATTTGTGCAAAATTATAATGTTTCGTACTCACCTGAATTCAAGCTAAACAGCAACTATATTTGTTATTTTTTATTTTTATTTTTTGTAATAAGTTCAACGAGTTTTGTCTTTTTTTGCACTTTTGCTTGTTCGATTTTTCACATAGATTTAAGGATATAATTTCTACGCTTTTGACTGTTTGTTGACAGAGTTTTTTTCACTTCACTCAGACTTGCTTATGCAAATAAATGTGGAATTAAGTTCCGAACTTTTAAAAACACTAGACTGCCTTGGAGCGCGTTAACTAACGGACTGAAGCATCCATTTTAAATCGTTGGAGTCGTAAGGATCAGTCTCTAGACCGACTGTTGACGTTCACAAAGTCAGGTGGTAGGCGGCTGGCGGAGGCCGGCGGGCGTTAGGCGCGATTGCAACCACATCAGCGTCAACAACAGTAAATGTGGGCGACCAACTGACTTCACTGAGAGCATCCATCGCTCAAGGGGTGCCTGTGGTAAAAGCCAAAGCCCAACATTGCTGCATAGAACATTGTGGAAAAAGTTGCATCCAAACCCATAAAAAAAAATTAAAAAAAAAAAATTTAAAAAACAAACTCCCTTCTAAAGGGTGAATGCGTATCTTCCCGTGCTCCCGAACTCCACTTACAATAGAAAACAAAGCAAACGAAAAAAAAAACCTAATAAAAAATATGCCTCCACTTCGATGGGCTGCAAGCACTACTTTGACTTGTGCTTCCCAAATTCGCCTCGTTTCCTGCGTTGGAATGCCGTTCTGCCGCCTTACAACATGCAACAGGCGCGCCGCAACTGTTGCGCTTTTTCGCTGTTCGTGGAGAAATGTGTTCCGTGTTCGTGTAGGCTCCAATACCGTTGGCAGCGCTCGGTTCTTGTCGGGAACTTATCTCGATTCGGTGGTGTTCGAATCAAGTTCGTGCCTTGTTGCCTGTTGCTTCGAACTCTTCGTCATTGCTGTTTCCCCTTAAACCAAATTTTGTGTCCATGTAGTCGTAATGAAGGGAGGAGACAACAAATACAAATTCGCGAAGAACAAAAGTCATTGAAATCGTTTCGTTTCAGTGCTGGAAAGTGTGTTTGAAAAATTATACATTTTATGTGACGGACAGCGCTCGAATTTTGTTGACTTTTTAAATTTAAAGCATACTTTATGGGGCAAAAATTTTTCGTACCAACATTTTGCGAATATTTTTTGACGAAGTTCAACTTCAAACCGTTTTTCTTACTTCAAAAAAATTCATATTGAAAATAAAAATCGATATGAGTCTAAAGTTTATGTGAGTTGAAAAAAATTGTACTCCATAAAGTATGCTTTAAATTTATAAAAGTCAAAAAATCCAAGCCCTAGTGAGAGACTTTCATATTTATATCCTTAACAAGGACTTTTGGATTCTTTAAGCAAAAATTTGAAAACAAAACATTTTCCAACACTGAAAGACATTTATTCAATTTTCCGTTGCGCATTCACGAGCACAAGTTCAGTACGAATCCTACCCCATACAATGTTGGCCTCTCTCACAGCATGTTTGTCTGTCGCTGAAGAAGAAAAAGAAGTGTGAATCTCAAAGAAAAATTTTCTTTTGGTGCTGCCGAACTGTAGTCTTCCATGGTTGGGTGTAAGTGTGTTTGTATTTGTGTATTATCCGTTGGTGTGCATCTGATTTTTGTTTTTCGATGGCTTCTGTGTTAGTGCACACACATAAAAAGGCTTCATTTCATTTATTTTTTTATCCAGTCATGCGCAAAGAATCATTCAAATCTTTACTGTATAAAAAGTCAAGATCTTTTCGTTTGAAGTGAAATTGAAAAAATTTTGGGAAATTCCTTTGCATTCAAGGAAAAAGTTTTCTGCCTTTCCTGAACATCTTTGGGTGCTTTCAATTTGTGCACCTTTTAGGCTACGCCACTGTCCCATTTCATGCATGTATTTGTAAAAACTTACGAGCGCTTAAATTACGCACCTCAACTGCCCTGGGCACTGTGTTCGTATGTATGATTGCACCTATAATTTCTATGTATTGGTGGCTTGCGATTAAAAGTTCGTAGACGCCTCCTTTGCGCGAGGGGAAATACTCAATTCTCCGCTTTTCACGATAGCTTAGCATAAGGGAAAATCTGGGTCCTAAAATTATGCTACACTTCTTACCGCATCGCGATGACATGGTCTTGCTATAAGAAACGCTGCTGTTGTAAACGAAGCACACAAACGGTGCATCAAAATAATGTTTTATTCTTTAACGATTTCTCTCTTGGATCACTAAGCGGGGGGGCTTTTTTTACATAAATAAATTTTTGTCTTCAATAAATAGAAAAAAAAACACACTCTTTTGGCCAACACTTAAGCCCCAGTGTCAGTTCTCAAAGGATATTCTTAAGGATATCCATGTAGACCATACATGCGTATGCAATTGAAACGAATTTTACATGTGTTCTGTTTTCCATCAAAGCTTCTCCATGCATTTTCTTCAGCTTATGTATGGCAATTTATAAGACGAACTCATCGTATCCTTCGTTGTATCTCATCCTTTGGAATCACATTGGACCGTTGCCTTCTGTATGCTCCTTATGGTCGTGTGCATGACTTGATATGCCGGGCAATCCCTTATGAATAATTTTCATTTTCTTGAAGACGCAACGACAGACACATATAGATGAAGCGTGGAGTTGTCTTGCCGCAAGAAAATATCAATACTTTCAACGCTACAAGGACTTTAAGCAAATGGTCAAAGATATTCCAGTAGGTTGGGAAACGAAGGACACTCATTGCATTTGAATGTCGAATTCTTGGGATTATTCAAATGAAACTCTTAGCTCTTCAGCGTACAAGTTAAAAGAGAAGGACTCTTAAAGAAGGGTTTTCGGAAATTCGAAGGACCTCAAAGCGAGTTGAAAGCAATAAAAAATTGCTGAAGTCAGATGTGAAAATATGAGAGATTTCTAAAATATTTTTGTTTTTGCGAAACCTTCTTCAAATTTTTCCAGCATTTTTGGTTTCTTTAAAATTAAAGGACATCAGGAAAACGGATCAAATTCAAATCAATGCAGTCGAAAGGAATGAATCATTATCTAGCACTTAGATACACATTTTCTTGTTTCGCACAACGGGTGGTTTCGTTATTAGAGTGAGTCCCTGTCATTGGAAAGGATAATGATGGAGTCAAACTGGTTTCGATGAATGAATGAAGGGAAAAACTGAATAAATAAACAGAAACAACAGCTTTGCAGGTTTTTCCAATTAAAAAATTTCTAATTTTAAAAACTCATGCCGGAAAAATCGAGTGAGGGAAAGTATCCTGAAATGTTCCACGATTTGTTATATGCTTTAAGCGAATGCTTTTCCGATTCAATGCGCTTCATTAAAGGATTTTATTTCTCGCTACACATATGGGTTGCCGCTTACACCTATTTGAGCAAAAGGATACTGGCGAACGGTCGCTTAATTAAAAAAAAAAAAAAATAAACATCAAAGGAATTTTCGAAATCTATGTCACTTGAATTTGTGAGCTATTGGGAGAAGAATCTATTGAAATTTGTGCATTGAACTATTAAAACGGAACACATCCGGGGTGTTGAGCTCTCTCATGTTATTATTATTATTTTTATTATTTTTTATAAAACTCCTGCTTCCCACTTAACCGAAAGCAGTTATATTTCAAAAAGCCCTCCAACATCATTATCAGGCACATTTGAGTAAGAGTTCATGATAATTAAATCAGGACCTGTACCGTTTGCAGGAATTAACAGGAAAAAAACACAAGTTTTTGCAATAAAACAACCTTTGAAAATTTCACTATTTGTCCTCTTTTTCATACCATATGGGCAGGTACTTCTTTAATGAGCTTAATTAGCCTTTGAAATTTCATTTCTTTGTTACAATAATTAGCTTTGCTGCCTCACCACAACGTTGCCTATCGATTTTTACCCTGCAGTAATTCTGACTGCTTTCCGACTAGTCACGAATATACTACAATTACTTTTACGAGATGATTTGTCAGCCAATGTCTTCAACTGTTTTTTTTATAAATAATTTGAAGTCAGGACACTACTCCGCACCTCTTAAAATCCTATCAAATCTAGGAAAGAAAGAGGAATGGCCATTGTTTGGTTCACCATTTTTAAAGTGAGTTTTTCAAGCGAAGTTTTTACTTTTTAGAATTGATATAAAAAAAATTCCAAACATTTTTCAGCCAAATAATTTTATGACATTTTATATTTAAACTTGTTTCTTTAAACAAAATCTATGGATTGAAGGCAAAGCTATAGAGTCCTATTCAAAATTAATATTCCCGGGGGTTTTTTTCCTAGAAATTTTTCTCGGTAGAAAAAGGAATCATTCTGAGCATCCATAAAATAAAGAATTTGATGACCTTTGCTTTAAAATGGTCGATATTCGTGCTCCTTATAAATAAAATATTGCCTTGCCAGTAAGCTTAGAATAGAAGAATAATTTTCAAATCTGCACGGAAAATTCCCCAGGAATATCCTGAATCGGACTGATTTTTTTTAAATTCAATTTTTTATTTATATTATTTATTATTAAAGAAAGTAAAGTTTACAAAACTTATGCTAACTTAATTAAGACTATTGCACTGGCTGCTGAGGCCTTCGGTTAAAATTCAATTTTTTAATATTATTTTTATTTATTTATTTATTTTAATTTTTTATTTATTTAAAAATATTTTTATATCTATTTTTATAAATCCATTTTTGAATGTGATCGTTCGTCTGTAGATATTTGAGTGCAGCCCAGTAAATGGATGAAAAGTGAGCTCTAAGTGGAAAATGACCACGTTTATATTTAAATTCTCGGAGAGTAGATTTTTGGTCATTTTAAAAGTCATTCGTCTCCTTTCCCAGTTTGTGTATTGCTGGATACAGTCGCGTAGCAAAGTCTAATCTAGACGTGGGCAAGATGAGCTAGCGAGGCCCTAAAAAAATTTTTTTTATACTTATGAACTATGCCTATATCCTTCAATCTTATGCTCGCTTTCTTAGGAGTCTAAATTATGCTTAAATATGGTTATGCGAGGCCCTTTAGTCCTTTTAAATCGTTCATTGAAGCGCGAGGCCGTGGGCGATGGCACACTTCCGCCACGCCTAGTTACGCCACTGGCTAGATAAGATGCTCATATTTCATAAATCTTATTTGAACTTGACTTTTCGTTTAACCTCAGAGAAGGCCCATGCGCAAGGGGGATTTGGGTATTCAAAGCCTCCTTTCCCCCTTGAAAATCATATAAGAGCTTGTAACTAAAAAATTTAACAAATTTAAATAATAAAACCAAAACAAATATTTTCGCTTATCACAGTTGGTCACGCTGTGTACATATTTGTGTGACAAATATACATATATATATAAATAACACGTAGAAAATTATTTAAAAATTCTTCCAATTTATGCGACATTTACTTATATTTAAATAACCACTCTCACCCACCATCAATAATTCCCGTGCACGGACCTGCCTCAGAGCGTAGAGAACTCTTATGAATTCAATATTGAAAATTTCAACTGGTCACCTACAGACTAATCCAGATGCACTCCGTCTTACTTGTTACTAGTGACATATATAATTGTAAACTTTTCCAAAGGACATATTTTTTTATTGCACTGAAAAAAAAACAAGTAAGCGGTAAGCACAGAGCACAAAGTAGCGAACGTATGGAGCACTTCAAATTGAGTTTTCCGAAGAAAGGCCTGCAAGCAGATACACATGACCTTCACGCTGAAATGCATGCAAAGCGGAGGCAATGTCGTTGTTCGGTAAAGCCTCCCGATGTTGCATAAATTAATGTTTAAGGTGCAACCCATGTCCATGTAGCCCAGATTCCAGCGACAAAGAGGAAGAAAACAATGGTAACAAGCAATAAACCTTTCTACGAGAGCCGCTCGCCATTGTTTGATAGGCAGCGGCAGCGGCAGAAAGCAATACATATTATGATGTGTTCGTTACGTCCTGGTGCTTGTTGTTTCTTGCTCTCGATGCCTTCGAAGCTTTTAGAGAAAATTCAATTTAACTGCACTCAACAACGCTCGTGTCATGCGACAAAGTGATTCCATTTTCCGATATGCATCCATACATATATTCGCATGGACGTGCATGTGTACGTTTGCCTGCCTCAAAGGCACCCTAATTAGCATTTTTGTTTTTTCTCGGTACGCATGAAAATTAGAGAATTTTCATAACAGTTTATTAGGTTCTGTTCAATTTAAAACTAAAAGCTTTTAAAAAAGATTTAAAAAAAACAACACGACACCAAAAGGTTTCTAAATAATTCAATAACGAAACCAACAATTCCCTCGCATGCAACAATCTCCAATATACACTGTGATGCAACACACTGCAATCAACCATTCGCCAAGCCATGTCGCTCATCTAGTCAATATTGTTGATTGGTTCATTCCTCTACCCAAAACGATTCCCCTTATCATACCTTCACACGTTGTGAACACCCAAAAAGAAGGGAACGTCTCAACACATCTCAGTTCACGAACACGTTGGAGAAGTTTAATTAAATCTCTGAAATGAAAATGTTTTGTTTATATAAATTGAAAAATCCTATAAAATAATAAGGTTTTTTTTTTTTTTTTGGTGGAAGCACAGCAAAGGCAGGCACACACAAACACACAAAAAGTACGACGCAAAAAAAGTCATTATAAGAGAAAAAAAAGGTGACAAAATCAACAAAAGCTTTTGTCTGTCCGCCTGGGTTTATGTGTACCGGTGGGTATCGCCTTTTGTAAAACATCCCTCACCCCCTTCACACCCGCACCACACCTCATATCAATAGGGATCCCTGTCTATTGCTTTTTCCATTGACGTGCATGCCTCACTGATGGCCTATTGTTGTTGCTCGAAATCGTCACAACACGTCATATCAACAGCCTGCAGCATGTTATCCAATCGGACTTGTTCGAAGGCAAATATTGTTCGCATTTTGTTTCCTTCTCTCGCAAAAGTCGAGGTGTTGAAAAGCTTCTTGTGCAAGCATGCACATACAATTTATTCGAAAGGTGTCGTCTCTAACTGGATGCGCCTGACTGGTTAGTGTGATTAAAATGAATTCCGAAAGGCAAATTACTGTGCCATTTCTATGCAAAAATTCAAAATATTCTTATTCTTTTTTTTTATTGTTGTTGAAATCAAAACGAAAAGTCAATTTAAGTCCTTTTGGCAGTGTATGAATATAATTTTAGGGCATTTTAGATGTGGAAAAATGTTTTGAATTTCGAAGGCGGCGGGGTCTCAATGAAAAGTGATTATGGGTATTCATTTAGACCTCGAACTAAGTAAGTGAACTTTGAGAACTTTTTAAACAGCCGTCAAAGCTTCCATGTATTTTGATAGTTAACGCAAAGAAGTTCACAGAGTTCATTCCTTCGGGGGTTCGAATGAATTCCCATTATGTAAATCGAGAAATTTGGGCATCATTTAAAAATTTTTTAAATTTAGGTTTAGAGGCTGAGAAAATGAATTTAAACCACAAATTCAATTTTCCGTCAATTACATAAACAAATTTATAGGTAAATAAATGTTTTCGAATCGCGTAAACATATTATGAAACAATTGATTAGTAAACCAGCGAACTCTTCCATTAATTGAATTCATTTTTGTGTTTCCTGCCCCTAAAAGCAGGGACCTTTACAGTTATAACTTTTAAAATAAAAGTAACAAAAACAGACAATTTTTGACTTTTATTTTATTTGAAAAATTTTTACTGTTAAATATTGACTCTTATGTTTCTAGTCAAACGATAACTGTTAAACTGAGACAAATATTATTTTTGTCAAAAATAAAAGTTTTTGCGAGATTACAATTCAATCAAAAATTTACAAAAACTAAAACTTTTGTAGCTCTCTTTAAGGCGTTTTTTAAACGAAAATTCATGTCTTCTGCGCGACCTCTAAACCTCAATTTAAAAAGTTTGAAATGATGCTCAAATTTTTCCATATGCATTATCTTTCGCTTGAGACCTCGCCGTCTTCGAAATTCTCAGGAGTGTCAGAATCCGATAGCTATCGGAATTAAAACCGATCGAAATTCCATATAGAATTTATAAATTTTGTCGTTTTTGGTTTTGAATCGGAACCATTATCGTTTGTAAGTTGCACAGAACCCTTTTTTATCCGGCTGTCTATCAGATATATGGGCCAAAATTCTTTTTAATGCCTTAAATTCTGTCCCTGTCAATGAAATTCAGTTTTTTTGAAGGAGCAAACCAAATTAATAAAAAAATTAATTTTAAAAAATATTGATGAATAACGAAATAAAATACTCTATTCGAATTGAAAGAAAAAAATTATTACCAATACTCCATTTTTTTTCTTCGCAAATTACAGTAACATTGTTGTCTTATCTTGTCTTGTCTTGCCAAACAAGACAACAATGTTACTGTAATTTGCGAGTAAACAAGATTTAAGTTTGGTAATATTCGATTTTTTCCAATTGGACTAAAGTAATTTATTTCGTTATTAATAAATTTTTAGGTAAATTTTATTTGTTATTAAATTGATTTGCTCTTTTACGAACACTGAATTTCGTTGACCGAGACAGAAATTTAGGCATTAAAAAGAATTTTAGCCCATATATGAAAATTCAGTCGATTAAAATTCCAATTTCGACAGCTATCGGATTCTATGACAACTCTGACTTATACAGTCGAACTCCTCTTCTATAAAGAACTCACGCCAAAACGATTTTTTTTCCCGGTCCTTTGAAATTCGTCACATAGTCTCGACTGCAATAACACCAAACCACACGAAAAATGCCCAGCAATTTGCCTTCGCTTCTGCCCGTTTTATCATGGAATAAATATTGGCTTAATTGAAATTCATTGCAGGACAAGCGATTTTAATTTTTGATCCATACAATTCCATTCATCGTTTATTGATGATGGTGAAACCAATTTTTTTTTTTTTTTTTTTTTTTGGAAATTTCAATATTTTACCTGGTCTCTCGGTCATTGTAAAAAAAAAATCAGCTTCATGTAACCCCGGTCCGACTCTACAAGTCAAAATCGAATGCAGCAGTTCAACAATTCGAAAAGCAATTAATATTTGTAGAGACAATTGGCTCACTGAAAGCTGTTGCTGAGTGATTGAACGATTGATGCAGTCCAATTTAGTGCGCTGCAATGTCCTCGTGCAGTCCAAAAAAAAAACCAAGCCAATTATTTTGAGAATGGATTCACGTGAAGTTTTTCGTCCCACAAATGCTGGAGTTAAATTGTTGAGATTAAGTATTTTTGAATCATTGTTTTCAAACGATTCATCTCTAGAGGAGGGGTGTTGTGAATATTCGCATCCGCAAGTGCGGAGCTTCCGCACGAATTTTAACATCCGCATCCGCATTCATCGATGCGGAGCTCATGCGGATGTATGTGTGCCACAGTTTTTATTAAAACAGCTGATTTTGACTCGGCGGTCACACGTATGAAAACATGTTTTGAAACAATTTTTAAGTAGAAAAAGGCATGCGAAGAAAAGACAGGGTTATTTTTTTATGTTCCGAACAATAACTGCTTCTCTTTCTTTCTCATGTATTCAAATGGGCTGTATTCCAGGCATGTTTTATACGTGTGAGCGCCGTGCAAGAAAACTGAAAGAGACAAAATGTATTACAATACAAATTGACATATGTATTATTTGGCCTTTAAACCGTCATTCTTGTCTTCAGTCTTGATAAATTAAAAATAAAGATGAAAGTCTTTAAGGTCAAAACTTGATTTGAACCTCAAAGAAGCCGCCTCGAACATGAAAAGGCAGCTAAGTTACTTTTCATCAAACATAACGCGCCAATTTTTAACTTTAATTATTGATCATAATATATCTTAACTGAATATTTTTGTATTATGGCTCAATTCCACTGGTATGACATAGTGTCATTTTTTAAAATGGCAATAAATGAGCATCGCGTCATTCAAATGACAACTGTTTCCACTGGTCTTAAAAACTCGTTCGTCATGCGAATGACCTGGCTGTAATCTCAAATGGCGAGGAATGACAACAAACTTTTGTCATTTAAAATGACGCTGTTTCCATTGGTACGACATCAAAATTTATGACATTCATCGTCATATGAATGGCGTCACTGATTTGTAGGGAGAAAATGGCACGGTTTCCACTGGTGTGCCAGATGTCATTTAAGTTGGCGTCGTAAAATAATGTTTGATTATTGTATGGTTCTTATGTTGAATTTGAATTTGGATTTTTGAAAAGCAGTCTGAAAAATCAACCGAAAAGATTTACCAAACATGACAACAAACAAATAGTTTTAATTTCAACTGACTCTGAAGCCATTGCGAATCACGTCCCATCGTGTGCGGTAAAGAAAGGCACTTTGACCGACTATGTTGCTGATGTTATCCCAAGCCAATTGACGCTTATTTTTGTCCCGATACTCTAATGATGTACTGTTCCACAAAAACTCCCGCTTTTCGACTTCTCTTCGCTCTCTTCGACCGACCAAGCACCTACCTTCCGCACACGTTTTTTGGCAGGGGTTTTTAATTGGTCGATGAATTCAAATTCATAATTTCCACCCGAAAGTAATTCTTCAGAAATATTTTCTGAATCCATTTTTTTTAAATAGATTAAAAATTAAATTTGTTTTTTCGTGTCATTGAGTCAGTTCAATAACAACATGTTGTCATAGCGATTTGCGTCGTCATTTCAAATGGCATTGTCGTCGTTTAGAAAAGACACCGTCCCTACTGCGTTTCCACTGATTTCATGATTCCGTATGACACTCCTAAGTCATTCGTGCCATTCGGCTTTTGTGTCATAAAAACGACATCGTTTCTATTGGTATGACAGTGGATGGCATGAAATGACATCAAAATGACTTTAAAAATGACCAGTGGAAACGAACCTTTATATGTTAAAAATGATAAGAATACAAGATTAATGTATAATATGCAGAGCTGTTAAAGAATGAATTCAATGTGATTTAAAATCAGTGCAGTCACATTCATTGACTAACTTTTTCGATTGCAATCAATAATCATAATTTTGAATTAAAGACTGCAAATTGCAGTCTGAAGTCTTTTTTGTTATTCATGAATTATAAGTCTTTTTTCCAATTGAACTGACTAACATATTTAAATGCAGTCTTTTTTCGATGTATGAAAATTTCAATCGCATCGCCATTGAATTTTTATGAAGAAAACAAGTGAAAAGAATGCAAAAGACTGCAAAAGGCTGCAAAAGAATGCAAAAGAATGCATTTTGGGACTGAAAGTAAATGATTTCAGCCAATGAATAACGAAAAAATGATTTCAAAAAAGACTTATTATTCAGGAATAACAAAAATGATTGAGATTTTTTTTTGCAGTCTTATTCATGATTAACGAAAAAATGACTGCAATCATTTTGCGGGCAATCAAGTGAATTCAAATTCCAAAATTATTTCATTCTTTAACAGCTCTGATAATATGTATAGGTATGATAGGCATGCCAATCATGGACGATCCAGATTTTCAGTCGAAACGGGATTAAAAAGTTTTCTATATGTGGTAGGATCTTTTGCAATTATGTAACTGTCGAGGTGATTGCCACATGTATCAGCATAAATTCTTTAGATATACTTGCAAGTGTAATACGATTATGGACATATCTATACGTATGTATTTCTTGTATAGTACATTATGGAAACTACATTTACGTAGCGTGCATGTATATCTTGAGCTCCATTAGAATGATCTCCGATAGTGCAGTGTGTTAAATGCAGTGACATTCCTCACACTTGACACGTTCGAAAAAACTGATTGAATAATTTGATGTACGAAAACCCATGTATACCATAAAATACCCGATCCCAGATATGTAATTCAGCTATAAAAAAATAGTAATAAATCGTTAGATTTCGTAGAAAAATACAAAGGAAAATAGTGATCTGTGTTAAATCGTTTAACATCGATTCAGTCGTAAGTTAAATATATGGAATATATGGATGTGTTAATCATTAACTGTTATGTTGAAATAGCTCAAAAAAACCATCTTTGGCATCTAATCCCGAGATCCCGGGTATCCCGGATTGAAATTTTGGAATCCCTAGAATATCAGGTATTGAGCATATTATGTATGTATATATATATATTATATCAAATTAATTCTTTTATTTGTAGTTTTCATAAAAGTTTCATTTGCTAATAAAAACCATATCTACATCCGCGGATGAGAGTTTTTAAGATCCGCATCCTCGGATGTCAAAAAAACCACATCCGTGACACCCCTGCTCTAGAGTTGGCAGGAGGTGAAAGAGGAGGCGATTTACTATCGAACGTTGAGTTAATTGACTTAATTTTATCTTTGAATGTCCTTGGAACGTCTGAAAGTCTTTGGGAATTGTAATATTTCTTAGAAATCCTCGCTGATTTTATTTATATCAAATTTTTTTTCTTAAATCCAGTTGAATGATCAAAATGAAAGCTGGTGTTTTACGTTTAATTATGTGGCTGGTGAATAATCAACGTTGCTGGATTCATCACAATGGAAGCGAGATGAAGGAGAAGAACAAACACTTTCAAAGCATTTCAAGAGCTAAGCTAACTTCACACGATAAACAGATGGATGGATGGATGGGTGGATGTATGCTCAAAAGGCCGGAAATAAACACATGCCATACAAATATGGACACGAGTGTCAATCGTACCGCAAATGAAAAGCATTGAAGTGGCTGCCTTCCCGCCTGCGCCCGGCTGGCTGCTGGTGTTAAGGACATGTAAAAAAAAAAAATAATAGAAGGCAGCAAAAGGGTTTTGCAGCTTGTGCAAAGGAGCATGCAAAGCAAGAGCTCTCCACTAAATTTAGCAAACGATTTCAGAGTGCCTAATAAGGCATGAGTGTGTGTGCGCTCTCGAAGACTTCATGCATATTTAAGCTCCCCAAATAGATTGATATTAGAATCTTAATCAGTGGACGGCAATGAGACGGAAGGAAGCACAGAAGTTTCCCATCAATT
Source organism: Chlorops oryzae (assembly GCA_020466095.1). Taxonomy (NCBI): domain Eukaryota; kingdom Metazoa; phylum Arthropoda; class Insecta; order Diptera; family Chloropidae; genus Chlorops; species Chlorops oryzae. The sequence goes on along the minus strand of CM035808.1, from coordinate 21,213,648 downwards.
GAGCACTTTCATCTTCTAATAAGCGAGCGGACTTGGTTTGCCGCTTTTTTGGACTTTGCTAATCGACTCGACTCGACTCGGTTCGGTTCGGTTCGACTCGACACTGACATGTGTCAACCCGAACGTGCAAGAGCAAACCAATTTTCGAACTGATTATATATGCCAAAATGATGATGCTGTTGAGTGGTTCGGTATGGTGGGAATCAATTTTGCAGCTCATTGATGGCTATTCAAGTGCAATCAGTGTAGTGTAGTGGGTCAATAAAGGGAAATTCGACCAAGTGGAATAGCAAGCTATCGCTTTGTTAATAAAATTGAAGGAGAACTCACGAGATTTATTGGAAACGCGGTTAAATGGCAAAAACGGAATAAATATTAAATAGGAAGGGGGACACTGGAGAGAGGTCCAAAAAGTCCAATGAAATATTATCAGACATACTCTAGAAATCGAATCCAAATAAAAACATTTGAAATCAGTGAGATTTCAATAGAAATTTGAGCTGTTTCGAATATTTTTTTTTTTATCGGGGACTCGATTTCTATTCGATTTTATTTAATTTCCATTAAAATTATGACATCCTTTTCTATTGAATTTTCTTCTCTTAATTGGACCTTTTTGGAACCAGAAGCACTCCCTATATATAATTCGATAAAATTGTCAATTAATTCAAGATATCCTCTCGGTCTCAATCTCTCTTCTGTGTGAAGCTACAAATTAATGCTAAAAAATTCGATAGTCTGTAGGCATAAGGACTCACAAAGGACTCAACACAATGTATTTAGTTACAATTGAAGCCAAACGAAAATCGACTATCGTCATTCTCAATTGTCTATTGAAACGTGTGGGAATGGAAGAAGGCAAAAAAAAAAAAAAAAAAAAAACAAATTGCGATCTTACGAGCATATCCGACGACAAATCGCCATGAGTGCATACTATCGAACGGTGTCAGGGGCCAGCTAAAGCCTTGCCATGTTACTCACTGCAACACACAACGTTTGGCTAGAGGAATGAAAAGGAAGGATGACCAGGAAGTTACAGGATGTGACAATATTGCTTTTGATTTATGGTGCCATAAATTCATTTTTGTTTTTCTCGCCTCGCATTTCTGCACGAGCACACGAATAGCAAAATGTGTACATAGCTAGCGACGCATATGTTGGCGATCAGAATCGAAGGTACACCAGCAAAGCATGAAAATTGCGCTAAAATTGCAGAGGCACTTCATACGTTCAAAGGCATCGACAGCCAACGTTGGAGACGATATCAAAATGGTATGGAATGGAATGAATTGGCATGCACATGGAATAGAGAGCCTGTGTATTCTCGTGTACTATCTTATGACTGTTAGTGTCTAAGCTCAGCGTCATATTGGATTAGGAAATGGTAACAAAAGCCAAGTAAGCCAACCAGCCAGGCGGCAAAGAAGCACCGAGCATAATGCACACACTTCCCCAGCAATTTGTGCAGCTCGCCTACGTGTGTCCGTGGTCTTCACCTTCGTTGCTTTCACTCGTAACGTTAAATGGCATTTCTCGAATCGCACGCAATTCGACCTTAACAAATTTGTTTGCGAAGCCACGATGCGGTGTACTCCTACATGCACTACTATATAAGCTCTATCTGCGCCTCCACCTACATAAACACTTCGATGAGTCGACGACGACGACGCGACGAAGAAGAAAAATTCCGTGTGCTGTGAATATACAGCCACTTTTCGTCCCGAACTGTCTATTCTTGTGCAATTTAATGGCAACAGTTTTTCTTGTACTCTACCTCCAGATTGCATTGAGATGTCGTGCCAGATAATCGAGTCATGTGTCGCAGCATCTCTTCCCCCCCATTGCAGGGAGGAAATGTACGATGTTTGCTTTGACGACGGGTTGTTACCTTAGAAAAATCGCAGCAATCGACGAAAAGTCAGTGTCATCCTTTTTGGCAGTGACACCTTCCTTCAGCTACGGCAACTGCTCCAAATTGTCCCGCTTGAGTGCGTTGTGTGTTCCTGTTTATGGAAGACCGAACCACATGCTAGGCGATTATAATGCAAGCTTCAGGATTTTATCTGTCATCACATTGTACAAAGTTGCCGCTTAAATGTTCTTCCAACCAAAAAGATTATTATTAGTTGTCTAATACCGTTTTGAGATGGTCATGTCATTATGGGAAAAGTTTGCCGCGCATTAAGGACTTTATTAGTATTAGTCGTTTTGTGGCAAGATTTGAGAGCCTCCGAATGGATTTTTGCAGAGCTTTAGCATTTCCCTGCTTAAGCTTCAAAACTGATTTTTCTAAAACGTATATACACCGCAATTAAATCTTCTTCAAAGGACAACTGACGGCTCACATTCGCCTAATTTAACCGCAGTAAAATAATCAACTGACGTCAGTCAACATCATCCAGCTAACGCGGAGAGACATGTCAACACATGAATTCAGTTTGCATCATGCTGCACGCAACATGTCAACTCATAAGTAATTTATTCACAGTCACAGAGAGTAAGGAAAATCACATTTCATCTCATGATGGGCCTAAGGCGATCTCAAACGTACACTTGCGTCGAGAGCTCTAAGGCTGTTCGGTAATTAATTGTTAGTAAAAGCTATTGAGTAATTATAGCTTAAGCTTTATCCTCTCACAAGCAACATCTCTAGGCAAAAGAAAAACAAAAATCATTCTGGGAAGGTAAAAAACTAAGAATTTATTTAAATATAGAAAGGATTTGACTTCAATATTTGAGTTTTAGTTTTTCGTAGAGTGGAACTTCATTGCTTACAGTTTGTACGGCTTTTTCCTCAAAAAATCCTTTTTCCACCAGGTAACGTGGCTTTTCGAAATGTGGATTTACTCGATAGAAGTCCACCAACATCCTAACGGACCGTAAATGGCCGATTCCTTTAAAGAGACGTTCACCCGAGAGAAGATCATCGGGGAAAATAGTCTTTATAACGGTATCACCCGACGAAGGCACCCATGGCCGATCCTTTTCTGGTACTGTCGCCCCAAATGCTACTTTAACGATATCTTTTCGAACTTCTTTCAATCGATTTTCAATGCCCTTTTCATATTTCAATTCGATTGCCATCTAAGGGGGAAAAATTCAAAATTAATTAAAAAATGTTGTATGAAAAATCGGTTTACCCTCTTTTTGGAACAAGCAGTGGTTTTTGTTCAGAAAATTAAAATGTTGGTGTAATTTTTTTATTCTAGCCCTTTACTGGAGTATTCTACGTACGGGACAAATAATATTCCTGATGTTTTTTATGTTTAAGTGTTTAATTGGATGAAAAGATTATTTTAATGTACTCATATTAAGATACTTGACAGGATATAAGTTGCCCTATCGAAAATTTTTGAATAATTATATTAGTTTTTGACTGTTTGTGCGGTACAAAAGTATCATTTTCTGTGGAATGCTCCTACTGTATAAAAAACAACAACAACAAATATTCACTCACTCCAAATACTTTCTCAAGAACTTTACATAATTGTTGCGAAAAATGTTTCTTGTTGTTTTAGGGAACTTCCATTGTTTTTAGAACAATTTATATTGTTGGGAACGATTTAACCAACCAAATTGTTGGGCCAAAGTATAAAATTGTGGTCTTACATTTTATTTTTTTGACTGATTGATTTGTGAAAAATAATTTTTTAAAGAAGTATTTTGCAGCTTTTTCGAGCAGAACTCGACAATGCATCCCAGCGGCCAAAATGCTGCCTACAGAAGCAATGAACCGTAACACATTTCGTAGGCCGTACGCGGTAATGCATGCGACCTCATTTACCATCCTAGTATACTTTTATGCGAGCGTGGCCGTTTTGTAGAATCCGCAGGCAGTTCGCCTACAATCTCGTATACTTTGTAAGCTATTGGTAGGCAGTTCGCCTACAATCTCGTATACTTTGTAAGCTATTGGTAGGCAGTTCGCCTACAATCTCGTATACTTTGTAAGCTATTGGCAGCCAGTTCGTCTACAATCTCGTATACTTTGTAAGCTATTGGTAGGCAGTTCGCTTACAATCTCGTACACTTTGTAAGCTTTTGGTAGGCAGTTCATCTACAATCTCGTATACTTTGTAAGCTATTGGTAGGAAATTCGCTTACAATCTCGTACACTTTGTAAGCTATTGGTAGGCAGTTCGTCTACAATCTCGTATACTTTGTAAGCTAGTGGTAGGCAGTTCGCCTACAATCTCGTATACTTTGTAAGCTATTGGCAGCCAGTTCGTCTACAATCTCGTATACTTTGTAAGCTATTGGTAGGCAGTTCGCTTACAATCTCGTATACTTTGTAAGCAATTGGTAGGCAGTTCGCCTACAATCTCGTATACTTTGTAAGCTATTGGCAGCCAGTTCGTCTACAATCTCGTATACTTTGTAAGCTATTGGTAGGCAGTTCGCTTACAATCTCGTACACTTTGTAAGCTTTTGGTAGGCAGTTCATCTACAATATTTTATACTTTGTAGCTATAAATATTCAGGTCGCTTACACAGTCTCTTATACTATGTAGGTGGCACTGTTGGCCGCTGGGATCATCCCGATTTCAACAAACTATCATTCGAATTAAAGACATTTTAACCCTCTAACACTTGCTATTACATAGTTTTAAGATTGGTCAAGAAAAATGATAATATTGACCCTTAAACCTAGAAAAAACATTTTTTAAAGCATCAAATATTTCATTCATCGGCATCTAAAAAATCGATAGATTTTTTTTTAATTGTTTACTTCAATTGTTTACTTATACTCAGCAAACTCTTTGGATGGAAGGCAAAGTTATAAAGCTCTATTTAAAATTAGTTTTCTGAGCGTCAGTAAAAAAGAATTAGATGACCTCTGCTTAAAAATGTTCGAAGGTCTTGTTCTTTTATATTCCCTTCCCAGTGTGATTATAAAGTCAAAACTTTTTCAAATTTGCACGAAAAAATTCCCCGGGAATATTTAGAATCAACCTATGAAAAGCAATGAAAATTTTTAAAATATTTTTTTCCTGTTTAGAAGGACAAAGTGTCAAAGAAAAGTGTTTTAAGATGGCCCGGGACAAAATTGTGTCGATAAGCTAATTTTAAAAAGTTATTAAAATAATATTTCATACAGTACAAAATTGTTCCCGCTATTGAATACATCATGCAGTAAAGGGTTAAATAAATGTGGTTGTTTTAAGTAGTTCCAATAGCCATCTATAGCGACTATAGAGAAACTCGTTTTGCAGGACGATTTTTTTTTTCGAATATTCTATATACAAACCTCTGGCAGGTTCCATTTGTCAGCCACGGTTTTTGCAATGGCTTTCACTTCCTTCGGCTCGGTTTGTATCGAGGCTAAAAGCCGACGTTCGCCTTCGATGGAGAAAAGAGCTTTCAATTGTTCTTTCGACATGTCGTTCTCGTGGTTGCTGCCCAGATTGTTTATCCACTCAGTAAAACGTTCAGCCGACTATTGGGGGATAAATAAGGATTTGAATGGATTCAAAAATACTTCGTCCTTGAATGGTAAAGCTTTTTAATGCAAAACGTAGACAAAGTACTAAGGATATTCGATTTTCTCAAAGTTTTTACATTCGGACTAATGTAACTGAAAAAGCTTACCGCATCCATCAGCTGTTCGGCTTGCTCATTGAGAGTCTTTTCCATTATGCTGCGCTCGAGGTTATAGATCTTCGAATTCCATTTGACACGTTCCCTGCGCGGCTTACAGATGTACGAAGCTAGCCAGTTTTTTGTATCCTTTACCTCTTTTTTCTCCTGCTCCAGCGGTAAATCAAGTTTGAGGTCGAACTTTGGGAATTCGTTCTCTAAGCGTAATATTTCCGAGCAGGTGCTCTCATTGAAACCACCCTGCAGAATCAAAATCAATATGATGCATTATGCCAAAGGCAAGAGATCTCTGTCACCTTCGATTCCATCTTTGACGTGCCATCGTCGTCCTGGGACTGAACTTCCTCAGATTCATCGATATATGCATTCTTATCGAACTCGTTGTACTCATAGGGCATAATTTGCTCCACCCGGTTGCGCAAAGTCGTTGGCAGTGTCACCGAAAAGTCAATATTCCGAATGTGATTGTGGGCGGTTCTCACTTGCGATTTCAATTCGATTTCGTCGACTACATTTTTCCAGTAACTGGAGCATTTTGGCTCTGCCTTACGCATGATGAAACTTACAATATTAATGAATAATTAGATTATCAAACATAAAAATTAAAAGTGTATCTAAGCTCGTCTGTGTATCGGAATTTTTTTTTTTTTTTTTACTGCTTAAAATAGTCAACAGTTGCTTTGTTTGTTTGGTCGATGGGGTTGTGACGTGCTTGGAGCTTTCCTTTCTTCATTGGGTTGTGTCTGTGATAAGGATAACCAATTGTGAAAGCTTCTTGCAGGGCTGCCATCATTTTTAGTGGTGTATTTAAGTGTCTTATTCTAATGGAAGTTACGATTTTCCATTTGAAGGCAGAGAATAATGCTTTATTTCCAATAACGCGGATTCCTGCAAATATTGAAAACATATAATCATATGAAATCAGTTTTAATCATCAGCGGATGTTTTCCTGTACACACACAAGTAATATTTCCTGCACGTGAGCTTGAATTTGAAACAACTCACAATTCACAAAAAAAAAAAAAAATTAGAGCAGATCCTTTATAAAAATGTGTTAAATATTAGAGGAGTGCTCCGTCGTTTTGGGAGTGCTTTTGATTGAAATATTCACAAACGGTTTTAAAGAATGAAATTTTGTATACCAGTAATATTTTCGCGGAATATTCATAATTTTTTTTTCACAAGAATAATCGAATATTTAGTTCAAATTCAACCTTCAATTGCAAATAAATTTCTTCGGAAAAAATTTACTGAGCCGTTCACTCATACATACAAAGACTTCTTCACTAACTGAACGGATTAAAAGTATGTGTTCAGGCGCACCCTCTATTAGAAATCGCATTTTTCATGCAACTCCTGCAGCGTGAAATCTCCTGCGCTATTGGAAAAAGGGCAAAAGTGCCAGAGGTATGAAGGAAGTTAGGAGTTAATTCTTTTAAAAAATATCTCTTATTCAGTTTAGGGGTTTGACACAAAAATTTTTAAAAAAAAAGGTTTCAGAATAACGAAAACAACAATTTTTATAATTTTGTCCAACTTATTTCTCTTCAAAGAATGAAGTGGACTTATGGACTTTGTTTGGCCTTCCACTTAAGGAGCTCTCTCCATTTCTGTCAGAAGCGAAACAGAAGCGTTTTTTTAAACAAAGTTTTTGTATTTATACACACCTTGCCCTAAACAAGCGTTTTTCTATATAAATTTTTGACAAAGATTTTCTTACATAGGTAGCTTTAAGATTTGTTAAGAAAATAAGATTCTGTAGACCTCGAAGCCTTAAAAACCTTCAAAAATTAATATAAAAATAAAGGGTTCTAGAAATATTTTTTGTAATACTGTTTTCATGTTAAGAAGCCCATTGGTTCAAAACAAAAGTGCATTTAAGTATATTTTCTGATAAAATAAGAATTAATTATTTGCAAACTAGTTTTATTTGTCATCTATATAAACGTTAAAGAAGTTTTAGGGGGTTTTTTTTATGTCATAGAACCTAACCGAATGTTAATGAATCAAGTAAATCAAAGAAATCAAAGAATCAAGAGATACAAAGGGTCTTGCCGATTCAGGAAGACAATCGGCCCCCTGAAAGGTACTTTGAAGATTTGTTGATATTTAAAAAACCTCATTATTTTCATAATTTTTCTTCAAAGTAAACTTTACAACTTCACCTACCACAGTAATCGATTCATGGAGCTTTCTTCTAGGTTCTTATTTATATAAAGAAAAGTTATAATTCAAATATTGCTTTAAAGCTCGTTTGCTACTGTTGTGATTAAAGTTTTCGTTCCGAAAAACAAAACAATTTTGTATGAAAATGTTGAAAGGAATGTTGAGAAGATATTATGACGATAAACTTTAACTGGAACAGTAGCAAATGGGCCTAAATCTTATCTTGTTTTAACATCTGAAATTAAATAAGGAACTGTCAGAACTCAAGCCGGAAATCTCAAAATCAAATCAAGCTCAACAACCCGCCCAACACAAACGCGCCATGCACGTTTTAACCCATGAGTTGAATAAATACATTTGAAAGAATCCACAAAAGTGAGGAGGTAATCACACTGAAGCCTTTTTATTGTCTTTTATTGTTGTTTTTTGTTGCCGTTGTTTTGCCGTTGCTTCAAGAACAATATTGTACGCCAGGTGTTTGTCAACATGTTGACAAAGAAAGGTATTGTTGCATCGCTGAATAGCGTTAGAGTTGCACAAGAGCTTAAGGAAAATATTTGCATGACACTTTACGCGATTTTCTCAATCTTTGTTTGTTTGCTTGCGTTTGTCTTCCTTGCCCTGGGTGACTTTATTTTCATGGCTAGAGGATTTCGTATATCCTTCATATTATGTAGTTTAAAAACGATTGTTTTTCTTTTCTTTTAGTTTTTTGTGGTTTTCCTCTTTGGCTTGTTCGTGTGAAATAACTTGTTGACTTGTGTCTTCAATTGTTGCGACCCATGTGTGGCAATTGAATGGAAAGTGGAATCGTTCGAAGGACTTTTATTTGGGGTATCTATTTTTATTTTATTTAATTTTTTTTTTTTTGTGTTTTAAGTTGCACGTGCTCCGTTGATTGGAATGATACACTTAGAACATTGAAATTTGAGGCTATTAAAGGACTTATAGTACAATAAGTAACTTCTTGTGCGATGTCCTGAGAAGAAAAGTTGAGTTTTGAATATTTTTTTAAGGTTCTCTCTAAAATGATACTGAACACTCTATTGTAAAAGCCGTAGGCGGAAAAGAAATAGATTAAACTTATGAGCCCTGGGTGGTGGTGGTTGTTGGTTCCCCCAGCTTACGGCCATTGGTAGGGGCCCCTAATTGTTCAGGTATTTCCTGAAGGGTTATTCTAATGTAAGCACTTTTAAAAATCGAAACAAAATTTTTTCGTGCACCTTAAGTTACAAGTAAAAACAATAATTCCTTAACCTTCATTGTCTTATAAAAAAAAAAAATCAAAAAAATTGGTCAAACCTATGCGTTTCCATCAAAATAACCCCATAACTAACAAATGGGTGACCTGACATTTTTCTCTACAGTCCTAAAAGTTATCCATTGCTAACTGTTTTAAATACGTAAAAATTGTGCTGCCACCTTATTCTTCCTATTCGTATAAAAATATTGTAACGATGAGCGTCGGACCTTGGGTTATCAATTGAAAGCTTCCCTTTAAGGCTAATTTTGACCAAATTTGTTTCTTTTGTCTTCTGGAATCTTGAAGATTTCCACAAAGAAAATATATCCCCTTTATGAATATAACATTTTGAGCCACCAATTTATCTTCTTTGAAAGGTAACATAGCTTCTTATTAGTGAAAAACTAATTTCTCTTTGAAGAACGCGTTGTTCCAAAAATATTTTCTTCGCCATTCTTCTTCGAAATTTTCTTCAATGGGGGGGAAGGGCGTATGTACCTAAGGAACACTTCCAATCTTGCAGTTAACTGAAAAGAACAAGTACTTCGAATAACAAAAGGAACTTTACGAAAATGTGCTCACATATTAAAATTCTTTGCAAAAAGCTTCTGACATAAATTAAAAGTTTTGTCAACATAAGAGCCCGACGAAGGAGCGCCCACGTACGCCGTCTCAGGCCCATTCAATATTTTATGATAGCGCAGCTGCATTCGGTTGAAGACTGAAAAAGATGGAACGAGCGGGAGTAAGCGGGAGAGAGAGAAACAGAGAGAGAGAGAGAGAGAGAGAGGAGAAAAAAAACCGAAAAATAAAAAGTGTTAAACGAAAATCGGAGGCGGAAGTTAGTTCCAAAACGGAAATGACGCTTACACGGCGATAGCAATGGCAATGGTCCATACGTTCGTGCTCGTGTTTGAGCTCGTCTTCGTGTTCCTGCTCGCATGAATGTCATTTGTAATGCCTTGTAAAATGAACTTTTTAACCCGAAAATTAAAAGATTTTCCCTTCAAAGGAAACTATGTGCATGCATGCATACATAAGTACGTACACAGATATACTAGTCGAGGTGCACGATGACTGGGTGATTGTGTTTGGGTGGAGTAGAAACTCCTCCGCAATGAATCGTTTTTCTTTATTCTCGTTGGAATTTCTGCTACACAATTTTCTGACAGCAACTGTCAATTTATGTTGTCAAATTGGCTTTTGATTATTGAGCGAAAAGCGAAGAGAGGCATTCGAAGAGCTTTAATCAATGTCTGATTAAAAACTTTTTTAATTAATTCCAATCTCTGAGCCTACGAAGTGCGGAAGGCGATTTTAGCTGAAGTTTTGATCAAATTTCTTTTAACAGAGAAGAAAAGAAATTAATTTCATCTCCTCATAGGACGTCTGATGCATTCAAGTTTGGAAATAGAATTTCTGATTCTTTCCGTTTAAGGACACTGACATTTGAGCGCGTGACGAAGGCGTTTCCCTTCTGCAAATTAGGCGCAAAAATAAAAGACAAAACTTTTGCAATATTAAATAAATCAAAATGTCATAAGAATGTCTGAAGAAAAATCTCAACAGAATTTTCCCTGTCATATGAACTAATTCCGGAAAATGTTGAGCGCATATCCTCCCTCCCCGCCCGACTGTTCAAGGCTCTAATGTTATTTTGATGCACAACACATTTGCGCAGACAGACGGACAGACACTCAGCCAGGCAGCTAGCTAGCTAGACAGACAAAAGTCGCAAATCATAACAACGTCAAAGGTCACACAGGTGCGACAGTTTCAGCATTTTCAAAGGGAAATCCTTAAGTTCGTGAACATAATATTAAAAAAATAAAAAAATTTATTGCAAAATAATTTTTTATTAAATTCCTGAAAAAAAGGAACTGTCAATCCAATCGCTTTTGAAGCCATTTCATGCCTGAGTTCATGGCAACATCTTAAAGCATTAAAATATTAAAAATTCCATCTTATCTCAAGAGTTGCGTTACAAATTTTGTTTCCGCAATGTTTCTTCATCGCCGTACAGTGTCGGGCATGTCCTTTCACATGGATTTGAGATGAAAGCTTCTTCGTTTTAATTCTTTCGGCACTGCTTTTCGATGGACTGTTTTGACGAATTTTATTTGTGTGGCTTCAATATGCGGTTAGGTAAGCTCAATTTGTTTAATTTTCTTGTTTTGTTGTTCTTCTTGTTTTTTGTCGCTGTTCTTTCATTGTTGTTGCAATATGGCGGCAATAGATGCCGTTAAAAGGCTTTTAGAAATCGCAAATGGAATTTTTCTTTGAACTCAAACAATAATGATGGAAATTGAAGACACTTCAATATTTATAAAATATATATTAAGAGCTTTGGAGGAAGTTTACTTTGGTAATGGTGGGCAGCTATGATTGTGCTCTGGAAGCAAGAAATTTTTAATGGAATTTTGACTTTTGGTGCAATAAATTGAGCTCGATACTCATACAATTGAGATGACAATAATGGCAGAAAACTGTTCCATCATTCCGTGTAAATTTTGAGTAAGGATTTTTTATGACGGAATTGACACTAAGGGGTCTGCCTCCTTTGCGACCATTTTTAAAAAATTCTTGACGGAAAACGAAAAAAGGTTTTTCATTTTTTAGTAAAGAAATAGTTGATTTTGTATGTGGGGGAGGTTAAAAAAGTTCTCGGGCGTCGAAGTGAAGTCTCACAAAAAAAAAAAGTGTCGTGCTGGCGGCCACGATTTCTCGTCTCCAGGTTGTCCAAAATGTAAAAGCAAAAAAGGCTAATAATCAGAATAAAAAATCATTTTCGGATGAAGCTCGAAAGAAATTTCTAGATTTTTTTTGACAAAATGGCGGCCATTGAAAAATGTCAAATCGATTTTGGGTATTATTTTTTTGTAGTTTAGTGTAAAAAAAAAAATTTGTAAAAAATGTGTTAAGATAATGATTGAGCAGCAGCCGATAGTTGTGAAAATTCTGCGTCGAAACCTTTTTGTTTCATTAAAATCGGTCCAGTTGAACTTGAGAAATCATGGCCGCCAGTACAAAAAAGGTGGATTCGAGATAAATGCGATTAAAGTTTAAAGCAACGCAAAATTTACTCTTTTTATCGCAGATCGTACTCGACAAAGATGGCTTTATCTTTTAAACTGTCGCGAATTCTAAAAAAAAATCCCTTTTAGCACGATATTCTCAAATATCCAATCTATAAATATATGCAAAAAAAAAATCTAAAAAATTTGTTGTCGAACAAGAGACAACCCATTTAAGGTTCTAAGAAAATTGTGTTTTATTAAAAAGTGCAGTTTTTTGAAAAAAAATTCAAAAAGGGACGTTTATATCTTTGGTTGTCCTAAAGATTTCATGGCCTTCTCGCAAAAAGTTAGAAATCAGCGTAAACTTTTGTTTGGGTTTCAGTCCATATTTTCACACCACCAAGATGTTCACACTGGGGCTAACACTATCCAGACTCTACACGGAAAGAATTGTCTTGTATTGAATCAATAAAATATTTTATTAACTGTCAAAAAGTAAACATTTTATTAATTCAATACCAAAGTTGTACCCAAAGTACAACTTTTGCTAAAAATCAGTAAATAGATTTTACTGATATCAGTAAAAAGTTTTATTGACTAAAAACACATAGTTAGATCTCCCATTAGAAGTCATTTCTGATGCTACAATTCAAGGGTTAATTGCAGCAAGGTAGTTTAAATACGCAACCGAAATTTGACTCAGTAGTCAGCCAATCCGTAAAATTGCTCTAATGAGACCCCAGACGGCAGGTCGAAACGTACGTCAGCAAATAGTCGCTTATGGATGCCTTTCTCAAGCATAGCTTGAAACATAGATTTCACATTAATGAATTAATTATTGTTCTTCTAGAAATAAACTTTCGTCGCAGAAAAGAGTCACCGAAATGGGACCAAAAAATGTTCAACAAAATAGGAATCTGTTGATTCGCTATCAAAGAAAAGAGAAGTTTAGCTCGAATACTTTCACAGTTAAATTGCAAAAAAAACAACTCTCTGTATGCATATGCATACAATAAAACTTAATACATGCAATTGTTTTTGTAAATAAGTATTTACTTGTTGATGTTTAATAAAATATTTTCTTGATTCAATAAAATATTTACTTTTTGATGTTTAATAAAATATTTTTGATAAAAAATATTACTTCAAATCAGTAAAAATTTTCTTGCTGCCAAATCAAGCCAAGATTTTATTAGTTTTTACTGATTTTGAGAAAATAATTCTTTCCGTGTACTGTAATATCAATTCCTGGCTCTCATATTTCGACACTTTCGCTCGTCCGTTAAGACTCTAGATGGAAATAAGAAATGTCAAATGCAAGGTTATCCTAGGCCCTGACCTGTCGCATCTTGTCTTAAAAATGCTTTTAAAAAAATTAAATCAAAATAACAACTTTCACAAAGTAACAATAGTTCCAATTCGCAGAATCTATTATCGGCTGTACGAAGAACTTAGCGAGAATTTGAGAATATTTTCCAAAAAAAAAAAAACTAAAATTTATGAAAAATCTAAAATCTAATCCTCTTACGCGAAAGCACGTATGGATTCCGATGCTGTCAAAAAGTTACGACTAAAAGCCCATTTAGAGAACCCCATTCACGCTTCACCGCTCTTGATTGAAAAAGCATATTTCAAAATTGAAAACAAAAATATTTACAAAAGCTTAAAGGATTAAGAACTGAAAATTGACTGTCAACGGGGTTTTAATTTTTTTAATTTTTCCTTTTATTTTTTAAAACTGCAACCTTCGCTGGCTGTGACGATCTCCGCCTCAGTAGGCGACGGAGCAAAGTTGGAGAGCGATTGCTGGTGCCAGAGCAAGTCTAAAAAGCCTCGTCGGCAAACAGTGAAGGTGAGCATTAAAAATATGAATGAACAGATTTGTGAGCAATAGAAAAAAGGATATATGTTAGGTGATGGAAAAAACATTTTTCAATTTTGAATATTTTCATAGCTTCCATGTGGATCCAGGCTCATTTCTTTTATTTGCCTTTTTGAGGGATTTGTTATTTTTATTTGTTTTTTTTTTTGGTTTTAATTTTTTTGCAACTTTTCATGCGAATTGTTTTGCCGCAGTGCAACGAACATCGACGAAAGAAGTTGAAGGGAAAACAACAATTTCGCATTATCTGCGTCTTTTTTGTTTTTTCTTCTTTTTTCTTTCTTTTTCATTTTCTCGCAGAGTTTTCATGTTGACTTATGGGGGCACGCGTAATGTGTGTACGTACCGTCGACAGCAGTTCATTGTACCAACTCACCTGGTCTGGGGTGAGCGGAAACACATCGTACCGCGGGCGGTGTACGATGGCGGCTGATGCATCGCTTGATGCCGCACGTGGTGGTGTGCTTAAAGGACTTTGTAAGAATCATTTGGTGGCGACACTATCTCCTCGAATTGAAGTGGAATTATTCATTGGATTTCGCTTTGTTGAAAATGCATTTTCCTCGATATGACTAGGATAAAGGAATCAGTAAAGCGCGCGCAAACGGAATGACGGACGGCCATTTTTTGTTGTTTTTGTTTTTGTTTTTTGTATTTTCGCTCTCTACTTTCCGCTGTGATGTTGGAGTATTCGAGTTGGCTTTGATTGTTGTCGTAGTTTTCGTTGTTGTTGTTCGCAGGCAGTCAACTTGCGAAATAAAAAGGTCACATGGGATTTTAAATGAACACATACAATGCTTTTATGTACACTGAGAGAAAATCTTTCCGAGAAGAGTCGGAATAAGCTAAAACGAGCTGAACATAATTTATTTAATTAACAAGTTCACAACTTGATAAATTTCGAATTTCTTGCACTTTTCCGATTGTGTTTATTTAGATTTTTGTTTGAAAATAATGGAGGGACAATGGTTTAATGCCTGCACCGAAAGGTAATCCTTTTCAAAGGAAACTTATTAATAGACTTACTGATGAGTTTCATTCTGATATATAGAAGCGGAGCCATTCGCTTCTCTAACTTTGTTTAACTTATTTCTTTAATACCTCTCATGAGAGCTACAGGACGAAAAATTAAATTTATTTAAATTTAAATTCTATCAGAAAAGTTAAAGCAGGAGTGGGGTCGTTTTAATTGGATGTCCCAATTAGAACAAGAAAGGGTGTTATAGTCAGGTGCCACAAATGTATGTTTGAACATTTTCTAAAACAGGCCCAAGACCACCACCATTAAGGCAAGGTATTATGGAGATTTTTAAGCTCATTAAGGGCTTCAATTTATTTATGAATACCGCCCTTTTGCCAGGCCAACTTTTCCAATTTTACGAAATTTATTCGGAGGCTCAAGTATACGTACAGATTCTAAATTTTATTGAAGTATCTCGAACAACTTCAATTTTGGGCCACTTTTCAGATTTTTTTGGCAGACCCTAGAACTGGAGGTACCCTTAAAAATGGTTCGATCTGGCCCATTCTAAAACCAGATTTTACTCATGTCCCCACCAATACGACATGCCTAATTTCGCTAAATATTTAAACACCTTCGATAAGAAAACTGTTCGGACTAACGGAGTAACAGACAGGCAGACAGGCGGACGGACATTCCTAAATTGATCTCCTGGTGAATCTGATTATTTCTGTTCACATTTTGTATGGTCTATCTCGACTAGTTCTGTGCGTTACACACAATGCTTTGAGAAGAGGTGAACCCTTCTGTAGGCGGGGTAATTCTAAACCATTTCGAAAAAGTTTAAATGTTCACTAAACTTAAATTGATTCAAAATTTTCGCCCAGTGTACTCAATGATACAACTGAATAAAATTTATTTAATGTCTATTTTGCATTCAATTATGCAAAATATTACATTTTTTGCAAGGAATTTTTTCTCCCTGGCCGATTGTACGCGTGCACACGTGTTTGCAAAACTTCAAAGCGCATACGGACAGACAGAATGTAAAGCACATTTTTGTGATTCACGAAGAGCTTATCAATTATTCAGAGAGGCATAAAAAAACAGTGTAATGTGAAAGGAAAAAAAAAAAATTCGAATGGAAAGTTATGATTTTAGCATTAGTGGCGGCAGCTCGAACAAATGCGCAAATGCATCGCATTCAGCCTTGGCTTTGTGCCTGATGCATTTATGCAATTTTATGCATTTTGTCAATTTGCCTGATATGATATTTGCCTGTCATAGCGAGAGACAGCATGCATACATACATTCGTGCATGAAAAATCACAATAGAATTTACATTTAAGGATTACGAGCCGAAATCGCTTCAGTGGCATAGCACGGCTTAAGTCGGGGAGATCAAAAGTCATCTGAAAAGCTTCGGCATCGAACAGCTGTCGGAAGTTTAATTACGGTTGATGGAAAAGTTTGACTTCTGTCAACGGCGCTCAGGATACTTTGAACTCAAGCGTATCGTGTAAGTGCTTTTTTTTTAAGGTTGGCCTTTTCCCCCGATTTGGTGCCCTTTTTTTCTTCCAAACTCTTTTCACTATTTTTGCTATTCTTCGGCTTACTTATGTTCTTCTTTTTTCTTTTTTTTTTTTTTATTTAATTTCTCATTTCTTTGTGGCCTCTGTGTGTCTGCCCCGTTTGACTGTGTGAGCCCCGATAATGCTAGTGGCCAGACCGACAAAGGAAAATTGTACTCAAAAGCGGTTTGGCCGCCACCCCTCCGCCTCGCCTTTGTGCCTTTCTGCCTCCCTGACTGACTTATTAAGTTTTTCGTTAGCGATTCGAAGTCTGTTCGCTTATTCGCTTTGATTCTGGCCCGAGTTAATCGTATCCTTATAGAAAGGAGCAAGTTTTTGTGTACTTAAGGAACCACTTAAGAAGTCGTTAAATAATCAATGAATAAAGATTTCAACACTAAGCTCTCTCTCTCTCTCTCTCTCTCTCTCTCTCTCTCTCTCTCGCTTGGCTTTCTTGTGGTCTTGTCGCGACTTTTCCTTGTGAGCGATATTTCTTTTCCTATTTTATCCTTTTTGATGAGGTTGAAAGTTATCCTTTAAGATTAGCTTAAGTCGATTGAGAGCAAACGAAAAAAACAAAATTGATGATATAATTTTTCTTTTCTTTTTTCCTTTTTAGTTTTTCTATGTTTAAAGTGAAACATTTTAAAGGCAGAAACTTTCGGCGCCGTTCAAAGTGTTTTGCACTTCAATTATTTTCAGAAATCTCCTTAGTAATCTTTTTTTTTTAAGTCGGCTGCTTTTATTCATGTATCCTTGTAAGTAACAGCTTTAATAATGCGAATTAAGTCCATAATTATTTTCTCCTATTATGCCCCATAATCGGCTCTTTATTGAAAAGGATAATACTTTACGCACAAACACATTGTGTGTGTGTATATACACAAAAGCACGCATACAATAAAGAACTTATGTCTTAATTGCATGTTTCAATGTCCTTTCGAAATCTGTCACTTGCGGCAGGTTTGCGTTTCCCCCCCCCCCCCCCCCCACACCAATCCGAGCTGTTACCACTTCATCAATGTTTATTGCTTATCACCAGAGTCGCCAGTTGGCAAATATTGGTTTTGCGTTCGTTCATTGTTCTCGAATCTCCAATCCTCGATTCGTGCTTTCGTCCTTTCGTCCGCATGTCCCCCCCATTCGGCCATTCAATCGTGTTTACAATACAAAAATATTTATTAGCACTTTGTGGGCGTGATTGAGTAATAATTTAGGTTTCCCTGTCAACGTGCCCCTCGCCACGAGTCGACAATCCTTGCCTATTGCTTCGAATGGGATATGATAGCATTAGTGTGTTTGTGTGTGTGTGTGGGTGTGTGCGTGTGCGTGTGTGCATGCGTGCGTTCTGCGTGCCTGTATGGGTGCGATTAGTGTCAGTTGTGTGCGTGTTTATTCGAAAACTTTTGTGTTTTGTCCTTTTGTGGTCAATATTTAATTGATCGATAGATGGGTGAGAAGGATATTTACAGTTGTGTCCTGTTGCGAGCGTTTCTGGCTTTGCGACAAACGAGCATAATTCCAATTAATTTGTGCTCGAATCGATTAGGGACATCAAATCGGTGCGTGTGAATTGTTTTATTTATTATATCCAAAAGCACATTGCGAGCTAAAAGATAGTGCGGCGGCATTAACTCTGAGCCACGTTTTTATTTTTTTTTTATTTTATGATATTTATTTGTAGAAAAGTTAAGTCCATTAGAAGGTTCACTGGTTCGATGGCAGCAGGTGCTGGTGCTAATTTTGTGTGAGTCAATTTTTGTCAAATATATTTGCAGAGTTTTGACGTGTGAAATGTTTGTTGTTGGCCTACAAGTGAGGTCAGAAATGGGCGGTTTTGTTGAGTAAATATTTGCTTCTGAAAATTGTCAAATTGAGGCGAATTGAGGACATGAAGGATTTAAATTCCAGAAAGGATTTTTTTGGGGATTTTTTTCGAAATAGATTTTTGACCATAGCGTAAGGCGGAGTTATAAGCACGCTGTGAGGGAGCGATTGCTGAGGGTCGAAAAAGCACGAAGATATTCTTTCCGGAATTGTGTTGGAACAAAGCAGATCGGACATTAGAGTCATTATTGGAATTCTGCGCGACCAATGCCTCCTGAATCGATTGATGAATGACACGTTCCATGAATGGGGTGTGCAGATTCTGGGTTGGATGAAGAGGAAATCCAAATTCACGATTTAGCAGAATGTCCAGGTCTCTTTTATGAGAGAAGAAAATCATATCGAAGTCTTGTCGCGAAATTATTGTACGTTGGTTAGTGTGGGTGACACACTTGGGCCTCACATGGGTCCGTTGTGTTACCACGAACAATGGGAAAACAAGGAAGAACAGAAACAGAAAAAACGACACATCTAACATCCACGGCCGAGCTGGGAGTTGAACCCAGAGCCTTTCGCATCGTAAGTTGGCATCTCAACCAACCGCGCCACGAAGGCCGACTATTGTATGTTAAAAAGTCTAAAATTTTCTTCTATTCTTTGCGACTGTGTAATACACAGTTTGTATAAGCCTAAAGTACCTAATTCAAAATTATCTCCCTAACTACAGTCCTTAGGGTTATAATAATTTTCCAGGGGATGAGTTCAAGGCTCTAGAATAAAATTTCATTAAAAAGTCAATATCGTGAAAAATGTAACAAACACTGATATCGCAAAAAGGGATCGATACAGTCAAGAGCACTTTTTAAACAAGATATACGACAGAATAGGACCTTCCTGTCGAAAACCGGGTAGATGCAAGTCCTCCCAGCGAAGGCAGTGCCACGGACAGTTAGTGTTCGAATCCTTACCAAATAAAAGTGTAAGGATCTAAAGCCTTTGATGATGACATTTTACAATCGCTTTAAATTTTCCGTTCCCATAAAGATTTTCCTTTTTATGCATTCTTTGAAAATTTTTCAGGAATAAGGAATAGGTCATAAGAATTTAAGTTGAAAAGAAAGCGGGCAACGAAAAAACGAAGGCGATTTTCAGAAGCAACGCTCTTAGCCATAAAAGCCCAACCGCGCCGTGTTTTTTTTTTTTTGCCATTGAAAGGTGCTACTGACCTTTTTATGTAAATATTTGCGAAGAAGCATGGAGCTAAGAGCATGGAGCATGCATACAAATTCTTTTACCTGCTTTTTTTTTTTTTTTTTTTTTGTGTTTACAAAAGGCAACTACATTGGCGTTCTGGCTTATCTCGATGGAAGCATGTCGTTTGCCTGTTGTTGTGTTGTGAGATGTCAATGAAGAAGGAACTTCAAAATCGCTTTCAAGGAATTCAGACACAGCGTTTTTTGTGATGGGGAAGAAACTGCCGAAATGCTTAAGTCTTTAAATGCGCACAAAGGTATGCTATGAAATCTGTGGGTAAACGGTTAATCATTACCGCCGCGTTGAGAACAATAAGCAACACAACAACAATTCAAAAAACAAAAAATATATATAAAGAACAACAACAATAACGACTACGACTACGTCATTATGGCCTACGGTGAGTCTAAGTGCAATGGCGTTGCATGGATGGATAAGGATTGCAGTGCAACGAGATTGTTGCAGGGCCCACAGACAGCAGCGCGCAATCAAGTTGAGATCGGAATCGTAAAACCGGAAATAAAACAGGAAAATTAAAAACGTACAAAAGGTGCATAGAATGAGGCACAAACGCTTCAAATAAATAAACAGTCAGACACACGGAGAGACAGACAGACAGACAGACAGCAAGTTCGCCCAACTGACGGACGTTTTAAAGCATAACAGAGATACAGATGGATGAGCAAATAGGCAAACAAGCCGAGTCCTGAATAGGCCTATTCGCAAAGAGTGAGTTCCGGTGGTTACCCTCGTTTTTTGCACCCCCGTCCCCCCTTTTTTTTTGCTTCGTTTTTGAGGGCATTGCCGCTGCCATTGTGCATCGTTTAACGCAATTCGAGGCAATGCAACTCAACATTCCATCGCACGCAGCATTTTATTTTGCTTCTTTACAATTTTTTCGATTGCTTTCCGCTGAATTTTATTGATTTTTTGTTGTTGGTTTTTGTTTTTCTTCTTCTTCTTCTTCTTTTTATTTTGTTGTGACAACTTTTTTAATGAAAAACGAGAAGCGAACTTTCCCGAACACTTCGATTTGTCAAATTTTATTTTTATTGCCTCGCAATGTGGTGGAATGGCAGCGGAATTCTTCGTTTTTCATTTTCTTTTCGTCTTCCTCTTTTGAAAATTGGCGAAAGTTGTTCGCTTTGCGCTTTGTTCGTCTGCTGCAGACAAGAAGACAATTACTTTTCGCAATTCTTCCAAGCGATTTGTGTGAAATCCACAAATTAAGGCACTTTGTATCCCAACAAAGCGATGCCGCAACTTTCACCACTATGCAGAGAAAAAAATAAAAAGCGAGAATGAAAAAAAAAAGAAAAAATGAACAGCAAACAAAAAGCCGTCATAAAAAAATGGCGACAAACAAACATTCAGGCAAAAGGATACCAAAATTCGATATTGTATTGCAGAGCTCTGACTGGCACCCACACACATACATACGTACAATGGAAGTCCAACGAAGTCAGTCGTCGGATAGAATCGCTCAATGCAAAACGGAAATTCAATCACAATTTGCCAGAAATCAAGCGGGTGTGTGGCCCAATAGACTATGTGTCTATGTGTAGGTTAGTGTTTGTTCATGGATGTGTGTGTGGGTGTGTGTTTGCCTTTAACATTGGACTCAATATTGTAAAGGACATTGAGCAGCGAAGCCCCCCATTGTAGTCACTGAGCTCAGATGATCCGCGCTTATGCAGATTCGAATAGCAAAGGCGAGGAAACAAACTAACTAAGTCCTATTAGCCTCGCACCGTTTTGCATGGCGATAAATGTATCGCGTATCGGCAGAGTATCCTTCCATGCCATTCGAATTTGAGCAGTTATTCCATTAGGCGCTCAATAAATAAAGAAATCTGATCACGTTTCCGCTCAATTACCTGTTGGAGTTTGTCGCGGTCATTCGCAATTGTTGCTGGCGTTATTTCTCGTGGAAATTGTATCGCTTTTGAAAACAATTTTTTTTTATTAGTTTGTTTTAATTTGTTTTTTTCTTTTTTAAATAAAAATCAAGAAATAAAAATAATTCAAGTGGCGGAATAAAAATCATAGTTTGAGTTTCCGCTTGAGAATTTATGCTTCCACTTATGTATGTTTTGCAGGCAAAGGAAACAATTTTCTCGCTTCGGCAATTGGCATAATTACCGGGGCGCAATAAAATTATTCGCGAACGTTATGAGAGAGTGTACATCGAAGGGAGAACTCACTCATACATCATCATCATACATACACGCATATTCATATACCGTTTATCATCACTAAGTGAGCCATTAAATGTTATTCATGGCATCAAGACAGTGTCTAGGCTATGAAATGTGGCTGAAGCATCTAATGAAGACATTAAAATTTTTGATGAACTTATAAATCAAATGAAATTGCAGCCACTCTAATGGCAATGCACCCACACACGCACATGCACAGGCATGTAGGAGTTATGAAAATTATGTTTAAAATATATGGAATTCTTCAATGGAAGGATAAAGAAACTTCAACTGAACGGAACATGAAACTATTTCGGGCCAAAAGGAGCCCTGACTATGCAGAAGATAGCAAAATGCCTGCATAGAATATTCAGTCCTAGTGGGTCTCTTTGGAATGGACACTCAAGATAGAGCGATGTGTAGGAAATGATAACGATAAATAAAGGGATCCTGAGATACTGGGATAAAAGAGAACCATCAGAAATACAAGTGATCACTCGCTGTTTAATATTCCGTCAAAATTGGGAGGTATCCTGTCGGCACAGTCTTGCGTCCGTCTTCGACGTTGGTTACACGACTTGCCAAAATCGTTGTTGACACTTACAAAGGTGGAATCGATGCAAAATCCATACAAATGTTGCGAGCTTCAAGTACGATACTCTGCACGACAGGTCTTATATGAAGTCATGCATCCTAAGTGTGGAGGAAGTCCTCCATTTCTGGTCTTGCGTTTTGTGGCATGAATATTTTCTACAATTTATTTTTGAATTTCAAAGCCTGCTCATTAAAAGTAAAGCGATATTTATGTTTTTACCAATAACGATGTCGTCGAAGGCTTCATGGACGACTCTGTCTTGGACAAGCGGTTTTCGAAAGGGTATATGATAATTTCTCTAAAGATTTGGAGACGTCTTCGAACAGTTGGAGGACATAAATAGCAGTTTATGGCTTCAAAATTGATTGTTGAGTACCATGATCGCTATTCTGAGGTGTCTCAATATCTCGAAAACTGAGCAATTTCTGAACATGGCATGCCTGAACATTGGATTGAAAAGATGCTTAAGAACCATAAAATTAAGGGAAGGTTGCTGCTTAATGGGCCGTTAATTCTTCGAGAAAGCCTTCCTACGATCCATTGAATTCGTAAGTGAAAATGATCCCGAATTTTCTTCGTTTTATTCGGATTTTTATTACTTTTTTTATCATTACTTTTTTCTTTAGAACCGCGCCGGAGAATTGTGAGAAAGAAACAAGCATTCTAAATTGGAGATGCGAGTTAGTTTTCATTCCCTTGCATCAAATTAAAAACGAATCAGGAATTGAAAAAGTAATTGGCCTTTTTTTTTTTGTATTATTCTTCAGCGCTATTCGTATGCGCTCATATCTCATTTCCGCAATTCCAAGTGCCTTTTTTAACACTCTAAAAATAAAATTCAAAAAAATCAATAAAAAAAAATTATTATAAAAAAGTCTTCGTCACAGGTGCCACATAAGGAAGCAACGGAAGGACTCTTATGCTCATGTACACACCCAAGCACACTCTGGCAAACACACGATTGGATTCATTGAAACGAAAAGTCGCGCCTCAACTCCACTTGTCTAAGCGATTTTTGATTACACTTCCGACGGAAATTATCATACATCCTTCAGCTTGAATAATTTTTATGGTGAACGCGTCTGATCAGCAGCGGCGAGGGAGCGGAGAGGACACATATCCCGGCAGCATCTTGAAAAGAACTAACGCTTTCGCAGGTAATTCAGTGTGCGGTTGTATGAAGAAGTTTTTCCAACTTATTTTTTACGGTGTAAATGATTATGATGAACTACCTATGAGTGCCGCTCTCCTCGCTAAATTCTGTTTAGGTCTATCTTGTTTTTGCTATTGGATATATCCCACTAATTAGTGGAATTTGCAGAATTTTCATTCAATTAATTATTTCGCCTATCAGCGTTGTCAATCGCCTTATCAGCAATCTGGCATTCATTGTTGCCGTTTCCGGGCGAAGCACAGCGAACCAAGTCGGCTCCGATGTTTACGGCTATTGTTTCCGTTAAACAAGCTAAGACATTGCTGCAGACAAACGGACGGCAGATAAAGCAAGACAGACAAACACACAGACAGACAGACAGACAGAGTTATTATCAGGCAAACAAACAAACCGAAAATAACAACAAAACACGCACTGCAAATACTTTCTATGGACGCAGCAAAATGGATTTCTGCTCTCGAGCATTGCTTAAAAGTTTTAACGCAATTGTTTGCTTTTTGGGGTTCTTCGAACCCATCTTTAACCTGCGAGAAAAAGCTCTCCCCATTCCATTTAGCGATAATTTGTATTAAAGCATTAGCTACAATCTTATCAAAGCGAAATTTTTTGTGTCCTTAGTTAAACGGCTCGGTTTAATGCCTTCTGAAAAGAACAGAAATTTTAAAAGAGGTCGAGCGGAAGTGAGGTCTGGGAAGTCAAATGGTTTTAGCGCCAATATATATTTATGTATAATGAAATCAATAAATGGAATGGCTTTTAGTGTTCTTCTTTGAACGATTGAAATACCGACTACAGTGCTGTTTTTTCCATACATAAAAGCAAATATTTTTAAAGGAAAATTGTGAGCAAAGATTCCTTCATTGAGAACCTCGGACGTGAGTCTATCCTCAGACGGCTAGAAATTAATATTCTTTTTAGTTAAATTCAAGTACCTAATATATGTCCCTTGCCTTATTTAGAGTCTTTAATGGGCAATGTAAAATATAGGCTACTTTAAGGGTCGTAATCTTCAACTCGGTTTAAGAGCTTCAAAAGCATTGAGGACCAAAAACCCCGTTTGAAGATGTTTGCCTCATGTTATGGCTAAACCTTGGCCCGGTGAAGTCATATATCGTCGGCTTAAAGTGTAAACCTGCTAACTAACAATTTCAAAACTTTACAGGGTAAATAAAAAACACTTTTTTTTCAAGACTTCAAAGTAGCGAAGGAGACCCAAAATATGGATGGTTTATTTTGTTCCTATATGAAGTCTCTTCTAAATTCGATTCTGTGCACCATACAAAGTCTACTTGGAGTCACTTGTTGGTGTTAGCTGTGAACTTTGACCACAGTTGGACTTAGCAGTTTTACTCATCACCAATTTCTCCGTATTTAGAATTTGAAATTAAAAAAGTTTTTTTGCCTGACGATGCAGTGTCCTTTTTTCTTTCGAATGACATCGAAAAGTCGGAATCGGTTAAAAGTGGACTTAGCAGGTTTACACTTTAAGCCGACGATATACATACCTCAAATTCGGATTTAGCAACCCCAAAAGGCTGCAATTATGAACATTTTTTAAAGCCTCTCCCATTTGTGTCTTCCTCCATCTCAGGCCTTGAACAAGTAAGCTTTTATAATTCTTAGGGTCGCAGTCTTCAATTCTGTGTAAGAACTTCGATAGTTTAGGTTTTCGAATATATTCTTTTAGTCTTCATGCCAGCTTAACTCAATCAAATACCTTTGCATTATACATAAATTTTCAAAGATTTTTATATAAAATTGATAAACCTGGTTTAAACTCTCCTAAAAACTAAAATACAATGAGATTAAACTGGACTAAGACTTGAAGACTATGGACCATACTTTCTCTCCGGTTTTTAAGATATGATTTGGGCTTCCTCTCTGTTAAAGCCTAAGTTTCTGCAATGAACGAGCATGTGGGCTAGACTACCATCATTAAAAAGTGTTTCATTTCTATTGGTGGATGGTTCTCCCGGTTCTTGCTGTTAAGCCATCGTAGTAGATACCTCGACAATACCACAGAACTTCGTGACGCTGATTTGGGGTTAAATACTCAAATAGAGTGAACAGAAACCTCTTTTCTTACAGCATGGAAAAATGTTTAGAGTTAAATCGCAAATAAGGTTAATATCAAAGTCTATTTTATATGTCCTTCACGACGAATGAAAATACTTTTAGCTCAGCGATATTCAAAAGAAACCTCTCCCATAAAGATCAAATCGGGGCGAAAACCAAACATAAAAATTGCGGTTAATCACAAATAAAAGAAAAAAAAAATAATTTCTGTTCTGTGAACAACGAAAATCCTCTTTGAATCCCTTTTAAGGAAGATCATCATAGGACGTTGATGGAGATAAATCAAACCATATGCATCTCTTCAGCGTTCAGAGCATCTCCATTAGCTTTAGATTTTTAACAAACAGAAACAAACCACTTAATTCCATAAAAGCATGAATGAAAAATTAAATTGAAATCGAAAGAAAGGAAAAAAGGGAAATGAATAACGAAAAAAGAAAACGAAACTAAAGAAGTGAATAACAACGAGCGCAATGGAGGAGCAGCAGTAAAATATTTATAGGAAAAGATTGAAAGAAAAGCCAATGCTCTCTCTCTCTCCTCTCCCTCTGAAGCTCTACGATGCTAAAAGCAAATGTCGCAATGCCGGGCGAGGACATTAGAAATACACTCGAATGCTACATCCGTTGCTGCGTAAATCTCGCCGTAATGCAATTTTCATTTTTCTAGTCACGTACACAAGCAAATCAATTAAATTGTCATAAATTCCATTTCCACGGCTTTTCCTCCATTTCCATTCGTAGACACTCGCAAAATGTTTGCCAACGAAAATGAGTTCCCAAGCCGCGAGTTCACAGAGATGAAGAGGGTGAGAACGAGAGTGAAAGGGACTGGGTGTGAGAGAGAGGAGCGAGGGGAGGGGGCGGGAAAAATTTCGGAGAAAATTTAAATTTAAACAAAAATAATTATTCATGATTAATTTCAAGGACTCTCCAGTACAATAAAAAGCAGCTGCTACCTGTCATTGAAGCGCCACGAAAATGAGTGAAAACTCAAACGCATTTTCGTGGAAAATTGTCGCGCGAATGTAATTAGGCGTTGCTTAATTCTTGCTGTTCTTCCTTTCGCTCGGCTAATTCAAGATTAATGACATAATTGTGTCAACTTGGACGTAAGAGGAGAGTTTTTCTACGAAATTTTCAAGTTTTCTCAGATTTGATGATGGAAGATGAACAGAAGATTCGAAATCATTCGAGGAAAATTACTTTGAATTTCATTGCTGATTCAATATCGGCATTCTCAAAGAATTAAAGTAGAATTATAAATTGAAGAGCACTATTCTAAGAACTTCATATTGTCGGATGTGTTTCGAGGAATTTGATAATCGAGGGAAAATAATCTTTGCGTCTGTAATTTTGCTTCGACCGAAAATAAAAATGCAAGAAAACCCTAATTGGAATAGCCAAAGATAAAGAGATAAAGAGATATTGATGATTTAATATTCCTTATAAGAGGGAAGATTGATCAGTCAAGCGGAAGTGAACGAAATATGTTTTATTTATATTCACATTTATGTTGATTTTTCAATCGCTAAGGTCGTCCAAGTGGTCATTTTGGTGTTTAATTGCGAAACAGAGATAGCGAACATCGGAGAGAGAGAGAGCACGAGAGAGAAAGAGAGAGAGTAGAGGAGAGAGTGAGAGAGAGAGATGAGAGAGAGAGAGAGAGAAATAAAGAGAGAGAGAGAGAGAGAGAGAATGCAACAGATAGACCAACAGAGAGACCAACAGAGAGACCAACAGAGAGACCAACAGAGAGACCAACAGAGAGACCAACAGAGAGACCAACAGAGAGACCAACAGAGAGACCAACAGAGAGACCAACAGAGAGACCAACAGAGAGACCAACAGAGAGACCAACAGAGAGACCAACAGAGAGACCAACAGAGAGACCAACAGAGAGACCAACAGAGAGACCAACAGAGAGACCAACAGAGAGACCAACAGAGAGACCAACAGAGAGACCAACAGAGAGACCAACAGAGAGACCAACAGAGAGACCAACAGAGAGACCAACAGAGAGACCAACAGAGAGACCAACAGAGAGACCAACAGAGAGACCAACAGAGAGACCAACAGAGAGAGTAACAGAGAGCAACAGACAGAGCAACAGAGAAAGCAACAGAGAGTGCAACAGAGAGAGAAACACAGAGACCGACAGAAAGAGAGAGAGAGAGCACAGAGACAGAAAGATAGATCAAAAGAAAAGAACAAACAACAGAGAGAAAGGAAAAGAGAAAACAGAGAGCGAACAGAGAACAACAGAAGATGAACAGAAGAAACAAGAGAGAACAGAGAGAAAGAGAGAGCAAGATGAAAGCAAAAGATGAGTGCAACAGAGAGAAAAAATAGAAGCAGAGAGAAAAGAGAAGATTGAGAGAGAGATACAGAAAGAGAGAGTAGTGAAAGAAAGAGAGAGAAGAAAAAATAAGAAGAGAAAAGAAAGATTGAAAGAAAAGAAGAGAGATGAAAGAAGGAGAAGTGAAAGAAAGAGAGAGTGTGAAAGAAAGAGAGAGTGTGAAAGAAAGAGAGAGTGTGAAAGAAAGAGAGAGTGTGAAAGAAAGAGAGAGTGTGAAAGAAAGAGAGAGTGTGAAAGAAAGAAAGAGTGTGAAAGAAAGAGAAAGTGTGAAAGAAAGATAGGTGAGAAAGGAAAACTAGGAAAGGGAAGAAACAAAGGAAAAAGAGTAAAGGGAGGAAAACGAAGAAAATGAGGAAGAACGAAATAAAGAAGAAAAGCAAGTAATCAAGAAAAAACTACAATCGACAAGAAAGATAGAAAAAAGTTTAAATAGAAAAGAAGAGAGTAGTCCCTTTCCCTCAATGATTAGGATAAAAACGTGAGCAAAGTACATACAATCTGGAAAAGTTCTTGAAAAAAGTGTTTCCCTCTCATTCTACATCCCTCCATTTTCCCCTAAATTATCAATCCACCCTCGTGCTCATCATCAAAAAAGTTCAATTGCTCATCCTTCAGTTTTATTTTCTAGCTCATCAAGTCCTTTTATATTCTTTTTTCCACAATTTACGAAAATCTTGCGACATTGACTAGCACAATACAAACAGCGGGAAATTTATTTCCCTCATCGCCTTAAATCTTGCGAGTTTTGGTTAAATTATTGGCGAATTTTATTAAAAGCAAATTTTATCGTTTTTATCTTCGCAATTTTTATTTGTTACCCTGCTTCTAAGATGGGAAAATCCCTCTGTCCTTCTTCTCTCGCTCTGTCTGTCTCTCCCGCTTAGACAATAACCGAACGCATCGTATAGACTCGTCCACATCGTTCTGTTGTAGAAGCACTTGATCCGTGGGCTAAGCTAGAATAAACGTTCACCACTTTTAATAATATCCCCAAACCGAAACCGAAAGAACAGTGCCACGGCCACGAACGAATGGAGTCGAAGTTCAGCAGGAGGACGCATAAAAATTATTGAGCATCAGAGCAACAAATAACGCCAAAAATTTGTGCTAAGTGGTTCACCCATAGACTTCTTCGGCTTCTTCGAATGCAGTAGATCCTTCCACTTCACTCCTTCTCGTACTCGCTTTAATATGAAGTTATAAATTCTGCGCCACAAAAACAATTTACCATGTCACATTGTTTGTCGGTCCTGACGGGTATTCCTGATGACTACGACGGGCAATGGTTTGGGTGAGCTGCTGCTGCTGCTGCTCTGTCTAAGAACGTGCCGCGCTAAGCCCGTCCAGAATGGCGATGGTATATAATTTGGCAGCGTTTAGCTTCCAAAAGAAGAAAAAAAAGGACTCTTTGCGCTTGCTGCTTCTGAGAAAGATTGTCAACTTTCAACGGGGATTTTCTGTGCATTCAACGAGGATTATTTACTTCTCAAGGATTCAATAACAATTTCGAAATGAGCATAATTTCGTTAAGCAGGCGGCGGCATTAGCTGGGACGATATTTTCTTTAAGGCAGGCGGCCGTTCTTTTGAAGGTTATTGTCTCATGAAATGGACGCTGCGATAATGTCGCCACTTAAGTAGGCTATTCGCCTTCTTAACGAGAGAATGTAGTCCTTGCTCGCTCTATTTTCCACTGGCCATTCAGCAGTTTTTGTGGTTTGGTTAAGAAATTGAAATTTTCGTGGCTTTGATTTTGAGGATTATATTCAATATGGCAACGAGCTTTGAAATAATTCCCTTTCTTTAGATTTTATTCTTCATTATCGTCGTCTTGCTTCGAGTTTTTCTTTTGTTTGCTTCCGAACTGTTTTCCTTAATCGTGCCATTCGAGAGTGTTGACACCCCTGCTTCTTTGGAGAAATCTTAATTAAAGCTATCATCATTGCTGGGTGTGCTCGCTTGAGTGGTGGTGTGCTTCGAATCAATTAAAAGCTTAGAACGCGTAATTAATGCGGATTTATCAAGTAATTTCGTAGCAATTTTCATTATTGCTTTTCTTCGTAGTGCACTGGCTTTCGTGGGGAACTTAAAACTCAATTTGAAAGCGAAGTCCTTAATGGTTCTTTTAAGGGACTAGTTTTTAGTTACAATGTCTCGTGTCTGTAGTATAAAGCTTATACTATAAACATATTAAGGGAGGAAGTCTACCTCCAAACGTGTGAGATCATTTCGTGATCTTAAGGCTTTGATTGGTAGTATTTTTGTTATGATTGGTTCGCATCTATTTTAAGATTCCATTAAATAAGGAATAGGAAAAATAAACAAAACTTTGTAGTATACTTATCGGATGGTTTTAACCTAGCCAACCAAAAGAGTCTATGTGAAGCTCCTAAAGACTGCTTTTGCGGAGCGTAAATGCTCCGACAGGAACTTTAAATGAGCTTTTTTAGGGAGAAAAGCGCACGTAGCCGCCTAACATGGAAAAAAATGTACTTTTTGGGATCTTAAAATTTAATAAGTTTCTCAGGAAAACATTCATATATTGGCTTATATATTAGTAAATATTCACGTGCATACGTTTAGGGGTCAATTTAAATATTACGCTTCCTTGCTTATTAGTAGGTCGCCGAATCCCAACCAGAAAGACATATAAATATTACTAATACCAAAACAAATTCCATTCAATCAAGCTTATAAAAACGTTCAATGCTTCGATGGCTCATTTTTAGAAGCAAAATACACCTCTAAGATAACCAACCCTAAAGTATACTACAGAACTTTGATTGATAATATTTACTGTGCCTCAATTATTTCCGATTGAAATGGAAAAATCTTTTCTCGTATAGCCCACTTAATCAATTCAAAATCTCAATTGAACTAAAGTCAAGTACGTTTTAAGTAAATAATAATAATAAGTTAATTAGTAAAAAAAAAAATGCTGTAATTATCCTAAAAACATCCTTTCAATGTCGATAGAACAAACTTTACCGTTATAATAACAGATTTATTTATGCCTTATTGGCACTAATGAAGTAATTGCCAATGACTAAGCGACGTAGTGGGTATGATGGAGTGTTAAGACAGCTTCATCCAAACCAAGCAACATCCGCTTAGGGCTTCATTGTGTTGTGTTGAATATTGATGAACGTTTAAATTTCCTGCAGCAGCATCAGCACGAGCAACAACAACAATAACAAAAATAAAACAAGTAAGGGTGTTATTGTCAGGCAAACCCGACAATACAATATTCGACATCGACAAACATCTTTAAATATTTTTTAAAACACGCCCAAAAACAGGATCATTAAGAAAGAATATTCTTGAGGTTTCAAGGCCATAAGAGAGGCCGATTTTTGTTCAGTTTTTTTTAATGTAAACCGCCCTTTTGCCACGCCCACTCTACCAATTTTATTTTTTTTTTATTTTGAATTCTAATCGGAGGCTTGAATATACGCTCAAATCTCAAGTTTCATTCAAATATTTTTAAAGAGGTTGATTTTGGGTAAGTTTTGGGATTTTTGTGACAGACCCTAGTAGTGCAGGTAGCCTTAACAATGGACCGATCAAGGAAATTTTTTGGGACGATGTTTATGGCTACAAAGGAAGTATAAGTGCCAAATTTCGTTCAAGTCCCATTTGAATTTCGGGTGAAGGAGACAATTTCTGAAAAACGACCTTCTGCCACGCCCCCTTGTCTAATTTTTGGAAATCACATTACTTGCCTTTAAAAATGTTCAAATATCAAATTTCATCAACATACCTTGAAAAACTCAGATTTAAGAGTAATTTTTGTGATTTTCGTAACAGACCGTAGTACTGGAGGTACCCCTAAAAATGGTACGATCGGATCCATTTTCTGACTTGTGCTTACTCATGTCCCCGTGAGCACGCATACCAAATTTTGTCAAAATAGCTCAACTTCTTCGATAAGATAACTGTATACAGACAGACGGACGGACGGAGATGTCTAAATCGAATCTCCTGGTGGCGCTAATCATTTTTATATATATTTTGTATGATTTCGAGTGGTTTTGGGTGGAACACACAACCACACAAACGCAATATACCCTCGTCATAGAGTGTGTCGGGTATAAAAGAATGAAAAAAAGCATACACTGAGCGAACTTAACCATGATTTTTTTAAAAGGGCGCATTGTTATTCACAGTCCTCTTGATTTTCGGGCAGAACGAAAATTTCAAAAGAAAAATGGTTGAGTCAACAACATTTTTGGTTGATTTGAAAGGAAATATGTTTAATTACATTTCTTTTCGTTCGGTATAATTCTCATTATACCTTTTCCGAAGGAAAGGGTATATTAAGTTTGGCACGGTGTATGTAACATACCAAAGGAGTCGCGGTAGATATAAACATATATATATATTCTTGATCAGGGTGACAAGAGGAATCGATCTAGCCATGTCTGTCTGTCTGTCTTGTCTGTCTGTCTGTCTGTCTGTCTGTCGGTCACACTTTAGTTTTTCGTAATTTACTCCTAAGCCATGAAAGATATTATATTGAAATTTGGCATGGACTTCAACCAGGTAAATGTCCGAAAAACTGCATAAAATTTTTTTCGTAGTCCCTTCTTGGGTCGTGGAAGTGGTTCAGAATTTCAAAAATCACGATTTTTAACGTTTTCCTGGATAACTTTTTTACTATACATCCCAGCTTATTGAAATTTGGTGAGTGTATAGCTACTATGTAGACTTAGCTGTCGCTGAAAAAAAATTGCGACATCGCTATAACTATGGTCATCATCCTACACAATAGAAAAAAACACTCTTTCTCTTATTCTCATATCTGAATACAAAAATAATTTTTTTGCTTCTTCTGATTGTGTATTTTGCCGCCAAATAAAGTCGTCCATTATGGATAAATTTTGACCATGACCACCATTCGCGAAATTCGCAAAAATTGATTTTCACTATTTTGAATTGAGTATTTCGCAGCTAAACTAAATTTCCTCTAAGGGTTAAAATTTGATCAAGACCACCATCCGCGAAATTCGCGAAAACCTGATTTTCACTATTTTGAATTGAGGTTTTCGCAGCTAAACAAAATGTCCTCTAAGGGTTAAAATTTGACCATGACCACCATTCGCAAAATTTGCAAAAATTGGGTTTTCACTATTTTGAATTGAGGATTTCGCAGTTAGACAAAATGTCCTCTAACGGTTAAATTTTGACCATGACCACCATTCGCGAAATTCGCAAAAATTTAATTTTCACTATTTTGAATTGAGGTTTTCGCAGCTAGACAAAATGTCCTCTAACGGTTAAAATTTGACCATGCTCACCATCCGCGAAAATTTTGTGCTTAATAATAATCTCGAGTCTTAGACAGTATATATAGATATCCAAGCTAGGAACGGCAGGAATTTTTGTTAAGGTAATGTTTTAACATATTTCAGGCTGAGGAAAAGGTATGTGTGCAATCGGCTTAGCCGATGTAAACTTCTTTACTTGTTTTTTTTATAAAATAGGACTTATAAGATATTTATTCATCTTAGAACTTTTTAAGCATTGCGAAGGCAGTCACGACGACGTAGTGACCAAATCGGATGAAGTCCATCCGATGGCTATTTTTGGGGTTATGTTCAGCGGAGGGCTCTGTGGCCATTTGCTTCGAACGTTATTTAAATTTTTTTTGACATTTCTTCTTTTATGGGTGTTTTAGAAATTTTTTTTTATTTAAAAAATTACCTTGTTATTTCAATTATGTCCGTGGTAAGTTCAAGAATTTAAATTTAAAATCCATTTTCGAGAATTGTCATGTAAATTCGACCTGAAATATTGTTGATTCAAAAGGGAAATCTTAATTTTTTTCAACAGAAAAATTGTTAAATTAAAAAAATTCCTTGTTGAAGCTGTTTTGTATGTTTTTCCTTTTGATTTAACCAGTTTTCTGGTTGATTTTTTTCTCTGTGTAGTAAACCTTGCTGCCAAATGCCAATCGTTTGAAGTCAGTCGGCGACTGCGCTGCATTGGCAAGCAAACTGAAACAAAGCAAAAATCCGATAGATTTTCATTGACAGGAGGCAGACAATAGGATCGGTATAGTGCTACCATGTTGGTACGACATGTTGACGAGTTTGTTAGTCATGTACATATCTATGGCAGTGGAGTAAATGAGAGATTTCACGATTGTTAAACACCTGAGCAGCTCAATTCCCGCCTCATTGTTATGTCATCATCGAGTACGATAGTCACGTAAACAAGCGTCAGTCATCGACGTGCAGCAGCTTCAATGGACCGACCGACAATTGTCCATGATTGCCTGCGGTACCTACGCCATTTGGAGGCAGTTTTGTAAACAGTTAATTACGGTTGCATTAGCGGAAATCAAAATTCTGTTATGTACCAAAAATAAGCAAATTCAATTACGCTCAGCAATGAGACGGCAACATCAACGAAAACAACAAAATTTTCCTGTACATACATATATGTTCATATCAGATATCAATTCCCTCGTATAAAACAGCCCTTGGGTAGCATTATTCACTGCTCAGTCTCTATTTAGCATTTCGCAAATGTATGCTCCTCCACTTCATGTGTAGGAAATTGCATTAGGAAATTTGCCGGAAATTAAAAGTCGAGAAAAATAAATCGCAACCGAAACCGACTCCCCACTTCTGCCCCCGCAACTGACTTTCGATTCAACTTTTCGCAAAACTGATTGGAGGAAAAGACGTTGGGCGGCAACCCTTTTTCGGTTGCGGGCAGCGTTGCCAGATGACTTTTCTTCCAAAGCGAGATTTTTTTCTAAGTCTTCCCACTGAATGCGGGATTTCATACAAAAAAAAAAATCGGGACAGATTTTAAAGTGAAGAAAGCAACTTCTTCCCAAAGTCTTCTTCTCTTTCACCAAATATATTTATAGCCACTTTATCACACTTGCATTTTAATGCTATCAAATTAAGTTAATAAGTATATGTGCATATCAGGTTTGCTATATGATTTTCCTTGGTCCGAAGTTTTCAGAAAATCCTTCCAAAAATGGGAGATTTC
The DNA here is from genome assembly GCA_020466095.1 of Chlorops oryzae. Taxonomy (NCBI): domain Eukaryota; kingdom Metazoa; phylum Arthropoda; class Insecta; order Diptera; family Chloropidae; genus Chlorops; species Chlorops oryzae. The sequence continues at coordinate 21,178,721 of CM035808.1, read as the reverse complement.
GATTAAAAGAAAGAAAATTTTTTTTTAATCGGATGATTTAAGGATATATTATATTCAAATATGAGGTCAAAAAGATGGATGTCCCACCAAAATCTGCACGTCTGGCAACGCTGTTTCGAGAGTTCGGTTTTTTTTTATACATCGACCGCTTTAAATGCAAAAGTCGAAACGACAGCAACTAAAGATGATGACGAATGCACGGAAGTAGCCGTTGTCCTTTTATCCTTTCATTTTTTTTTTTTTTTTTGGTGTGGGATAAGTCGAAAGAGGAAGAAGAAGAAGGAGGAAGAAAAAAATGTGAGGAGACTTTTTGATAAATTTTCCACATAAACATTTGTCTGTCCGCATATTGACCCGCAGCAATAAACTTTGCTTATTTCAGCTAACTTTTTGCACATAAACTGACAGGCGTGAAGAATTATTAGAATCGCACATGCATGCGGAGTTGGAGGATCGCTGGTGTGTTGAAGTACGTGATTACAGTGAATTGAGCGGGAGCGCTTTGAAAAATAAGGGAGATAAAATTGAACGCAAACTAAAGATTGGTCATTTGAAAGTTTGCTTGCAACAATTTTTTTAATGGAAATTTTTTCCTTTATTTTTCAATTTCCTTTTCTGCTATTTAAAGGATTTAAATCGATTGTAGGTAGTCGTGAATATTGAAACTAAAACTAGACGAAATATTCAAAAGTAAGCATGAAATATTCATATGAATGTCCTCGAAATCACCTTTCGCTGAAGTAGTTTTCATTTTATTGGCATCGGTATACATACTTCCATCGGCAGGAGGCCGCATACATATGTATGTATAAGAATGAAAGTTTCATTGATATTGAGCAAATTGTTTTCACAAAAGCGAACACCAACTGACGTCGGCAACAGCATCAGACTCTTCGTGAAATACGCAAAGGACTTAAATGTTGGCAGAAAATATAAAAAAAAAGAAAAATAAAGAATCGAAATGATTTGGAAGCATATAACCAGGCGAATGGATAACGACCGACGTCTATATCCGAAAATCGGAAAATGCCGAAAATTAAGAAAAAAGAAAGAAGAAAAAATTCCGACGCTTTCGTTTAGATCCTGCCGATTTGAATGGCATTAGGATGCGGCAATCTGTGTTTTCGTATCGTTGCTAAAATCCTATTTTGTTTGCCTCGTGGCTCGGTTGGAAAAAATAGCGCTCCCACAACACACACACACACACACAGAGTTCAATCACTGCCAATAAAGATTTTCAATTGATTTTCATTTGTTTCGTTGTGAGTGGCCGTGGAGCTGTGGGGGCGTTGCACTTCGCTAGCGGCAATTGCTGTGGCTTTCGGTAGTCGAAAGTACAAAAGCAGTTCACTTTGTACTTTCCCTCTCTCGCTCTCTCCTTTCGGTAAATGGTGTCGGCATACAAAAGCCGTGATGAGTGCCAAGCTTAGTGCCTTCGAAAGTATTAAAATGAATCAATGGAGCAAATGCCACATTCCTCAAACTCAAACACCAAATGGGGAGGGTTTGAAAAGACTGAGGAATGCATGAAAAAAAAAATAGAGAAAAATGCTTTTTAGAAAGTTAGTTAAAAGAAAAATAAAATTAAAAAAAAAAACGTTGTTAGAAGTGTTTGATTAGCACAGTGGAACAAATTACTTACAAACAAAGAAAAATATTTATTCAATCGTTAATTGTGTTTCTTGAGACATATCCCACACTTAAAGCTAAATTGGGTCAATTCGTTTTTTTTTTTGCACCAATTTTTTCATGTGTGACGTCACTTTACCTACATTTTAAATTGAAAAACGAGTGAATTAACATTAATTTTGGTTGAATCTGTAGTTAGGGGCTCGCTCCAGTTCTGTCAGAAATGAAACAGAAATGAAAAACTTCATATAAAACAAGTAAGGGTGTTATAGTCAGGCGAGCCTGACAATAGAATACCCGACACAGACTCACATGTTCAAATAATTTTTAATATCAAGAGGTGTTTAAGACCATAAGGGGCCCCATATACCGACTTTAGATAGATTTCTTTATGAAAACTGTCCCTTTACCACGCCCACTTTTCCAATTTTTGTTGAACTATAATCGGAGGCTTAAATTTACGCTCAAATTTTAAGTTTCATTAAAATATTTCGAAAAAGTCCGATTTTGAGGCAGTTTTTGGATTTTTGTGGCAGACCCTAGTACTGGAGGTACCCTTAAAAATGGACCGATCACGAAAATTTTTTGGAAGGATGTTTAAGGCTACAAAGGAAGCATAAGTGTCAAAATTCAAGCCCCATTTGAATTTCCGGTGTAGGAGAAAATTTTCGAAAAACGCCTTTCTGCCACGCCCACTTTCAATATTTTTGGAAATCGTATTACTTGCCTTGAAACATGTTCAAATATCAAATTTCATCAAAATATGTTGAAAAACTTAGATTTTAGAGCAGTTTTTCTGATTTTCGTAACAGACCCTAGTACTGGCGGAACCCTTAAAAATGGTCCATTCTCGAACTTGTTCTTACTCATGTCCCCGTGAGCACGCATACCAAATTTTGTCAAGATAGCTCAACTCCTTCGATAAGATAACTGTATACAGACAGACAGACAAACAGACAGACAGACAGACAGACAGACAGACAGACGGACATGTCTAAATCGAATCTCCTGGTGACGCTGATCATTTCTATATACATTTTGTACGATCTATCTCGAATGCTTCTGGGTGTTACACACAACCACACAAACGCAATATACCCTCGACACAGAGTGTGTCGGGTATAAAAACACTTCAGAAAAATTCTGATTCATTTCTGAAGCGTTTTTTTATATGAAGTTTTTCATTTCTGTCTGAACTGGAGCGAGCCCCTTACAAATAAAAATGTATAAAAAATTAGAGAGATTGGGGGTTTTTTTTTTTGAAAAATTCTCAATTTTGAGTTATGCCCATTTTGGATTTACTGAGCGATATATGAATTAAGTCGTCAATGGAGTGCAAGGCGGCTATTTAAAGTTTTCCAAGATGTCACATACTATAATTTTGGGTCTCCCAAGACCCATTTATTTTTTGAATTTAATAGTTGTACGTGAATTTTTTGCAATCTTATGGTTTGAAGTAATTTTGCTCGTTTTTCATGGTTTTGGGAAACAACTTAAAGGTTTCGCTACACGAAATTTCCAACAATCCTGCTGTTCTCAGATATCTTGAGATTTTTGTGAAGGCTAGTCCATAAGCAAAGCTTGTCAACATTTTGAGTGTCTCAATGGAAGAAAAAGTTTTGTTTTCCTGCGTTAAATTCTACATAATCTACTTTGAATTCTTTTAATTGTTAATCAGGCATCATTATTTACACATTTTTGGAAAAATTGTAGAAGTTTTGATAATAAGACTTCATAACCTCTAAAATTTTTATGAAAATGAGGAAAATTTATGATGCAGTTTAACATTCTAAATGAATACCCCCTTGAAATATTTTCCCTAGAAATTTTCCATCGCTGAAAAAGGAAGAATTCTAAGCGTCAATAAAATAAAAATGTGTTGGTCTTTGTTTAAAAATCATTCGAAGTTCCTGATTCCTGATTCCCGATTCCCTTCCCAGTGTGCTTTAAATGGAAACATTTTTACCAAATCCGCAGGGATAAATTCCCCGGAAATATTTAGAATCGGGGCTGGTAAAGTTCTTGGAGTTGACTCGCCGTATCTCAAATACCCAATAGGTCGTAAAACTTACAACACTCCAACACTTCCTCTCCTCATTTTATATTCTATAACGCGAACATATTGTAAAAGCTCTATAAAACTAATACAATTTTAAATTTTGTACCATTGCGTCTTATGGCATTTTAATAAACTTTCAAAATGACCAAAATCATGTTTGAGCTAAGAACCAAAAATCATCAAAAATTCATTACAAATAAAAACAAAATTTTCTCACGTTAGCATTCGGAATAATCCCACTGTAGGTACCTAAAATGCTGTGTAAATGTCAGAAAAAGTCAACCAATTTGACACAAATGAACGCGTTCAACTGTGTAGCACTTGTCCTTTAATCTTCATTAAAATGAAAAAAGATTTTAAAAAACACGAATTTCTTTTTTTTTATTTTAAATTCAAAACGAAAAAAAAAAATAATAGCTGTAAAGTTAAACGAAGTCTTAAATGTCCTGTATCGGTCTGATAGAATATCTTTTTTTTCGCCACACCATATTTGATTTATTAAATAATTTCTGAACTCCTCGGACCCTGTGGTAATGGTTCTTACCCATAGATACTCTTCTTCGCGTTCAAATGAACTGAATATTTTTTTTATGTCGGTACTAAGTTCGGCTACAAAACGACGGATATCCTTATAGGAAGCATGCGCTTAAAAAACTTTGAACTGAACTACAACGACGTGAAGAAACAAGTTGGAAACTTTTGCCTCCATTTAAGAAATTTACACCATCAGCAGATAAAGCAACGGCAAGAAGATGATGAAGAAGAAGCAGATGAAGGCAAAGAAGCAGCAACGACAATAACAACAACAACAACAGGATGAAAGCATAAAAATTATGAAGCTATTCGATGAGAGCAAATGGAAGTGTAAGAACTTGGCACTATGGAGTTCCTTCGAACAATCTGTTTCCCGAAAGTCAAGTTTAGCAGAAAAATTGAGCAACACAGCAAGTTTGCAATAACACGATACACAACAGCATCACAAAAGGACGAAGAAAAAACCCATGATGATGATGATGTCGACGATGATGATGATGATGAAGAAGAGCAGAAGATGCAACTTTCATTGTCTATTGTGCAGTCATGCCGAACGACAAAATAACTTGAGCGCACCTTCGTCTCGCGCTCCTGCCAATACCAGGACTCTTAACAGTCGGCAGTATCATATTTTGACAGCAAAGCCGGGTACGAACAGCAGCATTATTGTCGACTCTGTGTGTAAAATGCAATGCGAAACACAATGGACATCGTTGGTTGGCTCCTGAATGCGTTGGAATGAAGTGAAGACGTTTGAAATGTTGTTGGAAAACAAATCGTGGCGTGGAAAAATTTTTCGGCTCAACTGATGAATTATTACCAAAGTTATCGGACTGAAAATACCGTAAATAATGAAGAGCTCCCAAACCGTGCTTCCTTTTAGGTGAGAAAGTTCTCTTTGCCGGTTGATAGAGTTAGTAAATCAAGCTCCCGAATGCATCAATATGGCGTCTGAGGCGCGGGAGCTGTGTTGAAAAGTTCGTCTACGATAACGCCGAAAATTAGGCAACAAAAAAATTTTATTTTTATTTTTTTAAATCAGCAAAACACAACATAAACGGATTTAATTGACGGGAAGGAAAGTTTGGAAATTTTCATTTGAGAAATGTGGAAAAACTTTGGGAAGAAAATTAAAGAACATTTTATTGAAAAGAAAATGGTCTAAAATTTCCGATATTATTGCATAAAGCTTTGTAAACATGAACGGACTTCCTCCACTCCCAAAAACAAAAAAAGCGGATTATTTTTCCTGAAAATCCTGTAAAGAAAAAATCGTATATATTTTCACAACATTCCTGCCTGTTGTCCGCATGAATCTTGTTGCAAGGATTTTGTATTTTTTATGGCTTTTCAAGTACATATGTTCCTTGTGTGTATTGTTGCGGCCGATGTTGTTGCAGTAGATATGCAAATTCGATGAAATAATATTATTGCAAACGATTAAGCCGACAGATGGACACAAACGTATGCACTCAATATGCGGCACGCAGTGGCAATGTGTACTGCAACACACATGCAACATATTCGGTAGCACACTGCAGTGGCAGTGGCCACATCGACAGCCGAAACATACAATCTATAAAGTTGGGCAATAAATAAAAAGACCAGAGCCACTGCATTTCGAAGGACCCCCATTCGGTAGGAATGCCCGTATTGGAGTAGGCATTGATGTGATTGGCTTGGGAATCGGGTGCTGGAAATTGGGAATTTCGCTTGCAAATTATTAAAATATGCTTTTAACACCGATCGGAATTCATTTAGCAGGGCACACGACGACAGTGAGCAGGCACGGGGAATGGAATTCAGTCAGAAATCATAGAATGGCTGGCTCCCTTTGAAGTCATATTTGATGATGGATTGCTGCAAACAGTTTCGAAAACGTTCAAATATCAATTTCCGTTGAGCAAACTCATTAATCCATGCGCGAGAAACGAGAATTCGGGTAAAACTCCATTTTAATAGAATTTGTTTTAATTGAAATCGATTTAAAATCGTCTACACGTGGAGAATTTCACTCTAAGGACATCAGATGTGAAGGGTTTTATTTTTTTATTTTTGGAGATTTTGGACCGGAAAAGACATCATCGAACCTTCAGACTAAAATGGATTCAATGCCTCACCAAACGGAGCTAAGTTCGAATGGTCAATATAGTCAGGCCTTAGTTTGAGGATAGCTCCAATGGTGGAAAACAATTCATAAAAGCTTTGCCATCTATTCCCCTAAAAAAAAGCAAATATTAAATCGATAAATTAAGACCCATTTGCCACTATTCCGGTTTAAGTTTTTCGTTCCGATATCGTCTAGAAAAAGTCAAAAATTTCATAAAATTTTTGGTTTTTCGGAACAAAAAATGTAATCGGAACAGTAGCAAAAGGCCTAAGAAACTTATCTATTAATAAAGAGGACTTTTTGAATATAAAATTGTTGGGGAAATGTTTCGTCCTATAAATGGAATAAATTTTTAATCGCACACTCAATTTTCCATTTCCATATTCATTGGGAAAAAAGCCACAAAAAAAAGAAAATTTTTCATTTTCCATCCAATCAACTGTAAAAGATTTTATTTAATTGTTGGAATGAATTTTTCTTGTTATTTTTCTATGGAGCTCATCCGCTTGAATAGTTCTCGTGGTCGTCCTGCGATCTTCATCGTCTTTCGCTGCTAATTCAAGAGAAAACCAACGACTAATTGCCGCTGGCCGTTTGTTTGCTATTCCATTCCAATCTTCATAAATTGTTGCATTCTAGCGTTTTTAATTTGATTTCCATTAGGACACATAAAATGCCATAACAAAACTTTGCTCTCAGCTCAGGCACGCTCTGACTTCATTGCTGGCAATTGTGCTCGATAGTCGGGCACAGAATCCATTGCTTTCTTTATTTTTTTAGCGGTGCTTAGACTTCGCGACAAGCCACTTTTTACTGCAAGGATATGCTCGCAGATGAGTGCATGTCCTCATGTGAGATAAAAAAAAAAACAAAAGCAAACAAAAAAACAAAAGGAGTATGTTTTCAATTCTTTACGTGATCTCGAAGGACAACTGCTAACTCTGATTGCAAATTGTCTGTCGCTGTCGACTGGTGATGCCTCTCTCGCTCTCGCTTTCCCTCTCTCTTCATTTCTGACGACGATGACGATGACGCTGATGATTATGACTCGTCGTTGTAGTTGTCGCTCAAGCTGTCATTGCTCTTGTAAGTTTCTTTTCATTGTTTTTGATTTCAGTTTACTTTTTAATTCCATTTGTTGTTTTGTTTTTTTTTTTTCTGTTGATTCTGTTTAATTTTTTTTTTTTGCGGTCTTCCTTCTTCTTTCTTCACCGAATTTCACCGAGAAGTGGTCAACGTTGACAAAGGTCACGTTCCTTCGTGTGCAGTATTTTTGCGGTCAGCAGGATATTACTTTGGAGAAAAAAGAATGCAACAGCTCACAAGAAAGAAAGAGAGAAGAGAGAGAAGAGAAGAGAGAGAGAGAGAGAGAAAGCCAAAAACTAGCTGTCGTAATGTCCGGCCATATCTGTTGTTTTCTCTTGATATATTTATGATTGGCCAAATGCCAGATGCATAAGTCGTTTTGCGGTCGGATTGTGGATAATTATTTATGAATTGAAAACTGAAGATTGGATTCTTATTGAAATGAATATTACTTAATAGTTTTCATTGAGATAAAAGTACACGATAAGTTTTTGGATTCATTAGGACAAACTCTTCTTTATATAGATATGGAGCAAATTTTAGATATCAGTAGTGGAAGACAGAGTTATCCTTTTCTCTCGGAACTTTTGAAGAGCCATGCTCATAACATCCTAAAGGGAGTAAAGCTGCATTTTTGTGGTTAAAAGTGCAACAGAAAAAGTTAAATTTAGCTCCTAGAAGGAGGTATATATTATTTAAATACAGCCCAGTTATGAATGAATCTTTCCCTGGATTTTTTTCCAAAGAAATTTTCCTCTGCTGAAAAAGGAAGTACCTATTTTAAGCGTCAATTGTAGAAGAATGCTATGACATTTACGATCGAGATTCTTGCTCGCTTTATATTCCCTTCGCAGTGTGCTTGGTTGGTTGGCTAATGTGGCTGCACACGTAGGCCTCGCATGGGTCCGTTGGGACACCACGAAAAATGGGAAACCAAAGAAAATCAGAAACAGGAAAAACGACCCAGAGCCCAGAACCTAGAGCCTCTCGCATCGTAAGATGGCATATCAACCAGCTGCGCCACGGAGGCCGACCAGCGTGCTTAAAATAAGAGAATATCTTTCAAATCCGCAGTTAAAAACTCCCCGGGAACGTCCGCGGCTATAAGTCTTAAAAGAAATTCAAGGTAAAAAGAAAATTTTTGCATGGTTGAAAATGATATTGAATTGAGGATGAGAGGCCGTCTTTCGAATTGGTTTAATATATTTCAAATCGAAAAATTAGTAAACCTTGAACTGTTCATGCAAAAACCATGAGTTAAAAACAAATCTGGATATTTTCTGATCCTGCTTGAACATGAAAAAAAAAATTAAAAAAACATACTGAATAATATTTTCGTAGCTCTCTTTTAGGTAGTTTTTGAGGGAAAGTCGAGGCCTCTAAAGTGACCTCTAAAGACGAATAATCCTACTCATGAACTAATATTTCTCCTTAAATGAACTTCTTTTTAAAATCCCGTCATCTTAAAGTTTCAATCCCTACTTTTACGGCTGAAACGCCGTAATACACCTCCATATTTTCGAAAAAAAAAAAAAAAATTAAACAAATTTCATGTTGTCCTAATGATAACCTGAAATGTCTGGAATATATACTGTTATTTTCTAAATCGCTTGTATTTTTTTGCACAAAAATAACATTTCAAATACTCACTAAGTCTTCAAAAACACGCATGCCTTTTATAATCCTTCAGCGACTCAAACCTGTTCCCACTAAATAATCCGCTATTACGCCTAATCCTCACTATAATCAGATGAATATGAATTCCTCATGTGTAGAATGCACTTCCTCATTTAACTTATTACTTTCGAATGTTTACTTCAGCGTCATGAGAAAAACTCTGGCGACACGGTTTTACCGCATCACAGACACACGCACGCACACACAACCCCCACACACACACACCCACACGCGCACACATCATAACGGTTAGCACCTATGGAAGTAGATCATAAAGTGCCCGTTGCAATTTCTTTTCTCTTTCGACTTCGGGATAATAAAGTTGAAAGTTGATTAAAGTTTCGTTTCGCCTAAATTATTCATTGTTATGAGCGCTGAATCGAAAGGTGGCGGCAGTCAAAGGATATGTACACGTCTTGTCGTGTGTCCTCGTGTGTTTGCTCGTTCGTTCGTTCGTTCGTTCATTCATACATTAAAAAGCAGAGTCTTGTCTTTTCATGGAAGTTCATAATTTTTGCACTTTTCCATTTCCAGCATCCAGTCCAATGAATGTAGGTACATATGCGTTCCCTTACAATTGTCCTTTTTCAGCTGGTGCTGTTGCCGTTTGCTGGTGTTCTGCTGCTGGCACTGCTGGGCGTTGTTATTGTTGGCGTGGCTTTGTAATGAATATGAACTTTTGCCATATACAGTCGCGTACTCGCAACAATACCGCCAGAGAGATCTGTTCGAAATAGACAGAAACGACATGGTGCGGGCAGGCGCAGCGTCTGTGCCGAGACCACAATTGTTCCCCATACGCGAGTAATCGTATGAGTTTTAGACGCTTTTATGCATTTATAATTTGTAATTTTAAAACTTAAGTAAAACTGGATTTGGCACTTTAGAAATGCTCAACACCAAGCACTTGCAATGCTTGAGGGTGGAGTATGGTAGGCGCGTAAACTGGTGGGTATCGCATTGAAAGGATTCCGTTTTGTTTGTCCAAAGAGTGCATGGCACGCATGGCTATGACAATGAAAACTTTTCCACTTAATTTTCAAGCCAAACGAAATATTATAATTGAGTTCAAAAAATATAAAAAAAATCCCCTCCTCAAAAGTGTTTGGAAAATAAATTCAAGGATTCTGTGGGACCACTGTTTACTATTTATGCGAAAATAAAATCCGCTAACTTACGCCTACAATTTTGAATTTTGAATAATTTTTATGACAGCAATTGTTCTTTTATTCAATGAAGTTTGGACTTTTGGATTTATTCTTCTTTCAATGCAAATAATAAAGAGATTTTGAATATTAAAATTCATGTACGGAGGGCGATATTTCATGCTTGAGCTTTTTTTTGTTATTGCTTAAATGATTTTAAGGACATCATTTGATAGAATTACTTAATATAGATGAAATAAGTTTGAAGGCACACTTTTGAAATCTTAAAGCCATAAGGGTTGGTGCTTATAATTTAAAATAATGTTTACCGTTTTCAGGCAAATGATGTTCTTTTTTTCCTCCTTATTATTTCTTATCATTAAGACTTTTGGGAGATCCGAATAGCTACGAAAAGCTTTGATCAAGGTCAAAAGCGGAATTATTTCGACAAGGAAGGGTTTTAGGCAAGAATGATAGAATATAAGATTTCGACATGCGCAGATTTTACTTTTATTCGAGAACTTGTGACGTTTTTGTTGGTGCTGCCACAATGTTTTGTAATTTAAAAAAAATATTTTTTTTGAATATTCTTCAGTCTTACTTTAAATTCAAGTTATTAAATGTTTTTTTTTTTTTTGGTTTTGTTGGTCATTTTAGAAGAATCTCTTATTTTAAGGTAGATGTAAGTATGTAACACCCAGGTTTTTTGAAAGTTTCAAGCTGTTAGTATGTTTTTTTGAAATTCAGTGGCAACGCTGTAAACACATAAATTCTTTAATTTAAATTTTTTGTCTTAAAAATTTTCCTTTGTCAAAAATTTTCAATAATTTCAACCAATCAGAATACTTTAAATGCTACGTCACAAGTGTACATGCGCAGAAGAATCAAAGTTTCAACTCTGATTTTCATAATCTAATATGACTTCCAGACCGTCAACTTAAAATCTGAATTTAGCTCCTTAAGTTGAATTTAGAAAATACCCTTTCAGACTGTAAATTCTGAGTTTACGAGCTCACACGCCTGTTCGAACTTAAATTAGATGTTTGCTTTGATTGATCGAAAAGATATCGTGGTATAGTGGATAGGCCTCCGCCTTGGAACCCGAAAGGCTGAGGTTCAAATCCGGGCGCAAACAAGATTAATTGGGGAGAAAGATATTTTATTTATTTTTATTATTAAAACAACCGAAAATTAATTTCACCTCTAAAGATTTGAAAAAAGAAGCAAACAGGTAATTTCATCGTTGTCAAAAAAGGTAGTGAAATGTAAGGGTTGCAGCAACGAATGCCTAAACTCATGTGTTTATTTCTGAATTTAAATACCCTAAACTCAGTTTGAACTCACTACTAAAGTCTACTTAAGGTACTAAATTCAGTTTAACGCAATAGTCTGGAAACCATATTATAATATATCATCCTTGGATTTTAGGCGTATCAAAACTTTATATCAAGTCTACTTTCTCAGGTTCCAATTGCATCCAATTGAATAAGGGGGTTGAAATCCCGCCAATCCCAAAATCTACCTCCTGCGAACTTATTTGATCAATATGTCTTAAAATGGTCATACCCAGGGCTCGGTTTTTGTTGACTTTTATAAATTTAAAGCAGTACTTTTTGGAAAACAAATTTGGTTTAACAAAGCGCTGGTCATACCTATTTGTATGAGAAAAATTTCTCGGAATCCGATGAAAGGAAAAGATTTATATGCATACTTTTGGGTGCTAAGTTTGATAATTTTCCGGATGACCTATTTATGAGACTACCCTTCAGCAATGAGACGGTCAATTTCGTAAAAAGGAATAGCCTTTGACCGGTCCCAATTTTACCGGTTACATTATTGCAGTTCGCTCCATCGAATTCGGCTAGTCAGCGGTCGGTAAATGGGTTGATTTAAGGGTAGCCTGTAAAAGGCACTTTCATTAACTTATTATTATATATTATTATATATTATTATTATTAAGAAATAATAATAATAATAATAATAATAATAATAATAATAGTAATAATAAGTTAATGAAAGTGCCTTTTACAGGCTACTAGTGTCCGACCGAAGGTTCGGCTTCGGTAATCGGCATAATCGGCCAATTCTTAATATTCGGCTTCGGCTTCGGCTGGAAAAAGCCGAATATTTCAGCCGAATATTGTTGCATTTTAATGGAAGTAAAAAAGTCACGATAGATTTTCAATTGCCGTAAATTCACACTTTGTGGGCGACTAAAGCGAAAGAATTTAGAGAAAATTTGAGCGGTTTTTTTTTGTGCTTGGGGGCCGTCCATATATTACGTCAGCATGATTTTGACCATTTTAGACTCCCTCCTCTCCCTTATCATCAATCGTCATCGTCCAGAACCCCCTCCCCCCTTGTTTGACATCATCTTTGAGCTCTTTATTATTTCACAAGTAAATAGAAATTAATTTCTTCAAAATATAGTTTAATAGTGTTTTCTTATAAGATAGAGATGATGACGCGATCATTGCGGATTGCCCCCCCTCCCCCTCATCCGCAAGCGTCATCATTCCCGTGACCCCCTCCACCCCCCTGTATGATGACGTAATATATGGACGACCCCTTGTCAAATGAATAAAGACTGATTTTGTTTCCTTACTGTAAAATGTTTTGCATTCGGCTTCGGCCTTCGGTCTTCGGCCGAAGTCTTCCTCTCAGCCGATTGTCGGACACTACAGGCTACCCTTAGAAAAAATATTTTTATATAATAAATAAAAAATATTTAATAAATTGTTTTTTTTATTCCTATTTTGTCTAGCCTAAAAACAGACAAAATAACTGCAGGAAAGTTTTCAACGAAGAAATTAAAGGTATTTATAGGATTTCCGTGGATTTTTGATAGAAGATAAACGGCTCCTGAGTAGATTAGAGGAAAAAATTACATGCTTATTTTTCATATTTTACGCAACTTTAAGAAAACTTTTTTCATGCCTCCAATATCTCAAATAACATTTTGTTCTTCAATTTTTTATCCCTATCCACTTAAAAAAGTAAGAAAATTTTTCCTCAAATATATTTCAAAAAAAATTCCAAACAGTGAAAAATCTGTGAAAAATAATTTTCAGCCCTTAGCAAGAGGAAAAACCTTCACATTGGTAACCCTAGAACACTTCCGCACGTGGCTGCACTTCATGAATTCGAATGAATGGAGATTGTAAACACAAAATCCCACAGCGCCACGACGATGGGCAGAAACACGTGTTGCGCGCAGCACCTGGCAAAACGTAAACAATTCTGCAAAGCATGCATGGGCCGAAAAAAGCTTTCGCCGTCTGCAAAGCACTTAGCCCAACTGAAACGAGCAATTTCAGTGGCTCGACCGCAATGGCAAAGTGATGAAAATTTGCCAAATATTTTCAGACATCAGTGATTCGGAAGACGTACGCGTGTTCGGTTGGTTCGCTTGGAATAAGGCCAAGTGTCTGTTTCTGTCTGTCGATTCGTTTTGGTGCGTCAACTTTTTCGCATTGGGGAAAATTCTTTAGTTTTTTTTCATTTTTTCTTTCTTCTTCTTCTTCGCCATTTTAAATAAACAATGAAAGTGCGGAAAATTAAAAAGCCAACGAGGTGTGCATAATCGAAAAGTAGCGATTTTCTCCGAATCAGCGTTATTTATGGGCGCTGCGATCTCGATGTTGTAATCTGATTTTTCCGCGACAAATTTCACGCACAATTTAATCGCTGCAATCGTTGTTGTTATTGCTGTTGTTGTTGGTTGGTCGATTGACTTTTGGCGGAAACGAAAATTTCCATTTCGAATGCAATTGATTGGAAAATTATTTAATTTGTTGACAAAATACATATTCGAAAATTGAAAATGGAAAAAGAAAAGCGAGAGAAAAAAAACTAATTCACATGTTCAACGAAGCGCATTTAATGAACCTCGAGTCCCGCATGTTTTATGCGGAATGTGCTTCTCTAACAAAATAAAAATAAATCATACGTCCATTGTTTATTTTTTCAACTGAATTTTAATACTATGTATTTGTCTTTATTAATGGGTAAAATTTTTTTTTTAATTTGTTAATTTTTGTTTTTTCTTTTCGAATTTCCTTCTCCATTAGACAATCATTTCACGCGATTAAGTCCGAAGAGGCGACTCTTCTTCTAAATGGTTTAATTTCGTTGCGATGGTGAATGAAGCTTTTGACTTAGGTGCACCCATTTTCGAACTAATTTTGATAATCCCAAAGAGCAAGTGCACAAAACGAACCTGCAGCAATCTTCGAGTGGCATCGCGATCGATGCCAGAGACAGAATTCCCAAAGTTCAACACGATCAATTGACAATATCCTGCGATAAATTGCCAAAAAGTGCTGAGAATTTGAGTTGGAAATTCTTCGAACAGGTTTCAAGCCTAGACAATCAACTGAGAAATGAAGAGGTGTGTTCATAATATTTACCTTTATATCAAAAAATTTCCTCTTTTGATGGTATAAAAAAGCTCACAGTTCGATTAATTTTTGATTTTAAAATTCTCTTTCAAAAACCACATTATTTAACTTCGTTTCATTTAATGCTATGAGCTCAATAATGTTTTAAAAAAATAGAATCTATTCATAAATTAATTGGCCAACATTTTCTGTTGAAATTCTTACATCCACTTTCAAGTAAAGAGCTGTCCGATTAACTCGAAGATTTATATTGTGCTCGATGTATATTTGAAAGAATCCATAAAAAAATATTTTTCTCAAAACACGGAAAAGCAAAAAAATCTGTGGAATTCTCGTCATAAAAATTTCGAATGCTTTCAAACTAAATCTTTTGCTCATCAAATTATTTCATTTAACCCATTGAGTGTTCAAAAATATGCCCACTTCTTTAAAAAAGTTATTAAAAGTGAAAAAAATAATGGTCAAGATAATTTTTGTTTCTATTTTATGAAACAGGAAAGCTGAAATTTTAATTGAATCAAATTCTAATTGAATGAGATCGTTTGTTTGTAATTGCTTGTATTTAATGAGCTCTAATGGGCTTTGGATGTAAAATTTTTATTACTTCAAAACACATTCAAAGAATGTTCTCTGATGATTACTACAATTTTTACTTCGCCAAATAATTCCTAGAATACTGCACTTCCATGAGTCTGATTTTACATGAAGAAAAAATAATTGTCCAGGTCAATAATCTTCTCTTCCTCTTCTTTTAAAGTGATCAAATTAGAAAATCAAAAGAAATGGTAGAAAAAAACTTGCATTAAAATGAAATATCGTAGATATTAGCTCATAAATTTTGGATTATAACCATCTCGATTTTTTTTTTCAACAAATTTCATAAAAATCGCTCGGAAATAAAATCTTACAGTAAAAACTAAAGGTTTAAAATTAAATTTATCGGTATGAAATTAAATCTTTTTAGTATTACATTTGAATTTGAATACCAAAAAGTTTTATTTAATACCTTTTGGTTTTAAATGATCTCAAAAACGAACAAATTCTCAAACTCTCAAATTGTTTTCACGATTATATATGTAGCTATCATACATACATACATACGAGACGTCTATGGTTCGATTTTATCGAATGTTGATATAATAATTCTAGAACACGCGAATCAGATCGCTTGTTATCGTACTGGAAGCGTTTTTGCTTAACATTCTGAAAGGCCCGAGTTCGAACCCTGTCGCAGGCGAAAAAAAGTTGTGGAAAAATTGGGGCTTGAAAAAAGTAAAGTAAATTTTCAACTTGGAAAAAGAAAAAAGTGATCTACTCGGGAAGGAGAAAACATGGTTGCCAGCGATAAAGTGAAGTATCGATCTTGCCTTCAAAAACGTGTGTCATATCATGCTGTTTCAAGAATTCTTATGAGTTCTGCTGGAATCTCTTTATTTTTATTTTTTTCCATAAAAAGTTTGGTTGCAAGCTTTTTATCCCTCTTCAGTTTTTATTATAATATATTATTATTCGGCCTGATTATGTTTTCCGATGGATCAAATCTGTTCGGATTTTCACTTTTTTATGAATGCACAAAACTATTATTTATTATTCCTCAAAAAAAAAAATCGACGCTCGCCTGACCGGAGATTGAACTCGCCGACATCAGATTGTGAGGCAATGTCTCTATTTCTTTTCGCTCTTTGCATAATTTTTTTTTTATAATTCATACGAAAAATTCTCAATTTTTTCTCTCTCTTTATTTAAACCAAAAAGGTTTGTATCTAATTCTTTTTGGCATTGTTATATATAAACACCAAAATTAATATTAAATTTTAACTTTAGTTTTTACTGTGCTGTAATACCTGATGCAATTTTTCATTTTCAAAATGATCTTTCCAGCATTTCGCACATCAAAAGTCCAGTTCGTATCAATCATTCGTGAATATATTCTTCTTCTTCTTTTTACGTTTTTAAATGTCCCGGCCTATCCCAGGGTCTACAATTCGTGGAACACATATTTGCAGAAAAATAAAAATTAAGCAAAACACTAATTCTTGGATTTCTTGTTTATGCTTTATTTCTTTTTATACCCATTCGACTTCCAAAACCAAAACCAAAAAGTGAAAAAAAAGTTTCTTTTATTCATTTTCGATTCCATAATTTACGATCTTCAATGTTCAAAAGTGTAATAACTCGACGGAAGTATTTCCTGATTTTTTGAATGTTTATAAAACAATTTCTCCAAAATGTTTTGAAATTAATCACAACTCACATTTTCTTGCGCCTGAAAGATATTCTAAAATCTCAACATATACAGGCATGTGCTAGAATTCGAAAACTTGCGGAATCCGAATTTTAATCAACTGAAATTTCATATATATCTCATAATCAAGCGGATTAAAGAGGGATCTGTGCAATTAAGAACACCAAAAGCAGTTCCGACCCAAATATGAAATTTTGATCGATTTTAATTCCGATTCTAGCGCATGCCTGATAGTCCTTGTCTGATGAAAACCAATCTTTAAACTCCTTAAAATTTGATACTGGTAAACGTGTTGATCAAAGAATTGAAGACGAACGATTTATTTTAATAATTAGTTCTGCTGTCAGCATAGAACTTTTTCGATTCCTTGATTCAATTTTAGGAAAACCATCTTCATTTCGGTTCCCAAAAACTCCACTACCACTGACTACTGCCGAGAGGCGAGATAATAGAAAACAGCTTATCTAAATCATGCTCCCGTTCATATTCGTCCTTGTTATGTTCATATCCTCTCCATACTCTGGCGTACTTTTGTTAGCTTAATATCGTTCCAACTAATGAAAATTCTATTCCCTTTGCAAACGCAAATGACTATTCCGTTTCACAGATGTTCCAAGTTACTGAATAACCAGAAACGCAATTTATCTCCATACCTTAAACGGCGGCTGGCAATGTCACTTACTGTTGGGCGGACGAATAACCACATTGGCCAGAAAATCGTCCCATGAATTCGACTCGGCCATACTTGCATACATACATATATATATATCGGCTGACGACTTTAAAACAACTTCATAAGTCGGATTTGGCTCTTCTTCTTGCCTCCTTGTTTCGGCGAGACTTCCAAAACCCCACATACGACCGCTCTGCCCCAACTCAAGAGCCAAGTACATGCATGCGTGTGTCACTAACAACTCAATGAATTGAGAGTCTAGAAGAGTGTTGCCAAAAAATTACGAAACCGTATGTTACAAAGTATCCTAAGCGTACGTGTGAATAACGTCGTGCCCCATGGAAATTCAATGTCCTTTTGTCCCATCGTATGGCCCTATATTATATTGCTGAGCGTGTGTCTTTTGTATATTGTTGTGTGTGTGTGTGTGTGTGTGTGTGTGTGTGTGTGTGTGGGAGTGTGAGGATGCGTGTAATAACTGCCTGTCTGCAGATAGTAAATCAACTCAATCGCATTTGCATTCATTTCATTGTGCGCTTCCTTCTATGGCAACTGTAATGACACCCGTACAATCGTTGAGTAACCACGTCGGATTACAGGCCGTATTCATAATGCTCGTTACAAAAATGTTTCCCCCGAATGAATGCTTTGCTCCATTCAGCGTGCAATGTGAATAATACAGCCGGACATGTTTCAGCGTGTTTTCCTTTTATTGCGGGAAACTTTCGACTATATTGGGACAAGAAAATGATATTAGTATGTATATATGTATATGAATATGAAGAACGTACAAATAAAGAGTTTCTCATACAACATATAGAGATACGTAACTCCAAAATGGCTGTGGAAAATCGTGCTCAAATGTAACTACTTATTATCCTTTTTATTGTGCACTTTTTCATTAGAAATACTCCAAAATAAAATAGTTACGGGGGTGCTTGCTCACTCGATGTGTCCTTTTCAACGGCTGTTGTATCCTTAAGTACAAAATAATTTTTGAAAATTTTTATGTTCTTTGCTGGGGATAAACAGAGCTTTGTCTATCTATCCGTATGTATTTGTTTGTTTGTTTGTGGTTTAACATTTGGCTTAGAATTTTCACAGACTTTAAATTGAAATGGATGGACACTAAAAACTTGTTTCTTTTAGGGATTGCCTTGACTTGGAATGGAGAGGAATTCGAATAGAAACGTTTCTGCTCTCTTCATCACATTTTTCTTTCTTTAATTTGATTGTTTGGGCTTAATTTCGCAAATGAAAGGCCATAAATCAGAAGCTAATTTCGCAGCCGACGTCAGCTAATTTCAAAGATTTTTCCGCTGATGACTGAAAGCTCAAATTTTCTATTTACAGTGAAACCTCCCATATGCGGACACTAACGGTTAGCAAAATTTTGTCCGGATATGGGAGGTGTCCGCATATGGGAGGGGATAGTAAAAAATTGATAGAGAATAAGCATAAGTGTTGTGTAAATAAAAACATTTAAAGCTCAAAATCCAATATTGCGAAATCTCGATGCGAGACCGAGACGTCACGCAAAGTTTTTGGGTGGCGCATTTCAATCTTAAATGAGAGTTCTGCGTTACGCAGTTGATACCTTAATTTCACTTCTAGCAATGCAATGTTAGAACCAAATACCAATCTATACCTTACTTGTGGTATATTAATATTTTAGAATGAGTAAAATCGCACCGCTAAAATTCAAGAAGTTCCTACATCATTATTTGAAAACTGCCTCGCAACGAGAAATATTCAATTTTCGAAATTTTCCCGTATCGAGCTCTCGCAATGCGAAACATTGGAGCCTAAGCTATATGATTGAATGTATCGCAATATTGGATTTTGAGCTTAATACAGTTACATATAAAGTAATCAGTACAATGTAATCAGTAATTTAGAATTTTTTTAACTATTTACGAAGGATTTTAGATTTATTGTCATTTGAGTGTCCGTATATAAGAGGTCTTATAGACCAAAAATTTGAAAATTTCCTGTCCGTTTTAAAGAGTGTCCGCATTTAGGAGTGGCCGCATATGAGAGGTGAGTTTGTACTGATAGAAGGTCGTAAAACTAAGACTTTAAAATTTTGTCCAATTATAAGAGATGTCCACATATAGTAGTGTCCGCGGAGTGGAGGTTTCACTGTATTTCATTAAGATGGACGAATTTTTGCAGTAGACCATTAATAAAAAATAGTCTACGAAAAAATTACGTATGCCTGTGAATGAGAATGCGAAACATGAAATAATAAAAATCCGTGAGGGGCCGCCACTAGGCACCAATTTGCGAACTGATTTTTGAAATGTCTTTCTCTCTCTCTCTCTCTGACTCTCTAAATTTTTTTTTTTTTTTTTTTGCATTTGGCGAACGTTGGATCCCCAATTCCCTGCTGTCATTAAAATGTGCATTCGGAATCGGTAACAAATGATGCTCCGTCTGACTTGGCTGACTTAACCGGAGGCAGCTGTAGTAACTTTTGCGTCTTGTACTTACTTTTTGCACTTTTCCGTTTGGCGCGTGACGCGCGTGAACTCTAAGAAAAATACAAACGAAACGAGAAGATTTTTCCCTCCTTTCTTCAAGTTCAAATGTCGTTGAAAGGAAGTTTCTCCGTTTTCCTCCTCCAGTCCACGTGAAGTGCTTACACTTTCACGATGCCTTTCAATGGCATCTGCCTGTATAAACTTAAAATTTTTCCTTTATCCTTTTCTGGTATTCTAACCCTCCCCATCGCTCATCCTTTGCTGTTGCACTTTACTTTACTTTGGTATGCCAACGACAGCGTTTATTAATCGCTTCCCTCATTGGTTACGGGAGCAAACATTCTTTAAGTTGTAAGAAAACGAAAAGAAAAGGAAAGCTCATTCGAGCCATTGAAGTTGAAGCGCTCGGAAGTTTGAAGTCGGGCCCCCATTTCCCTCTCGGCGATAGAGTTCGGCACAATTCAGGTGAATCGATGTTTGATTTGCATAACTTAAGGATGCATGAAGGAGCAATGAAAATGTGGAAAAGAAAAACCAAAAAAGCAATAATAAGAAGAAAGAGATAACTTAAAAAAATTTCTCTCTTTTTAAATATGAGAATAGCAAAATGTGAAGCATCCGATGCACGGCCAAAAGGAAGCAACGAGAAAATGAATCTTATTCGATTTTCGTAAAGGAAATAATATGATTCGATCTTCTACGGCCGTCAAAATTGATGTAAGAGGAAAAATATTCAAAGTGAATGCATTTTCCTTTCTACTGTTTGAGTTGAAGATATCAAAAGAGTCTTTAAGAATAAAAGGATCCTCATTTAAGGGGGATCATATGAATCAAAACACATTCATTCAATTTATGATCTTTGTAGTGAAGACTGATATCGGTTCATAGGTCTTATTTGGAATTAAAAAAAAGATTTTCTGCTTGTTTACAAGATCCAAAATCGAATTTCACAATTTTTGATTCTTTTTAATGAAGTTGTTGCAACATTGGTATGAATAATGATCTGAAATCTGAACAAACAAACAAAAATCTCGGAAATCGCGGAACTCATTCTTCTTTTACTTTTACACTGTAGGCAATAATGAAACATGTGGGAAGAAAAACTATACACAAGCAATAGGTATGCCATTATTAAATCCTCCTGCTGGTAGCGGCAGAAACCAGCAACACTCAATTGCTTCCGAAATCATGCCATTCTTATCGTATTAATGGGCCAAAATTCTTTTTAATGCCTTCACTTCTGTCCCTGTCAATGAAAATCAGTTTTTCTGAAGGAGCAAACCATATTAATAAAAAATTAATTTTAACAAAAAATTTATGAATAACGAAATAAAATACTCTAGTCGAATTGAAAAAAATCAATGATTAACAAAACTAAATTTTTTTCCTTCGCAAATTACGGTAACATTGTTGTCTTATCTTGTCTTGTCTTGCCAAACAAGACAACAATGTTACTGTAATTTGCGAGTAAACAAGATGGAAGTTTGGTAATGTTCGATTTTTTCCAATTGGACTAGAGTATTTTATTTCGTTATTCATAAATTTTTAGGTAAAATTTATTTGTTATTTATTTGATTTGCTCTTTTACGAACACTGATTTTCGTTGACAGAGACAGAAATTTAGGCATTAAAAAGAATTTTGGCCCTAATATCAGAATAAAATCGTTATAAATAGAAATCGAAATTTTTAAAAACTGCCTTCATTTAATCACTCGCACATAACCCTGCAGTAATGAGAAGATATACAGTAGCGATCAAAACATTTGCACCTGACATCACTTTTTAACAAATCTTTTCTTTTTTTGATCAAAATATAATCAATAAAGTTTGAAAGTTATTTTTTATCTAGGTTTAAACATCCCTTGTTGCTGACCAAAAAATTGAAACCATTATGTATAAAAATCTCCGAATTCAGTTGTTTTAGAAAACTCCTCATATCCCTACAAAGGTTGAGGCGACGATGGATAAATTTGACAAGGACTTACAGAAATGGTTGTCCTTAAGACTCAGGGTCTTCAATATAGTTTAAACTTTCTAACAGTGTGAACTTTGAAATGATAGTCTTCAGGAAAAATTAAGCCAGGAATATTTTTTTTTATATGAATGTCTTTGAAAATCTCATAAAAAGCAAAGGTATTTGGTTGTGTAAAACTGGCATGAAGACTGCAAGAATATATTTGAAAATTTAAAATTTCTAAGTTCTAAAATCGAGTTGAAGATTGCGACTCTTAATATCAGACACCGGGTTTGAAAAATCGCTCAACAATGGCTGAGCTATGTTCATTAAATCTTCAAGAAGAAAAAATTTTAAATTTTACATGAATTTTTATATGTTCCGCCTTTGAGCAGCATTTTTTAACATTCGTCTAAAGATTTGCAAATTATTATCGATGTCATATTAAAGAATGATGTTTGAAGAATACAAAAGCTTTCCAAATTTTAAAATAGCCCAAACCATTTTTGAGAAAAATCGTTTTCAAAAGAGCAATGGTGTTAAAAGTTTCATACGCGATTTTTTTGAAACTCTGACGTGATGGAATTTTTTTTTATAATTTTCTTTTTTGAACAAGCTAAAATTAATAGACTGTGTAGATCAGCAGAATTCTATTTTATGAAAAATCTATTTTTTGAGAAACAAATACTAATACTAAAGTTTCTCATACAAATTTTGACAGCTCATTTCCCATTTCGAATAATTTCCCATTGCGAAGCTTCATGAATCCCACTAACATTTTATATGATAGCGACCCCTAAATATGGTAGCGACCCGTAAATATGGTAGCAACCCCTAAATTTCATTTCAAAAGTTAAAAAAAAAAATACTGAAATGCTTTCTCATGGTCGCCCTCTGTGCCGCAGTTTACTGAGATGCCAATTTACGAAGCGGAGGCCCTGGGTTTAACTCCCAGCTCAATTCGTGGAAATTATTTCGTTTTTCTGTTTTCCTCTGTAGCCTACCATATTTCTTGGTATGACAAAAGGGCACATGAGGCGTAAGTGTGTCAACCTTCATTGTGGCAGCCACACTAACCAACCTTAGTAAGAACTAACCTAATAGTCTGAATTTTTGTAGGGAAATCTTTAAATGCAAATGTAGCATTGATTTTAATTTGAAATGTTATTTTTTTCTTTTCAAATGAGCTTAAAAAACAATACAAAGCAAAACAAAAAAATGCAAAAATTCATAAAGAAATTTTCACTCAAGTGTAAAAAAAACATAAAACTTTTTTGTCGAATTCTCATTTGCTTTTATAAAATTACAACCACAAGAAACTATAAAAATCTGTTGCTTTAAATGAAATTTTCTATTTTTGTTTTCATTTCCAAGGCTTTGTTTGAAAAAAAAAAAAACACAAAAAACAACAACAAAAAATTCAGTGGGGCTATAAAAACATTTTTTCCCATCGTTGGAGCGCTGGCCGTCCATTCGTCCGATGGCCAAGTGGGTAAATACCTGTGCGCGCATACGAATCGCTGCGTCTGTGTGCGATCATTTTTTCATGTGAAGGCGAAATTTTTGTGTTGAAATACTTTCATTGAATTCTATAAAGTATCAGTATTGCGATAGGTTTTTCTCTTTTATTTTATGCAGGTATCGTAAATCAATATGTGCGTGCATATCGTATGTTACGGTAGGGGTTGAGGTGCGTTAATGGTTTCGTAAGTGCTGCAAATAAATTCAGATTCTTATACAAAAAAAACTCCCAATTTCCGGATTTGCGGAATATTTAATTTTCGATTGATGGCAATCGGATTTTAAAGACGAATATAAGAGCTTACATCCGCTACATCCCAAAACGCATTTGAATGTGAGTGTGCGTGTGTGCATATGAAAAATCGCCTTCCCTCACAGAATGTCAAATCGTTGGACAAACAGAAAATATTGTTTTTATGCACATCCACTCACCGCAAGGTGGCAGCCACAAAAATCAAAATAAAATAAAATAAAATAATATTTTAAAAAATTTTTTCTATTTTTATAAATAAATTCAGTCATTTCGATTTCAATGAAAGCATCGAATTTATGTTGAAAATAAATGATCTGCATAAGTCAACATTTATTCAGCATTTTATTTGTTGTCGTTTGCTTTGTTTCGCAGAACAAATATTTTCCCCTCTCAGTATGTGTGGCTCTGTGTGTAAGTGTGTGTGTGTGTTGTGAAAAAGTTGACTGTTTCAAATGATTTAAGCTAAGAAAAGAAGAAAAAAAAACCAAAAAAATGTAATTGCAATGATATCACTTAAATAAGAATTCAATGAAAATTGAAAATGAATGAATTACGTTGAACAATCATTCGAACAGACGTACGCGTCAACGCGAATTAGTGGCTTTTATGAATGGGCCGACTCGTGTGACTTATTCATTCAGTATTTAACTAGGGGAAAATGTTCGAAATAAATGAATCAATATTGCTGTTTAAAATTCTAAAAAAAAGCCATGCGAAGTTCTCAGTTTGATGGATAGATGGCATTCAAATTTAAATTGTTTCCAATTTAATCAATTTAATTCATTCTTCGATTCTCATCGATTTGGTGGACTTGAAATGCTCCCCTCCTGTGGTCCAGCTTCATTCCATGCCAATTAAATTATATTACTCTTCGCTTTATTCTAATCAGAGTACGTTTAAATAGGTTCGATTATTTTGAAAAACATTTTGAATGCTCAATTTTTTTAAAGCAATAGTCGAATTTTTCAGTAACGAATTTCAAGGGACTGGAAAAACAATTCTTTATGGAGAGAATTCGTAATGAAAAGGAAAAAATGGCACTCGAAATGGACCGAAAAAGCCTTGAGAAAATTCGCTGTAGAGAGAAGTTTGTTATAGAGAGTTTTGACTGTCTTTCTTTAATTATCACTAAGGACATCAAATTTATGCCCTACAGCACGACAAAAAAGGACCTAGGGATAAAGTCTCAAAAAATTCATCACTGGGGTTCCGAAGATGGAATAAGTCTTTTCATGGAGAAGTCCGTTTCACACTTCCCCAAATTAACAAAAAGAGTCTTCAGCACATTAGGTAATATCCCCAAAGAAAACTTTCTCTCATAGCAAAATACATCGATATATTTTTTTTCAAAATAAAATTAATTACACCGCTCAACAAAGAGAAGAAAAAAGGTTTCTGACCTGGGAGACTCACCATGCTTACAATGTGTTCTCGGGGTCGCTGAGTCTGGTATATATAAGTAGATCTATCGGCTTAAGGTTTAGTTATAAACGCAAAACAGAACCCCAAAAACCCCGCTCGAAGAGGTTTCCCTGGTGTTCTGGCTAAATCTTGGCCCGGTGAAGCCATATATTCACCTCAAATTCGGATTTAGCGACCCCAAAAGGCTGCAGTTATGAAAATTTTTTTATAGCCCATTTGTGTCTTCCTCGATAAGAACTTCGATAGTTTAGATTTTCGAATATATTCTTTTAGTCTTCATGCCAGCTTATTTCAATAAAATATCTTTGCTAAATTTTAATTTTTTCAAAAATATTCATATGAAACTAATAAGCTTAGCTTAAGCTTTACTAGTTTCTAGTATCAGTTTCTAGTTTCTAGACTATCATTTGAAAGATTAAATATTCAAAACGTGTTTGAAGACATATTTCAAGACAATAAGCCTTTTTTTTTATCACCATTACACCAGCAGTTCCCTAGATACCCATCTATTCAAAAGCCTAAAGTCCTTGCTATGGAATTTTCATAAAATTATTTCAATAAAAAAATAAATAAAAACAAGTAAGAAAGCTAAAGTCGGTCAAGCCCGACTTTGAAATACCCAGCGTCCCGACATTATGAGCGCACTATGTTTTGCTTCTCTATTTGTGGGCGTGGCAGTGGGCGGGCCACATAAATTATTTCCCTACACCTTTCATTCGCCTTGGTTAACCTATGTTGCGAATTTGAAGCTTCTACGCCTTTTACTTCGGAAGTTACGAAAATTCTCCATTTGTGGGCGTGGCAGTGGGCGGGCCACATAAATTTTTTTCCACACCTTTCATTCGCTTGTAACCTATGTTGCGAATATGAAGCTTCTACGCCTTTTAACTTAACATGTTACGATAACCTATTTTCTATTTGTGGGCGTGGCATCAGAGGCGGGTCCATTTTTTTCCAATATTCACCTTTATTAGTTTACCAGTACCCTGCGAATACAATGAAGGTTCATGTTACGCAACTTACAGCATGTTTACTGAAAACCCTTATTTCATTTGTGGGCGTGGCAGAGGGCGGATGTCCATTTTTTACCTTAGGATATATCCGTCCCGATATACTGTGTGCCGAAAATATCGGACTGTGTTGAGTCAGCCGTTTCGGAACGCAGACGGACGAGGCATAGACGGACGAAACGACATTTTAAATATTCAGTTTTGCTGGATGGCGCTGATCATTTCTATATATATGATCTATATCTCCGAGCTTAGTTCCTGTTGACAAGATTTCGACTATGCAAAACTTGAGATATCACCACCGCTTACGCTGGGTAAAAGAGACGACAACGAATTTAAATATAGTTTTGCAATACATGAGTTCTTCTACAACTCCTGAGTATTTTTAGAACTAAAAATATTCATTTCAGCAGGGGATAAATTTAAAAGGGATTTCAGAACGACCTTTGTGAATAAAATATCCTAAGGGATAATTAAAGGATTTACTTTGATCAATATTTTAAAAATTCTCATTCTTATCATTTTAAAGGTCAATAACAAATCTTTTCCACTCTCAATCGAGTCAGAGAAAAACAAAGTTTCCTTTTTAAAAATGAATATTCATAACCGAATCCTTTCGAAAGTCCATCAGCAAATCTGGGTATTAATAAATTAACATTTTAAATTCATACGCTGCGACATACCATGAAATTCATACATACTTACATTTGTATGTATATGCAAGACGCCTACTTATTTAAGGCCGAAGAGGAAAATGAAATTTTCATTACCAAATTAAAAGCCGTCGGCGGAGGGCGGCGGAAAAACGGCGTGTTAGTACTCAACGCAACGGATATGGCAATAAAACTTATTTTTAATCAATTTAAAACTCAGTTGACCGGAAAGAATCGACCTGAAATATTCAATATGCATGCCCATGATCATGAGATCGCGAAACGAGCTCGTAATGAGCTCGAAATGAGTAATTGATGAAGAAGAAAATGAAAAAAAATTAAATAAAATGAATATAAATTGGGGAAAAGCGATGAAAACTGGAAATCGAAAGTGCAAATTAATTGTGTCGTTGATGGGAATTAAATTTTTTTCGCAACACATTCCTTGACAGCGAAGTTAAACGAAATGATCGGAGAGCTGAGATGAGCTGCGTAAGCTCCTGCAATGCAAAAGTTCATTCCGACCGCAGTCGTTCATTTTTAATGCACGCATTTGGATGAGTATATTTCTCATATATTCAATTTTGTTTTTTGTTTTCTTCTCATTTTTGCTGATTTTCTTTTATTTTGTTTTCGCTGTGATTTTATGCCCACCGACGTCATCGGCTTGCTGCTCTCTTCGGGCGAGTTGGATGCGTTCCAGCAATTTAATTGAATTTCGAATGCCAGCATTTCTACATTAAGTCTCGTGGTTGGTTGAGTGCTGAAAACATACAAAAATTCAAAAGAAAAAAAAAATGAAAAAAAATAATAAAGAGTAAAAACTATGAGAAACTATGAGCGGTTAAAAGGGGAAGGAAAAAAATTAGTAAATAAAAAGAAAATGCCATAAATCTAATTGGTTTGATGTGTTTATTTTCTTATTATGACAGTGCGATGAGTTCGAATGGTTTGAGGTTTTTATTCATTTATTCATTTTGCTTTAATTCTCATTGCAGTCAACTGACGTACGGGTCAACGGTTGTCAACTAATGACGTCATCGAGGAACTCCGCTTCATATGATCATGTCGTTTTGAATGGACACAACGAGAAAGGAAGCTTAAAGTAAATATACAAAAAAAATTCTGTCGCTTCTCATGATTTATATCCAGCTATGATTTATATTTCGACACTAAAAAACCACATTAACCCATTCACACCGGTTCTATTTAATGTGGGCAGCTAAACCCATGAAGCAATGTTCAAATATTTAATAATGTTTGCTTCAATCTCGTGCTGCCCACATTAAATTGACACCAACTGTATTGAAGAACAAAGAAAAAAACAAAAACAAAAATAAAGAATCCTTCACTAATTCTCATTTTAACAAATGTCGCTCGATAATTTATTCATATTTTCATAAATCCATAATTCATTCACTCCTCGCAAAAGTAAATCGAATGGATATATGCCGGGAGCTACAAAAAACCTCTATTCACAGCAATCACCGGACCTAATACAGCAGCAAACAAAGCATGCAACATTTCAATTTACCTCACCAACAGCAACATTCAAACGTAGGAAGCAACAGCATCAGCAGCAACAACTGCAACAACAACAACAACAACATCACCAAATAAATAACAATTATAACTCGAACAACAATAACAACAAAAACCAGTTAGAAGTAGCCTATGAACACCATCGGAATCCCACAACTCCATGCAAGTCTGGAGGCAGTAATTGCATAGCAAATCAGACAAGTACACTCAGGTTATCAGCAACAAAACAGCAGCAGCGGCAACAGCAACAAAAGGCGGAGCAACGTGGTCAGCGGCAAAGTTATAGCAACGATGATGACTTTAATGATGTTGCAACAACAGCGATGATAAGCAACACAGGTGTTATCATCAATACGAATACGAATACGAATACAAATGCGAATGCGAATACGGAAGCAATAGCAACAGGAATTAGCACCGGATGCGGATCCGGATCTGGGGCCGGAATTACACATTCATTTAAGAAGCGAACACTGCCCGCCGTTTCCGTCGTACGTGCAACCTATGCCGCTGAAGCCCGAACTGCGGAAGAAAACTACGACGACAACGACGAGGACGGCGACGGCGGCGACGACGACGGCAAGCCTATCACAAACGACATCGATAACGGCACCGACAACGTCGCCATCGACGCGACCACGAACTCCGTGCACAAAAGGAGCCGGCAACGGTATACAAAAGCCGAGGAACGAAGAGGCAAAGCTAAAAGCGACAGTATGGGCGCCACTTTGCACCACAGTGCTGACAGTTTTGTCGATGGCATCGAGCAGCATTTCAGCCTTATCGGCTGGCGCAAGAAATGCCTTTATACGTTGTTAGTGCTGCTGCTGGTGTTGGTGGTCATAAATTTGTTACTCACACTTTGGATACTGAAAGTGATGGAATTCTCGCCGGTAAGTGTCAAATTGGTGCACAGTGGAATTATGCGGTGTGGTGTCAAATCAAATTTGGGCTTTTTTCTTTAATTAAGTGGAAGGATAAGGTCTTTTTTTCCTTCTTTTTTTTGTGTTGGTGGTTTTTGAGACCGCCGTCAAAGACGGAATGATTTCCGAATCCCGTCTATAAAGGATTGAATTTCAACATAAATAAAATCCCATTTGAACCACTGTGCACAATGCATTTTCATTCGCTTACGCACAGTTAACCATTCGCCAATGCATGAAAATCGATGGTAATTCCTTTTGACTTTATTCCATGTTCGACAGGATGGCATGGGTCTACTTAAAATTGTTCCGGGAGGCATACAACTCACTGGGCAAGCGATAGTCATGGACATGCTTCGGGCATCAACAATCCGATCAAGACACGGCCAGCCGATAGCAATAGGTAAGTTTACGTTGACTCGCTTATGTGGATACTCATTATATTATTTTAGTGTATTTACCGTATGTGTGTGGGCGTGTGTATTCTTGGGTATGTGTGTGATTGCTTGCGTTTGGCATGTGTCTTGAATGAACTTTGTTCTTGGAAAAGGATTTATTTATGCGTCCTTGTAAGCAAAACGCTTTTGAATAAGATAAAGACAGTGGCCTCTATTGTTAGGTCTATTCAAATTGCACTACACTGAGACAAATTCCATTGAGATAACATCAAACAATTTAATTCACTGCTTTATTGTGTTCATTTTTGTGTACTCCGGGATAGGCCGGGACTTTTAAAATGCAATAAGAAGAAGAAAAAAGCATGCGTTTATTTTCAAAAAAGATCGAAGTTTCGGCAGTCAGAGGATCTATGTAAATCAAAAAAAGCACGATGGCGCGAATAGCTCCCCAATATTTCGTTTTTTTCCTATTTAGCTTACTAATTCAAACTTTGATTTGTTCTTCAATCAATCTGTCTGCAAGGCTTGGGCCTATTATAGATTATATTTAAATGCAGCACCCAAAAGTATGCATTTTTTTTTATTTACCTGTTATTTGAATATGTGTTCATTCTGCAGGTGTATGTTCCTTTAAAAACATCGTGAGCAGGATCATTCTTTATAGAGCCTTAAAAATAAACTCCCTTGATGAATATATAAAATGACATAAATATGTATTTTACTATTCAAATACATACTTTTAGGTCCTTAATTCAAACATTGGCGCTCCCCCTACTAAATTCAATCATCAGGACATGCTATTAACGATTAATAAACAAATCACCTTTTCATTGACTAAAATTCAGCGATAATAGAATCGGTCAGTGACTAAGCAATTTTTTTTTTTTTTTTGGGTGTACCGAGAATTCATCCAACATTTCGTATTCATAAACAGTTTATTGTATTCATGCTTCCATTAATATTCATTTTACATAATTTTGACCTTCCTTTAAGCTATTTAGTTAGTTTGTTCAATGTCTTTCGAGTTCGGAGTAATGGACAGCACATGTCCTTTCAAAGTCACATTATGAAAACTTAAGTCATTTTCCCTTGGAATCGGTCAATCGTGAAATGAATTTGCTCTTTTGGGCTGATCATATTTCGTAAGCGATTTAAGGATATAACCGTAAATCAGGCACATATGTATGTAAATAAATTAATGAGACGAAGAAGTGCATATATGCAAATAGGGAGAATAATGAAGCAAGGACATGTGTTTTCAGGACATTATGAATTCATATCAATTTTTATTCGGGATATCCCTTGAATTTTGGAATTAACTTTTCTGAACGAGCAGCAAGTAATATTCTTGAAACTACTATGAATCCTTCTTATCACGTGTGAACATGCTCGAGACTCGAGTTTTCTTAGTCTTTTCCGCCCAGTGTCGGTGACAATCGTGGAAGTGTAAATTCCTTAAAAAATATTTTCACATAAATCTTGTGCTGCACACGTTCGCCACAACCACCATCCGCCTTCATCAGCATCCTCCCGCTTTCACTCTCCATCACACACACACACACACACACACACACACACCTACTACTCTCTCTCGCTTCGTGCGCTGTGATGATGCACAATTACAGATAAAGCATAAAGACAGATGGGATTTCTCTAATGACACCAGAAAAGGTGAGAATATTCCTCCTTGCGTCTTCGTCGTCCTTTTCGCCGCCACCGCCCGCCGTCTCTGGCAGCGATAAGACGAAGGCGAACAATAAGAGAAGGACACGGTGACCGTGATATTCAAACTGAAAATTTTATTTCCGTTGACGCTATCGAAGCGTATTAATCTTGGGTACGTACATTTGCCCAAAAAGCCATATCGCATGGATGTGTGCCCGATGAATGGTGTGTGATATGATACGGTGTGACGTCGCATGGCGAGCGGATGATATGAATGCGAATTTGCGGTCATGTCATTTGTAGTGAGGTTTCTTATTTTACTGCCGCCACCGCTCAATGACACTGCCAGAGCTCATATTTACGGCACAATAAATAAATGACTATTTGTATTTCCATCTATCTATTTTTGGTTTCTTTCGCGCGACAACGTCGTCTTCACCACCGATATCATCTATATCATCATCGATGTGCCGTCCGTTATCCTCTTCGTGATCACGTTGACCAAAAACGTCATCATCGCCATCGCAATGGGCATCGCAATGGCCATCTCGCTACCGCCGCAATCATCAACAGAGTCATCACGTAATTTTTCAATCAATACACGCGACACGAACGGCATGCTCGAGAACCATTTATTCCTTGGGCACGATAAGCTCGAATGCTTCGCGACAGGATTTCGTATCAACGACACCGCCGGACGAAATTTATTTTCCGTAAATCGAAATGAAGTCACAATCGGTGCACACGCTCTACGAATTGATGGCGAAGGTGGCGCCATATTTCGGGAGTCAATTCAGACGCCGCACGTACGCGCCGAGCCAGGACGTGAGTTGAGGTGAGTGGCCAGCAAAAAGAGAAAAAATTAAAGATTAAAAAACACAAAAAAAAAAAAAAAAAAACAACTGCAGCAACGAAAAGAAACACAAAATTTCATGTCGCGCCAAAAGGTCGAAAATCATTTGGGGACAGGAAAAGCACTTTTGCAACAAAACACGCGTATCTGCAGCAAGCAATAAGCAAAGCAAATAGGTAAACAAACAAACGAAATAACGAAATAGAGACAGATAAAAGGACTGAAGGGACGAGATTACAAATGTATGTAGGATGAACTTCAACTTTGTTTATTTTTTTTTTTTGGTACGAGTGCAATTCAGTATATTTTAAGGTCGAAATTTGATTATAAAAAAGATATTAACTGAGTGCACCTATAGGGGGATCCTCTAAACTGCTAGGGTGTTGCCTTGGAAATTGAACTCCAAAAAGCATACCTCTCAAATGGAACTCTAAATAAATTCGCAGACAACGTTTCATTCCAACAATAATACAGTCCATTTGATAATCCTTTTCTCGCAGCGGAGAATTTACGGCAAAATGTTTTCCCATTTTGCGCGTGGAAATAAAAAACATACACCTGCATATTTATAGGCATTTAAAAAAAATGCAATTTGTTTTTTTTTCACTTTTATTCTCCATTCTCGTTTTTTCGCTTTCCACAAAAAGATTGGAATCGCCAACTCGTCAATTGCAAATGACAGCGGCGAGGGATATAAATCTGCAGTCGCGTGCTGGCGGCATCGAATTGTCAGCCCTGGAGGATGTCAAATTGAGTACGTTGGACGGCAGTGTAAGTGCAAAATTGATTCGTAAAAAGGTCTTTGTTTTTTTTTTTTTTTTTCTTTTAAATTTCTGCTCAAAATTGCATCAAAAAATGTCTACATCAAAAGGATGTGAAGCTGTTTTATTTTTGTTTTTTTGGTTTTTTCTTAAGCTTGATTTTTGTCTTCTCTTCCGTCCAGCTAAAAATTTAAGCTTCTCTTCTCTTCTTTTTTCGAAAATTTTCTCTCCATCAGCTTCGTTTTGAGTCCACAAAAATTCTAATGCCGAATTTACGCACTGCGCAGGCACCCATACCGGGTACTGCACAGAGTCGCGAACACCTTCATCGTGTCTTCCAGCTATGCGCATGCTCGAATGGTAAACTCTTCCTCGCGGCTGCGCATTCGATATGTGCCGGCGATGACAGCACAGTCTGCAGGTGATTCACGGCGCAACAGTCAACGAAATAAGAGCAGAAACAAAAGATAGAGAGGCAGGAACAGAGATGGCCTCCGAAAAGGTTTACCTATAAAATGAATACAATAAACTGTTATGACCCGTGAGGGCTTAGATACGTTTGCGCTTGAAAAAATGCTGTAGGTAAAAAAAAAAAAAAAAAACTAAAAAAAATTATCGCTGCACTAATGCATAAGGTAACAGAAAATAATTAAATTGATCACCTAAAAGTATGCTCATAAATATTAAAAGTAATTTCAAATGCCAGAAACCTGTTCGTCCTTGAAGCCTTCTCCATTTAAGAACATTCTGAGCAAGGATTTTAGAAGATGTTTGAATCTTCTCAGAACCTTAATTATGACCATTGGCAAAAGGCTCTTAATTATATAAATTGGTTTTTAAATAACCAAAAATATACATCTAGGTGTTGAATTTAGATATTTTCTATTGGCCTACTAATGTGGAAGGCAACGATTTGAATGTATATAAAAACTTAAGGTTGATCGATATAGAATAGAATGGAAACATAAAAGGAATATTGAACGCCTTAGAAAGTTAGAAAATAAATACCATGCGCGCGACTTAAACAATATGAATTCAATTAGTAGTTCGAGTGGGAGCATTTAGATGTTAGTCGTATGCATTTGGTTGGCTTAAACACCATGAAATATGCAATGAAAAGTTTTTAATGTCAAATGCAAGTAAATGTTGCCTTTTCTTTTGCCAGGACTCCTGACTCAGGAATGTAAAAAACCAAACGATCTAAAGAGGTTCGATACGCTACAGATTTCTCTACACAACTTGTTCAGAGACTCCTTGCCGAAGCCTCCTTTACCAGATAGAATAAGCATCGAATTCAAGAGAAATGAATCATTGGTCGAAGAAGTTTTTCAAAAGAAAAGCAATATATTCTGTTTTAATTCAAATTTTTCTTGCATATTTCTAGGTGTATTTGTCTATCGTAATGCATGTTTTATGCTCGTACTCAAAACAAAGATATAAGTAAAGGGACTCGTTAGCCAGTTAATGAAATTAAATGTATAAAATTGTTCCAGTGGATGTGTAAGTCTAAATTAAAATTAAGTAATAAACACACTAACATAAAGTAGCAATAAATATATAAAATAAATGGCAAAATTCGCATTTATGAATAGACGTTGAGAATAAAATCGAAAGAGTTATCTAAAAAAAATGAGCTTCTAAAATATATCTAAAAGTATAAAAAGTGTGCTTATTAAAAAAGTAGTTAATGTATTATTTTTCAATGGGAATATTTATTATCATTGTATGTGACTCATATTTAAATGGCCGACGCTGATCATGACCAGACAAACAAAATTTAATTCAGCACCTAAAACTTTTAGGTTAAAAGTATGATATGAACATAACGAATATATTTTTTAATAATAAGTAGAACAGCAGAAAATATTTGAATTCCAGACCTAAACCCATTTAGAACTCAAAAATTATCTAATATTTTCTTATATTTTTTATATTTTTTATATGAAAAATCCCTGAAGTATGCTTCGAAATATTTAAAATACTAACAAAAAATTTGCGGCATTTTATCATAACAGTGTTTTCGGAAGAATTACTTGGCATATCTCAGAGTACATTCTGGTGTCAGCTTAGAATACCAAACTTTAACTCATACATAGATATGGGCCAAAGAGTGGTCAGAAAAACTTTTTTTTTAAATTTTTTCATGAAGGAGTACCGATAACTCAAAAAACTAATGATGCAGTTCGATTCCTCGTGCTCGAAGTAGGGGGAAGCCATTTAGTTCGGCCTCGTCTTTTTAAATTTTTGAAAAAAAACTTTCACAGTGAAATAAAAAATTGGCCAGTCTTGAAGAAATTTCCATTTATATTTAAATTTTCAAAGGACTTTTGAAGCTGTTCGCATATGGGGAAGCCGCCATTTACCTCCGTTGATATGTGCTTATAAATATATAATTTTTTTTTTTTTAGGTGTTGAAATCAAATAAATTTTGTTGTCCCACTCATGAGTATCAAATAAAAAATTTTTTCCTAATTTGCTGCTTCTTCTCTTTCGACTTAAATTAATTCCATTGCGCGTTGCTTTTAAGTTGCCTTAACGATAATAGTCAAATAATTTTAGAATACTTCTAGGCGAGTTGCTGGCATTTAATCAAAAATTATTTTCCATACTGTTATGCACACAACAATTAAGAGGAGAACAAAATTTGTTGAAAAATAGATTTTGATACAAAAAATGGCAGAAAATGAAGAAAACTGCACAGAAAGAGCAATTATTGATGTAAAAATAACCTAAAAAACCGCAGTTATGGGGTTTTAAAAATAGCTAAGCATATATAATATATATATATATATATATATATACATATAGTTATATTGTATGTACTAGAGCAATTATATATATACACGTAAAATAAAATACAGCCAAGCGTTTTCTATTTCGCTGATTTGCTTTCTACATTTTTTTTTGCTCTTATTTCGTTCAATTTTTTTTTTCTATTTAAAATTATGATTTTGCGCACATTTGTGGTCTCGTTTGGCGAGGCATGGCACCTCCTTCTTTGGGGCGAAAGGATTTTGGAGCACCGAAAAACGGAAACGCGTTCCCAGAAAGATTGCTTTCGTTGAACGTTCGCTGAGTGCCTTGATACGGCCTGACAGCGTTGGTGGGTGTTGCTTCACGGAGGAGTCTAACGCGTTTCGTCTGCCGTCGTTTGATGTTCGTCGTTCGAGAAATTTCATGTTCATGGCAAATGCATGGGTCGTCGACACGAAAGAGTGGAATTCAAGTCATAAATTGAGTTATTTTTGAAAGCGTGTTTGTATGGATGTTTGTGATGGATGTGTGTGTGTGCACGAATTGAGCGCTTCCATTGTTATTAGATATCCTCAAGTCGAGGAAGAGCTTTTTTGCTGTCTGCAAAATTTTGCAGAGCTCGACGTCGGCACATTCGATTCCATAAATTGTGTTTAGTCGGACTCAAGATGATTTATCGTCAAGATGGGTATAATGATGAAGTTTAAAGATATTGAGAATTATATGTTCCTTAGGAGTGTCTAGAAATTATGGCTCGAAAAAAATTCTTACAAAAAACCTTCGGAATTTAACGTTGGAGCTTTAAGCTTTCTCGGTGAAAAAAGAATATTTATAAAAACAAAAATCTGAACAGTTCAATCCTTCTAGATTTTCAACAAATTAGCATCAATATACATATTTAGATCCAAATTATTGAATATCCTTGAAATTTTGTCATAAGAAGTACCCTTCCAAAATCAATTATTTTCGTGTTAATCAAAAATCTCTTCGACATACCCGTAATGAACTTCCGTCCATAACTATCACCCTGCGGAAAATCACTTTCTTCAAATCCTTTCTTTTGTCTAGGAGTCTTAGTTTTTATTAATTTCCACAAACAAAAAGCCGCCGACACAAAGAACATATCCCATATGTATTCGAGCAACATATGAAAGTCCTTGATTGTCGTCTTAGATTGTCACCGTTGTCTGCAGCTCCTTTGGACGACTGCGTGCGATCTAAACTTAAACTCTTTTACGTGACCGTTAAAATATTCAAATTTCTATTAATATTCAAAGAGGCGCCTTTT
Source organism: Chlorops oryzae (assembly GCA_020466095.1). Taxonomy (NCBI): domain Eukaryota; kingdom Metazoa; phylum Arthropoda; class Insecta; order Diptera; family Chloropidae; genus Chlorops; species Chlorops oryzae. The sequence goes on along the minus strand of CM035808.1, from coordinate 21,141,683 downwards.
GTGCCTTCATTTCGTGCCATTGACGGCAAAGTTCCTTTGGTATATATTGTTTTTCCACTGCAATATGTTAACGATACTTTTGCTTGTTGCTGTAATTTCCATAGTTGTTAAACAAGAATGGCGTCGGAAATGTTACAAACATAAAATTTTCTAATTACCAAAAGTTTTAGGGAGCGTACCAAACGTACACTATGGAGCGATTTTGGGCTTTGTTTGGCTGCGTTTCCTTCCTTCCTGTCAATATAGAAGGATCGTGAGCAGGTTGTGAAGAAGGGTAGCTCTTAAGTTTTGTGTCTTTCATGTTTGTTGACATTAGTTTTTTTTTTCAGTTTTATTAATTAAAACTAACATAAATTGAAGCTAACTAGAGAAGGAGTGATGGCGCATTAAATATTTAAAGCTTCAAAGACAAATTTCACAAAAAAATTCTTCATAGACCTGAGAACCTTCGGAAGATCCCTTTACTACCTTAATTGGTATGAGTAGCAAAAAAAGAACAGTGCTCTTAAATATAATCTTATAACTAAAATGTACCTATGACTCCTCAGACCTCGCACGTTCGACATGATACAATCCTTTTAAGTAGACAAAATTCGCTAAGGACACACTTCATGCTGTTCTCTTGACGCCATGTTATCCTTTCATGGTGTATAATTTGCAAAGTGAATTATTTGAGAGAACTTGACTTTTAAGTGGGCAATTAAGCAAACAGTTTCATTTTCATATAACATACCAAATACGATAGATGTATGTATGTATGCCACCACCGTCAACAGAAAGCCTTCACTCTGTATGTTTGACTTAAAATCTACGCTCGCAAATGGTGAGTACATTAAACGTGTGCCACTGACTCATAACTCAGTGTGAAGCGAAGAGTTATGCACTTGAAAATTTCACTGAGGACTCTCTAAACATGAATTTAACATGTCGAGTTGGATACACGTGGGGATTCCCCCTTGACGCACCACATATAGAGCAGTATGTATGCAAATGGAGCGACAACGAAGATGTGTGAAATGCGCTCAGCCAACATTCCCGGAATTCTCCGCATCGGCATCGTCACAATCAAACGAACGAACGAGGAAGTCCGTAGTGTTAGAAAACGCTTTAATATTTATGGCGGAATATAACGATTTCACTTTGTGCGTTTGCTCGTTTGTTCGTTTGCTCGTTGGCTCTTGGGATTTTTGTTTTTTTTTTTTCGAGTGGTCGGGGCTCTATTTATTATGACATAGAGTTGGAAATTGTTTTTTGATGTTGTTTTCCATTCGAGTTAAATTTGTTTTGACAACGTGGGGCGGAACGATTTTATTTTCACTTTTTTCAGATGTAAGACAATGTGAAAAAGTGCAGCATGATTTGAAGGAGTGCTGTTGTAGTCCTTCACTTATAATACTTTAATAGGATCATATAATAGGAAAAAGATTTGGAATTAAGGAATATAGAGATAATTTAAAATTATGTTTGTGAATCCAAGAATTTTAGAAACAGTTTGGTGTCCTTGACTTTGAAAAATATGTATTCCAATTGTTCGAATCAGATTGAAAGTGAAGAGTTTCCATAATATTGATGGTATGCTTATACCGTCTTGATTGTAATATAATATTTATATTCAGCACGTAAAAATATGAATTTCAAATTCAAAAAAGGCCGAATATGCGTCATTGTATAAATTTTTTATTCTCATATTTGCCCATATCTCCTCCTATATCAGTTCGAGAATGATCTGAATTGAAATCGGCAGGGCTATGTCTTCGCTCTGTTCAATTTTTCAAAGTGATGGTTCGCACTTTAAATGCCTTAGCTGCATCGCATAGTGTTGCGAGCCTGTAGAAATGCCTTCGGTGTAAAAACAGACCGGACCTAGGTCCAGTCCATTTAGGATCGACCCCAATTTTATATGAAATTTATATGAAACGCGACCGGTCTAGGGTCAACCTCTGTGGGATTCACCCTCGTCTATTCCTGAAATGAGCGTTGTTGGGTAAGTTCAGATAATGGAACTCACCGGCGACTCACCCGCGACTCACCCGCGACTCACCAGCGACTCACGCGCGACTCACCAGCGACTAACGTGCGACTCACCCGCGAAACACCCGCGACTCCCCCGCGACTCAACCGCGACTCACGTGCGACTCACGCGCGACTCACGCACGACTCACACGCAACTCACATGCTTGGCTGTTTTTCAATGACAGCCCTATGGTAATAGAGGTGAGTTGAATGTATGGAAAGGCGACCGGTACGGGCATCTTTAAAACCTAAGACCGGTCTCATTTACTGCAGGAGAGTTGACAAAACCTCCACTAAGTCACTTGTTTATTTCTTAATAAAAGTTGGCTCTGAATTGCAATTCTTGAAGATACGTTGACATTTGAAAAAATCGTTTACATGAAGATACGATGACATTTTTATTTTCTGACAAATTTGTCGTCTTTTGGCAATGTTGATCCATATGACACACCCTCTTCTAAGATGACACAACTCAAAAATCGTCAATTTTGAGTTAACATATGGAACTTGATCAGAGTTCACCTCTCTACCAGTACGAAAGACTCTGTTCCGTTTTTTTTTTTCAATAAATAAAAAATTTTGAGTTGTGTCTCTCTAGAAGAGGGTGTGCGATATGTGAAATATCGTTGCTGTTAGAAAACAAATTCAGATGAGAGATTTTGCACAATATCAAAATATTTGAAAGGCCCAAAGGAATGTGTTAAGTTTCGTTTTTCCAAAATTTCTTAAACTCATGGAAAGTAATGTCCATGCCTTTGATGAAAATTGGTACCACTTCCAGCTTACATTGGGAATTGAAGAGGTAAGGAGCTATATAATGCCCCTTCGTCCATATCAATGGAAAGCATCATGTTCTTTATTTTCCCCATCATAAAACGATTCTTACTTTACTGCAAATACAGTTCATTAATGAAACCGCAAATCTTTTCATTTGCTTTCCTTCTGCATGATGCTTCTGAATGCGCTTTTGATATATTTTCGTAATAGAATCTCATACAATCTGGTCAGATGAGCTACCGAACTAATAACCACGTTGCAGGACAGAGTTGGTACATTGCGATAAGAATGATAAAAACATGAAATGAACAGTTGCCATTTCCTCTGGTCAATGGGAAATAGTTTGGTAATTCCACTTGCTGAGCTTTGCCAGCATTTCACTGAGATACGACAAATAAATATGGAACCAGCCCCTCGCTGCGTGTGCGTGTGTGCGTGAGTGCGCGTGTGTGCTCATGTGCTGCATGTCGAAATTGGTTGAGACACAACAATTTAGCGCATTATCAGCTGAACTATAAAGGGAAAATAATAAGTGAAAAAGAAGAGGAAGACGAAGAAGAAGAGAAGGAGAGCATAAAAAGAAAAGTACGAAAATTATCATTTTGTGCTATGAAGCAAAAGAAATGGAAGTAGAGCAGAAGCTACATCAAGATATCTACATGAAAGTGTTTATTGAAGCAGTTAAGCTTATTAAGCGAAAAATAATTAAGTTACAGCAGCGGAGAAACAGCAATGGACATAAAATAGTTTTCATTTCTGTTGCAAAATAAATGCCAGCGAAGGCGAAGGAAAACTTTTCACTTTTCTCTGTGTCTAAAAAAAAAATATCCTCGTTAATTAGGCCCTTGCTAATGACAGGCAAAAGAAGAGCAAACAGCGAGCTCCCTCGAAAATTTTTTACTGTTGGAAATTTTGAAAAAAAAAAATCAACAAAAAAAAAAACACACAAACAAAAAAAGAACCAGAAAGACAAATGAAACGAAAAGTCCCCAAACACAAGCGAAGATCATTTACAGACGCAGTCACCAGGAGCCCAAGGACCAGCGACTAGATAGATTCTCATAAACACAATCAAGCGAAACAAAGACAAAAGTGCGCTGGGCCCACTGGCGTATACGTAACTTCCCATAAATATGCCCTTAAAAGTGTATGCTTTCGCGCGCGTATGTGTGTGTATCAGTGTGGGTGGATGGAGAGAAAAACCAAGGCATCATGCGGTAGCACACATTGCAAAAACAAGAAGTGCTGCTAGTGACAAAACCCGCTGCGGAGTCGCTGAACGAATTGAGCGGCTGCAGACATGAGCGGAACGCGCGGTCAGGTTGGCATATTGCAAGGATTGCCGGAATGTTATGGGCGACACCGCCGTGTGCAGGCATTGGCATGAAAATATTGTGTGTGTGTGCAGTCAAAGAACAACTTCGAAACTATTTCGCACACAAAAGCGGCCAAAAACTTTTTCCACCAACCACCTACTTAGCTCCATTCGACTCGTGAGTTTTTGATTTTGATTTTGATTTTTGCGTTCTATTTTCCCTTTACCGCTCTCTTGCCTCTTCCTCTGACGCCATGGTCGTTTTTTGTCACAGAAGGGCTTAGAGTTGTTTTGGCAAAAGTACCGAAATGCTTGCGGTTCGAATGACTTCATTTCGTCTCGTAATAATGCCGAATGCCCTTCATCTGTGCCCGCTCAGTACCCATAAAATCCATTTGCATTGTTTGTAGTTTTTGTTTTCTTCTTTTTTTATTTTGAGTGCTCAGGCGTAAAAGTTTCTGCGGCTCTTGGAGACTTTGGCTGTGCTGTTTTGATTTCGGTATTGAAAAATAAATAAATTCCAATTGAATAAATAGAAAATGGGTTCATTATTTCAATGATGTTAAGCTAAATCGAAAATATTTGCATATTTCAAGTCTCTATTCCCTTTAAACCATGGAGCAATATGGAAAAAGGGGAATGTTTTTTTTTGTTTTTTGTTATATTAAAAGAAAAATGCGACAAAAAGTTTATACCCAAAAACACTTTAAAACTGATCACTTTTTTGAGTTCCGAAAGATTCTGCAATTTTTTACAAATATAAGGCTCAGAAAAATTACTGCAAAATGAGTCCGATACAAATCGAAATGAAAAATTAAAAATTCTTCAATATTGAATTGGGATAAATGACCACCTATACACAATGGACGTCAGGCCCTCATAACAGCGACTGAGATTAAAATACTAAGAATGACGGAGGATGCGACCAAACTTAATCACATTAAGTGCAAACATACCCGAGGCAACTTCTTCATTTATAAGGCCATCCCTGTGGCGCTCAAAGTTAGCCAGGTGCGATGGCAACCTCGCCAAAAAGGCAATATCCACGACTGTTCCAGCAAACGGCCGGAAAGCAGGCAGACCGAAAAAAACGTAGATCGGTCAGATGAATTAATATTACCAAAGGATAAGTCTCAGTGATGACATGATCCAGGATCGGAATGCCAGCGGAAAGGTGTGGAGATCACATACCCACACTCGAGGAGGAGCATGAGCGAATCCAAAAAAAGGCAAGCAAATGCTCGAAGGATATTTAAATGACTAGAAATCGAATCACCCTAGCTTCAAATCCTCCACAAATTGGTCAGAAGTAATTAAAATTAAAATATGATTAAAACTGAAAACAAATTAATCGAAAGAGAAATCGGAAAACAATTCAACAACACATATTTAATATTATTTCTAAAGCTGAAAATCCTGCTTTTATTCAATCTACATCCCAATGCTCAACCTGGAGTTAATTGATTCCCAACTAAATCCTTGAAGAAATCCAGTCCTTTCAGATTTTTAGCTGCTGGAATTTTCCTTCCTTTATAATAAATTTTCGATTCAACATTCGATTTTAAAATAAGAAATGAAAGATGTGAGCCCATCTCGCTTGAGTTGCACAATATCTCCTTAATTACATCCACTCAGGCATATATCGACCAGAATCAGTTGAATCCACAATCAATTGAGATTCTGATAGACTTTGGAAAACGCTTTTGCCACCAAACAAACGAATCAACGAAGGAGCCAACAAACAAACAGCAATAATCCAAAAGTAATTCCACTAATAGGATTCATAAAAAGGATAACACGCAAGAGTAAATAAAAGTAAAAGCATGATTCCTTGCCCTCATTGAAAATCTCAGCACGTCTGTATTCAATTACTTGTTGAACGCTTTCCTTTTCCTTTACTTTCTCTCGGTTCTATATCTCAAGGATTCTAAAAAAAATTCTAAAAATGAAAAGAAGCAACTTAAGGAAAATAATATTTTCTATTATTGCAACAAAATGATATTATTAAAGGAGCTTTAGAGTAGCAGGGCATGCCTACTACGAAGACGATGAACCCATGTTGCGACTGCGAGTACAAAATGTTACAAGGATAATTCACATTTGATATCCTTTGCAGACAACAAGGTTCCAATTGTTTTCCTAAAATGTAGACGTCTCGAATTTTGTTAAGTTCCTGCGATGTCCTTAAAGGCACAGGATTACTGGCAAATATTGTTGTCCTTTTTGCTTTCGTCGTTTTCGTCGTCGTCTTCGTCGTGATCATTGTTTTTGGGGGAACTGTCGAACTGTCGAACTGTCTCAACTGTCATTATTCCTTGATATTTGCTGTTCTCCCCAAATCAGTATATGAATTTCATATGTGCACGTGCCGGTACCGGGTGGGTGCGAGGACTCACACTTCAGTGCAGCATATTGAATTGCTTTTGCTGTTGCTGAATGTTGCGGTGGGTAGCTGTCTACTGTTGTGTAATTTGCGGTATTTTCTGCTGGTTTTCAATGGTTTGTATACAATTCAATAATGTATTTTTTTTCCTCGTTTATTTATTCACCTTCCTCCCGTGGAGGGCCCAGCCGTTTTTTAAATGGACGTAAGTTCTTTTTGGGAGGCTTTCAAAAAATAATTGAGATGAGATTCAATGGCACGCTTACAGATTTAATTTTGGGTATTGTCATTAAACTGAGGTGTTTTTTAAAGGACATTTTTATTTCCTTCTTATTTGTACAAAGCTCACAGTGATGAATAACTTTTATCAGTGAGGAAAACATCGAGCAAGTCAAAGGACTAAGGGTACTTAATTCTACATGCTGGATCATAAATTAAATGAGCTTATTTTAAGGTATTTTTTGAAGAAAAAATCTTTCACAATTTTCCGACAAAAGCGACCACACAACGTTAAAAGCCTTTTGTGGTTTTTATTAATAATTTATTACGAGGCTATTCAGCTTAGAGGCCTTATCCATTGCTCCATTTGTCTGACCGCACGACCGAAAAAAAAGAGAAATGCATTTTCACTTAATTTGTAAAAAAAAAAATTAACATATTCCAAGTGTTTCTCCGCAAAGTCTCAATTCATTTGCATATTTATATGCCTCGCCCGTCCGCAGAGTTTGCTGTTAATGCTGCGGTTTGAGATGACTGCGGTCGGTAAGTGTCGGCAGCAGGAACATTTTTGGCGAAACAATTAATGCGCAAGTGTTTAACGTTTTCGTTACGTTAAAACGGATAAGACAAAACGGCATTTACAGATGATGTCCTTGATGGTACACCTGAGTTTAGTTACATTTAACTTAAAATAAACCTTATTTTTCGCAATGATGTAGAATTTCTAATAAATAAGGTTCAGCTTAAAGGCTCAGTTCGTTTCTATCGGCCAATTGAATTGAATCTGTTCTGTGGGCTGAGGTTGAGGCTTAGGTTTGGGTAGCTTGTCGAAAATCCCACCACATACCCTATGGATCCCTGAATTTCCCAGTAAATGACTTTTATCGGTTCTGAATGAGAGAAGCGCCTCAGCCATTAAAAGTGTAGTCGTCAAAGTCCGTCGTTAGGACTGTAAACGGATTGTGTTCTGTGATACACTTTGGATCGATTGCCCATGGTTTTCTGCAGAATCTGGTTCTTTAACCTGCGAACTAATGTGGATCCCAGAGTTCTTATTGATTTTATATTCGTGTTAGGCAAATGGGCACCTCTCGTCTGAGTTTCAAATGGAAACCATGGTCTGTTCTATTCAATTGTAGATTATATTTGACTGGTGCCCAGGGTACCATTTCCTAGTCACAGTCCCTTTGTTTAACCCACTTTCTTACCTTTTTCTGTTAACCACAGAAGACTAACTTTCCTCTTCCGCCAGTGCTTGTTCAGGTTACACCTTAGGTTAAGCTCTACTCTTGATCTTATATACTAAGCTACTAGATCCTTGATCGCTGTTTGAGTTAAAAATCTAAGGAATAGAATTTTTTTACTCCATGGTTCCATCCATCATTCATTATTTTTGCCATTTTACAAAGAACAATGGTCAGCCCACAGACGAGTTCAGCGCATGAAATTCAAATGGCTTACTTTTGATTAGGGCTTCCCGTTGCCAATGTTAATGACAAATTTCGTGAAACGAGACCCGCAACGAAATGACTTCTCGTGTCCATTCAACGCTTCAAACGAAAAGACTTCTCCTTTTTTTTCTTGAGGGTGGGTTGGTTCTGAAAATCTGGAACCAGCTTTAAATGTGGAAAAACAATGCACTTAACGCCAGAAACATAATGACAAGGATAAGCACCAAAAAACAGTGGGAACCAAAACAACAACACCAACAACAAGAATAACAACAACAACAAAAGCCACACCAGTTGAATCTCCCAAGTTGCATACCATTGCCCTTGGTTTCTAGTTACGCTGACGGCTTCAACGATGGCTACATTGGTTATTTGCCGTTTAATTAGAGACAGTAAAGCGAGTGGACCCAGTACTCAGTACCCACTACTCAGCGCGCAAGTGTAGAAAACGAATTGCTAGTGCATCGTACGTTAAGCTTCGAAGCGCTTTTTTAAATGAATCGGAATGAATTGGGAAGAAGGGTTCGCTCAGCCCTCCAGTTGACTTCGGGTTGAGGTGGGACGGCAGCTGAAGCGAGGCACTCCTGCAATGATGATGGTAATCAGAAACTTCCTTAATTATTCAAGGTTTCATTCTGACGAATGACAACAACAGCAACAGCAACACCAACAACAAGGACAATTGTGATGACGATGGCGATGACGAAGCCGAAACAGCAGAAGCAGCAGGTCAACCAAGTTCCAACAGTACAAAAAAAAGGATTAAAATTTCCAGCCAACATTGATGCAGTGCCGGAGTTTAACAGCTCAGCTCAAATCGAAGGGGCGTTCGTTGGGATGGCTGGGATGGTGAGTCTTGTTGGAGACGATGATGGTGAGGGAAATCCGCAACAAAAATGACCGTAAACACGCCACAACAAAAACATTGAGCTACTCTCATCGGACAGAAAATGGCATTAAAGGTAACTGAAATTACCGCAAGACCAGGGTGGGAGGTTGTCATCGTAGCATCTAAAGCAGCACCAGAAGCATACACCGAGCACCGCTCCAGCTTACAAAACGTGTTAAAGGACACGTTTCGGTTTTTGCATGGCACGTTCATTTTTTGCTTCGTTTTTCGAATGCTTTTTCGCTTGACTTTTTCATTGGCGCTTCTCGTTTTATTTCTCGAAAGGCTCATATTGTATTTTGACAGGCTTGTTAAGGCAGTGAAAGTTAATTTCAACGGTACACGTTACGCCGCGTTACGCTACGTTACGTTGCGCTCGGAATGCGACAAAGTGCGGCAAAGTTAAAAATTTTATTTTCAACAAAAACAACAACAACGGCCACCACGCATCAACAGGACGACATCGTCAATGCGAGTTGACGCATTTGCTGCGTTGATAAATATTTGACTCTACACACGACCGGGAGACGTTAATGTGTTGACCATCAATGCGGGTCAGTTTTCGCGATGGGCACTGTAATGTGACAGGAATTCGAACTTTCAGGATTTGAAAGTTACTGAAAGTTTGTTCGGATTGCGTTTAAGCAATAAAATTTTGGTCATTCCAGATATATATTGCTGAATGAAAGTTCTTTTGGGACCATAGCAAATAATGAAGAACTGTGATGAGCGTTAGTTCGAAGAAGGAGTTGTTTTAAAAAATGAACAATAAGAAGTCCAAGATTGAATAGACAAAAACATCCCGGCTAGAAATTGCCAAGAAAAATCTAGGGCCTAGCTAGAACCGCCCCTGTAGAAGCGATGACTAGAATAATCTAGACAGGGTCTAGCTAGTTTTCTCTAGTTAAAGTCCAGGTAGAAAACTCTAGCCTGGCGCTAGCGAGGGCCTGGCTAAAACCGAGAGAGAAAATTTGGGACAAAACTTTTTTTATAATTCTCACTTAGTTTAAAGGGACGTGAACATAAATCTTTAAGTAAAACAAAGTGATTGACATATGGTATAGGCGCTAGCCAGAAATAAATAGCCGGGCGCTAGCTAACCGAAGCATTATAGATATAAACTCCTTAGGGCCTAGCTAGCGCCGAAGTAGAATTTCCAGCCGGCATATGAAAAATAAGGTTCTATAAAGAGGAAACTGTCATAACTGAAGCTATATGGGGTCCTAAAGTATTTCTGTGGTTATCCTAGGACTTTAATTTTGATTTGCGCGATTGGCAACTCGCCAAAGAGACCCCACAACCAATCCATACAGGCTTGATCATATGCAAAGAAAGCTCCCGATGCATTTCCGCATTTGAGAGCTGCTTTTAACAGGACCTTTCACTGTAAGTGCAAAAACTGATCTTTGCGAAGTCAGAACGAAATAAGTGTGGTCATTAAAACACTCAAACCTATATTATTGGCCCTTGAGAATTGAACTACTATCGAGGATACTTTGCTGATCATTTATGAGTGGATTTACGAATGCTCCCATCCCCAGAACCCAATGCGTGATCCTTTCTGTATTCCATCATGCAAGGAAATTGTGCCATATTAAGTCACTTAATTTGTTCTCACTTCCTTAGATTTTTTATTTGAATGCTCCATAAAAAAATAAATAAAAAAAGGCACCTTGCACCTTGTACCTTTGTCTGACTTGCTTGAAGTCTCATTATTCGTCCATGACAGTTACGTAGATTTTGTTGCACTGATTGCGACCGCATGAAATATACGAGAATAAATTTATATTTAAAGCATTTCCGTTCCGGCACTTCGTTCCTCACAGAAGTTGCCTTCTTCCGTCTCTCTGCCCATCTGCCTGTCTTTCTGTGTGTCTGCGTTTCGGTGTGTCGGTCTGTTATGCCGCGTATTTATTGCGACTGCTTTCCACACATTGATTAAAACTCACATCGATAAGTAAGTTCGGAGGCGATTAAACTGTAGCCGTAAGTTAGCGCCATTTCGCAGGTGAATAAACAGTTTATCATACGAGCATTGTAGTCCCAATTGCTTCCCAACTGCGTTCCGCCAACGCATACACTCATCCGAACAACGAAGATATCCGATCGGGTGAGCTACGAGGTCCTTAAGCGGATTCCTTTTTCTTTTTTGTTTTTTTTTTTTTTGGTTGGCTCCGATGCATTCGTAGTACGTTCCAACATTACCGGCTGTAGTTGGCGGTGCTATATTTTTTGGTCCTTCGCCTTCGTTCGCCTTCGGATTTCTTTTGTGCGTGCTAACAAGCAATTAAGCCCTCGAAATTACGTTTGTGCGCTTTTCGTAAGTTTCCCAACGTGAACACTATGGAAGTTCTCAAAAGGGCGCCGTGTCACTGCTGGGCGCTCTTAAAGTGTTTGGCCTCCGCGGCGAATTCATTCGGTAAAGTTCGAATGCCTGTTACCGCCGACCACGTGGTAATTGCTGATAATTTTTAATTGCTGCCGAATGAAGATTTATGTTCCGGCCAAACTCGTAAGATTTTTGTCAAGTGATAAAATGAATTTGGAAATTAACTTTGTTCTTTTTTTGTTCGGGTGAATCAATGAGTTCAAATTGAGTGGGAATGAATGAGGAGTGATTACGTAAGCCTTAGGTAGGCTATTATAAGACAACGTTAGATTCGTGTTGGCTTGGTGTTTTTTTCCTTTATTTAAGGGAAAGTTATCAGACATTAAAGTTGTCCTTTTTAATGATCTTGGATCGCATAATCTATTAAAGATCCTTCCAGTTATATGAAGGAATTTTTATTAAGGGGAAAGTGGTCGAATTCTGACCCCATAAGAAATTTTGCTATAGATTCAAAACGCTGATACTCAAGACAAGAACTTAACATACCATTAGCAAGAGAATATCATGACCTTTGTTTTTGCAATATAAAATTTTCATGAAGAATCTACTAAATATTGAATAGTTTAGCAAAATTCAGTATACTAACTTTTGAAGGTTTAAAAATTTGCCGAATATTCGACAAGCACCTGTATACAGGATGCCGATGATCTCTCACTTTACCTGTGTAGCATTCGCCCTTGTCTCAGTTTGAGCGGAATGACCGCACCAGGGACATCACAAACGGATATGCGTTGATCTAAAGCTGTTTTGTACCAATTTAAAATTGTTTATTCCACTTTAAGCCTTTATTTTGAATTCATTTATTCAGGCTTTTTTTGTGTATTGTCATGCCTTAGCAATTAATCCTTAGCAGTCTTAGTGCTCTCGCTAATACGATTGAATTTCCTCACTTTGCCGCCTCCTCTTGGCTTAAAATGTCTTCTCAAAGTTTGGATTGACGGTTTGCCATATTCTCTATTTCGTCTATTTGAAATTTGCTCTACACGACTTACTCCTTTAAATATTCAGCGCTCCATTTTAATGGAAATTACTGCGACTTCACCATTCCTTTTTTTTCAAATTTATTTATTTACTTAATCAAAATCCAATCAGAATTTTTCTTTCTTTCGTTTATTGGATAAACGTCCAAATAGCAACGATTTGCATGGAACCAATGACCAAAAATTGACCCTTTTCAAAAGATAAAACACTCGATTCGTTCATACAAAGTGGGGGGCAACGCAGAGGCGGACGCGTCACACCGCGCCGAAATTAAATTAATTCGATTTGAGTGAAACCAGCCAACAACTGCGGTGAGTGATAACGAATGAAAGGACACCGACAATAGAGTGGCAAGAAAAAAAAACAAAACAAAAAAAAAATTGTCGAAACTCAAAAGCAAGCATCGTCCATTGCACTCAGTAGGAAATAACCCATGCGATGACTAAGTCATCAATATAATAAATAAAGGTTCTTAACAAAGGTTGCGCCTACACTTTAGATCATTTATCATGTATGAAATTTCACATAAATTTCCCTACTGGGAGGCCATTCAAATGCAATGGCACAACAATAAAGCGAATGAGTGTTGGCGGATTGTAGTAGCGATGCATTTCTGTGTGTGAAAATGTTTGATAAAAACTACAAAACTGAACGAATTGCACAAAACCAGATTTCGGATAGACGAATGGAGCCGAGGAGTGGACGGACAGCTGTGCGGATGGATAACCGCAACAACATTTTATTAAAGATTTCAATTCGACTGAGGAATATATGTATATTGTCTACAGGATATGTATGTATGTATGTAGTACACTACTTCCAGGATACGTCGGTGTAAATGGGGGAAATGTGAAAATGTTTCAAAAATGTGTGCAAAACCAAAAAGCCGAAAAAAGGAAAAATTCGATTAAAATGCCAAAAATTTAATTCATTTTTAGGCTTTCTGTGCACTGTTCGCAATTTTATGTGCATGAGAAAAACTCCTGCACAAAAACTCTTTGTATTCACCTTAAAGGTTTGCGCCCGAAGCTACTCGGCTGCGGACTGTGGACTATGGAGTCGTCAGTGCTCATCCTTCACACGCTAGACACGCTCAAATGCAACAAAAGCATTGCGCAGCAGATTCGAATTGGATTTTATCGACTTCATCAATGCGTCAGTCTGGGAGTCATTCAGTCGATCAGCTAGCCAGTCCGTCGTCCGTCAGTCAATCCTTTCGATGTCGGCATGCAGTTGCAGTGCATTCGACCAATGAAGATTTCTGTACAAATGTTTTTGCTTCTTTTGTTTCTCAGTCAAAGCGCTCCATTTATGCGATTCTCGCTTCGATAAAATAACTTTCGCTTTGATGTTTGTTGCGGATTTAAGGAGATTCCGCGATAAAAGCGAAAATTAAAGCGATTCATGAATAATTTAATAAATTCCGGCGCGCACTGATTAAATGTAATTTCATCAAATAAACATCGATGGCATTCGTTGGGGGGGAAATGAAAGCAAAAATAACAAAAACAATAGCAATAGCCATTTCATTATCGAAATTGTGGCTCCACGTCCACATGAAAAGACGAAAGCGGAGGAAATAATTCCCTTTAAGTGGTTTCTATTGGTAATTATCGGACTTGAAACAAATATACCGATTATTTCAAAGCTATAAATATACAAAAATTCAGTAAATAAAAGGATATTCATATGACAAAATGAAAAAATACAAGTAAGGGTGTTATAGTCAGACAATAGATAGACAATAGAATACCCGACACAGACACACATCTTCAAATATTATTATATCAAGAGTTCAATTTAAGGCCATAAGGGGCCCTATACCGATTTTTTTTGTTTATGAAAACTGCCCGTTTGCCACGCCCATATTTCCAATTTTTTTAATTATAATCGGAGGCTTAAATATACAGCTCAACATTTAAGATTTCATTAAATTTTCAAAAAGTCCGATTTTGAGGCATGTTTTGATTTTTGTAGCAGTACCTAGTACTGGAGGTACCCTTAAAAATGGACCGATCAAGGAAATTTTTGGAATGATGTTTAAGGCTACAACAGGACAGACATAAGTGCAAGAATTCAAGTCCCATTTGAATTTCGGTTAGAGACATTCGAAAACCCGCCCTTCTGCCACGCCCACTTTTCCAATTTTTGGTAAATCAGTATCTACTGGTCCTGTTAAATATGATCAAAATCAAATTTCATCAAAATTCTAGAAACGAAGTTGTTTAAGAGTTTTTTGATTTGTAACAGATCTAGTATTTGACAGTACCTTAAAAATGGTCCAGTAATGATCCATTCTCAAAACTTGTTCTTACTCATGTGGGCGTGAGCACGCAAGCGAATTTTGTCGAGATATCTCAACTCCTTACGATAAGAAATGTATACAAAACTGAGGACTTGAGACGAAATGTGGCAGTTAATACTTCCTTTGTAGCCATAAACATCCTCTCCAAAAAATTTTTGATAGGTGCATTAGTTAAGGGTACCTCCAGTACTAGGGTCTGTCACAAAAATCTCAAAATTGCCCCAAAATCGGATTTTTTTGAGATATTCCACTGAAACTTAGAATTTGAGCGTATATTAAGGCCTACGATTAGAATTCAAAAAAAATTGGAAAAGTGGGCGTGGCAAAAGGGCGGTTTTCATAAAGAAATTCAACAAAAGTCAGTATATGGGGCCCGTAATGGCCTTAAACACCTCTTGATATTAAAAATTATTTGAACATGTGTGTCTGTGTCGGGTATTCTATTGTCAGGCTCGCCTGACTATAACACCCTTACTTGTTTTTAATATCAAGAGGTGTTTAAGACCATAAGGGGCCCCATATACCGATTTTTTTTTATTTATGAAAACTGCCCGTTTGCCACGGCCAATTTTCCAATTTTTGTTTAATTATAATCGGAGGCTTAAATATACGCTCAAATTTAAGTTTCATTGAAATATCTCAAAAAAATCCGATTTTGAGGCAATTTTGGATTTTTGTGACAGTACTGGAGGTACCCTTAAAATGGACCATCAAAAATTTTTTGGAAGGATGTTTATGGCTACAAAAGAAGCATAAGTGCCAACTTTCGTTCAAGTCCCATTTGAAGTTCGGGTGTAGGGGACCATTTTTGAAAAACGCCCTTCTGCCACGCCCACTTTTCCAATTTTTGGAAATCATATAACTGGCCTTTAAATATGATCAAATATCAAATTTCATCAAAATATGTTGAAAAATTAGATTTTAGAGCAGTTTTTGTGATTTTCGTAACAGATCCTAGTACTGGCGGAACCCTTAAAAATGGTCCGATCGGGTCCATTCTCGAACTTGTTCTTACTCATGTCCCCGTGAGCACGCATACCAAATTTTGTCAAGATAGCTCAACTCCTTCGATAAGATAACTGTATACAGACAGACGGACAGACGGACATGTCTGAATCGATTCTCCTGGTGACGCTGATCATTTCTATATATATTTTGTATGGTCTATATCGACTGGTTCTGGGTGTTACACACAACCACACAAACGCAATGTACCCTCGACACAGAGTGTGTCGGGTATAAAAAAAAAGATTGAAGTACAACATGAAAGGATTTCCGAAGGACTTTAATATGTTTTCTTCAAAGACAGTCCACCCCAAACTCTTTAACTCCCGACCAAAAAAAACAGAAAGAGAAAAAACACGGACAATCGAAACTTCTTTCCCGAAACTAGGATGGATGGACGGCTTTCTTCCTTCGACTTGCCATCGACTGACTGGCTCGCAACTCAATGTCATATTTGCACAAAGCGCAATAAATATCTCATGAAGTTCGTAATCGATTTTGACTTATTGAAACATTATGATTGAAAGACATTTATGAATGTACAAAACAAAGGTCCCCAGAGGTTCGGTTAGGTCGGCCAACGAGTCAATAAATTCCCAACATCGAGCCACGCAAGATGTTGGACGATGAACGGAAAATGGGGAAACTCGGCAGCTGTCATGCACTCGCCAACTCGAACACATAGACATAGGAAGATACATAAGGATATAAATACAGTGATACGCGTATACATCCAGAGTTTGGAAAAAAAAAAGCGCATTCAGCTGATTTTGGTGAAAAGCACAACGAGGACGAAAAGAAAAGGAGTCTGCGAAAAGGAAACGAAGAAAATGGGTTTTCAATATTTCAAGTCCTGCGAAAACCATGCAGACTCACACACTTCCGAATACGCACATGCATCCATACACATGTGTGTGTGTGTGTGTGTGCATATGAGACGCTGGGTATTGCTGGGATAGTGTGGTGAAACGGAGACGTTGGGACGAGGAAATCGCATCAACGCTCATTACTACCGAGCCGAGACCTCAGTTGAAGTCATTTGGGATCAAATTGGGATGTAAACATGTTGATAACGAGTGAGCGATTTTTTTTTTTTATATTTTCTGTTGCTGCTTCCATTGCTAGCGTTAGAGGAAATGTGCGTGGCAATTCCCCTATCCGCCTGCATCGTATCCGAATCGCGTTCTGGGTTAGGTTGGAAATGGACACTTAAATGTTTATTTAAACAGTCTGTGGATTTTGCGGAGGTTTCTGCTGCGTTGCTGTTTACTTTTGTGGTGACATGCGTTTTGACGTTTTTATTGGCTGTCAATTGATTGAACAAGTTCGGTGAATGGAAGGACAACCGCTTAAGGATATCGAGTTAATCAAGATCGGAAGGGAACATTTCAGTGAATCAAAAGTAGTAGGGTTGAATTATTTATTAAATAGAAAATGTTTTCGTAGCACGTATTGCTTTATAAGGTTCTTGTTTTTTTTTTCGAGAATATTATTTAGAATTCAAAGTTATGTACTTTAAGAATAGCATTCAAGGACTTGCTCAGTGAACAATCCTTTGAGGTTGCTATTTATTTTTCGAAACCCTCAAAACTACAACAATCGAAAGTGTTTTTCTAAGAACAAATCCTTGTCGTCCTTTTTAATTAAAAAGGCTTTGACTAAATCGGCAGTTATTAAAGTGAAACTTAAAAGCACCAGTCCATACCAGTCGTAATCCCAGTTGTATCCATCGACGAAAAGGAAAGCAGGATGTCATTAAAAGATATCCCGTAGCTACTTTTGACCTGTAAAAATGTATGAATACAGAATGGCAGGATGGCTTCATTTGTTTGATTGCCATTCTTATCACCCAGCAGGGATTCGTCGAAGGCTGCACTTTTTTTCTCCACCCCCCCTATCTCTCTCCCTCTGTCTGTCGCTCTCTCCCTCCTTGACTGGATACTGTCGGAAAATATGAATATCTTCTCCGTAGTTGTGGAATTAATGTGAAATCCTTTCACTATCGGATTTATAGTTAACGACCAAAGAATTGTACTCCCGACCTTAGACGAATTCATTTCGGAGAACTCAACGAAAATGTCGCATTCATTAAGGCAAAACAGCAGGTGTAGGCTCACAGTACACCTGCTATTCCACTTCCAAATTGTCCTTGCTTGCAAAACGATGGCCGACCACCCGTCTTTGGCCTCTTCAAGCTTCCAATATTAGAGAGATTTTATTTTCGTTTCTATTTCGTTTTTTTTTCTTTCATTTCCTTTCATACTGAACTCGGCTCCTTAGTGCTATTCTTTTTCTTTATATATTTTTTCGCCTTTTTGTTGTTGTTGTTTTCATTCTTCAAATAAAAAGGGCAGCGAAATGCAAAACCGGAAAAGCGTTGAAATGTGAATGAAATTTCGAAATAATGAGCGAATGAAAATAAAAACGAAAACGAAAACGAAAATGAAAATGAACTTTCCACGCAGCGTTTGTTTCGCAAAAGGCAGCGCTCCGTGTGATTTTGATTAAGATTCTGTTGTTTGCTTTTAAGGGCTCCATGACGTCGCATAGTGCAAGAGGTGCTCTTCGGGGCGGAAAGAGCAACCTCATGGCAGTATGTAAATTTAAAAAAAAAAAAAACAAAAAAAAGAATTATAATAAAAATAAAGAATTAAGAGAAAGAAACGCGATTTCATTGTAGAAATAGCGCCAAAGTCAAAGTGCGTTTCAGAGGAAATGTGGAAATCAGCAGGTGTACCCACGAGTAAACGGGAAAAAATGAGCTCTCGTATGGGTGCTCATTTCCACCGATGCTATTTATATAAATGAAAAATTCGAGAAGCGCTCATAAGTTTTAAAAAAGGAAAAAGATTCTACTTCGAAATTAACACATGCGAGCATTGGGGCCGGGGGTACAAATAGGTCAGATTAAGAGTATTGCTGCGAAATGTTTAACGCAAAGATGCCAAGGTTCTTTCAATTCGAATGATTTCAGGCAACTCAGATGACTTCCGAGACATCCGGAGGAAGGGATTTCCGGTATTCTTTTTTACTCAGCTTAGCACATCGCAAATGCAGTCCATATAGTTATTCGTTAGGATAATTAGTTAGGTATGTGAAAATATTAAATCTCTTCACCCAGAAGTATGCACATAAGCAGGGCTCGGACTTTAATGACTTTTATAAATTTAAAGCATACTTTATGGGGCAAAAAATTTTTTCGTACCAGCATTTTGCGAATAAGTTAAGCGAAGTTAAACTTCAAATCGCTTTTTTAATTTCAAAAAAATTCATATTGAAGTCAAAACTCGATTTAAATCCTAATTTTAGGTGAGATGAACAAAATTTGTGCTCCATAAAGTATGCTTTAAAATTATAAAAGTCAACGAAATCCGAGCCCTACACATAAGTATTACGAATCTGTTCAATTTTTAAAATATGTGCGTCTATAGGGAGGTTTTGAAGAGATTTTTGGGCTTGTCAGGATCTTCTCAAAGCCTTCATTTGGTTAGGCAATAGGAAATATTTAAATTCAACACCTAATTGTATGCTTTTGATTATTTGAAATGCAATTAAAAAATTTTAAACCTCTACCCAGGGCTTATAATTAAGGCTCTGAGAAGTCTCACACAACCTCTAAAATCATTGCTCAGAATGTTCTTAAATGGACAAAGCGTTAAGAACGAACAGATTTCTGGCTTTTGAATAATTTTTAATTCTTGTAAGCACACTTGTAGGTGATCAATTGAAATATTTTATGTAGCAGTAGTGATAAGTGCAACCACAACTATTTAAATTGTGGCCTAAAGGTGCCAATATTTAAAAAAAAAATCATCAAAATTTGTGAGTATTGATTTGATGACCTCCGTTTCACCTTTTACATGAGTCGAAATATTTCAAAACGCCCCTTTGAAAATGTGTTTAAACAGACATATTCTCAAGAGAACACTTGTATGCATACTTTTAGGGGTCAATTTAAGTGTGACTAGTTGAACCAGTTTTAAAATTATTAGATCTTTTCTTACGTTTATTTTCGTACCTTTTTAGTTTTCGTCCCCCGGAAAAATAGAAGCACTGCGACTATAATAGGTACATTGTGCCACTTGTTGCAATTAAGTTGTTTTGTTCTAGCGCTCCATCGACCTATTATATAACGGAGAGGACACTTAGATAGTTCTTGAGCCTCAGCTCGTCGTGGCTTAAGAAAAAATACCTATTGAGACGACTCTTTCAGCTTACACAGTGAAAAATTTTATGGAACTCGATCTCTTCTCCTTGAAGACAAACTCTGCATTCAGAATGAACTTCCAGATGCCGCTTTTCCTGCCTTTAGGTCGTGAATTTAAATCAATATCATGTTGTGTGAGTTAAAAGGTTAAGTGCTTTTATCCTTTTGCAACACTGATTGTTGAAAGTTATCTGAAATGGCACGGATTTATCTTTTACTTAGAGCAATTTCATCTCATTCTTATAAATTGTTGAGCTTTAAAAACTTATCTCCAAATAAGAAAACCCATCATACTTCATACCCAACAAAAAATCTTCGAAATTCCAAAGGGACTAATAAATTTATGCGAAAGAATTTCAATCATTATTGCATATTCTGTTCAAAATGATTGGGAATATGGCAAATTGTGACGCGATGGATTTTTGATTACACGTCAATTAAGTGACAAGCAACGATTAATTAAGCAAGACAATAAAATTAAGGAAAGCTGAAGAAGAACCGAAGTGAAAAACCCAACCACGTTTCTTAGAGACCTTCCTGTACATTCCGAACTTAAAATCGGCTCAAAAAAAAAGCGGAGCCCATTAGAAAAGAGAACTCAACTATTTGAATGGAATTTTTTCATCCCATTCATTTAATCGTTTATTTATTTTTTTTTTTTTTTTTTTTTATTTTTTTTGTTGTTCCCCCCCGGAACGCGTTGAAAACCCATTCGAATTCCCCGCTTTAAAGAAAACGCGTAATTTCCGCGTTATTAGAATTGACATGACACCGTGAAGATGGTCGAGCTGTGCAATCATTTAGCCGTAGGAATTGCTGTCGGAAAACCAGATCCCGGAAAGCTCACAAAGCGTTTTCATTTCGTTTTAAGTGGAGTTTCCGAGCAGCGCTCGAATCCCTTTAATCCTGCTTTACTCTTTTGGTTCTTAGCAGCTTTTAATTGCTTCGCAGTGATGATGTTGATGGCGCGGTGGTATGATGGTGACGAGAACGATGGGAACGATGGGAAGTATGGCGACGATGATACCCGGTAATTTCGCTACTCTTTGCTGCGCTGTCATTAAAATTACTTTGTTTGCATAAGCTTTTTCTAATTAAATTCTATTTTGTAAATTATGCGCTCAAGCAAACCAACACTAAGTGCGCACACATGTGTGTTAGTGTGTGAGTGCGTTTATTTTACCAGTGCGTTCGTGTTCGTGTGTGTTTGCATAAATTTTCATTCACTTGTGAATTGCTTGAACTAATACTTTGGCTCAGTTCATTTATTGCTTCGCCTTAATTCAGGTTCAGGTGGCTGTAGATTGCTATGCCAATTGTATTTTAATTTACACTAAATTATGCATAAACAAATACGAACAAATATTGCCAGCTGACAGTGCGGTTGATTGTTCAGTTGTTCGGTTGTTACAGTTCGATTTTCTATTGATTTCATTTGCATTTTCTGACCACAAATTGAATTTCATCGATGCACCCGTCTTCCGTTCAAAATTACTTCAAGAACTTTCAAAATGTCCTCTCGTAACGATTTAGTTAAACAGTCAAACAATTGTCTTCTATATTTGATCGAAGATTTTGTCCTACACTGACAGAAAATTCATTCATCAGTTAACAAAAAATATTTAAACTGATCCCTTAAAATGTGCACGTCAGTATTTTCCTAAGGAACTTAATTCCATCATTAAGATGATACGCAAAAATCCGTAATACCCTTCTGAAGCTGTGTACGAATGGGAGTGTTTTCAAGAAAACAATGGAGTTTCATCGTCGGAAATATTTCAAAATATTGACATGCATATTTTTAGGGATCAGTTTAAATATTTTTTGCTCACTTGGTTATTGGCATTGTGTTTTTCTTAATAAATAATAACTTTATGATCTATTAGTAGCCAAGAGAGCAAGCAAGTACAGAAGAAGGATTATTTTCGAAGAACTTTCTTGCATTAATGGCGCCCAGTTAAAAAATAGCAGCGATACCTACATCGGAAAAAAAAGGTTAATCTAACTGTCAGATCCATTGAGAGCAGCATTTTACTTATGTAACAAATAAATTCGCTTTTAGATGAAGGCTAACAGTTTTCTCAGTGTAGTGCACACATTTCTCTTATTTTTCAGAACTTTGTTAAGTGTTTGATGGGTAACAGAGGCCAGTTTTTATGGGATTTATGCGATATATTTAAACTTTCACAAATTCAAGTACCTACTTGAAGGTCAATAAGGCAAAAACTGTGATAAACAAAACATTTTTTTTTATTCTGTTGCAAGAAGAAGAGGTAAAATATTCCTCGTTCTTATTCAACCTCTTCAAGGTTTGAGTATTTAATTTCTCCGTCTTCATAATCAAAAATTCATAATTAGGGCTCGGATTTTGTTGACTTTTATATATTTAAAGCATATTTTATGGAGTACAAGTTTTATTCAACTCATATTAAGTTAAGATGCAAATCGATTTTAGACTTCCATATGATTTTTTTGAAGTTAGAAAAGCAGTTTGAAGTTCAACTTATCTAAACTTATTCACAAATTGTTGGTAAGAAAAATTTTTTGCCCCATAAAGTGTGCTTGAAATTTATAAAAGTCAACAAAATCCGATCCCCGTTCATAATCTTGCACATTTCCTTCAAAAAATTTCCTTGAATCTCCCAATATCTTTTGACCGGAAAACATTCTTCTTCTCAGTGTAAGTAAGTAAAATCAGAAATTTTCCCACATCTACCGAGAACAAATACGATAAATACTTAAACAGTTGATACTTATTTTATTTCCTCAAAAAATGTGTGCACATTCTCATGAAAGTGCTTTTTTCCGACCATAAAATTCCTAGTATTTGCGACATTTTCTACTATTTTACAAATTTACTCTGACTGCACGTAAATGAAAATTTCGAACGGGCGACAACGTGTCCCCTGAGAGTTTCCAGTCCATGCAGCTTATCGTCGTAAGTTTTGTGAAAAGTTAAGGCAAAATGCCTAAAGCAAATAACAGATTGCGACGAAGGAACTAACATTATTTGTCATATGGTCAACCGAAAGTCGAAAGTTGAGTAAAGTGCATCTGTTGCATGCCACCTTGGGCAGTGCTCCACAATGGCGAAGCCACCTTTCGGCTTAAGGTGGAATATTTTCAAACATAAATATTTTTCGCATTTAATTAGTTAAGCTCGTATGAAATTTTAGACAATTAAATTGACTTTGAAATATTTTATTTATTGTTTGTTTTTTAGGAAAATCGAAGAAAAATTGGAATGGATAATTTTCTTTAAAGCATAAAGGATGCGACTTCAAGAAGGAGGGAAATTGCGTTTGGACATCAGTATTATTCAGCAAAAACTTCAATGTTTCTTTAAGCGTGGGAGGCAGGCGCTCCTCAATCTTCCGCCTGAGGTCCAGTTGTGCTTTAAACGAGATGCTTAAAAATGGTATTTATTTGGTATATTTTGATTGCAAATTCAATGAAATACTTAACACTCACGGCGCAAGGATAATGAAAACCCAGGCAATGGAACATGGAAATCTTATAGCAAACAAATATTACTGCCGCTTTTCGAACGCATCAACTCTAACTAGAGTGGCAAGAGTTTCTTTGAAAGGAATGCCTTGAAATGGAATTGGATTCAATCGCCCGCAAATGTGTGATCACAATGGGGGAAAAAAGATTTGACAAGTTCTCCTTCGGCAGGAGCAATGATGAGGACATCGTCATACTAGTATAAATGTAAGTAAAACTAATCAAGAAAAGAGATCGCCAGAAACCTAATTAAAAGCTCATGAAATAAGAATTTACAGAATACATGAATACCCACTACATATTTCATACATATAATTGTAAAGAAAGCGGCAAAGGATCCTCTGGTCTTCCCTCTTCAAACCTTTGAAACTAAACAAGCAAAAGGATGAGCACAGGTAAGTCCAACAGGACTTTTTTATTTAGTCTTTTGCTTGGACAGAATTATTAAAGGGGCTTAAGTTAAATGGGAAAACTTCCGATTCAATGAACTGGCGGTAAGCTCAAGCGAAATCAAATTCAGGAAATCAATTCGAGAAACAAGGACCACTCATACTCGGACCGTGATTGTGACTGTAAGGAGGAAAGCCGTTTTCCTATGACAACTTTGAAATAAGCTCATAATACTCAAAATTTCATAAACGAAAGAGCTGCATTAAAAGGGTTAATCGTGTGCCCGATTGTGCGCTTGTTTCTGTGTGTGTGCTGTGTTGTGTGTGTGTGTCTGTTTGAGGACATTTTGCAGGGAGATGTTTGTGTGGCATGCAGCATATTTACAGCATCGCAAGTCATAAACACACTTGTCGCATGAAAGTATGCAGCATATGAGTCGTTAGTCCTCAACGTTATGTTATGCTTAAAACTTAATAAAGCTCTTTTCGAATTACTCACTTTCCTTCATGAGTTTATAAAAAAAAAGAAAAACGAGAAAGGAAATGAAATAAATCGAGGAGGAAAAAATAAAAACCGAGAACATTGAAGAAATGAAGACGAGCGAGAAAACGCAACTCGAATTCAATTTAGCGATGAAATTTTATTTGCGTTCGCTTTTGCAACATAATCCTTTGCCAAAACGAATGCAAGGACAACCATAACTCAAATGATGACGAGAATGGCATCGCATAAGTACATATGAAGTCCTTAAGAGCGCATTATGGCGAGTAAATAGACGAGGAAATAACGAGTGTGTAAAATATTCTGATATTCTTTATCGTTCCTCCATTTTGGTTGAGGAGCCACGAAAATGCCCCATAACAAACGCTATGAAAATTCTAGCAAGCGAAGAGACAACAACAATTGAGTAAGAGGATTGGAAAATGCATTTTACTTACGAAACTAAAGCGAAACGATTCTTTTGACAACCAATAAACTAAAACAATAAAGGAGTTATGAGTACCCCGAGGGACTTAGAGGATATGGCATTATTTTATGTCTATTCGGTAGAGGCAGTCGTCTTTTAAGGACGAATAAATGTTTTGTTTTTTTTTTTTTCAATGCTGAATAGTCTTTCGTGAAGCTTATTTTGCGCTAAAAATATTTCCAAGAAAATTCAAAATAAATCCCTGATGAAAAGATGTACATAAATGTATAAAATTTTTAAATAATTTTGGTTTTATTCTTGATAAAATGTGATTTTATACGCATCTTAAGATAGGATGGAGTTTCACGGAACTCCTGAAGTTTTTTAAAATTATTTATATGCATACTTTTAGGGTCGAATTTTAATAATTTCGATTGTTCCCAAATAAAGGCCGTCCTTGTTATGTTGCCTGCCTTTGAGAAGTTTTTTTTTTGACGAAAAAAGGAAAGCGCCTAACAGCACTATCCTTGCCTGCGTCTAGAAGTGGCATGTCGGGCCCACAACTACTGAGAAACCCCCATTTTTAACACCTGATAAAGCCTGAATCGAAGCATTATGGAATTAATTCAGGGATTCTTGGTTCGTTCTTATTCTACAGTCGCAATGCTTCTTTGATCTTTAAGAAGCTCATGATTCAAAATGTGCTTAAATGCTTATCTTTTCCAGTACGGTTAGACTCCCAATATCGATCTTCATACTTATAGGTGTTTCATTTAAATATTTTCTACTGCCTTTAGGGAACACACACCTATTGGCTTAAAAGAAATTGAGCCCTTTTGTCTCTTCTGGAATTTTTTTTTAAATATACCTACCCATGCCATGACAAAAGTTATCTCTATTAAGGCAATCAAAACGACACAAATTTAGTGTCTTTTAAATTCTTAAGATATGTGCCAATGACCCTGTTCTTTGCATTTAGATAAATTTTAATTTTCTTTATTCTTATATTTAAATAGCCTTTAAAGAAATTCTACACGCCCATGTAAAGCCGTAGCACGAAGACTGTCGCATTTAGCAGCTTAAATTCTTTAGAAGAAGATTGCATAAATAAGCTCGCAGGATGCGTGTTTTCCGAAGCACACTGAAGTGCAATAAATATGTTTATTGCGCCAAGATATCACTTTTAGAGCCCTTCTCCTTTTTGGCGAGGTAGCGCGAAGAGATCCGACCAAGTGAGCGTGTAAAGAATCAACTGCGATGGAAGCCAAAAGGAGGATTCGTAAGACTGCAATGGTTCGTTGTATGGTAAGGAGATGAGGAACGTAGAGAGGCCTGGGTAATGGCATCATAAAAAGGATTCATGCATGGCAAACATAAAGCATTAAGCTACTTTGCAACATCTTTGCATGGTCTTGCGATACAATTGCAATAACTGTACGTTGTATGTTTTGTTATTGCCGTCCTTGATGCTGTTGCCATTGCTGATGCAGTTGTGCTTTTGTACAAGCGTATTAGCGTAATCCTGTGGAAGATGTAAGCGCTTAAGAAAATCGAAAGTCTTCTTTCAAGGACATGTTTTCTCATACTGCTTATAATATACAACTGATATGAATAATGCTCAGGCATGGCAACCGATGACAAGTGAACATAAATTTTCACATTCAAGTGAAATTTTGAGAAGGGAAAGGAAATGATTTAATTAAAGAAAAGGGAATTTGAAATATGAAACGATTAAATTAATTATATCTAGGGCAGGGCCCATGTGGCAACCACACTAACCAACCAACCAATATCTATGGCAAAGAAAAATGAATAACTTAAATTTTTAAAGCATATTTAAGGGCTAGTTGTCGCCGAAGAAGCCACAAGAATGATTTTTCTTAAGTTTCCGAAATGATCCCAGAATATCCTGAGGCACTTCTATTAGAAATTTTAATTTGAACATATATTCCTATCGATAATTTACCTAACAGGTTGGCTGATAAGTCCCCGGTCTAACAAAGAAAAACACATTTTTTTGTCAAAATTCGTTTTTATTATTCAACATAGTTCCCTTCAAGAGCGATACAACGATTATAACGACCTTCCAATTTTTTGATACCATTTTGGTAGTACTCCTTCGGTTTTGCCTCAAAATAGGCCTCAGTTTCGGCGATCACCTCTTCATTGCAGCCAAATTTTTTCCCTGCGAGCATCCTTTTGAGGTCTGAGAACAAGAAAAAGTCGCTGGGGGCCAGATCTGGAGAATACGGTGGGTGGGGAAGCAATTCGAAGCCTAATTCATGAATTTTTGCCATCGTTCTCAATGACTTGTGGCACGGTGCGTTGTCTTGGTGGAACAACACTTTTTTCTTCTTCATATGGGGCCGTTTTGCCGCGATTTCGACCTTCAAACGCTCCAATAACGACATATAATAGTCACTGTTGATGGTTTTTCCCTTCTCAAGATAATCGATAAAAATTATTCCATGCCCATCCCAAAAAACAGAGGCCATTACTTTGCCAGCGGACTTTTGAGTCTTTCCACGCTTCGGAGACGGTTCACCGATCGCTGTCCACTCAGCCGACTGTCGATTGGACTGAGGAGTGTAGTGATGGAGCCATGTTTCATCCATTGTCACATATCGACGCAAAAACTCGGGTGTATTGCGAGTTAACAGCTGCAAACATCGCTCAGAATCATCAACATGTTGTTGTTTTTGGCCAAATGTGAGCTCGCGCGGCACCCATTTTGCACAGAGCTTTTTCATATCCAAATATTGATGAATAATATGACCAACACGTTCCTTTGATATCTTTAAGGCCTCTGCTATCTCGATCAACTTCATTTTACGGTCATTCAAAATCATTTTGTGAATTTTTTTGATGTTTTCGTCGGTAACCACCTCTTTCGGGCGTCCACTGCGTTCACCGTCCTCCGTGCTCATTTCACCGCGATTGAATTTTGCATACCAATCAATTATTGTTGATTTTCCTGGGGCAGAGTCCGGAAACTCATTATCAAGCCAAGTTTTTGCTTCCACTGTATTTTTTCCCTTCAGAAAACAGTATTTTATCAAAACACGAAATTCCTTTTTTTCCATTTTTTTCACAATAACAAAAGTTGCTTCACAAAAGACGCTCTATCTCACAAACTAATTGACTTACAGACGTCAAATTTTGACACGAATCATTTGAAGGTTGCCACTATATAAAAATAATTTGCATTTAATACTAGCGACGCCATCTATGTGTCAGACCGGGGACTTATCACCCTGCAGTAATTATCACTAGTGACTGATTCAATCTATCACTAGTTCCCCCGTCACCGTCACTAGTGACCAACTGTACCCGTGCCAATGTATTCTCCTATGGACACTTTGTATGAGCATATGTTCGAGCGGACACCAGTTGACGATTGAACTGGTGATGCTGTAGAGGCAGCTCATTAGCTATAGTACGTAAATGGAAAGCGCCGCGCACAGGGCTCGGATGGCTCAGTGTGAAGAGTCTGGCCTAGCGACCGGGAGACCCGTGTTCGAATCTCGCTCGGGCGGGTGCCAATTTTTTTTTTTTTTTAAGTGGATAATATTATAGGTGTCTAAGAGGCTTTAAAAAAAATAATTTTTTATTGCGAAAAAATTGGAAAAATAAGATATTGAAAATATAATTCATGAGAATTTTCGCACGAACTGTGAAAGCATTCAAGAGAATTCAGAATGGAAACTTTTTTCTCTCTTCTCACCCATAAGAATCCATAAGAATAATCCTCCGAATTTTAAAATTTTCTACTTTTTCTCGCCTGCCCTGGGATTCGAACACGAGCCTTCGGATTGATGATCGGACATGCTAGCCATTACGCTACGGAGCCTTCTGATTCTCGTGCAGCGAATTCATTTTATGAATGCTCAAGAAAATTGAACTGTGGACCTCCTCGTTGACCATGTCTATAGAATGACAGTGGTGACGCAGGGGTCAATTTGCCCCGCATTTAATGCAGGGCAGCCAACCTGTTATAAGCATCCACTAAGTATGCTTCAAAAATTTATTTCCCTATGTTTCTTTGCCTTAATATTCCTTCAAAAAGTTTTCACTCTTCTTTTGGCATTAAATAATTTAAATTTTCAAAACGGTTATCCGCGACTAGCAAATAATATTAGATTACAGCAATGCTCTTGTAGCTCATCACTTTTCCTGGCAGAGAGTCATCGACTCCAGTTAGTGAAATTCTAGCCAAGAAACACAAATTTCTTGAAGCACGACCGCACGACGAGTCCATATTTCACATGTAGCTGCTACTTTTCTCAGTTGGCCAGAAATCCTTTCGCTTTGCATACGCCAAACTCTCAGCTCTCTGCAAAAGGTACAGACAATGACGCAACGAAAGCAAAACAATACAAAGGTTATGGCCAACAATAGCGGCTTGGATATTGCCACAAGCCTTAAACGAAGACGATCGCACCCGCAAGACTAAGAACTGACTCCGGCAATCTCCTGGCATTTAGTCAAGCTTTGACTTTGGCTTCTTGCCAAAATCTACACCTGTGTATCTGTTTGTGTATGGGGCAACAAAATTGCAGCACATCCTTGCATTTAAACTGTTCAAATGCAGTCATGTAGAAGGCCGCCGTCGCTATACTTAAAAGGTACGCTATATTCTTAACGGAAAGAGAAAGGCGAATGGGGAATGAAAATGAAAAAAAAGAACCAAACGCACAAAAGAAAAACTCACTCCGTTTTTGATAATGTAAGCCTTCAGCGGAAGCAAGTGGTCCTCGTTTTCTGAATAAGGCGGCTGAATGAATGGCTCGACGGTCGTATGGCTGTTAGGTGAGTCTATAATTTTCTCTATTGCGGCTTTAGAAAGGATTTTCTTTGGCCTGTTTCATCTCGCCTTATTTTAAAGAAAGTGATTTTGTGTGCGGCTTAGAAGACAGTGAATATGCTTATATAGTTTTTTTTTTTCCTTAAGATGCAGCAATATTTTAAGGAAATTTTTAAGAGAAAAGTACATAGATATATCTTCAAAATCTATGAATCTATAACAGATGATAGCAAGTTTTCAACATTCATACAATAAAATAGGACTATATATATATACTTTTTTTTTTTTGGGAGGGGATATAGCCACTGGCGAGTCCTGTCAATTCTGTTGACGAAGTTGCAATTGCCTGGAAAAGTTTCTCTCTCAGAATTGGCAGTAGGTACAGCCAAGAGAAATAGTACAACAGCCTCAGGGTCACTGATTAAAAGGATCCAAAGAATAACACTTGATCGTCGATGAGGCAGATCGAACAATTTTCGATGAAATTTTCCCACAAGCGGACTTCGTATGTAAATGAGAAAATTAATATTTTAAAGGTGACAAAATACTAGATAAAAGATGTCTTTCAAGTTAGCACTACCACTTTGAATTTTTAAATTCAAAACTAGCTTATAATTTGTTGCTAATTTGTTGTAAATTTGTTGTAGAAAAAAAAAATTAATAAATAAAATGTGACGAAAAAAAGCAGGACTATTTTCACCTCCACAAAAACACACTACCTCATTTTGATAAACATGAACAGCCAAAGTAGTCTGAGTTCTAAGATAAAAATGGACATGAAGACTGAATTCCTAGTGTTTTCATTTCCAAAAATTGAAAATCCTTCATTCAAATGTCATTTATAAAATCAAGTGTTTTACTAATTTTGCTATCATCGCATTTGGTGAGATGTCAACGCTTTAAGTACTCATATTACGATGACGATACATGGGTAGATCAAAAAGATGTGCATGAGGATGAGGATGGCATTAAATATGATGATGCCGTTTATAAAATGCTCATTGCTGGCGGTTATCTGCCACAGTATCCAAGATACACTAAACATTTGGTATCGATAACCACAAGAATGCCAACAAAATATTTCGGCGATAATCATTATTGTACGGGAACATTGATTGGCGCTCAATTGGTTGCGACTGCAGCACATTGTTTCGTAGAGTAAGTTCAATGGATGGTCCTGATACGTTCAAAAGGTATTAAAATGAAGTAATTTCCTCTCAGTTTTCAAGGTCATAAGACCCGTGCAAAACGCATTCTGACCATACTTGGGGCACCGAACCGCCTGAAGCATACTTCAGGTACGATAACGGCGACAGTTAATAAACTCCAGGTTCATCCAAATTTCGAACGCGAGAAAGGACACGACATGGCTTTATTATTTCTTGAAGATGTCATTAATTACGATACTCCGACGACTGAGATTTTAAGTTTAGCAGACCTTAGACCAGCAATTGGTGAAGTATGCACCGTAATTGGTTGGGGTCGAATGGTTTATGTGAGTTTTCTATCGTGGAAAAAAGATTCTAAAAAAAAAAAGGGAAATCCTTTTCACTTCCTCAGATGGGTCCATATGCGGCCGATGCAATTTATCTGGAGCTACAAGTTTTGAACGATTCGATATGTGCGGTATACTATGGCGACGATTACGATTCGAAGAGTAATATCTGCATGGGCGATATAGCGGCCGGTCCTAGAGTCGCCGTTTGTAGAGGCGATTCCGGTAGTCCTTTGGTCTGTATGGAGCAACTCGCTGGCATCTCGGCTTTTGGTTTTAATTGCGCCACAATGGGTAAGCCCCTCGTCTTTACTGACGTTCATGCACACAAGGGCTGGATCTATCATATGTCGGACAGAGCGAAAATCTTCCGTCCTCAGGGTATTTATGTAATTCTATTTTTGGAATATTTTTTATATTTTCTCAACTGAATCAAAGATCAATGATGAAAAATTACATAAAAATAGGTACTAATTCATTTTGCCACATTCATAAATTCTATTGTATTGCTTATGATTGGTTATCTGTCCATCGCTATTTTTGAGAATTTATTTCTATAGGTCTTTCTGATTGCGCTCGCAAGTACTTGAGCTCGATGTGGTCCTCTCGTTTTGCGAATCAAGGACTTTGTTTGAACATAACTCGAGAGTGATTTGCATTGAAATTCGGCACGAAATGCAAATATTTGCAGAAGAGCGGAGGTCGCATTAAAAATTTTTCGGTTACTAATTAATTATGCATGTGTTCGATTCGAAGTCATGGGGCTGTTGTTTATAGCCCTTTTTTGTGTCCTCATCTTTCATGTAGTGTGACATCGAACGCTTTTCGATTCGATGCTGCACGCTGGAGATAGTGCCATTTTTCTAATACGAATTCCGATTAATTTGTGGTAGTGATTTCACGTTCGGTGCGTGCTGCTAAAGGACTTTCCGGATTTATGGACTGAAAATAAAAGGAATTTTTTGCAAAGAATGGACTTGACTTCATCTGAATTTTTCAAATATATTTCCCTCTCATGAACGCATGATTGATTCATCTTCATTTCATTCTCCTCTTTTCCACTTAAAGCTTTAAGCTTCCACTCAAGATATTTTCCCTGTAATTTCTGACCCCACATAATTGCTCTCAGTCCGGTTTAATTGCATTCAATTAAGGATAATGAGTTGACATGAAGAGTTGATTATCCCCTTGAAGCGATTTCAAACTTTCTCAGCTTTTTCTTCTCTTTGAATTGAACTCATCAAGTCCTTGTATGGGCCGCCTACTATTTGCTAAAAAAGATTAATGAAGAAAAACTCACTTTGAATGCCGCAAAAAAACCGAAAAAAAATATATGTAAAAAAAGTTACCATAACCGAGGTTCAGCAGAAATACTGCAAATAACCACAAAAGTTTGCGAGTATATTTCAATTTGTACATTAACAATAACAAATTAACCAAAGAACCAACGCAAAAAATCATTTTCATGTGCTCTTTTTATTCAAAAAAAAAAAAAAAAAAAACCAAATAAAAGAAAATCATTTTCCGAAGGAAAGCGCAAAGTATTTTGCATAAGCAGCCGAAAGCCTTTAGTTGCGCCAACAGCAGCTGTAAGCACTTCTAAGTCGATGTGGTAAAGATGCTGCATGGACTCGAAAGTAGCAAGAAAAAAATAATCGCAAAGGGAAAATGCAGACCACAAGCGGAAGTTTTAAAGCATATTTTCCTTTGCCGATTCCTGCAGCAAAACTACCTAAAGTACCTACGTATCCTTTTGCGAAGCTTCCTGTGAAGGCCACTTTTTTCGCTAGCCCCAAAAGTTCTGCTTTCCCTTTCTCTAAATTTTTGTTTTGTTTTCTCGTTGTCCTTTGCTTTCTTTTGTAAATTTACAAAAGACAATAAGACAAGAAAAGTAGGGAAAATGATGTTTGGAAAAACTTTCTAAATGGGAAAAGTTTTTCTTTCGATTGTTGTGCGAACAGAAAATTCTCCTTTTACAGTGTATCTGATCATTTGTATTAATTAGACATGAACGATGAAAATTCGAAAGTATTTCTAATGGGATTGGGTCCCCCCATTGCATCGTGCTGCATTGGGCCTCTCGAAAAAAATTTATTTTTTTTTTAAATTTAAAGAAAAAAAATCTTAAATGGAAATGATAGTTTCCGAAGAAAACAAAGGTTCAAGAACTGAAATGAATATTTGAAGATTTCTTTAAGTGAATTTGAACAGTCATGAGAATTTGGGTGTGCTTCAGGAGGTCAGGAGAAAACATTTCTAGGCCCCAGTTCATACCAACATTATCATAAAGTATTCTTCAACAGTCCAGCTCCAAGGACGTTCAACATTCGTCCATTTTTATAAGCCACAGACGGAGACGATTTATGATGATAATCCTTAAAGTTAAGAGTTAAAACACCGAGAGAAAAAAGTAGTTATATTAACTGAAAATGGAGGTTAAAATAACCGATTTCACCGTTAATTCTTAGCTTATGTGTAGTAGCGGTCAATTCAACAGTACAAACACAGTCAATAAGGATATAGCTACCTGATGCTTGATATAACTGTCTCACGGTTAAATCAACTGTCACCAGCGACTGGAAAAAAAAAATTTATTTTTTGCTTTGACTTTTTTTTTATCTTCTTTTATTAAAACTTTTTTTTTTTTTATTAAATTATATTTTTTCATATGTATATGGCAAAAAAGATCAAAAAGATCTTTTAATGATCGCGGTGCTAAGTATTTCATATTATTGAAAATTATTCGAGCTTAATCGCATTGCACCTCCCGCCTGTGGGCGGACATGGCCATGTTTCGTCACTTCGCCACTCGTGACTCATCAGCGCCTTTGGGGTGCTAAGGAGTTTCAAATTTCTTGCACCTTATAAGTGAAGAATTTCAAAACCTCCTGAGAAATATACACAATGCAATGCGGTTAAGCTCGAATAATTTTCAATAATATATTATATTTTTTCTTTATTTATTTGTTTCTATTTAAATCTTTTTCTCTTTCATCTCTGTAAATTTTCTCGCCCCGGCCGAGCCTTGAACCGCTGACCTCCACTTCGAACGTCTTAACCATTACGCTAAACGAACGAATTTAATTTAATGGTCAAAATGCTCACTTGAGCTTATGGTTGCTCAAGTTTTGGGGAACGTGCTTGAGGAATTGTTTCACTCCCAAATTTTTTTGCTTGAAAATGAACCATTAAAAAAAAATTAAATAAATTAAAATCTTAAAAATTTAGGAGAAAATTTTTGTCTTCCAAAACAACTACACTCTGAACAAAAAAAAAAACTGTAATTAAAAAAAAAATCCAGAAAAATTCCCGTCGCCAGCAGGGATCGAACCCCGAAGCTCACGGCTATCGATTCACAGCTTAAACAACTGAGCTATCGAAACTCCGGAGACAGTTGATCAGAATGCGAACTTATACGTCTAAGTGAACGAAAGCGATTTTGAACATAAAAAGTAACTGTTTTTCAACTGTTCATTTGACTGCCTTTTTCAGTGCATTTAACGCGGAATACAGTTCATTTGACCACTCTTACTTTAACTGTTCTAAGTAGTTGATTTAACTGTTGTTATTTCTCTCGGTGTAATCCCCTGACAATGATAAACCTACATCTGTATATAAACAGTAAAAAATCCAGAATGCCAAAAAATTTAGAAGATATTACAAAAAAAAAAAAAAAGACTAGCTTATTTCAAATTAAAATTCAGTATCCGAGAACAAGCAAAAAATTCCAAAACATACTCCAAAAATTATAACACCAAAAGCCAATCCTCCAATGAAATCTAAATTGTTTTGATTGCTTTCATTCGATGCGAAAATCCATTCCGTATACGCATGGACGTCCGTGTAAATAGTTGGAGCTTTGCTCGAACCACACAGAAAGCCATAAGAAACGATGCCAGCAAGTCGACTGTCACAGATCATTGGGCTACCGGAATCACCCCTACATATTGCAGTGTGCGGTCTCAGTCGATCACCTGCGCAAATTTGGGTCTTCTCATCGAATCGTGCCCCATAATATTCCTGACAATATTTCGGCTTAAGGATTTCTAAGTCCGCATAAACAGCATCGGCCGCATATGGACCCATCTGATTATAAGATTTGGAGAATTAAAATAAAACTACAAAATTTTTTGTTTTATTTGTTAACAACTCACATAAAGTAGTTGGCCCCAACCAAGCGTTACACATTTCTCATCGGGCTGTGGCTTTTCAAGCGCCAGACTTACGATCTCAATTCGGTGGATTTTCAATTTAACTGGCTTTTCGAAAATCAGCAAAGCTATATCATGCGTGCTATTGTATCGATAATCCGGATGAATCCGAATCGATTGGACATTCATTGTGACCGTAGACGAAGTATGCTTGAGACGATTTCTCGTACCGAGTGTAACGAGTATTCGTTGAGGCCGCCTCACAACATTTTTCGAACTTAAGCGAGAATTTTTCTCATTCGTTTTAAGTACATTTTTTTTTTTTTCTAAACAATAACAATTATTACTCACTTTACGAAACAATGCGCCGCTGTAATAGCCGATCGATAGCCAATCAATGTTCCCGTACAATAATGATTATCTCCGAAATATTTCGTTGGCCTTTTCGTGCTTATCGACACCAAGAACTTTGTGTATAAATCCTCTTGAGGAATATAGCCGCCCGATACTAGCATTTTATATGTTTCATCGTCATCTTTAATATCATCGTCCTCTTCATTGTCCTTATCCTTATCATAATCATCATCATCATCATTATCATAATAATCTTGGCTGAAGAAGCATGGTAATACTTGGATCAAAATTATAATTTTCAGGAGATAAACCATTTCTACTGAATATTTCTGTTGAAATATTCGCTGAGAGAAAGAAATGATGGGGAAAAATAAAAATTCGCAAAAATATTTTTCACTTTTTTTTCTTTTTTTTTTTTCTTTTGGCAAATTATCAATGTTGTGATTTTCGTCCTTCAGCCTTCTGAGTAAATTTAAATGCAAAGCATTTGCGTGAATTTTGAATACATCGCCAATGTCGTGAGATCTGTATGAAGTCTAAGACATTTGTTTTTTGTCATTCATACGCCGCTGTGTTCACTAGCCTTTCTTCTTCAGAGCTTCTTAAGTTATCACCGAATCCAGGATCCTAGCTCTTGGTGTTGATCTCACATAAGAGCACTGATATTATCCTTTCTTAAGGGCAAATATCCATACATTCTAAAGAAATACATTTTTTTTTTTTTTTTTTTCAAGTATCAGTCCATTTCTGTACTTTCTTTTTAAATTACTTTATACTTTGCCACTCCACACTGAGAATATTTATCCAAGTAATTTCAATGTTTCAGCTTTAAGGATGTCTACTAATACAGCCCTTAACAATTAAGGGCGAACCTGAATATACAATATCCGACACAGATAGACATTAAGCTATATATTTTTTAATCGGTAGCTTAAATATAAGCTCTATTTCCAAATTTCATTGAAATATCTCGAAAAACTCTAATTAGTACTCAAGGAATCCTTAATAATGTTTAAAAAATTTTGAAGGGGATGCTTATGACTACAAGGGAAGTACACATGCCAAGTTTAAGTTAAATCCCATTTGAATTTCACTTTAAAGAGACACTTTAAAAAAACACGCCCTTTTGCCACGCCTACTTTTCCAATTTGTAAAAATTACATTGAGGTCCCTATAATTTGTTCACATATTAAACACCCAAATACTTTAAAAAATTCAGGTTTCAGAGCAGTTTTTGTGATTTTCATAATAGACTCTAGCTCTGGAGGTAACCCTAAAAATGGTACGATCGGGTCCATTTTCGAACTTGTTCTTACTCATGTTCCTGCCAAAACACATACTATATTTCGTCAAGATAAGCTCAACTTCTTCACAAAGAAAACTGTATACGGACAGACAAACAGACAGACAGACAGACGGACGGGTGGATGGCTAAATCGCATCTGCGGGTGATGCTGATCATTTCAATATAAATTCTGTATGGACTATCTTAACTAGTTTTGGGTGTTACACACAACCACACACAACTCTCCCCTTGCGAGCACTTCTCTGAAGCGAACACCCGTCTTAAATGGACACTGTATACCTACCGTAGACGCAGAGTGTGTCGGGAATAAAAAACGGGTATTTCGGCTTGTTTTCAGCCTTTTAAATGGTCGAACATAATCTGAAGATATGAGTTCAAATTTCGACGATTCAATTTTCGTGGCTAGTTTTCCTTTTAAAAAATATAAAAACTCAAAAAGAGCATAAAACGGAAATCCTTTGATGTTCAAATTTTATGAGAAACCAAGAAAGTTATGCGATTTCGGAGGACAAAATGATCCTGCGAATGAATATTCAGGAACTTTTAATGTAAAGCGCATTTATTATATCGATAAACTCGTTTTTTTTTCTGTGAATATCATATTTCATCTTTTGAGTGCATGAAGGTCAGGTGAAAGCACTTTTAAGAACGAGTTCCATCGTCCAATGAAGCATGAGCTTGAACTGAGAAAATGACGAACAGATTTTTCGCAAAGGCTGTGATTGCAATTTCGAACTTTTCAATCATACCACTCTCCGTAAATATTTGCATTTCACTTGACATCGAAACTTAACCTAGAAACAGGACATTTTCACATTGACCTTAAGAAACAAGGGCAATGGTTTGATTAAAGGCTCAAAGCCTTTCTATAACTTTTCAAGGATTTTCACTTTAACTCTCACTCAAAGTTCCAATTCAATATTGTTTGAATATTGTGCCGAATGAAACAAAATCTTCGAATTCTCATGATAATGTTATCCTTGTGAGAGGAGCTTGTGCCACATTCCTTCGGCCACTTTCAAAAGAAAGCAATTGAAAAGAAACGCTAAAATATGGTGAAATACAACCGTACACCGCAGTGCAATTGATTTGGAAAAATATACCTTAAAAAAATGTAAATTTCATGCCAAGCTAAATAGTTCATAAAAAAAAATGCTTTTTTAATTGCTCACGAAAATAATTCGCCCACTTTCCACTTCCGGGGAAATCTTTCGTCTCAAAAGCTTGTATTGTGCAATTTTCCTTGCAGTT
This sequence comes from Chlorops oryzae, assembly GCA_020466095.1. Lineage (NCBI taxonomy): Eukaryota > Metazoa > Arthropoda > Insecta > Diptera > Chloropidae > Chlorops > Chlorops oryzae. The sequence goes on along the minus strand of CM035808.1, from coordinate 21,103,584 downwards.
TATGCAAAATTGCTGATAACAATTTGCAATTTAATGGTGTAAACAAATTCAATCAATGCATGTAAACAAACGACAAGCAGTCGTGCTATGGACAAGGACTAAACTGTGCAATGACTAGAGAAATTGCAAGCAATTCGAAAGGACATCGGCAATAAGTAAAACGAAGCATTACATCGCACACGAACCGAGCACCCAAAATGCATGCAATATCCGAACCTATTGGAAATGGCAACAACAATCAATGTTGTGGCAACAATGTCTGATGCCGATAAGAGGTCCGCTCCACTCCTTGCTCAATCATACGAACATGCACGAACATGGGCAGCTCTATCGGTGTGCATCTGTGCTGGTAATTATGCGAAAATTTACAGGTGCTAAGGTATTAGGCGAAGTTTGTTTGGTTGGTTTGTTTGTTTGTTTTGTCTGACCAGACCGCAGCGAATGTTTTCAGCTTTTCCAATAGATATTTCTTAGCACTGCAGTTGCGTTGAGGAAAATTTATTGCTTTCAAGCGTAAAAAGCATAGAAATATCGCTTGGACGACAAGTTGAGCTCTTTACAGGCAAAAACAAAAAACACTAAAAACAAAAAAAAAAAAAAAAAAAAAAAAAACCTCACGAGGAAAGGCTTCGGTTGACAACAATCAGATATGAATGGCGCGTGAAGAAAAGTTGTTCACACAAACAGTTGGTCCTTCAAGGAACAGAATATACGAGTATCTATCTGTCTTCACGTGAAGACGCCTAAAAGAAGGCCAAATGCCAAGACTTGCGGCAATATTTCAGTATTTGCGACACTTTATTCCATAGCAAAACATTTAACATCTTGTCGTGTTGAAGGCATGCATTCCTTATCGTAAAATTTCAGTTGGTATGTGGCAATGGGCTCAAAATTGTTTTAAAAATCTAAAAAATTAAATATTTTTTACTTGTTTTCACCGTATACCCAATTTTTTTTAGGGTTTCTTCAGAACTAAATCCTTGAATATTCAAAGGTATTTGATTTAAGCATAAGTCGCTGCTCTCAGGTTAAGCAAAATATTATACCAAGTGTCGGTACTAAATACTTACCTACTTGCACTGTCAAAATATGACGAACTTCGAGCATTCTTTGCCGAGCAAGCTCCCTTAAGAGCTGCTGTCACGGGTGTAGCGAACCCCGAGCTAAACTCGCTACTGAAGGTCAATCGGTCATTGGATCAAAATGGCAGTGTATTGCCGCGGTGTGTAACATACGAAAGGTTAACCATGTGATCCAAATATTATATTAAAACTACTTCATCCCACAGATCAGGAGCCCCGGAGCTGATCGAAACCAGTTCTACCTGTTTTTGGTATGACCCATTTGTGGCTGTGTCATTAGTCTTTAAATAGTTACTGAATTTCGAACCCTTAACTTCAATAAAATAAATTTTCTAGGATGCCAACATCTTTCGATTCAGAGAATCTTTAGTTTGAGATCCGGTCGTCTTGAAAATTCAACCCTTTTTTTCACGCCTGAAACGTCTTAATGCCCACTCTATAGGTAAAATTGTAATAGCGATGGCTCAAGTCGATTCGCTGGGTACTGGTACAGGTACAGGCATGCTATAGATTTCATGTATGTCCCTTCAATTCATTATCGTACATTCATGGCTGGCGAGTTAATCCACGAGAAGAACCCCAAACAGGTACAGTTTTCGAGTTAATTTTGTAGGAAGAAAATTCTATTTCAATGGCTCGTAGGCTGAACAATCAATAACATCCTTCATCATTGCTTTTGTTGACATGACTCAGATACTCGTATGCCCATCGAAATGATTGCTTCAAAAAAAAAAGCCAAAATTGTTAAAAAGATCCTTTAAAAAATAATACCTTTGAGCAGGATTTGAGCGTTTTCATAAAGCTCATCACAAAAGAAAATTCCTTTCACATGGCAAACACAGATAAATGAGGATAATAACAGAAAATAATACAGATAATTACAGCATAAACATTTCCTATTCCTTATTCTTTGCGCTTTTCTTTTCGCCCACTTCCGATTTTTACTTTCGCTGTGCTTTCTTCAATGACCTTCTCTCTTTGTAGTGACTTTAATTGCAATCGGTGTCAAAGGGAATTGAAAGCGACAAATTGCGTCTGATTGCATTCGAGACTGTCATAGAGCAACAACGTCCAACAACGTCAAGGATAATTAGCTTTAATAACTTTTCTTTTCTATGGATTTTCTGCAGCATATATCCTGCGGCCTTTAAAGGGGAATTTCTACGTAAAACTTAAATCAAAAATTTATGTTATTCAAAAATTTCATTCAAAATTATTTTGAAAAGAGTTTTTGAGAAATTACTAAGAAAGGGTTGCGCAAATATTAAATGCTGTTGAAGGAGACAAAGAGACGAGCACGAACGTGACATCGAATCTAATGTGATGCTCAAGCGTGTGAAAATACCAAAAAGACGTGTTCGTCGTGCAAACGAAAACGATTTAAATAGACTCGAATTGAGTTGGCATCTCTCGAGCAGAGAACAAGGAAGTCGATTAAGGACGAAGAGTTTTCGGAGAAGTTGATAGCCGCGACAGCACGGAAATGATGTATCAAGGACATACAAGTGATGCGAAGGATATACGAAAAGGGTTGGCAGTCGATTTGGTAGTGGTGGCGGTGGTGGTTTCAAACATATCACAACATTAGACGATTAAGTCTAATGAACTTGACATATTGCCTAAAGTACTTTTGGTGGCTTGTCAAATGAGAATTGAGAAAACTGAGTGTGAGGCCTTTCGCGGAAGGACTTTCAGCAAATTGTTATTATGAAAGATACTTTATTCTATTTCGCTTCGACGCAACGACTTTCCTTTCCCCTCGTAAGTAAATGTGTTGCATTAATCACCGAACACAATAAAACCTCAAACGCCATTTGTCTTGAAATTTTTCTTTTTGAATTTCCATTTCCAAACGCCTTTTTGTCAGACCACCACTACCTATTGATCGGCTCAAGCGATTTTAATATGTCATGTCGTCTTTGATCTGTCGCTCATTAATATGCATGACGCTTCGACTAAGGATTCTGACTTCATCTGCCGCCATTAGCAACAACAACAACAGCACAAATCGAACTATGAGAAGACGCCAAAGCGCCACAAAAACGATGCCAAATAAACTTTTGCCATCATATTCACTTTTGGCGCTTACGATTTTCAATTTTCAATTTTCATTTGTAATCAAGCCCCTTCACCCGCCCCGCTCCAGCACTCAAGTGCGACACCTGGTTTAATCATTTATCCGACAGCAGTGCACGGCAAAGGAACCTGACTTGCGATTACGAATTCGCTCAGGTGCACGCGCTAGCAGGAATTTGTTCGAACTTTTATTTGCATATGTGTGCCATCCGCTGTACGAGTGTGAGTGAACAAGTGTGTGTGTGCTTGTGTGTTTGTGCTATTTCTATATTACCATTGCGAGAGATGTAGTAAAATCGCTGCACCAAGATTTGCATCACCCACCACTTTTGGCTTAATTCAACAATATTTGGCACAAATTCTACATTTCATTGCAACTTTCTTGGCTTGTTACAGCGACATCTGGTGTCGTCATCGTTGATCTGATCTTTTGATTTCATTTTAGTCGGAATGGAACTTACGAAGCAAGAATGCGACACATGCGACACGGAAAATTTCGATGCCGTTTTGCATAGTCACGGTTTAATTGAATGCACCTTCATTTTGCAGTTTTCGGAGGACATTAAGATTTGTTGTTGTTGGCCCAGGGAAAATAATGGCTATCGAATAGAATTTATTTTTTGTCACTTTTTTTCAAATACCCTGTAAGACCCTATTGTGTTTAAATATTGAGACTGGTTAGGCAATATAATAAATTGATACACCCCCCAAAAAATGTTATTGAGAAAATGAAAACGTTTTTCGAATGTCACAGTGTCAAAAGTACAAATAATTTCGAATGTGTTCTTCCGCACTTATTTCTAACACAAAAAGCATAGCCCAGTAAACCATTTCTTTAAATCATAGATGGGCATATTGCACTATCACTAAAATTTTCACTCCCACTAATTGTTTAGTGGTAATGAAAATCGAATTGCATTATCACTAAAGCTTTAGTTCTAGTGCAAAAACAAATTTCACCAAGCTTTCTTCTATCTTCTCTTAAATTACAATTTTCGTTAATTTCTATTGATATTAAAGACTCTCTCTCGTCTCCTCTCTCTTTTCCGCTCTCTTCTCCTCTCTATCCACCTCTCTTTTCCTCGCTTTCCACCAATATCTTCTCTCTCTTCTCTCTCTTCTCTTCTGTCTTCTCCTCTCCCTTCTCTCCTCTCTCTTCTCCCTCTCTTCTCCTCTCTCTTCTCCGTCTCTCTTCTCCTTCTCTCTTCTCTCTCTCTCTCTCTCTCTCCTCTCTCTTCTCCTCTCTCTCTCCTCTCTCTTCTCTCTCTTCTCCTCTCTCTTCTCCTCTCTCTCTCTCTCCTCTCTCTTCTCCTCTCTCTTCTCCTCTCTCTTCTCCTCTCTCTTCTCCTCTCTCTTCTCCTCTCTCTTCTCCTCTCTCTTCTTCTCTCTCTTCTCCTCTCTTCTCCCTCTCTTCTCCTCCTCTCTCCACCTATCTCTCCTCCTCTCTCTCTTCTCTCTCTTCTCTCCCTTCTCTCCTCTCTCTTCTCCTCTCTCTTCTCCTCTCTCTTCTCCTCTCTCTTCTCCTCTCTCTTCTCCTCTCTCTTCTCCTCTCTCTTCTCCTCTCTCTTCTCCTCTCTCTTCTCCTTCTCTCTCCTCTCTCTTCTCCTCTCTCTTCTCCTCTCTCTTCTCCCTCTCTTCTTCCTCTCCTCTCCTCTCTTCTCCTCTCCTTCTCCTGTCTCTTCTCCTGTCTCTTCTCCTGTCTCTCTCCTCTCTCTTCTCCTGTCTCTTCTCCTGTCTCTTCTCCTGTCTCTTCTCCTCTCTCTTCTCTCTTTCTCTCTCCTCCACTCTCTCCTTCTCTTTCTTCTCCTCTCACCTCCTCTGTCTCCTCCTCTTTCTCTCCTCCTCTCTCTCCCTATCGCTCTATATTTGGGAATTATATGCTGTATTGCACCCCGGCAACTAAAGAGACACAATACAAAATGTGTCATTTTCCAGAAAACGCTAAAAGCAAAATATAGAATTTGTCATGTAGATTGACAAGTAAATTATGAAAGTTGCCACTTTAGTTGCCGGGGTGCGATGTGTGTTCGAGCTGTGGAAGTATGACTGCATATCCAAACTATTTAAGAAGCACCATCGTAACCTTCTCATGCCTTCTAGAATAGAACAATCCACGGAACTCGATCAAGTCGACAAATCATATAATTCTGATTTTTGTGATAATAGAAGATATGCTCTGATAACCTCTAATAATACCGCTTCATTAATGCAAATATGTTTTTTTGGGAAAAACTTTATCCACAGCGTCCCAATTTTTAAATTGACTAAAACCGAAATGCCGCGGAAAGTGTTTACTGTGCAAAAACCAAAAATTCAAGGCATTCGGACTGCTGTCTTTCGATAACATTTGGACATTCTACTGATTTTTTTCCCTTCATCTTTTGCTTGTCGTCTGTCTTGTTACAATGAGGCTTGTGCAGCTTGTAGGACTGTCCTTTTTTGTTGACTGTTATATGTTGTTTTTTTCGTTATTTTTGTGATTCCGTTCAAAGCTAACAGTAGACATGCCGAGAAGGCTTCATGAATCCAAAGCAGAAGTAACACAGACTCTTTTTGGTTTTCGTCCTTGTCAACCGCAATGTCACAGCAAAAGAAAAAGGAGCGCTCACACATAAACACACACACACACAGAGACAAGAAACCCCAAACAAACATGTCCTAGGCGACAAACCGCACTCGACGACGACGGCGACGGCAATTCGAGCAACAAGCCAACGACAGTTTAGCCTGCTGTAAAACCCATTTTCTTAATGGATATAATAAATTTCATCTAAATTGAAACTCGTAATTTCCATTGTTTTTCCTTGCAATTTTCACGCTGCACAAGCTCATACTATGAAGGCTATTCCGCCAGCGTTTTGTCTTAATAGCCGAAATGGCATTACTCGCATATACTGAAGACACTTGAAGAAGATTTCTTTCAAGGACCTTCACTTGCTCCGAGTTACTTCGCTTTTTGTCTGACGCTCAGTCAGTGTGCAAACTAATTGCAATTATTCTAAGCATCCTTGCAGTCCTCAAGCGAGCGAACGAATGAACTTCTCACACCGATTCAGTCGTATATTTAAACGGAATTTCGCTGTACTGCGTTTCGGCTTGGCTTACTCTCTCTCAATTGCCATATTATTCCTGAAGGAATTTCCATTCGACTTCATAAGAAAGCGAGAAGTAGGTTATTTTGTTAACATGAATAGACCTTGATGGTATATTCCAGGACAAGCGTAAATTTCGGACTTTAATTTTTATGAGCTTCAAATTTTTGTGAATTCAATTCAATGGAATGGGCAGCTGTGTACAGTGGAGCGAAGTGTTCAAAGTGGGTATCAGAATAAATAATTGTAATTCTTTTTTTTTTTATATTTGTGCTTCTCAGATTGGCGTTTTTTAACGATAAGCTGGATCCTTAGGAGAGTCGAAATCGAGGCATATTTATCAAGGTGACTACGTACCAAAATATAAAATAAGTTTTTCTTACTTCATTTTCAAGCAATTAATTTGTAAAAATTGAAGATTATCTATAAGTGGTACTCATGCAGCTTCGCAAATGCCTTCGCAACTTTTCCCATCGTAAATTTTCATATAAATTTTGACAGTTATGTGACAAATTTCTCATTTCCCACAATTTGCGAAGCTGCATGAGTCCCACTATTGATTTTTTCGGTGTATAGAAATTTTGAGATTGAAGGTTTCTATGTGAAGAAAAATTTATTAAAAAGCTTGCAAGCCGGTGAAAATTTGATGGTACAGTGGTCACAAGTATTCGAGCCTTTTTATTCAATATATTTCGGCTTTTTAAATAAATAAAACTTGGAGAAAGTATCTCAACTTATCTTTACTTAAGGTGAGATGACACTACGTGTGCAATGCACGAATATTTGCTCACTGACGTCATAAAAATTGCACACGTAATGAAATCGACCAATAATTTGTTTGCTCAAAATAATTCTTACAATATTTTACAAATAAAATGTGTGCGTTGCACGCGTAATATAATCAACCCAAATTTCAACTGCACAAACATTTCGTAAAAATATGTGATGCAAATAAAACAAATGCAGCAGCTGTTGTTTCATCATCGTCATCTCTGAAGTTAGTTGAATCCATTTTCATTTATTACCAATTACTAATTATCTTAACTGTCTCTGAAATCTCTAAAGTTTGACATTATTTTCATTGCAATCTTTTAAAAACGAAACCTAGTAACATTGCGCAATCAACATGTGTGATTTATCCTTTTTTTTTGCGAGAAAATGTTATGTGTGCAATTGTTTTTCAGATGTGTCACACATTTTTTGAGCAATTATGTGTGCATTGCACACGTAGTGTCATCTCACCTTTAAGAACTTTTCTAAAAGCTTGTTAATTACCTCTCCATTACAAATCAAAGGGATCATATTGAAACAGCTGATTTATGGAATTATGTTAAGATCCGTTGAAGTAAGTTGCTTAAATTCAAGGCTGAGCCTTTGATCGTTTGACTTTTATGTCACATTTAGAAAAAGTTTTATTCATTGAACTGTATAGATTTTTATCTTTTTTATTTGACAAAAAAATTTGTTTTTTCCACTGTTCCTCAAATTTAATTTCGCGCTCATTTGTTCGCATTGTTGCAGAAATTTTCAAAAAAAAAAAAAAACAAATATGAATAAAATAAAAGTGAGTAATCCTGTTACTCCCGTCAACAATTTTCTTGGCCTAGTATCATAAATTTTGTTAATTTTTCCGACCTCCAAATCGGTCCCCATTACTTAAAAGTATTCCATTTGAACAAGCCAGCATGCTAAAAAATCACCATGAAGATAGATCGTTATCCTTTAAGTCAGCGCGCAAGAAGCCTGTGCGTGCGTGTGTGCTCATTTTGGCATGATTCCACAGAACTTACGCGGGGACAACTGCAGGGGTCCTCGTTATTTTATTAAGGCGCTTAAGCGTTACGACATTAGCGCCTGCGATATGCCATACCGTCGGCGTTAAAATGCCAAAGCGTATAAACGAGACGGACGTGCGAAATATTCAGTCCCGACAGCACGAAAATTAGCGCCACGTCAAATGTGAAATCCTCAGGTTTACTTGCGTTGGGTTAAAGCAAGCATATTTGGTTAATTTCCACGTGGAAATTAGGGCTGGAGTACCCGGATAGTGGTCCTGCTGTTTATTTTTGACGCAAATTTTCCCCGCACGTGAGCACTGGTAGCTAGCTAGACCAGTCGGAGATTACTGCTTCTCAAGTGTCGAAAGAGATTTGTGCGTGATGGCAGCCAACGTCGAGCTACGCGAAGCTGAAATTGCTTTCGAGCAGTCACGCTCAATTGTTTTGAGATGCACAGGAAAGGTTTAAAAATAGTGGCAGAAATTTAATTTAAAAGGGCTTCGAAGGACTTTTTATGGAAAGGGTTAATTTAAAGGTAATAGTCCAATTAATATATGATTACTATAAGAAGTCATGCAAGGGCACTCACAGCTTAACGTGGCCTCCTTTTTTCTATTGAGTTCATGTGAACTTGAGCCTAAAACTGGGCTCCAAAATCCCTTTTAACTATCTCCACATAAGTAGAAGATCTCTTTTTTGTTTTTTTTTTTTTTTGCTGTTATGACCTTGAAATATGAGCATTCTTATCTTTCAAATTGTAATCATGCGCACCCAAATCTGCTGTATGAGCTTATCCAGATATTTTGTAATTAAAACCAAAAAGCAATTCCTTTTCATATCCAACTCATTAAAGTCATACGCCCAATAGGGGGAAAAAACAGCCTGTCTCGAAGGCAAACGTAACACCTTTTTGCCGCTTCTATCCATCGCAATTCGAGGCCGACAAATTACCGAAGAACAAGAGTTAGAAGAAGAAGCAGAAGCAGTAACAGAAAAGAGAACACAGAGCATATTCTACACAGTTCAACGCCTCTGAACGATGGCATATTTTTGGCTCCATTTGCTGCTGACTCATGAAATCAGGGTCAAATGTTTTCAGCATCGTTGAGCAAAAGTTTATGATCCTTTGGTCAATTAAATCAGATTCCGTTAGCGTCCGTTACCCCAATCCAAATCAAGCCAACCCGACCCAACCCAACCGAACCGAACCGAACCGAACTGAAAGCAACTTCAGTGGGGAGGTATCTTTCTGCGAAACGAAGAACAAAAAGTCCACCCAACCAGACTTAACTCAATAGAGGGAAAGCATTGGGCAGGCGGGATGAGCAACTGCAGTCGTTATTGTTTTTGTTTCGACTTGTGGGTAGTGGATTTGGTTGATGTTCACGATTGGAATGGGGCTGCTGAAACTGTCATTTACAGTTTGCGGTATGTACTCTGGCCATACGACACCACCCAAAATGCTAACCGACTGCCTGCTGCTTATGCTACTGATAGTGTTTCGTTAGGAATCTGTCGACGACAGGAGCTACATTTTTGCATATGTCGTCGTAGTAGTCTTCATCGTCATCGTTGTCGCCATTATTGTTATCAAAAAAGCGCTGTCCATTTCCCAACCAAACGTGCACTCGCTTTGGATTTTGACATTTGACCAGAACAACAAACTTGGTCGACTTTAACGTGCTTTCCTTTCAAACGAGAGAATGTGTCCACCTAACCGCTACACACACACACGCACTCACATACATAATATATGTATATGAATATACGCAAATATTTTGACACTTTCAGCCCGTACCGAAAACCATAAATGTCAGTCAAGTTATGGCCTTAGCCAAGTTTAAATACCTTCAGACAGCTTGCAGCTTTTGTCTAACCAACAAGCTGAATGTGTGACTTCATGTGGCACAAACGAGCGGACAAACGAAAGAGCGGCCGGCCGGACAGACGGACTCGGCTTCTAAGTATGCTGGAATTGAGTAATTACAACCATTAGACTTGGGGGTCACTTTTAATTACTTTGAAGAAGGTCATTTCTAATGAGTGTCGTCATTTTTTTCTTCTTTTTTTTTAGTTGCAATCGCCGACTGCTGGTCTATTCTACAACGACAACTTCCATCATTGCAACAATTAAAACAACCGATGCTTTTCTCCAAATGTGGTATGAGAATGGGACTTGATGTTTTTATTGATCAAAGGCATCCATACGAGACATAAGGAATCAAGAAACTCTCCACTCAAAACTATTTTAAATAGGACTGTAATTATGGCAAAAACTTTTGCATTTCCTGATAATTATGTGGCCAGTTGGAAGTCATTAAAACGATGCAAAACAAAAGCGAACAATTTCAGGGTAAGGCTTCCGTGTTTCTCTGACAATTCGCACTCCATCTCTAAAAGAAACAAAAGAAATTTGAACTGGAGATGTCTGCAGGAATGAATTAAGTTTGAAATTCGATTGGAAAATTCGAATGGGTCGAAATGAAAGGCCTTAAAGGTTCAACAGACTATAATTCCGCTAGCAAAGGAGGAAATGTAAACTCATTTCTCGTAATTTTTCCTGCTAAAACATGAGTTCGAGTTTTCTTAACAGAAGAAGGAGCCTAAAAATGCTTTGAAACATTTTCAAACCGAAATCAAAAGATTTTTTTCAAGCTTTTTGGCAAAAAAAAAAGCTTTAAGATCTTATTAATTATCTTAATTAACTCTTTTAAAACGAGAAAAGCACATATTTGCATTAAAAGGCAAATTGGAAAAAGCTAATTTAAAATTTCAACGATTGATTAAGAGCAATTATTTAGTTGTTAAAAGCGAATAACAGCAATCCAACAAGAATAACAACATCATCAGCGACGCAGTACACTTTTTTTTCCGATATCATAATCACACAGACATATACATACGCATATATATGGGCTTGTGTGTATAGAGTGGAAACCATGCATTTAACATTTAAATTATTGCGGGAAGCCCAGTCAATTACGGCAGACATTTGCATACAACTGTAATTGCCGCGGTATCCCTACGTGCCCGAGGTACGCACACACAAACACACACACATACATATATATATATATATATATTATATATATATATATATATATGCAGTTATGTTAACATTTTTATATATATTTTTGTTAAATGTTAAACATACTTCGTGTGCGTATGTAAGCGGAAACGGAAATACAAAGAGTGAAAGCAATGACAATTTTTGAAAAGCGGATGTGGCATTATAGTTCCAACGGTTGATGACCAATCATTGGAATGTGTCATTTGAACTGAAAGTGTCGAGAAAGAAAAGCCTATGAAGGTTTATTTAGAGCTTCGATGTGTTCTGAGACGAAGACAACATCAGGAAGGCAATCGGAGCCCTGAAAGGGATTTTGAAGTTTTTTTTTTTTTGATTTTTTGATGAAACCAATGTAAGAACCAATCTTTAGGTTCCTTTTGCGCAGTATCCTTGAATAATGCTTGTAAAATCCTTGTAAATAAGCCATTCTTCAAAATTTTATATCTCGAAAATTGAATTTGATAGAAAGATGAGATATTTACAAAAACGTGAGTGTGGCAGACGTGCGTATGCAGTTCAAATGTGCGAAATATGATATAAAAAGACATTACTCATACGGCATGTTGAAAGTTATTCACTTATTCCTTTGTGCGCGCGCTCAAAGAATTTTTATGTACCTATTAAATGCCTTAGAAGTAACTATTCTTCGGTTGAAACAATTTCTTTCAACCATAGGTAGAAATTAGAGATTCCGATTTCCATAATTTTTATAATTATTTAGCTCAAAGATGACTAGGCCAAGAACAATTCAAGTAACTATTGAAATAAAAATTTCTAATTTTTTTATTCTCTTGAGGAGGCCACTAATTTGAACTATTTTCCTGTTCATCATACCATGCACAGTGTCTCAATTGCGGCCAAAAATGGTAAAAATAAAAAGTGAACTTTTTGACATTTTTTACCGAATCCTTAAATCCGAATCCTCTAAATACCTAAATAAATTTCCACAACTTCAACTATATACGTATTTAATCTTTAATTTTTTACGGCTTAAAGATACGCACTGTAACAAACGCAGTCTTACTAAGTTGTGTATCGCTTTGATATGGTATTTAACGCAAAACTTACTTTAAACAAGTAAGGGTGTTATAGTCAGGCGAGCCTGACAATAGAATACCCAACACAGACACACATGTTCAAATAGTTTTTTATATCAAGAGTTATTTAAGGCCGTAAGGGGCCCCGTATACCGACTTTTGTAAAATTTCTTTATGAAACCCGCTCTTTTGCCACGCCCACTTTTTTAAATTTTTTTGAATTCTAGTCAGAGGCTTAGATATACGCTATAATTCTAAGTTTCATTGAAATATTTCGAAAAACTCCGATTTCGGGGCAGTTTTGAGATTTTTGTGACAGACCCTAGTACTGGAGCTACGCTTAAAAATGGTCCGATCAAGAAGATGAGGAGGGGGGAGTGGGGGTTAATGATAGTGACTGCAAAGGAAGCATACATGCCAAATTTCGTTTAAGTACCTACCATTTCAATTACAGGTGTAGGAGGAAATTCCCAAAAAACGCCCTTCCGCCACGCCTACTTTTCCAATTTTTTATACCCGACAATTAGGAGACAATTTTTGAAAAACGCCCTTATGCCACGCCCACTTTTACAATTTTTTGAAATCGTATTACTTGCCTTTAAACATGTACGAATATCGAATTTCATCAAAATATCTTGAAAAACTTCGCTATAAGAGCAGTTTTTGTGATTTTCGTAACAGACCCTAGTACTGGCGGAACCCTTAAAAATGGTCCGATCGGGTCCATTCTCGAACTTGTTCTTACTCATGTGAGTACGCATATCAAATTTCATCAAGATAGCTCAACTCCTTCGATAAGATAACTGTATACAGACAGACAGACAGACAGACAGACAGACAGACGGACAGACAGACAGACGGACGGACATGTCTAAATCGAATCTCCTGGTGACGCTGATCATTTCTATATATATTTTGTGTGGTCTATCTCGACTGGTTCTGGGTGTTACACACAACCACACAAACGCAATATACCCTCGAATCAGAGTGTGTCGGGTATAAAAATCCTGTTTTAATGCGGCAACTTTCAATAGAAAATTAAAAGTTGGTACAATTGGAAACAGCAACATTTTCTGTATAAGTATTTTGACCAGTTTTCAGGTTAACTGCTGCGGTTAGTGGCAAATTCTTTGGAAATCGTATTTAATCAATGTATTGAAATGTATTTAAATGGAAGCAACTTCATTTCTTCCGCGTGAAACACCTGAAAAGAAATTGTATTTTCAACTTTGCCGCGTATAACGCAACAACCGTCCTTTCCGTCGCTTATGGAGTTTCGCCTTGAATCGCACTTTGAGGAAACGAAATTTTTGTTTATTGTTAAAATAATTGACAGTTGAGGTTTAACCAGACCAGAACGACACTTAATTGAACAAATCAGTTAACCATTTACATAATGAATGATGATTTATGAATGAGTTTATTTCAACAAATTTTTTTTTTTTAATTCACTGATGAATGAATTCAAATTTTAATTGTAAAGAATTGATTCAAAATCTTTTATTCAAAAGAATGCATTCAATTTTAAATTCAATTCAAATTTTGTGTTGAAATAAATTCATTCGAAATTCTCAAATTCAATTTAATTAAAAGACAAAAATTAATCAATCATTTACAGCTCTGAACCGGACATTCCGAAAACGGGTCTAAGAGTTTTATTTTCTACTCAGAATCGTTAAACTCTAACAAATTTTACATGGGCGTTGGGTTGTTTTGATTTGCAAAATTTTTTTTCAAAATTTGATAAATTCGTAATAAGTAACCTCCATGCTAAATTTCATTGCTCTGGCTCAACTACTTCTATTTTTGGCCACACTGTGCTTCGCCAGACCACGAAGCTGATGGGAACGAAAGGATAAAAAAATCTTTTTTCGACCTTTCAGATGAATTAAAATTTTACCCTCACCTTGTTCAACTTTCGACTTATTTCAAATCGAATTTGAAAATTATTATCCACAATTTCTCCAACAAAAAATCACTATCTCCAAATAATTGAGTTAATCTATTTTTTATTATTCTACGAATAAAATTATTTCGCACTAATGCGATTTTTTTTTTTTCTTTTGAAATCACATATCCCATCGTCCTTGAAGCATTGTCGGCTTCGTTTAAATTCGCAAAATTTAACTTTATTAATTGCTTAGCGCTTTTATTAATGCAATATTATTTAAATAAAATTTCAGTTTGCTTCAGCTTGCAAATAACCGCAAAAATTTATTTGCCCTCTCTCGCTTTTGGCATATAAACATTGGCATTTATGCAATTTTATTTTATGGTTTCAATTCATTTTATGTTTGCACATCCAACAGCACAGTTTATAAATTTTAAATTTCGCTAATTAAACAGACACTTTGACCGTGCTGCCACACTTCGTCCATTCGAAATTCTCACGCACTCGCTTACGCTTGCCCTACACTTTAGAAGGTGGGCACATGCGATCTGCTGCCCGTACAATTTAATTGGAAATTTAATACGCCGCCGCCGGAATTTCTTATTTGCAATGGAATTATATACCAATCAAATCGATAATTGTGCTAAATTAAATTGAAATCGATATGCAGCAAGCATCAAGTTTGAGAGAAATTGTTTTTTAGTCAATTTTGGAAAATTGAATTTTGCCCAACATCCTTCTAATTTTCTTCTATTCTTCAGAGAGCGAAATTCATGAGCAAATCGAAAACTGCGATTACTACATTATTGTATTAAAAGAAAAATATGGTAAAGGCGTGATAAAACCTAAAAACTCAGACGGCTATAAAATTTTATCTACAAAAATTGTTGAGGGTCTCAAGAGGACTCGCACAAAAATACCGAAATACGTATGACTGATTATGTGTATAAATGCATTTAGTTGCAAGGTCAAGGAGATTCCGATAATATTTTTCATATGTATAAACAGGGTTCCGAAAAAATTCTCTCAAAATTACAAAGATTTCCTTAAAAACGGTGAAAGAATTCCGTTAAAGTGTCAAAATTAATGTAACTATCTGGAAAATGTTCTTAAAATCAAAGATTAATACCCAAAAAAAAAAAAAATTCGAATAACATTTTCTTTCTTAATTATTTCTTCTTTTTCTTGCATTGAATTTTTATTTGCAATATATACGAGAAACCCCTCTCAAAATAAAAAATGTTTAATGAATTTCAAAGCATAACGTAAAGACATTTTTCTGAGGAATGAACTGGGTGACTTTTCCAATAATTTTTTATTGATTATTCTTCATTTTTAAGGCATATGTATTTTTCCGAGCCCTATTTATAAGAAATACTTTTATGAACAAATTATTTTAGTATTTATCGAAAAATAGAAATATAAATGATTCCTTGTTCTAGCCTTTACAATTTCAGAAAATCCTCCGGGAAATGTGTATAAATAGGCGTTTTTTCAAAAGCATAACCAAGTTTGAGTATCGGAAATATTAAAAATATTAACGTGTACAACTTTAGGACTTGGTGGATGGGTGACTCGGAAAGTAGCCATAAGGCTTAGTTCTCCCTTTTTCATTTAAGACGAAAAATCTCTTTATTTTTTTTTTTGTTCAATCGTGTGTTCCCTTTTTTGAGTCCTTTTCCTGAGGAATAACTTGGTAATATTTTCCTCAATAAGTGAAAGAAATAAATAAATGAATGCACATCTGACCCGAAACCTAGATAATCAGGCATGCTCTAGAAATCGAATCCCCATAAAAAATTCGAAATAGCTTAAAATTTCTATTGAAATCTTATTGATTTGGAATTTTTTTATTCGCATTTGAATTCTATAGCGTGTCTGAATATTTCTAAAAATTTTCCACATGGATTTTTAAAACATGACCAATGGCGTAACTATCGGGGGTCTTAGGAGTGACAATCTCCCGGGCCCCTAACCCAGGGGGCCCCACGCACTGTGTCAAACGAAAGATATTTTAAAATATCGCACTCATTTTTCCCCTCACATACATAATTCGAATCAAATTCGAGCATTTATGAACGGGCTCTTGATACATCTGGGTTCTAGATGTATTCTTACCTATTAATACGTTTTTATATTTAAAATAAACATAATAAAATATTTTGGTCTCTTTTTTTAATTTGCCGTGGATAGAGGGGGACCCCTGAAAAAAAATTCTCCCGGGCTCCGCAAGTCGAAGTTGCGCCACTGAACATGACCTAGATATTTTTAATATAGCAATTTTAAAATCGTTAATGCATCTTTTATGTTTAGCCAATTGGAAAGGAGGTTAACTTAATTTGACAATCAAAAGAAGCATTTGCTCTTGAAACACAAAAGGGTTCTGTTGTCCAGGTCCAGCACCTCTCTGGCGCTTCCTGTCGAAGTTATTTTTGTTTTCGATCTGGCAACTCTATTTTCCACAAGAAACGGAAACAGAAACAAACAAACAAAAAAAACTCCATTCACATAAATCAACACCTACATGAAAGGATTTTATAATTAGCAATAGTAAATAAAATAATAATTTAGCCGATAACGTGCGAAGGACTTTAGCGCGTTTTGAATTTATTAATGAACGAAGGGAATGTGAAACATGGGTAAGAAGAAGAAAAATTGCATCAAATACCACCGACAATAGTGATTGCATTTCTGATTATATTTGCTCTGGCCGCGTTCATGTGTTGGCATACGATGTCCTTGCTAATATCGCCGCAACACTGATCTCGGGAATTACAAGTTTAATTGTTATTGCTGTCGGCGCTTGTCGGAATGCGTGAAAATCAACACTATTTTTCGAGCCGATTTTCATGAATATTTTATGTTAATTAATTAGCATTCCATTTAGTCGGTTTCGCTTATGCTTTTGTTTAGCTTTAATGAAATGGGCAAACTTTTTTGCGAAATAGAAAACTGGAGCAGAGCGCTGAAATATGGAAAGGATCAACATGTGAATAGGGATTTGTATTAAGCTTTTATTCATTTAATTAAGAGACACTCATATATCGATGTGACAGGATTTTGATGGCGACAAAAGATGTTGGCATATTTTTAAGGAGCAAAATTTTGGCTCCATGAAATGTTGGCATCTATAATGGCACTGCCCAAAAAAATAAAAAATACGTATTTCTTGATTTTATTTTCATCGTGTCCGATACGTTGTCAATCGCTTGGACGCCAACATCTCCATGTGTAGAACTCAACTAATGTGAACGGCTGAGCCCTTCACAAATCAAATCCCATGAATTTCTTGTCTGCACAGGATCTTTGAGTGAAAGCTCTATTCTAAACTATTCACTCTAAGGCAGCGCATGCGCATTCAACTTTCTACTCATTCAAGCCGGCTGACGGCCGGTATTTGTCGGCACGTAAACAACAGTTATATCTTAAGTGCTTACGGGCCATGGCCTCGCACCCCTCTAATGGAGCTAGAAACTTGAACAATACTCAAAATTTGTGGGTGGCGCCAAATGTCAAATGCGCGTTTGTTTTTTCCCCCAGATTTGTTTTGGTCTTTTTGTTTTGTTTTTTTTTTTTTTCTTTATATTTTTGCTCATTTTTCGTCCTGCTGCTTTCATGCTCCATTGTACTTGAAACGAGCATTCCTGCTGGCCATTTTTCTTCGGCTCCCATCGGAAAGAGTCGCGCCCTTACATTATATATAAGAAGTGTTTGAGTTACTGCGTCGGGATTGGAATAAAATTAAAAATGGCTCAGCGTATATAGATGGAAGCAAGAAGAGGAGAAATTGAAGAAGACATGTGCGGGTAGTGCATGCATATGTCCTGATGCCGTCAGAGGATTGCGATTGTTCTTGTTGTGAAGAAGCAGTTGGTGGTTCCAGTTTTGGTATTGTCGGAGGTCAGGTGCTGCACCCTCTGACATGCTTGTGGGTTGTTTCAACGGGTTCGTCTTCTTATTGGTATTGCTTCGAGACCGCAACAACAACACAAACCGAAAGGTATTTGGAAATTCTCGAAAATGGCACAAATGTGGCTGAGTCAACACGAATTGTGGCTATTGGAGTCGAATGGAAAATTTCAAAATACAAAATAAATAACTTTAGTCGAGAGTTTCGATTCAGTTTGACTATTTTTTAAGGCTCTTTATTCAAACTTTCATGCATAAACCACAAACTTTTTACGTATGAGAAGAAAAAAAAAAATCTATCAGCCGAAGGCAATTCATTTTGGCTGCGATCGATTGACTTTCGATATGTCAATTTCTCTGTCTACTTACCTGCCTGCTTTCCTGTTCAAATATGAGCAAAATTACGGTTCTCTTCGTTAAAATCATACAGGCATTTTCTATTTTTTACGTTAAGTTCCTTTTAACACACCGCCTTTTTCGATTTTCAAAACCTTTTTACATCTCAAATGCCCGAAAGTAGCATATGTATGTAAGTATGATCCACGAAGCATGTCTTGCAAGCCCAAGCTGGGCTTTTACTAGATGTAACCTTTAAAAATATTCTCAAGAAAAAAATAACATATATCCCACCCTTGCTAATAAGTCGCCACAATTCAAAATTTTCTTAATCAATTTTTTTATGTTCGATTGCATTTTTCTGTAAGAAACCCAACAGCTACAAAATTAACATTTATATTTAATGATGCAGCAGTCGATTGAGAGTACTATCAGTTTAGAAAAAAATATTATTTCTCCTAAGTTTCAAGAGAGATGGATTGATTTTCATTTTTTTTTTTCCTAACATATGCAACTATAACATATATATATGCAAAAATAGCAAACAAATTTTTTGAAACATAAAAATTTAAAGGCTTTAAAAGGATCCTTTAGAGAAGCGGTTGGGGATTGACTTTCCTTTGGCTTGGACTTCTTCAGGAGGCTAAGCAAAGCAATTCTAAAAAGGCCTAAAAGACTAAGGCTAAAACTGCTCTTTTAGATTGAAAATGCTTCCTAATATCGTTAAATTTTCGCTTAAACATTTTAAACGAAAAAACGTAATTTTCTTCTAGTTTTCTCTTTATTGGCTAAAACGTTTTTCTATTGACAACATCCACAAACGCAAGAAAAAAAGTTTTATACATAAAAACGTCTAAAATGTTTTATGTTTTTAAAATATTTAAGGGGGTTGCCCCGTGAGTTTCTAGTGTGCTTTATTCGATTTCCTCCTCGTACAGCATCATAAGTCCCAAGCACTTGTCTTCCGTCCAGCCATTGAAAGTACCTGCTTAATAATTTAAAAAATTTCAAATCACATTGTGCTGGTTTTTGCCATTCTAATGCGATATTCGTAACATGAGCTTGAAATCAACAACATCACTGAGTTATTCTTTGGATTAGGAAAATAACTGGGTGTAACATATCGGGACAATATAAATAGTTTTCCAGGATTTTTTCCAAGAGAATTTTCTTTAGGATTTAAGTAACCATTTAACAAAGAAAACTTGTACAAAAGTCTGTAGAAAATATCACCATGACAGTGGTGAAAATTATTTGCCGAAATATTTCAAAATACGAAAATTTCCAGTAACGCAAAAGTAGGCGTGGCAGCGTTACGAAGTTAAACTTTTCCAACTTTGGGGTACAACAAAGCAATAGTACAAAGTTTGCGCGCGCAAAATTTGCACTTAGCTATTTCCGAGCCTGCGTGAATACCACTATTGTCGCAATATTACCCTTGCAAATCCAGCTTACAGTGCCGACTGGGCCGTGTTACTGGGGTTCATCGAGGAGATAAGAAGCAACCTCTAAACCTTTACAATTTTAGTTGAAACTTCGGCGCAATTATGCTTCCATTTGAGCCTACAGAACACTTTGCAATGAATAAATTTTAAATTCTTGAGCAAATGGTTTTCTAGATAACAAGAGCCTTTTTAAAGAAAATTTTCCGGTAAGTATGCTATCTTTTGAGTCTCCACTAGGGATTCCAATCCCGGGATCCCGGGATCCCGGACGTTTTCTAGTCCCGAAAATCCCGGGATTAGTCTTCGTTAGTCCCGGGGCATTTTTGCAATTATTTTTAACTGTCGAGGTAGAAATATCGAAATATAATCAGATGAAAATGCTTTAAGATATAACGTTGCAAGTGGGTGTAATACGTTAGTGGACATAAAAATCTATACGATGGTTAATTTTGTACGTTTAGTACATTAAATGCGATAACTACATGTTATACGTAGCGTGCCATCATTTATATCTTGTTTAGCCTCACAGTTAGCCGAATGATCTCCGATCAGCTGCAGTGTTGTTAAATGTAGGTACAATTCCCTCACGACTTTTACAGCTGGGTTTGGTGGTAAACGAAAAAAATGATAAGAAAATAATTTGATTTGTGAGAGAAAATCGATTTTTGTATTTTAAACTATTAAAATACGCAGTCGCCCGACTATTGTAATTCAGCTATGATAATGCAAATATAAGTAAATAAAATCGTTAGGATTTTTGTAGGGAAAAATTTGTGTAAGCAAAGGAAAAAGTAGTGATTTTTTGGGGCTGTGTAGGGAATATCAGAAAAAGAATTTAACATCACTGATTCAGCTGTTATGCGTCAAATAACTAGAATGTTATTAAGTTTATGTTTTTTTTTTATTATTGTTAATGTAAAACATAGCTAAAATAAAAAAAATTTAAAAATTTATTCGTTTTAAGCATTCTTCCTCATCCCGGGACCGATCCCGGGATCCCGGGATTGAAATTTTGGAATCCCGAAATCCCGGGATTGGCATTTTGGCCATTTTTTGGAATCCCTAGTCTCCACATTAGTTTGCAATAAAAATGCCGCACAGTGCTTTGAAAAAAATAAAAATTATTGAAACGAAATGTCACAAATTTGGTATTATTGGAAAGGGAATTCCTCCACTAAGAGAAAACCAAAATATTAGAACCGCACAAAACTTTTGTGTGGACGTTATACCTCTTCAAAGTCCTTGTCAGCTTTGAGTGGGCGTGGCCCAAAAAGTAAGCGTGGCAGCGTTACGAAGTTAAAATTTTCCAACTTTGGGGTACAACAGTAAGCTGTCTCACAAAAAACACTGTGGGTTCAAAATTGTGGCATTTGGGTCCACCCCTTTGTATGAGGGTGGGGGTTGGGGTGGTTTGATTTCTTAAATTGTTTTTTAAATTTCATTGCAAATATCTGCAAAGAAACGTCCATGCGACATTTCATTGCTCTGGGGAAACTCCTATCATTTACCAAGATATGTATGGAGGTCAAGCACTCTATCCGTTCGCTCGATTTCTTTTTCTACCATTTTCCTCACATTTTTACTGGATATTAGTACTGAGAGCATCGTTTTTCTAATAAGGGGATGTCCATTAATTACGCAAGAGTTTTCTTACTCTTTGCACGTTCGCGTCTTAAGTCTTTGCTTTATCTCTCTCGCTTTTTATAACAGAACCGTCTGCGCAGGAAAGAAAATACAAAAAGATTTTCATATAAGTGGAAAATAAAGAGCTTTCCAGGATTTTTATTCTCGAGAATTTTCTTTACGATCCAAGGAAATATTCAGCAAAGAAACGTTGCCGAAAACCCTGAAGGAAATGTTTCCCTGGCATAGGCATCAATATTAAGGAGCACAATATTATTTAATTGAGGTCAAAAAGACATTCATGAAAAAACATGCTCATTTTCGAAAAGAGTATAAATAGCGTGACAATACGTGAGCTCGATCAGTGCGTTGCCGGCCGTCGGACGGGTAAGACCTCCACAATGAACGTGTTAGTTCATGTTCGCCTACGACCACTACTTCCAAAAGATAGAGGGCTATACGAAGGCTATACGAAGGCTTTACGAAGGCTATAAGAAGTCTATAAGAAGGCTATACGAAGGCTACACGAATGCTATACGAATGCAATACGATGGCTACACGAAGGCTATACGAAGGCTATACGAAGGCAATACGAAAGCTGTACGAAGGCTAAACGAAGGCTGTACGAAGGCTATACGAAGGCTATACGAAGGCTGTACGAAGGCTATACGAAGGCTATACGAAGGCTTTACGAAAGCAATACGAAATCTTTACGAAGGCGATACGAATTCTTTACGAAGGCCTTACAAAGGCTATACGAAGGCTA